>OZ020192.1:30595280-31795280 GCA_963971165.1 Philopedon plagiatum | reverse complement strand
AAATTTGGTCAAGAGTAAAGTTGCCTTTTTAAAATTCTAATGCAAAACGTTAAACAAAAGTTGTTTTAAATTTTAAAAGAATTCTTATTCCAGATTTTCAAGTAAAAATTTGAAATTTCTAAAAGACGCTTTTAAAATCGAAAGTCACACTCTCACATTTTTTATGTGGTTACATCTTTAATAACTGTGACGTATTTGTCAAAATAATAAAGATATTATTAAATAATTAGAACGGTCCAAAAAGTTCCGCGCGACATAGGCGTACGCGTCCTAGTAAGTATAATATAACAGAAATTTTTTTTTCCAATATTTATAATAAAATATTGTTTACCTTAATGTTCGCGAACTTTCATTTCATGTGCAAATGACGTTGATTAAATTCTTAAAATAAGTATGGTGAATATACTAAATTATTAAACTAACAATAATTCAATATTAAGACAACTATAAAAAAAATGTTGTTTTAACATATTAATGTAGTTGAAACAATTTTAGCATATATTCAAATAATACCTTATTTTATTTTAACCAATGGACTACATTCTTTATCTCAATATTTTAGAATGTTGAATTAACATCTTTAAAAGGTTAGATTAACCACGTTTGGTAACCTTCAGAACTACCTTTATTTTGTTCAATAGGCAGTTTTTGGTTGTCAAATCAAACACTAATTTAACATTTTCTGGTGTTTCATTCAACTCTCAAAAAGCATTGCTTGTATTTAAAGTGCAAGTACTTTCAAAGCTATTTATTTTTCTTAATAATATTTTACATGTCACATGATCCCTAATTATTACATGCATATACAATACAGCATGCAATATATTTATATACATTTGTATGTACCGTGCGTTCAATTTTGATTCGCTGTAATTTTTTTGTTTTGAAGATATCAAGGTAAACAAAAAAAAACAAAATGTAGGGTTAGTAGCCAAGATTTTTTTTTGAGTTACACATAAAACAAAACACTAACAATTTTCTGAGATAATAGCCTACCTTATATAATTTTAAATGGAACACCCTGTATATTATATATGTATTCAATAGAATACGCTATTCTGATTACAATGATATAACACACTCTATATTTTAATCCACTCGTTTTTGACATAAGTATCGGCAAAAATATGAAATTTGTATCCTACTTAATCTCGAAGAGTGCCGTGACTAGATTTGTTTTCAGCATACCAGAGTACCTATTCGGAAAATGGTAGCCGTCGATCTCGCATTTTTGCCGATATGTCAAAAACGAGTGGATTAAAATATAAAGTGTGTTGTATCGTTGTAATCAGAATAGCGTATTCTATTGAATACATATACAACATACAGGGTGTTTCATTTAAAAAAATAAAAGGTAGGCTATTATCTCAGAAAATTGTTAGTCTTTTGTTTTATGTGTAACTTTAAAAAAATTTGGCTACTAACCCTATATTTTGTTTTTTGTTTACCTTGATGTCTTTAAAAACAAAAAAGTTACAGCGAATCAAAATGTTATCAAGCTAAATTCAACGCACGTTACAAAGTTTTCGTTGGCCTGTTGCATAAGCATTTTGTATAACCCACGAATAGTCTAGTTAGTCTAGTAGAACTAGGAGCTGGTGTTAGCTCTAGGAGAGACCAAAATGACAGCAGAATGATTATGTAACCATTGCTCCGGGAGTCCATTCAAGATATGGACTTGAGTCCATATATTGTTGCATTGCATAGCTAAAAGTTGTTTGGTTTGCATTGCATAGCTGAGTTGCATTGCATAGCTAAAAGTTGTTTGGTTTTTTATACTTTTTGTTGGTTAAATTATTGCTAATATGTTTTAAGTGGAAAAAATAAGGAAAAACCACCTAGATTTACTGTCTACACTGGTACGGCGTTACGGATCGCTGTTTCAAAAGGGCAGTCTAACGTTTTCATGGTTGTAGACGACGAAGAAGCACTCACGAAGGCTAGAATGGCCACTCAGCTCAGGTTTGCATTCTTTATTGTTAATGATAAATCTGGTAATATTAAAAAATTATGGAGAATAGGCAAATTCTACATATTTCTTTTAAGAGACCCTACACTGAAAAAACCGTTTAGACTTTTTTTCACACAAAATTGTAGCAAAGTCTTTGTAGGGCAATTTACCCTAATTGGATTATTAGTTACAACAGTTTTTATACATTTTCGTACAATTGTAGCAAATTTTGCTACAAATTGGTCTTGGACGATTTTGAGAGCAAATTGTTGGAAAAAGGTACACAATTGTAGTGAAATGTCCCACAATGTTTTTTTAGTGTATATATTTTATATATCGTAAGTAAACCATCCACCCTGTTATTCGGAAAATACAGGGTTGGTCACAAAGTTGTGACAAATTAATGTTACATTCTCTTAAATGAAATACTATTGCTTGATATAAATTCTGAATCTGCTGTAACTTACGGCTAACTTTAGGTACAACTTCCTATCCTATACCCAAACCTAGTACTTAGTTCCATAGATTTACGATGTTTGTATAAATTAAATAGGCTTAAGTATTCTTCGACAGTACCTTAACTTTTACAAATAATTATAACAAATCGGAGTGTTCTTCATGCCATATTTTTGCAACACTTAAGAATTTGAAATCTCTTACTTTTTTCCGAAGAAGTACTTTTTATGGAATAATAGGTACGCTTATTTAATTTTATACAAACATCGCAATATCTCTGGAACTACTAGGTTGGAGTATTATAGAGAGTATTATATAAACACAGCATACAATTTTAATCAGACTCAGAAATTAAAGCAAAGGATGAGGTATTTCATTTAAGAAAATATAACTTCGTCGCAACTTTTTAAGCAACCCCATATATTCCAACAAATGTCTAAATAATAGATTATTGAAAAAATGTTATGATGTCCATTATCTGGTGTTATCCCACCTTGAAAATAAATAAGATACAATTAAATTATTATTTATTTTTAAACGTGAGAATGTTACATAATAATTTTTAAGGTATAAATCTAAAATTTTAAACATCCCCTTAAACCTGTATTTAAAATTTTTTAAAACTAATAATTAGTTTTAACATAAATGTGATTTATTGCTATACAGAGTGCTACTAATTCAAGCTTATAGGTGACTTTAAACATCATTTAAATTGATCGCTTGATTATATGCTTTGAGAAACCGAGTGTAAAGGCAGAAAACAGATACATTTTGAAATTCCGATGAGATAAAGTGGCGTGTATGCAGGTTTATGTTAGTCAATCGCGTGTTTGTTGTGTCCGATTCAGTAATCCCCTTTTCGGTTGTATAAAATCATGTGTAACACAGCTTTAGGAAAATGTTGAACTTTCTGCACAAGTCTGGATTAATTTTTTTGAGAAATGGGGTTTTTATATTAATAATAACAAATACCTTCTTTAAAATGCATAAAGTTGATGTGGAAATTTTGCTTAAATGCCAGAAGTTGTACAAAAAACTTAACCAAATGTGTTTCAGTTGTATAACAATCTAAATTGATATGAAGAAAAACTTAATTAACCTCACTCTTTATTGTTTTTTGGGCTCGGCTCTCGGTAAATGTTATTTAATATTGTTTATTTGAGCTGTGCGGGAAGGTACTTAACTAAAAACATCATTTGCTTCTGGTTATTTGTTGTAATTAATTCTGAAAAATTGCTCACTTTTTCTACCCAGAGCAATTTATAATTTTAATATCACCATCTAAATAGGGGTACGTTATAGGTGCTTTACAATAATAAAAAGAATCCTGAGTTGTTCCATAATTTCTTAATCCAGAAATACAAACCAACTCAAATTCAATTCAGTTTGAAAAGGTTTAGAGGATAACGTAGACGATATATTGCCAATGAGTGCCGCAAGGCAGTCGATTGGCTAGCGGACTCGCGTGCGATCGGAATTATGCAAACGCGTGCTGTTTGATTGTCTTGGTAGAGATGTTATTACTATATGTGTATTTTATGCAAAAGTGCACGCTTTTAAATGCAGAAACGACGAGAAATCGGACAGATAATTCTAATGGACGAATAGATATAAATAAAATAAGAAATTCGGTCAAGTGCAAGCTGTACTTGTACAATTACTGTTCCGTGCCATCAGACCACAACTTAACCTGAGCAAACCTCGGCCGCCCGATCTCCGTCCATCTGCCGCGCTAACCGCCACCGACGGCAACGTCGTATCACATCCGTATGCGCGGAGCTGAGTGGGTCAAATTAAAAATTTTGAAAAACATATGAGAACAAAAGTTGTTCCATACATCATGAGAATATTTTTTGTTGAAAAACTTTCTTCTAAAACCAATGGTTCAGCAGTTGTAAGGAAATAAACAACTAAATTGTTTATAATAATTAGGTGGTACCACATCCTCTTAACGGGCTGGTGAAATCCCTACGGATGTTTCCAGCACTGGATGTGTGAGTCGGATTGCGGGGAGGTACACCCACGGTACATAGTACTTAGACATAGACATAGTACTTAGAATCTTTCAATCCTGATAAGTTTCGTTCAATCTACACCTAATTCTCAATGTTCATGATTTTTTAGAGATTTTTCTGAGCGATCCTTCTGGTGATAAGGGGGGGGGGGTGTTGGGGGAGCAATTTTAAAGCGTTTTTTCCGAAAAATAATTTAAAAAATTCATAAAAGAATACATCATATATATATCGTTGAATTCGTGCTTCAATTAGCTTTCGTTTGACACTCTACACGATGCCCCGATTCATTGATTTCTTTATTGGCATCAGATGTAGGTACTCTATCTTTATCATAGTGAGTATTAGCGAGTAGATGAGAAAGAGACAGAACACAGGGACTGTATTAATCGTTGAATTGAAGAACTGGTCTATAGATTTAGGTTTTAAAAGTAGTGACAACAATGTCCGAATGCCTTTCGCAAGATCGTGAAGTTTATTTAGTCTCTTCAAAATGGTCTAGTAAAACCATTTTTATCAAAATGAATGGGTAGACGTTACAAAATTGTTTTTTAGTCTGCTTTAACTTTTAAATCGACTAAGCAACTAAAACTGTTTTATTAACGTTCTTAGGAGCGTTTTGTAAAAATACGCTAAAGTTAGACCGTTTTAAAAGGGGTGTATAAATGTAGATTGTGTCCATTTACTGATACAGAATTTAAAAGATTGGTGATTAAGAGGAAAAGAAAAAACCCTACAGGTCATTTGTTCCCCATTCAATCTGGAGAGACCAGGTATGAAAACAAGGAGGAAATGGAGTGAATGATAGGGGCTAATTCTTCTGAGCAGAACCCGTGAAAATATAGAACAATGAAGCCAGATCATCCACAGCACGACGATGGTGAGCGGAAGAAAGGACTTTTTTGTATAAACTGGGTCATTGATGAGTCAGACGTTTCTCTTTTGAATATAATCAAGGATGTTCACGGTCGAAGGTGGTGCCGCTTTCTAGATATAGTAGGAATATTCTAGGCTAGGCCTTATTTGGGAAAGATGGAGAGTGTAAGGATGTGAGAAAGAAACATATTTTTGATCTTGGGAAATAAAACCAAGCTTCGCAGACGATGTGGCCATTGAAATGTGTTAACTTCAGTTAAGATGATCATCCAAAAAAATACCAACAAGACCAAAAAATGATTCTCCATTTTGCAGGGTTGAGTTATTCATTTGGAATGCTGCCTGATTTTTTGTAGCAGTGAGTATGACTGGGCTTTAGCAACGTTGATCTGAACATGGTTTTGGGTACAACCGCATAACAGTCCGCATAACAGACTCTGTGGAAATGATACATAGCTTAAGAATTATGTCTGTGAAGTGTAAATTGCATTATATTATTATTTACTATTTGTTCCTATTTCTACACATTATAATAGTGTAATTTAATTGAGTGAGACAGATTCATTATCATTGACAATGTGTAGTCCTAGCATACTAAAACTCATCAATAACTTATAACAAATCAATAACAAATGTCAAACTATAATAAACATAACATCGCGTAATAGAATACGGTAAACTAAAAGCGAATATAACATTATGTTTAACTAAACGGACAACAACAAATTTAAATATAAAATTATAAGCTTGTTTTGATCAAAATTCCATGCATTGGAATGTTCGAATGCCAAGAAAACCAAGTGACCGCCAATGTTTGTCATGGTCATTGAACTTCGAATAAGTCATTCTCATTCCTTTCACACAACCAGCTTGGTTATAGAAGCTTCGACAAACCATCGGGGAATTCTTGATTTTCTATAACGAATCGGCGAGTTAGAAAACCCATTTATTTTTTTTCTTGGATTGTATTGGCAGTACAGTCAACTAAATAAAAAGCTGGCCCGTTGCAAATTTTAATTTTTCGCCTCTTCTCGCACCAACTTTGATATTGTTAAGGACTTCGCAGAATTTTTTAGCCTTTTTAGCTTTGGTTTATGTTCGTGTATTTTGAAATTTTAGGTTTATTTTATATTAGTTACTAATTTAATATCCTGGTTAATTTTCACATGATATGCCTACGAAAGAAGGTCTGGATCTTTGCAGATATCGATTCTGTTATTTACTGCATGGAACGCCTATGATAGAGCGCCTAGACCTGACCACAGTATTCTATTTTCTTCTTGTAATGCTTGGACCCTTCCAAAATGTTTCAGAATTATCTAGAACCAACAAAAGAGTATATATAGGGTCCAGACCGGCTTTCGTTGTTGATTTTCAGTTTGATCTTAGAGACACGCTAGTTTTTTTGTTTTTTTTATCTGAGACAACCCACGTGGACTTCAAGTCTAAATACTAACGTACCGTAGGCGTCTGAAGAGAAGGGAAATGTAATGTATTGACCAGGCGCGGTCAAATTTTAAAGATGTATATCTCTGTTGCTACTTATGGACTCATGCCAAGTGCGGCTCCTCAACACCCCCCCCCTCCCGGGTGTGCCACTGGTAGGAGATCAGCTGCGGATCTTTGGTGACGAAATTCATATTGTCTGTCATGTGGGTGCACTGCTGATACAGGGTAAGTTTTTTAAAGTGCATCTCGAAAACGGTGCAAAATATTTTCATGAATTTTTGGTGAATTAATACGGAGATGGGGGACATAATTAAGCATATTTTTGACATGTACCTCTTCTCTTCATTTTAAGAGAGCGGGTAACTGGGAATTTTAAATGGGATGATGTACTTTCGTTTATAAAATTCGAATCTACTTAAAAAATTACGTATGAGTACAAAATTTTCTTTGATTTGCTCTTTCGGTTACGGCATTGTTAACTAAATTTTGATTGAATTTAAAAAATACACTAGTTTTACCGGTAAATCGAGTTCACTTATTTCAGAATTATTATTCGTTTCCATGGAAATGCATTATTTTGTACTTAAGTCAGTCAATAATTTTGACGTTTTAACGATTATTTCTCAGTTTATTGCTCAATTAAACATGGAAGCAAATTTTAATGTGCAATATGCAATAAGGCATGTAATCATTTGAATGAAATATTTGAAAATAGGTGGATTAGACGAGCAGGTCCGGTCAACTGTGGGGATTTATGAAGAACAAAGTGGTGGGATGGCGGCTGCACCCACAACAACTGTAGACGGTATGAAAGACTGAATCCGCTTTGCCTGCTTATTAGTGACACCTGAAATGTTACAGCGGGTACGAAATTCATTTAGAAAACGAGTGAGAAAGTGTTTGGAAGTTGGGGAGGGGGGTGTCATTTCGAACAACGTCTCAAACATGACAGACGACAAATATGTTGAAATTAAATGGTAACTAATCTTTTTATTTTATAACCTACTGGGTAACGCCGCTGAAATGCAAAGCGGATTCACTCGACCCCGTCGCCGCACCTGATTCGATTCCTGTGCTGTACCTATTTCAGTATGAATGAAGCGTGTGCATGATGTATGCGTGTTGAATGAAGGAAGGTGGTAGAGGAATTCTTCCTCGACCGAGGAGGTACCACCCCACACACCCTCTTAAGGGCTGGTGAAATCATTAGGGATGTTTCCAGCACTGTGTGTGTGAGTTGGTTGTGCGATATACAACCCACGGTACCTTAGTACTTAGGCTTGCTGCCTTCGTGGGTTGTAAGAAGATAAAAAAGTATTTACAAGCAAAGGACACAACTAAGCAATAATATAATTTGACAATCGACAAGGTTTTAATGATAAGCTTAAGGTTAATTCTAAAAAAGTGGGCACTTTTGAGTCCCTTGTCCACAACGGCGGTATTGAAGATTTTTTTTTTACCCTCACATATATATTTGCGTGGAAGAAGTTTGCTCCTTTATTATGTAATCGAGCAACAATTTTAAAAGTACACAATAACTACAGAAAAAAATTAAGAAATTGCAAAACGTCATTTCGCCGACTGTCCCCAGTTCTTTACTTTGCTGCTTACAAAAGCATGGTTTCCCTAGCAATGAATTTTATATTAAACTTAGCACTGCAGTAGGCTCATTTTATCTTATATTTACATTTAACAGCTACAAGGTCCAAAAATATTTCAATGTTCCCACAGTACAGCAATGTAACTGAATGTCCCTGAAATTCAGTTATGTAAAACAAGCATAACTTAAATCGCCTGTGTAAATTCAGCTTGTGATCCGTATTACCGGATTATCTTTTAATATAAAATCAGAAAGAGTACAGTACGCGTCTAGGTGAAGTTGATTCTTTTTTTCGGGATTTTCAGAGTGTTTTTGAATTTTTAATATAAAAAAAGGTGTGCGTACCGTTTTTAAAAGTCATTTTGCCGACGGTGATTACCTTGTTAAATACAAACTATTGCTAAAACATATATTTTCCTAAAATTGCTGACAGGTACAATATCAAACATAACCTAAAATATTTTAATATTTTTTATAGTTAGTTAGGTTTGTTACGTAGAAAATAGTCGGACATCATTTCGCCGACGGTCATTTCGCCGACATTGACGAATATGACGCGAGTCGGCGAAATGATGCGGAATGTGCAATTTTATATACGCCATCTAAGGTCGAGCCTAGGACGTGGCTATTTTTTTTTCTGGGCGTGGGGGGTGGGGCAAAGCAAAAAAAATATTAATTTTGTTTAAGTTTGAATAATATCACACAAGAATACTCACGAAGGAAGGTGTCAAGCAAAATAT
Source organism: Philopedon plagiatum (assembly GCA_963971165.1). Classification (NCBI taxonomy): domain Eukaryota; kingdom Metazoa; phylum Arthropoda; class Insecta; order Coleoptera; family Curculionidae; genus Philopedon; species Philopedon plagiatum. The sequence goes on along the minus strand of OZ020192.1, from coordinate 31,786,196 downwards.
TAATTTCCAAACTAATTTTACAAATTCTTTTTCAAGAAGTATGTTACATTATGTCACAAAATAAGCTGCTGTAATCGTGTCTAAATTTTCTTTTTTAGTTAGGTATTTGTAATATTTTGTGTTTCATTAATGGAACATCATTTCGCCAACGCTGATATTTTTAGCATTTCTAATTAAAACCGTAGTAAATGTAACAAAATTATAAGCAATATCAAATACAAAATGTATACCCCATTATTAAAAAAGCCATTTACTATTCACAATAAAAAAAACCTTGGAAGGTGTACTAATAAATCAGTAAAAAATTTACTAACTTTAAGATTTTTTCATATCTTTCGTTCTTTGGACAGTTTCTAAAGCATATACACCTTAATATATTTTATTATTTTCCATAGCCTTTAGCCCCTTTCGGAAAATGCTCTGTCCATTTATCTGTTAAGCTTTCTTTCCGAAAAATTGTGAATCTAAATATCGTCGGAGAAATGACGAAAAATAGAAACTGCCTTCTTAAAATGATTTAGAAACATATTGCTCCGTGAAATTCAGCGCAGCTATGATGACTCCTAATTCCTAAGGCATTTTTCGACATTCTAGAAGCAGGCGAAGTGTTTTTGAGTCATTTTGTTTTTGTATCGCGAGCATAGTGAAATGTTCCCACTTTTCTAGAATTAGCCTTAAGGTCCCGGTATTTGGTGTTGAGCACTGATGATGTTTCCAACATTTTTACAATAAAAATTAAAAATCGTATAAAACTTGTTGACTTTAATAAACAGATATTGTTCAATCACAACGTTCTTTTCATAATAAATCATAGTTCCATAAACGAAAGAGCAAATTAAAATTGTACACACATGTACGTACTTTTTTACGTAAATTCAAATTTTATAAACAAAAGTACATCATCCAATTTAAAATTACAAGGATACTCCCACCCCTCAAAATAAAGAGGGAATAAATGTCAAAAATATGTTTAAATATCCCTGTTAACTCCCAAAATTTCATAAAAATATTTTAATCCGTTTTGAAGATATCGCCTTGTAACACTTTAAAAAAACTCATCCTGTATTGTTCCTATATTATATCTGTGATTATCATCACAATAAGGACAATCGGTACACTTAATAAGTCATCAATCAACAATTTTTTCCACTTGAAATCGGCTCTGCCCACAAGTTTTCTAAATTTGCGCGAAAATAAAATATCCTGAGCACATGATTACGACCTACGTTTTATTTTATTTTGTTTAATCATCAGAGTGGGTTCTATAAGTTAATAAGTAACATGTATTTTTTTAGCTACTAACGTTCGCATTTGAGGAGTAGAAATTGACCTCGAAATTTGGCAAAAAATCACTATTTTGGCTATAGCTCCATAAAACTAAAGCTGATATCGAAATAAATCGAGAGGGAAAATGTTTTTAAAATTAGTGTTATTTAATCGCCAGAGAGACGTATCCCATAAATAAGGTTAGGGGCGAAGGAAGAAGAATTTTTTTAACCTCGGTCAGAGTGTGCTCAAATTCAACTTCAGTTAAATACACTTTCCCATACCAATTTCCCATTCTTCTCGGATATATTGATATGGCGTAGGTAAGTACCTACTTACTTCGTCAAAGTAAAAATACTTCTTTTAAGCACGGCACTAATTTTGTGCGGAATCTTCTCTTTTCCTAAACGCTATCGATTTGGTTCAAGAATATAGTCTTGAACTAAGATCTTTTTTTCTTAAACCAATATATTTTACAACGCTTATCAAAATAGTTTTTATTCTTGAGCTAATTAAACTATAAATATGTATGTTCTGACAAAAATAAATTTCTTTAAAAGAGCAAAGTAATTTATATAATTAGTCCAATACATGGATTTATTAAGAATGGATACGGGATGATTTAACATTCTTTGAAGCCAAAACAAACCATTCTAAACGACACTGTAAACACAATTTGTAAACATTGGCCACATCTTATTTTACCCTGTATTTCTGTACAAAAATACGTTAGAAGCATCACAAGATTTACTAAAAGTAATAAAAGCCCTAGAATATTTTATTTTTCTGCTAAATAATTATAAATTTAAGTTAAAAAGGTTTTATTATTTATAGGCTATGTTATTTCTAAAGGTGTTTATTTAAAGTCGCTGCGAATCATTTATAAATCTATAAATCGCACTTTTTCTTTCCTAGTTCATTAGACAAAGACGTACGGGTAACCGAGTGTTCAGACCGAGGTTCAGCCGTTTTCCTAAGCAACCAGCACAGACAGCAACACTTCTGAGCTCCAACACTCCAATGCTATTTTATCTCGTTCTACTACCATTCTTGATTCAATTACGTAGTTCGTAAACTAATCCCCTGGGGGAAATGTTTTCATAACAAACAACAAATATAAGGCTTCACGTTCGATACGCTCACAGTATACGGACATCGAATCCTTTCTTAATAAATCCATGGTCCAATATAACTCCCCCTGCTCCTCAAAGAGTACATATTTTTGGACAGTGGGGATTTGTGATAATTTTAAGATAGTTCAGATTAACTAAGAAGCTTTAAGAGTTAGTACACAGAAAACATAGCTACATAGCTACATAGCTACAAGCGTAGCTATGTTTTCTGTGGTTAGTACTACCCTGAAAAGACATTGTGGGACATTTCACTACAATTGTGTACCTTTTTCCAACAATTTGTTCTCAAAAACGTCCAAGACCAATTTGTAGCGAAATTTGCTACAAGTGTATGAAAATGTATAAAACCTGTTGATACTAATAATCCAATTAGAGTAAATTGCTCTACAAAGACTTTGCAACAATTTTGTGTGAAAAAAAGTCCAAACGATTTTTTCAGTGTAGTTTAAATTAAGATCTTATAGTTTTGATCAGTTATGTTTTGACAGGTTTTGTCCTGTCATTGTTAATAAGTCGTTATGCAAAACTTCTGAATTATTCTGGTATTTTAGCGATTTGCTTGGTTTCCAAGTAATTTTCATCTTGAAATGAGTTGCTGTAATAAATTTAGTTCTATTATTGTGGAAACTACGTACTAAAATTGTAAAATTATTGCCCTTTTCTTCATAAATTTGAGAAAAAGCTCAGAAATAAATTTATAGTATAAAACTTAGTTGTCCTATTCTTACAGTTGTCAGTTTAAAACTTTTGGTTGTCAAATTAGACCGGACTAGCGTTGGAGAATCTGGCTGTTACAGTTTTAAAATAGTTGAAGCAGACTTCTCTTGTATAAAACTATTACGTGAAACTGGCTTAGGTTATAGTACGATAACGTTTATCATTATGTTTCGGAGCCAAATAACTTCAGATATTAGATCCAACTTGTACCATTATAGGAATATAATCCCTAATTAGAAAGAAAAAAGTTATGGCATTAAGTATCAGATACGTCTAAAGGGCTTAGTGTTGTAAAATATTGAACAGTGAGTAAGTTATCGAACCAAGACAGTGATGGGCCAAGAGCTGAAGAAAAATGGGTGAGATAGGGGTTAGGGTTGGTATTATTTGTTTTCTTACCCCGGTACAAAATATTAGTCGTAGAAATTGTTCATCTAATTAAGAGTCTAATTGGTATGAAATATTGAGCGTTTGTAACACTATAATGGGTTACGCGGAGTCATTATGTCTGTTGCTATGCAACGGTTTGTGGTAATTGTGGTTACTGTCAGTTTGAATTTGTCGATTCAGATTATTCAAGAAATTTTTGATACAGCGTAACAGAATGAATATAAATGTTTAGATATCTGGAAAAGGAAGTGTTATTAAAGCGGAAAATTTTGATATTGAAATTGAGGAAGGATGGAGAGTCAGTTGTTCACAGCGAATCCCACTAAAATCATGTGAAAGGTACGAAAGTGCTTATAAAGATTTTAAAAACTGGCTACCCGAGAACAGTGTAATTAATGAGATGAAACCCAAAAAACTTACTGGCATATTTTGTAATGAAAAGTTTAAAATCTCCTGCAAGTTTGTGGGCTGAATATTTACTGCTAAGGACAACAATCAATTTGTACTTTTAACTTTAATTTAAATAAATAAATTCGATATTATGTGTTCTCTTTTTTTAGTGAATAGATACATATAAGCACAACTTCACTTACTGCACTAGTGAGGTAAGTTGCACTTACCGGCCTAGATACGGCTTGTGTACTTTGGTTGCTAGAAAAAATACGTAATAATCATTCAGTAAAATCAACTGACTATTTCTGTCAATAAGAGCAAGTATAAAAAAAAAACACGATTTGTGGAAAAACGTTTGGTAATAGATTTTCTTAGGGAACTTATACTGCGAATGTACGATTATTTTGTCCACGAGCATGCATTTTATTTGGAATATTTAAAAAAATTTCCAAAAATAAATTACTGCACCCATATTTATTTGGAAAGTCCTAAAAGCTGAACAAAATACATATGTACATAATATGTATGTATATCCTCTTGTTTCCGGTGTAAGAAAATGTATCCTTTTTTGTAAATATTTAATGCTTATAAAACAAAATTCTCACCGTTAAAATTATAGTTCAAGTTTAGCTGGTTAGCTCACATGGTTAGTCATTGTTATTGTAATTATTTCAGACTTGAATAAATGTTGTATCAAAAACACGCTTATTGTTTTGAGATGGGAACTTGTTTCTGGTAGAGGTAAGAGACCCTATTAAGACACACAAGCAAAAATTTTAGGACTATAAAATTTTAACCAGAATGCATATTACATAATTAAAAGATTGTTTGACATTATGTCTCGTGTTTTTCCTTAGAAATAGTTTAAAAGACATATTAACCAAATTACGGTTCTACGGTATCGGGTTTTCACATTTTTTATTTACGGAATTTTAAGCTGAAATGAGGTTGTCGACTGTCCGGTTTCTGCAAAAAACAAAAATCTTTTTTCAGGTCAGTACAAACATATATTTTGGAAATTTCCAAAAACAAAATTTAATCAGAATACAGGGGGTTAAAAAAACTATACCGAAAAAAATTTACAGGTGATTCTTTGAACAAGAATAAAAGAAAAGTTATTATAATATAGATCTGGAAGCGCTTTGCTTTCGAGATACGGGGTGATTAAATTTAAATCTGATTTTGATTTTTCTTACTAATTTTACACATTTTCAAATAGAGTTCATTTAAACTTCGTACATTCGACACTCTTTGGAGTACCTATAGAATATTATGTAACAATTTGAAATAATTTACAGTGTGATATTTTTTGGGAGCACGATTCAGTATATCAAACCTGATTCAGTGACATTAAAAGACCCTATTAGAGATTTAGGCTGGCTTTAAGTCATATTTCGCCATATAACATTCAAATAGTACAAGATATGTTAATAGTATTGACCTTGAGCAAGAGGAATCGACACCATTGATTTATAACTAGCCTCTTGCTTTGTTCCATATATACATTGTCCGTAACTAGGACAAAGAAAGAGGAGACAGAGAACGCTAAACATCCGACCTTGCATGCCGTCGCCATAGCTTTCCGAGCCGTCTTTATTCCACCAAGCAAACCTGTGAAAACACAGTTCCGGATGAAAAGAATCCATTTTCCACACACTTAGCACTAACACACCATTTCTAAAACTTTATGGATGAGGTTTTTTTTATCAAAAACTAGTGATGCTGCGAGACGAGACGAGACGAGACATCTGGTCTCGAAGTACGAGAGAAAATTGATCTCTCGTCTCGACGAGAGCTTCCTTCTCTCGCTCGAGAGTGCCTTTATTTCATCTCGTTCCTCTCGTAATAAGAATAGCTATTAAATTTTCCAGATCTCTTATGACAAGGGTATCTTCCCAGATAGCTCGAAGACTGCTCGTGTGCAGCCTGTCCCGAAGAAAGGTTCCAAGTCCCTTCCATCCAATTATAGCTATCTCTCTTCTCTCCATTGTCAGCAAAGTTATGGACAAAGTGATCAACTTGCAAATTCTAAAATATCTAAAAAAATACAAAATCATTCATGACAGACAGTACGGATTTCGTCACCAAAGATTCACAACTGATCTCCTTAGCTTTGTCACACATAACTGGAACAAGTCTCTCGAATTTTATGGCGAATCTCAGGATGTTGCTCTTGATATTTCCAAGGCCTTTGACCAAGTATGGCATGCCGCACTCCTCAACAAACTACCTTCTTACGGTCTTCCTACCAAACTATGTACCTGGATCGGTAGCTTCCTCTCTAATCAGCGAATGTCTGTTGTGGTTGACGGTCACTCATCTAGCCTCCATCCTATCTATGCTGGCGTCCTCCAAGGTTCAGTTCTGGCACCAACCCTATTTCTTATTCACATTAATGACCTGATCTCTTCAACTACCAACCCCATCCACAGTTGTGCTGACGATAGTACTCTTCACTCCAATATTCATTTTTCCAGACAAGTTTCGAATCAAGAGTTGGATAATAGATGCAGATCCATATACCTATCCCTTTCCCAAGATCTCCAATTAATCTTAGACTGGGGTGCCAAGAACCTTGTCCAGTTCAATGCCTCCAAAACCCAGTCTTGCTCCCTATCACGCAAAAAATCTAGCAACGCTTACCCCATCCACACTAATGGCCAGGCCCTACAAAACAATGAAACATTCGATCTTGTTGTCGTCGCTTTTGAACATGATCTCAGCTGGCACAAACACATTACTTCAGTAGCCACATCGGCAGCTAAAAAGCTTGGTTTTCTCTTTCGAGCCAGGAAATACTTCTCCCCTTCCAACTTATACACTCTTTATGTTTCCCAAATAAGACCTAACCTAGAGTACTGCTCCCACATCTGGGGAATGGCATCACCTTCGACACTTAACATCCTTGATTCTACCCAAAAGAGAGCCATTCGACTTATCAATAACCCAGCCCTCACGAGAAAAAACCCTTCTCTCGCTCATCGCCGCGCTGTTGGGGATTTATCCCCTTTTGCCGCTACTTCCACGGATTTTTCTCTGAAGAACTAGCCGATATTATTCCCCCCTTGACTGTTCCTAACAGAACAACAAGAGGATCATTGCGTATGCATCCCTTTACTGTCCAGCTACAAAAGCCTAGAACAGACCACTTCTCTCGCTCATTCATACCTAGGGTCTCCAGATTATAGAACAAATTGCCTGCAGATGTTTTCCCTTCCCGTCTCAACCTCCAATCCTTCAAATCCCGTGTCAATAGACTCAATTTCCCTTCCCTTCAGACGCCCACGGTACGTTAGTACTTAGACTTGAAGTCTACGTGGGATGTCTTAGATAAAAAAAATTGCAAGTATAAATAATTATGAGCATCAATAGGTAAGTTCATTGGCTACCAATACCTACCCAAATCTACCTATACTATGGAGAAAATATTTTGCGAATATTCGCCATTTTTTGTGACAATAACAATGACTGAGCTTGAACAAGACAAAGATCCATCAACAACAAGCAGCAATGAATTTATGGGCGGATATTATCAGAAAACATCCGTTGCCATCAGCAATGTAGGTATAGCAAAGGCTGAGTGTCAAAGATATATAGTGTGATCCATTAAGTGTGCAACAAAATGGAATTTTTTTTTATTAGTTGCACAACCGAAATATAAATACCGCCAAAAGTTGGTGCATGCCCGATAACCATATCAGGTGCACTTAGAATGGCTTCAAGTCAAACAGCATACCGGGCAGGCTACAGGAGAGAATTTAAAATTTCGTCTAGGGGGGGGGGGGGGGGTCAATGTCGCCTCGAGCTACACAAAAGTATAGACCAAAAAAAAAAAAAAAGAACGGCAAGCGCGAGTGCGACATTACTTTTTTATTATTTACGGTTCTAAGAAATGTACACTATTTCATAATGGACGAAATATCTAAACCTGTTCTTGCGAAAACAGAACGGCTTGTCATGCTAACTTACCAATATTCTGGCATTTTTTTAATTACTTATACCTGGTGTCCATTTGGACTGATATATGAAAATGTTTCTAAAACATTTTTTTGAAAATACATTTTCTCGAAAACAGGACTTTTTCAATAATACAGATATTCGAAAACTAGGGATGATTTTAAAATTTCGAATTTTTTTAACCACTTTTTGAAACTAAATTTTTTCAAGAAAACATGTCTTTAGAAAGAACATTTTTTAAACATTGTTTCGAAAAAGAATATTCATATTAAAAAACAATACTTTTTTTAAAGTAATACCTATACTACAGAGTAGCAAATACAAGGAAACGTAAACCTGACCAAACACAAAAAAGGTTCGTTTAAGTTAGTTTAGGATCTTTTTGTCATTTTTTCATTGACATTTCATTCATTCGTGACTGTTTAAGCTATGAATGAACGGGACTACGGCACGTGATAAGAAGAGAAAGCGAAGTTACCGCTCTCACTCTAGATTTCGTTACAGGCAATGAAAATAAATTACGAAAAATTTATTGTCACGAAAAATAATAGTACCTACTGGTATATGTTATTAATCCTCAGTCATATGCTTTAGCCTGTGATATTTACGATTACACCAACAGTAACCCAGTTATTTTAGTATAACAAAGACCTAGATAGATATATGTACATAGCATATCGGAAAATATACTACATAACTATAAGCCTACAGAAAACTTTTTCTTAGATCTCGCAATATGGTGGCCAAGTCACTTGTCATTTATGGCACCCTGTTGAAGTCTGGTCTATTTTACGTTTAAAGGTCGGCTAACAGATAGGACTGGACTTGTACCCACCGTTCAACTTAAATAATTAACATTAAGACAATCTAGTCTCTGAAATCTATAAAGTCCAAATGTAAAATATTTAAAACACACGCTATACAAAAGACGCTATACAGAAACACCAACACTACAAACACACAATACCAAAATCAAACGACAATAAAACGACGCGACCTGTCGTGTCAGCTTGATACGGCCCACACCAACCCCCTTCTGATCTAGGGACTTTTCTAAGGAACCAATATCCAGCGTTGATGTCATCTGTGCTTGTGAAATGTCGAAACGCTGAGTTTTATCATAAATTGTACTCTAGCAACAGCCGCCCACAAAAAGTTGGTGGTGCTTAAGAGTAACCATGGAATGTTTCATTGCTCCGAAATATAAACAATGGTACCTCTTCCTTTCCTTCCTTTATTATATATTACGAGAGCGAGTAAAGTTTGCCAATTAGTTTATATTGGACACCTATGGGAGGATTAGGCAACAACAAAGGAAAATAGGTTATCTTATTTAAGAAATAGTATGCCAGTATAAAAATGAGTCAATCGTGGAGCATTTCGACTTGATTGAAATTAAAAAGAGCACACTTTAGGACAACGTATAATACTCTCGGAGGTGTATTTATAGGAGATGGGGAAGCCTCTCCCCATATAAGCTCCAGTTGGCTATGTAGAGTTGGCTATTCGGACCACGTTGAGAGTTTTTTGGAAAAATTTAAAAAAAAAGGTCAATTTAATTCTAGAAAGCCTTTGCCTAGCTGGAAATTCTTTCCTCAACTCCCCCCCCCCCCCACCTCGATATAGTGATTTTGGTATGCCCCTGAATATCATTAAATTGAATACAGAATTGCTCAGCCAGCAACTGAGCAATGAGCTACTCAAAACAGAATTTATTTAATTCCCTAAGTAGGTATTATTTAAACGTTTTATTATATTATAGGTATACAATAAGACGTATTTCTTTTCTAGTTCTGTTCTCCTCCAGCGACTGTCTTGGGAAACACGTAAGCACGAAGCGGCAGCCGAAGCAATTCGCATAATGAAAAAAAGATGAATACAAGTTGCGCAATTCCTGCGGTGGCCTGGCGGCCACGGCCACGGATTCAACGACCTCCGGTTGCCTAGTGAACCAAACCTGTCTCTCTTCTGCGCACGAATAACGAAGAAGTAGACATTCTCCTGTTGTTGCAGGAAAACGAATTTCGATGAGTATATAGGAATGTGTTTATTTTTTATTTTATGCGGCATTACTTAAATATTTTAAATTGTATAGTAGTTTATATCTACTGCTCTGCGTCGGCGACTAAACTCTACTAAAACAGGTCGCTTTCTCTGCTAAGTAAAATACCTTATAAGAGCTTTCAAAAACTTTTCTAATATTATTATAACAATTATAGCTGCTGTCAAATAAAAGTTGTTCTAGTAAAGGCCAAGAAGTATGATGATAAGACATCGGCTAGTTCTAATGTAGCGAGACAGTTTAGTTGAGGGGGTTTACTAACTTTAGTTCATTAATACCACATGCTAATGACCTATCAATGCACTTACCAATAATAAATACACATTCCTTAACAATATTGGTGTGGACGACTAAACAGATTTAATTTGGCGCCACTTACAGTAATATCAACGTATCAAATAACCCACTGTCCAACAGTTAAAGCTCCTGTAAGTAAACTCAAAAAGTGCACATCATGAAACAACTTTAATAAGAAATTAAATGTTCAAGTTAAAAAAAGAAAAGCATCGTAAAATATGACTTAAATGTTGTGGAAAAAAATGATAATTTTGCAGCAAACTCGAGGAGGTTGCAACGCCTTTACAGTGCTAGAACACTATTATAAAAATATTAATTCAAAACATTTGCCTTTTCATGGCGATTTTAAAATTACGTACTTATCTTGATGTCATTTAAAGCTTGGGCCACGAAACACCAAATGTCGATCGCAAGAAAATTATTCTTTGTGGGTGTTACTCCTCCACTTGAAAGGCTTGGACAGAAACATACGTCCAGGACTTCTCTGAACCATCAAAACGTCAAAAGCCGACTTTCAAAGACAGTGACTCAATGATATAATTTCATGGAGTAAATAAACCGAATAATTAAATAATTAAGCCGGTAATAAGGCTGGGTTTTCCCTAAAAAGGAACAACAATGAGACTTCTATACTTAAAATTATAGGTTAGAATCCACGCTCATACAAAACATGTAATAAAAATCAGAAAAATCGACATTACTCACCCTTTAGAGTCCCTTACAAAGATTCATCTGTGAGGGATGAAACTAGATTTCAATTTCCTCTAATTCGTTCACCAGTCCTTCAGAATGGCATCGGACAAATGACAACTTAAAAGTCATTAACGTCAGCCAAGGCCGTATGACTGATACTTCTACCTTGAGTTGATGCATTCTCGAATATACTTGTTTCATTCGCTCGATAATAGCCAAAACTCAGTCAGCAATATACGTGAAAATACAGCAGTAACGAACGTTATATTATAATACAATATCTATATTACCTGTTTATACAGGGTAAGTGTTGCAATGCAATATCTCAAAAATGGTTTGGACCATTTAATGAAAATTTTGTAAAGTAACAAGAAAGAAGGGAGATCTTATATTTTAAAATATGTTTGACATTTACGCACTCTAAGGGCCGGTCCCAAGTTTGAAATGTCAAATGAAAAGTTATATTTTTTCGCAAATTCCAATTTTCTGTCAAAAACTACGTGTCCACGCAGAAAATTATTTTATTTACTCTGCTGGTTGCATAGTTGCGAATTTTTAAATATTTAAATCAAAAATGAGTAAAAACTATCATAATATACCTTAAATTTAGCCAAAATTGTGCTTTAAAGGGTGTTCGAAATGGCCTCCACCTACTTAAAATCGTTTAAAATCCTTTTTTGAGAGGAGTTGCGTACACAATTTAACAGTTCGGTTAAATGTGTTAAACATATTTTAAAATATGTCTCCCTGTCTTCTTATTACCTTGCAAATGATTTATTAAAATATTCCAAACAGTCTTTGAGATATCGCATTGAAACACTTTAAAGTGCCCACACTGCAAAAATAACACAGCCCCACAAAAAAAAATGTTCGGACCTGTGGGTCGGACATATGTATTCCCATGTATTTTTCGACGCTGAATCCGATCCCGAGCTCAGAAATGGCCCTCCACGTCTAGAATTGGCCCCAGGGGCCGAAAATGGCCTCTATAGGGTGTCACTATTGCTATCTCCGAAACGGTAAAAGATACGAGGTCAGTTAAATTAGCAAAAATGTGCCTTTTTTAGTCCGTATTCATATCCCGTTTACGGAGTTACCAAATTCTCTATAGATTCTTGTCTACAGGGGATTTTTTAAAAATAGTCAAAAAATTTTCTTCGTAAATATCTCGAAAACCCTTATAGTTGGATAAAAATTGTTTTAACAAAAATCACAAGATTTTTTACCTTCTATAAAGTATCGTTATCGTTTTGTTTATATCACGTGTTTTTATTGAGTTACTGATACTAACTTGTTTTTTTCAAATACGGACCTGGACTTTTTGCTGTATTTTTAAAGAATACTTCATACCCTTTACATCTGTGTATCACTTGATTATTTTTTTCGACGTTTTGGTGAAGAAAAGCATCATCAGGATATTCTACCAGTACAGACCTGGCCTTTTTCAGGTAAATGCGCCATTTCACAACCACAAAAACTACAAACTGTAGTGATAGGTTGTGAATTGTGCCTTAACATGGAAGATCCCAGGTCCGTATTGTTAGAAAATCCTGATGATGTTGCGATGTTTGATCAAAACGTCGGAAAATATTTTCAAGTTATGGACTGTTGTAAAGGGTATAAAGTATTCTTTGAAAAAATGGAGCACAAAGTCCAGGTCCGTATTTGAAGAAAACAAGTTAGTATCAGTAACTCAATAAAAACAAATGGTATGAACAAAACAATAACGTTACTTTATAGAAGGTAAAAAATCTTGTGATTTTTATTAAAACAATTTTGATCCAACTATAAGGGTTTTCGAGATATTTAAGAAGTAAATTTTTGACTATTTTTAAAAAATCCCCTGTAGACCAGAAACTATAGAGAATTTGGCAACTCCGTAAACGGGACTAAAAAAGGCACATTTTTGCTAATTTAACTGACCTCGTATCTTTTACCGTTTCGGAGATAGCAATAGTGACCCCCTATAGAGGCCATTTTTGGCCCCTGGGGCCAATTCCAGACGTGGAGAGCCATTTCTGAGCTCGGGATCGGATTCAGCGTCGAAAAATACATGGGAATACATATGTCCGACCCACAGGTCCGAAGATTTTTTTTTGTGGGGCTGTGTAATAAGCATAAACTTAGAAACAAGAAGATACCATTTTTCACATTTTAGAGCAATCAATATGATCCCCCACCCACTTCTTGAGAATGACTGTTGCCAGGTTTTCAGTTATAGAAGCATTCCATGAAATAAGGTAAAATTATGGAGTTAGGTCAACTTCTGTCTACTGCTATATGGATTGGTGTCTTAAATTCTTGGACGCTCTACTAATAAAAGCCATAAACTGTAAAGCTACAGGGCTTTTATTTTTTTAAAAGGAACAGTTGAGAGATAGTTAAAATTAATTATAAAATTATGGAACACAGGCAATATTCAATCGATCACAACTCAGGGAACATAAAGTACTATAGGTATTTTCAAATTTTGCTCAACTCTTTATAGTCATATTACCTAATATCCTATACAATTTCTTCTAAATTCAGAATTAGTATTAGTAAAATTTCGCTTTAAAGGAAAGTTGATTTTATTCTGGAACGTAACATCAAATACACTAAAATCTGTGGTTATTAATATAGTCAGATAAATTTTCTATTGAATTATGAAACAGGGTAATGCGATATCCTAACTTCAGTATTTTGTTAAAGTCATAAATGGTAAAGCAGAAAAACTGACCTTGACATTGTGTTGGGAACGTAACCCCAAGTAGTAGAATCGTTCCACTGAGCAATCAGTCATGTAAGTCACGTACCAGGATCTACTACTAGTGATCTACTATCTATCTACTGGCGAGTGAGCAGTGGCGTGTCGTGCCTTTAGGAGCGGCAGGGGCACAATGAGTACCGCCGCTAGAGTAGAAAAATTCAGACAGATAAAAGAATAGAGACATGAAGAGAAAAAAAAAGAAACTATGAGCGAAGAAGAGTTGAATAGATTGAAAAAATAGTGGCGAGAAGAACAACAGCGAGAACACGAAAGTAAAAAAGTATAAAATACAAAGGTGTCATAGATGACATCGGAGGGAATGTTAAACGTCTGGTAAAACAGAAGGCTATGGCTCAAGGATACGACATGGTACAGCCGCAGAAGATTTTGCAAATTTGGCATCAAACTCTTGAACCAAACACCCAAATAATTACATTTCTGAGGCTGAATCACAAATCCAGTCCAAAAAGCCGAGGAATAATATCGATACCATACTTGGCATATCACGTTTTCATGAAGTTATCTGCAAAGGGCGAGTGGTGGCGAAGAAACATTGTTTGGAAGATGAAATGAATTGATGGGAACGTAACGTCGCATGTCTCGCCCGTAATACTTGAATTCTTTTGTTTTTTAATAAATACTTTGTAACTGTTTGCTTTTTTGTATATTTCTAATGATTAAAGGTAATACTTTTAATATTACTACTGATTTTTTCCACCTAACCTGGTGATTGTGTTTAGCTAAATTCTAGAAAATAAATAACTGAGTCACAAATGTGGTAGTAATGTCAGGGATGTTACACATTCAATTTAAATTATATACAAGTCTAGGATTTCTGATCGAAGGGAAACATTAATACTACGAACAAGAAGATACCTAACAACATTCACTAAAATAAAAATCAAATCCTTATATACAGTAGTAAGAGATGTTGCCTTGTAAATTTTAAATTTGTGTACGAATGTCTAGAACGTAACTATGGAATGCACCTATATATGGCATATTTTATGTACTTGAAGAACAGAACGTTCAAATGAACGAAATTTTCCGAAAAGAGAGAAAGTCAAAAATAAGTAAAGATCTTACTAATTACTATAGTTTTAAGAGTAAAAAAGCATGTCCGATCGTTTAAAATATAAACCAGCCCTCCAAGCCTACCAGAAAGCACCCTTAGCTCAACCCTTAACATTGGATTTAATTTTTTAACACGTAAATATGCGCCGACCCCGCTGATTTTTACTGCTTGAATACTTTTAAGATGTAAAAAATTTTAGGAACAAAAATCAACCCTTTAAACCCACCGGAACCTACCCCTACTGTGACTCTAATATTCTGATATTTTATTTTACGCAAAAAAATGCGATTCTCGAGCTTATTTTATTATTTAAATAATATTCTGAAAACCTATGACCTGAAAAAAATAAAATAAAAATCTTCTACCCAATTAAAAACTACCCCTAGCTTGTTTCTTTGAATCGACTTTTACCAGAAAACAAGTAGATGTGCGACGACCCCGCTGATTTTTACTGCTTAAGTACTTTTGAAGTATACAAAATTTTAGAAACAAAAATCAACCCTTCAAACCCACCGGAACCTACCCCTACCGTGACTGTAATATTCTAATATTGTATTAAACGCAAAAAAATACGATTCTCGAGCTTATTTTATTAATAAAATAATATTCTTAAAACCTATGACCTGAAAAAAATAAAATAAAAATTTTCAAGCCAATTAAAAACTACCCCTAGCTTGCTTCCTTGAATCGACTTTTATCAGACAGCAAGTAGATGTGCGACGACCCCGCTGATTTTTACTGCTTAAATACTTTTAAGGTATACAAAATTTTAGAAACAAAAATCAACCCTTCAAACCCACCGGAACCTACCCCTACTGTGACTTCAATATTCTAATATTTTATTAAACGCAAAAAATACGATTCTCGAGCTTATTTTATTATTAAAATAATATTCTTAAAACCGTTGACACGAAAAAATTAAATAAAAATCTTCAAGCCAATTAAAACTGCCCCCAGCTTGCTCCTTTGAATCGAATTCTTCCACAAAACAATTATTGGAGCATATTATATTATATTATTATTATAATGTATTACCTTAAATGCATTGGAGAAGAAAAGTTCGAAAATAAAACAGTTAATCCACAAGACTTCAGAGAAGTAGTGTGTCAGGTGCTTCTAGAAAATTCAAACGACATCAATGACCGATGTATTCATTGTTTAAAGAATTTTAGAAAAAGTTCTAAGAAAAAAATATGTAAGTTTGCAAAAGATGGCTTCATGAGGGATGCATTGCATCCAACAATATAGATACTGAAGAAGAGGAGAAAGAATTGTGTACAGGGATCAAAAAAATAAAAGACTAAAAATAAAGGAACCAAAGATGATTGCAGTATTATTAATTATAATTATGTAATTATACTTATGTGAAAACTATAAAAGAAATAAAAGATAAGTAGAAAAACAAACTGCTGTTATTTGCGATATTTAAAAAAAAATTTGTAACTTGTGGGATTGAACATAATTTCCTCTACAGGTTTTCAGATATATAAGATAGTAGAATCCATATACTTCCAATCAAATTTGTGTTACTACATCTCTATACAACCACGACTAATCATGTAATCCACTACTTTGCGGTTAATAAAATATTAGAATATCACAGTCACAGTAGGGGTAGGTTCCGGTGAGTTTGAAGGGTTGATTTTTGTTTCTAAAATTTTGCATACTTCAAAAGTACTTAAGCAGTAAAAGTCAGCGGGGTCGTCGCACATCTACTTGTTTTCTGGAAGAAGGCGATTTAAAGAAGCAAGCTGGCTGGGAGTAGTTTTGAATTGGCTTGAAGATTTTTATTTTATTTTTTCGAAGTCATAGGTTTTAAGAATATTATTTTAATAATAAAATAAGCTCGAGAATCGTATTTTTTTGCGTTTAATAAAATATTAGAATATTGAAGTCACAGTAGGGGTATGTTCCGGTGGGTTTGAAGGGTTGATTTTTGTTTCTAAAATTTTGTATACCGTAAAAATATTCAAACAGTAAAACTCAGCGGGGTCGTCGCACATGTTCTTGTTTTGTGGAAGAAGTCGATTCAAAGAAGCAAGCTAGGGGTAGTTTTTAATTGGCCTGAATATTTTTTTTTCGGGTCAAAGGTTTTAAGAATATTATTTTAATAATAAAATAAGCTCGAGAATAGTATTTTTTGCGTTTAATAAAATATTAGAATATTGCAGTCACGGTAGGGGTAGGTTCCGGTGGGTTTGAAGGGTTGATTTTTGTTTCTAAAATTTTGTATACCTTAAAAGTATTCAAGCAGTAAAAATCAGCGGGGTCGTCGCACATCTACTTGTTTTCTGGTAAAAGTCGATTCAAAGAAGCAAGCTGGGGGTAGTTTTTAATTGGCTTGAAAATTTTTATTTTATTTTTTTCAGGTCATAGGTTTTAAGAATATTATTTTACCAATAAAATCAGCTCGAGAATCGTATTTTTTTGCGTTTAATAAAATATTAGAATATTACAGTCACGGTAGGGGTAGGTTCCGGTGGGTTTGAAGGGTTGATTTTTGTTTCTAAAATTTTGTATACCGTAAAAATATTCAAACAGTAAAACTCAGCGGGGTCGTCGCACATGTTCTTGTTTTGTGGAAGAAGTCGATTCAAAGAAGCAAGCTAGGGGTAGTTTTTAATTGGCCTGAATATTTTTTTTTCGGGTCAAAGGTTTTAAGAATATTATATTAATAATAAAATAAGCTCGAGAATCGTATTTTTTGCGTTTAATAAAATATTAGAATATTGCAGTCACGGTAGGGGTAGGTTCCGGTGGGTTTGAAGGGTTGATTTTTGTTTCTAAAATTTTGTATACCTTAAAAGTATTCAAGCAGTAAAAATCAGCGGGGTCGTCGCACATCTACTTGTTTTCTGGTAAAAGTCGATTCAAAGAAGCAAGCTGGGGGTAGTTTTTAATTGGCTTGAAAATTTTTATTTTATTTTTTTCAGGTCATAGGTTTTAAGAATATTATTTTACCAATAAAATCAGCTCGAGAATCGTATTTTTTTGCGTTTAATAAAATATTAGAATATTACAGTCACGGTAGGGGTAGGTTCCGGTGGGTTTGAAGGGTTGATTTTTGTTTCTAAAATTTTGTATACCGTAAAAATATTCAAACAGTAAAACTCATCGGGGTCGTCGCACATGTTCTTGTTTTGTGGAAGAAGTCGATTCAAAGAAGCAAGCTAGGGGTGGTTTTTAATTGGCCTGAATATATTTTTTTTTGGGTCAAAGGTTTTAAGAATATTATTTTAATAATAAAATACGCTCGAGAATCGTATTTTTTGCGTTTTATAAAATATTAGAATATTGCAGTCACGGTAGGGGTAGGTTCCGGTGGGTTTGAAGGGTTGATTTTTGTTTCTAAAATTTTGTATACCTTAAAAGTATTCAAGCAGTAAAAATCAGCGGGGTCGTCGCACATCTACTTGTTTTCTGGTAAAAGTCGATTCAAAGAAGCAAGCTGGGGGTAGTTTTTAATTGGCTTGAAAATTTTTATTTTATTTTTTCAGGTCATAGGTTTTAAGAATATTATTTTACCAATAAAATCAGCCCGGGAATCGTATTTTTTTGCGTTTAATAAAATATTAGAATATTACAGTCACGGTAGGGGTAGGTTCCGGTGGGTTTGAAGGGTTGATTTTTGTTTCTAAAATTTTCTATACTTCAAAAGTACTTAAGCAGTAAAAATCAGCGGGGTCGTCACACATCTACTTGTTTTCTGGTAAAAGTCGATTCAAAGAAGCAAGCTAGGGGTAGTTTTTAATTGGCTTGAAGATTTTTATTTAATTTTTTTCAGGTCATAGGTTTCAAGAATATTATTTAAATAATACAAAAAGCTCGAGAATCGAATTTTTTTGCGTCAAATAAAATATCAGAATATTACAGTCACAGTAGGGGTAGGTTCCGGTGGGGTTGAAGGGTTGATTTTTGTTCCTAAAATTTTGTATACCTTAAAAGTATTCAAGCAGTAAAAATCAGCGGGGTCGTCGCATATTTACGTGTTAAAAAATTAAATCCAATGTTAAGGGTTGAGCTAAGGGTGCTTTCTGGTAGGCTTGGAGGGCTGGTTTATGTTTTAAACGATCGGACATGCTTTTCTACTCTTAAAACTATAGTAATTAGTAAGGTCTTTACTTATTTTTTACTTTCGCTCCTTTTCGAAAAATTTCGTTCATTTGAACGTTCTGTTCTTCAAGTACATCATATTTTCAGATTCATAAACTATACTAAAATAACGCAATTACCTCTTTAATATCTTCTTAATATCTTCCATCGTAAATACCATAGGCTAAAACACATGACTAAGAATAAAATATACCAATATACTATTAATTTTCGTGATAATAAAGTTTAAGTAATTTTTTATTTCCGTTGCATGGTGGCGAAATTTAGAGTGAGAGTGCCAGCGTTGCTTTATCTCCGTAGCACGTATCGTAGTCCCGTTTATTCATGGCTTAAACAGTTTCAAGACGTATTATTTTATGTGGTAACGTGTTTGACAGGTCGTAATATATGTACGTGTTGTAGTGAATTTTAAGTGAATTTTGGTTTTATTTAAAAGGACTTTATCCATAAACATTGATGAGTGGTGCGTCAGTGTCAAGTTTGTGAAAAATGGATTTTTTCATCCGGAACTGTCTTTTTATAGGTTTGTTCGGTGGAATACAGAGGATTCGGAAAGCCATAGTGACGGCGCGCGGGTCAGTTGGATGTTTTTTTTTCTCTCTCTCTCTCTCTCTCTCTCTCTCTCTCTCTCTGTCTCTTTCTTTGTCCTACACACGTACCATTTATGAAACAGAACAAAAGGTTAGTGATAAATGAATGGTGTCGTTTTCTTATTTGAGACAGCCCACGTAAACTTCAAGCCTTAAGTAGTAACGTACCGTGGGCATATGAAGAGAAGGGAAATGTAATCTATTGACACGAGATTTAAAGAATTAGAGGTTGGGAGGGGAAGGGAAATATCTGCAGGTAATTTCTTCCACAATCTGGAGACCCTAGGTATGAATGAACGAGGGGACTGGGATGTTCTAAGATTTTGTAGGTGGGCAGTAAAGAGATGCATGCGTAACGCGCCTCTCGTTATTCTGTTAGAAATAGTCGAGGGGAATTGTCTGGAAAAATGAATGTCGGAGTGAAGACTACTATCTTCACCATAACTGTGGATGATATTGGTAGTTGAAGATGCAAGTCATTAAGGTGAAGAAAAAATAGGGTTGACGTCAGGACTGAACCTTGGGGTACGCCAGCATTGATAGGATGGAAGTTAGTTAAGTGACCGTCCATCACCATAGATATGAATCGATTAGAGAGAAAGCTACCGATTCAGGTACATAGTTTGGGAGGAAGACCATAGAATGTAGTTTGTTGAGGAGAGTGGCATGCCATACTTGGGCAAAGGCGTTAGAAATATCAAAAGCAACAATCTGGGATTCGCCATGAAATTCGACAGATCTGTTCCAGTTACTTATAACAAAGGTTAGGAGATCAGCTGTGGATCTTTGGTGACGACATCCGTACTGTCTATCATGGATGATTTTGTGTTTTCAAGATATTTTAGAATTTGTAAGTCTCCATAACACACAGAGAGAATATATAACAGAGAGAATATATAATTGGATGGAAGAGACTTGGAACCTTTCTTTGTTACGGGCTGCACACGAACAGTCTTTCACGTTTCTGGGAAGATACCCTTGTCTTAGGAGATCTGAAAAAAATGAGTTAAGATTGGTGGAAGTTCTGGAGAGCATTTTTTAGAACAATTGCTGGTATGGCATCCAGACCCGAGGACTTTTTGGTGTCAAGGGATAGAATAATTTTTTGAACTTTTTTGACCTTAATTATTATGTCGGACATTTTGTGGGGTACAGGCTTAGCGATTGGAAAAGCGAAATTGGCAAGGGGAATATCTAAGAGTTGAACTGGTAGCGAATTGTTTGGCAAAAAGTTCAGCTTTCCCTTTAGAGGTGGAGATAATTGCATTGTCAGAGGTCAGGAGAGGGAAAGTACTTCTACAGAAGTTGTGACTAATGTTTTTGGCAATGACCAAAAAGGTTTGCTGCCGTTGAAACAGGAAATCACTTTATTTTTTATGTGGTTGTTAAAAGCATTTTTGGATAGATGGTTTGATTGTATTAATTTCTTGTCTCGATGAAGGTTTGAGGATTTTCGGGTGTAGGATTTTGAAGAAACTTTGTGTGAGCTTGGACTTCTTTGAGCCTGGCTTTATCACAGGCCTTGAAGAGCCAGGACTTTTGATGGCGGAGTTTAGTTTTATTGCGGGTATGTGGAATGCAACTTTCAGTACCTACATGAATGATGTCTGTGATATGAGAGCAAATTTTGGCGAGATCGGGGTGGAAAAACAGACGGGGGTTCCAGGGGTAAGCAGAAAAGAAGTTTCGAAGACGATTCCAGTCGGCACAATTGTAGTGCCAGATCGTGCGTTCCGGCATGATTTAAATGAGCTCGAGATATAATAATATGGGACAAGAGACTGTAATGAGGCCCTAATTTCAACGACCAAGAGGAGCGCATATAGATAGAGTAAAGTGACCAAATATGGAATACCATTTCGTTATTTCTGTCTAATTTTTTTTGTGCAAAAATGGTTTATTATGTTGCTAAAATATTTTATTAAGGATCAACCGAAAAGATTTTTGGGATTGTAAGGGATTAAATTTCTCAAATCTTATTATAAAAAAATTATGAGCAAATAAATAAGAAGTTGCATATTTATGTTTGTTATATTTTTGAGTCAAATATAGAATATCTTATTAAATAAATAAAATATGATAAATAAACGTTTATTTAATCTCAAAAAATAATAGTTTCCACAAACAGATCAACCAGAAAACTATCTGCTTTCAAAGAAGATATAAAAACTAAGCAAGTTAAAAAAAAATGTTAAGTAAATCATCTGAAAAACGATTTACGAGCAAGAAGACACAAACACAAGTTATCACAAACTGCTCAGTGCACCTGAGCATTTTTTGTGTGCACATGGTTCACTGGATCCAGTTTCTCCACTAGTGTCTTCGGAGTAATTTTTGTAACAGAACATGCAGGCATCGTCGTCGTCAGGGGATTTTGTAGGTAATTCGTTAGATCGATTATCATCGAAAGAATCTTGCAGTCCAAGAGCGTGATCTGACCCATTTGACGAGCTAGATTGCAAACGTTTTCATTGCTGTCTTTTGGTAACCGCTAATCAACTTGGCCTTGCTTTATTCATGTTTCTTTTTCATTGTTTTTCTTTTTTTATGTTGCCCTCTTTTGCAAGATTCCTGGTAACTTTTATTCTTCTCGTTTGTAACTATCGAAGTTTCCAACTCAGATACGGAGATGAAGCTATTACGGGCGCCTTTCCTGATTTTCTCCCTCTGGATCAAGCCTTTTTTAAGTGTTGGAACTGGCATTATTGCTTTGGGCGAGACGTAATTAGAGTGATTCATGTCGACGTCTGATGAGCTGTTTTTGACGCTTTTCTCATGTTATAGCTTAGCAGATATATAGAAATTCTGATTCGTCAAATATGCTTCGGTTAACTGGATACAAGCCGGTTGCCTCAAATCCATTTTTAGGGTAGGCGCCATAGGATAGGTACTTTGAGGTAGGCTTTACCAAACACTTCAGCTACATAAGACTGAGTCCTTCTAAACTTTCTTCGTTTATTCAAATTTTGCGACATTTTCTTTCTGCAAAGAAATATCTTTTATTTTGAGTGGCTCTACTATGAAAAACAACCGTACATTATTTTAAAGTGGCCCTAATATAGAATACATTCCATATTTGGAACGTTTACGTATTCCATATTAGGCACTAACCTTACATTAAACTATAAAATTGACGATAAACAATGTCAACAATAAAAGATAAATTATATTAGAGGATAAGCACGCATTCAAAGAAATTCAGTTAAACTGAAACGTTTTACCAAAAAACAAAAAAATACTTGCCAGCAAATACACTTTCAATATCAGCACAAGTGTTTAAAGGCGGTATGATCCATATACTAAGGCAAACATGGCTAGCAAGACTTCGTGGCAATGCAACAATGCGCGTTAGATGGTGTGTGAGTCTTCAGTTAGTAGATGGTGCCAATAGTTTTGGAAATAAATCGGTGTTCCATAGTATATTCCATATAGGTTCACTTTACTCTAATAAGTATGGCTTAGGATGGGTGGTAAGAAAAAGAGCTAGTGGGTTTGGATTATGGGTAGAAACGCGGGGAAAGTATATTGGATCCCTGATTAAATTGGCGAACGAGTTGCTGATTGCGACGTTTTATGCCGCACTGCCTTCTGGTTCGGTGTTTGTTGATCCTAGCTATTCCGTGCAATGGACGTTAAAGTCGCCTAGGACGATAACTTCAGCGGAGGGAAGTTCAGAGATAATATGGTCAATTCTTACCGAGAGAACGCTAAAGAACTCATTGTAGGAGTTGTCTGATGGGGAGCGGTAGATGCAACAGATAAATTTAGTGGAAGATTTAAGGGTAAGTTTTAGCCAGAGAACATCGGGTTTGCCAGATTCAAAGATCGGTAGTCTGGTGCAAGAAAGACTGCTGCGAACGTAGGCGCATACATACCCCACCGTAAAGATAAAAAGATGAGAGAAATTCATAGCCTGGAAACAGGAGATTTGGTGGATAATTTTGGACTGATTTGGGTGTCGGTCAGAAAAAGAATGTGAGGTTTGCATAATTGTAGATTTTCAATTAGTACTTGCAACGACAAGTTTCAACATTTGGGAAACAGAGTTCGATGTTTTGAAAACGACTACCACCTAGAGTTATCGTTGTGTGTACAATCGAAATTAGGAAGAAAATCATTACTTTCAATCTATCACTACCTCCAATATCGCCTTGGTTACCGTAGTTTGTAACTTTAGAACGCTAAGAACTTTGAGACGCTTAGCGCAAATGACGTAGGTTTTGAATTAGCATGTGCAATGACAAGTTTGAATCTTTGGGAAATAGCGCTCGACGTTTCAAAGACGACTACCACGTAGTTATCGTTGTGTGTAGAATCCAAGTTATGAGAAAAATTGTCCCTTTCAGTGTATCACTACCTTCAACATCGCCTTGGGTACCAGATTTTGTAACTTCAAAATGCTAAGAACTTTGAGACGCTTAGCACAAATGACGTAGATATTTAATTGGCATGTGCAACGATAAGTTTGAACGTTTGGGAAATGGCGCTCGGCGTTTTGAAAACGGCTGCCACATAGGTATCATTGTGTGTACAATCCAAATTAAGAAGAAAATTGTCACTTTCAATCTATCACTACCTCCAACATCGCTTTGGGTACCGTATTTTTTAACTTCAAAACGCTAAGGACTTTAAGACGCTTAGCGCAAATGACGTAGATTTTCAACTAGCATTTGCAACGACAAGTTTGAACGTTTGGAAAACAGCGCTAGGCGTTTTGAAAACAACTGCCACGTGGGTACGTTGTGTGTAGAATCCAAAAATACGAATGAAATTGTCATATTCATTTTATCATTATTCCGAACATCGCCTTGGGAACCGTATTTTTTAACTTCAAAACGTTAAGCACGGGACCCTTAACGCAAATGACGTAAATTTTCCATTAGCCCATGCAACGACAAGTTTAAACGTTTTAGAAATAGCGCTCGGTGCGGCGTTTTCAAAGGGACTACCACGTAGCGTAGTATGTACAATCCCAAGCCACTGACATCTGACAAACATTTTCAAATAAAAAAGTACCTACCTACTTATCACAAGTTCAAAAGTCTAAATATCTGCAGAATGGATCTGATTCTAAATCAGAAGTAGCAGCTGTTTGCTCTTCAGAAACATAAAATATAAAATTTGTGACAAATCCTTAAAAGATAACAAAAAACATGCATACGCGGCTGTCATTTTTAAAAAGCTGAGCGCTTTTTCCAAGACTGTAATCACAGTTCATCAATAAAACCTAAATTTGATAATAAGCACACTTTTAATAGAAAATTTACGTCATTTTCGCTAAGCGTACGAAATAAGTGCTTAAATTGAGCCCGAAAAATATCGAATTACGTACCTATTTACCTTTATCAACAAATAACTTACCACCAGTACTTATATAATATCTAAATTCCTGTCAAAATCACTTCAACACTGACATCTATCATAACTGTATAAGCTTTTATTTTCAAAATCAAAATTCTTTGTGCCCCAACAGCTGCAAGCTTAAAAACTATGTCGTCAAAACAATTTAAAAGAACTGTAAAAACTGTAAGTAAAAATTTCCAAAAGTATACAACAGCAATGGAAGCTGATATTCAAGTACTTATTAATTCAATGCTGGACCTTATTGAATCAAAAATCATAACGCTTAGAAAGTTGCTAAAGCTTAAGCTGTGTATAAGAAATGTTAAAAGTATATCGGCTTTAGCTCACATTGCAACTCCCGAAAATAGCTTTCCAACATGTACAACACACGAAAAACCCCATAAAAAGAAAGGTGATTCACTGGATGACCTTTCATCTATGGTTTATGAAGCAGACAAGGATAGTCTCCCTGATCATGAGACCGAATATCTTGAAAACGAAGAGAGGAAAAAAACAAGAATAAAATATTTGGAAGATATTGCTGATATAGAGAGTCTCTGTTCCGCTTTAAACCAACCTAACAGTAAAATTAGTACTGACCCTAAAGGATCGCAGAATGAAAATCCACGAGTCGCTTTGGACAAATACATCTATCTGTTGTTGGATGCGGAGAGACGACGAGAAAAAAATAAAAAGAGTAAGAAAGAAATCAATGATTCAAACCAAAAGCAAATCGGTGATTTTGTTTCCGAGCATCCAAATGAAATAAAATACGCAGAGATAAGTCCAGTTAGAACCAGTCCCTCACAGGAAAGTGTGGTTTACTTAGCTAAATCAGAATACGAAAGTATTATAGATATCCTTAACATGGTGCTAAACTCCTACAAAAAGAGAGAAGCTTTGTTAAGAAGTGATAATGCGAAGGTAGAGAGAACAAAAACTGAAACCATAATCAATATACAAGAACATCAAGAAGACGAGAGAAAAATTTGTTCCGACAGCACCTGCCAGCAAAAAGAGTCTGGTACTTTGGAGAAGAAAACAAAATCAAGGAAAAGCTCCTGCTTGTAAAAATATAAACGACTTTAAGCAGTATTAAAACTTGTGCTTTAATATGTCGCCTTTTGATTTTATTCTAAATGTCATTTTAAATGTTTTAAATATGTGATGCGTACATACACAGAGAGTACTTTTATGTCGATATTACCATTTTTAAGTGTAGAAATAAAAGTATTATTACCCAAATATACAATAAAGCTTCTTGTTTACAGCAGCTGAATTCACTGAGTAGAATACGTATTCTACTGGTTTTAGGTATTTATGGTCGGTTTTTCAAAGCATTTAATTAAGTAATATATTTTTCCTACGACCACCTATGAAAGTGAGAAAAAAAGCACTGTTAATTTGGCGAGAAAGTGCCTTATATCACACGCGTGTTGAAAAGTACTTTACAACACACGTGTTAAAAAGTACTTGTCAACATTACATTGAAATAGATGGATGCCAATTTCATTTGTTTCATTTTCAGCACACTTGATGAAAATATTAGTGTTGAAAGTGAGGGTTTTAAAAGACAGAAATTGAGGTTTTTTTGTAATTATTTTTGTGGTCGTAGGAAAAATATTGTACATTACTCGTGTGAAAGTAATTATAGCACTCGGCTGTCGCCTCGTGAGACAACATTCCCACTCGTGTGAAAAATGTCACTTTCAACACTTGTTTTGTAATATACTATTATTTCATACTGTCCGGAAAATACCACTTACCATTAAATTGTCATTTAATAATTAATTTGTAATAAATATATTTTACTTTTTACTTTAAATTACGTATCTTGCCGTTTTGGCCGTTTAAAAATAAAATATAAAAAACCAGTTAACTTACCTTCAGTAAAAGGTATTCATTCCTTAGTGGGCGCTTCTTTGAGGAATACATTTATTTCTTTTCGAGCAATAACTTTGCTCTGTAGAGGTTGATGTCCTACCGATTCCTTTTTAGTGTTCCGTGAAATGGAACACTTATGGAATCAGTTCGGGGTCCGTCCGTCCGTGTGTCTGTCACAGGCGATTTTCTCTGAAATTATTCGGCGTAAAAGTTTGAAATTTAGCGCAGAGAGCGTGATTAATTGTTATAAACAATGTAATTGTTTATTTCCTTATAACGGCTGAACTATTGATTTTAGAGAAAACGTTTTTCAACAAAAAATATTTCTTACGATGTAAGGAACAAGTTTTGTTCTTACAGATTTTTCAATAATTTTAATTTGGCTCAGTCGAAACGCTCCCCAATGAGTTCCGCGCATACGCGATGTGATACGGCGTTGCTGCCGTTGGCAGCGGGTAGCGCGGTAGATGGGCGGAGATCGGGCTACCGAGGTTTTCTCAGGTTAAGTGGGGGGCTCAGGTTAAGGAATCCAGGTGCAATTAGCTAATTTTTAACGGAGAAGAAGGACTCACTTGACGACAAAATTGACACAGATGCCAAATAACACGATAACAAAGAGGAAGATGAAACGAAAACATTGCCCGTTATAGTGGTTATTAATTCGGCTGAAGAGGGCGCCACGTTCTTAATTTGAATCGCCAATACGACGTCCAGTATTTTAACGGAAAATAAACAAAAAAGAGACTGCGTCACTGTTACTATGAGCAACCGATTTAAAGGCAACATGACCGAAATTGAATAAATAATGTCATTTACCCGTTAAAATTTAAAATCATCAACGAATATGGAAAAACCTGAAAAAAAAAAGATTTACAATTTTAATAAGACAGTATGAAATAAAATTTTATACAATACACGTCCGTTAGGTATTATTACAGTACTCGTTTATATTCCGGACTCGGCTCCTGCGCCGCCTAGTCCGCAAAACACCTCGTACTGTAATAAGTAATAAGCGACCTACCGGACTTGTAACGTGAATTATTATAATTGACGTCACATTTAAAAATTACATTATTATGTGATGTCACGCTACAAGTGTTGAGTCGGCTAATTTATTAACAAAATTGCTTTGGGACCGTCCAAACTGATAATGGCTTTCAACAAAAAAATGTTAAAATTCAATGACTTCTCCAGGACCTTTCCCTGACTACCTAAATTCCATGACTATTCCATGACTTCCATGACCGACCACCCTGTATAGAGGAAACGAATGTTATTTATCGGAAAATATTTTGTAAGCAATTCTTACGTTCTCTCAAAAGACCTTCGTATCATCATTTTTAGAATTTCGCGTCGGTAGTTCCGTATAAAGGCTTTTGTAGATTTTTTTTATAAAGGCAATAGTAATATTAAAGTTATGATCTGAAATTAGATAACTCTTCTTAACAACCTGTTATTTCGTTATTATATAACAATCCTCAATATTTAGTTATTTACTAAACATGTGGCAAATGAATACATGCCTATAGCAGACGTAAAATCGTTAATCACTCACTAATAATATGGAGTCTCTCTATTCTATCTTACTCACACGGTAAAAATAAATTCTTTAAAGGATTAACGACGGGTTTAAAATTGACGTTTAGTATTTTTAAAATTTTAATTAAACATCCGGGTACGTAATTATTAAGAAATACGTAAAAACACGGTCCGCGCATGAACCGGACCGTCGAAAAATTCTCAATTAGTTTTCCTGCCTTCTTCTAGTAAAATTTGATGTGTGACTGCAGTAAAATTTTTGTTTTGTTTTTACTATGTAGATGTTTTAAAAAAGTACTGCAAACTGGCCCAAGTTTATGCGAGCATATCAGCTTTTCTGCCATGGATTCTTTTGCCTCAATTTTAGAATTAGGAGGCCATTCAATTTAGAGATTTTTCACATGTTTAAATAGACAATGAATAATTAAAAATTAACGGCTAGGGTTACTATTAAGTACTTACAAATAAGGTTGCTCTATTTTGATAAATGCTTTCAATCGGCAAGTGTGTAGGTATGCATGTGTAACACTCCGTGAACTTTTTTATATGACGACTACGGCCCTTTATTGGAGTATTCGAACTGGTAATAGGCCGGTAACTCTTCAGGAGCATAAACTTTTGAGGCCAGAAAACCACCTTCTTTTTAAAAAAGAAAATGGGATTTCGTAAGCGAGCACCCTATCCACTTTGATTTCAAGCTGGCACAAACGAATTTCATAATATTTACTAGTTTTGGTTCGTCGGGGTTTAGGACACTATACGAGTTTATAATTAATTGTTTTACTACACTAAATTTAGCTTCACCTGTTGCCACGATCCAGACTTCGGAACAGTCACCATACGTAAGAGGTCGACCACAGCCTCAATTTTTTTTGTTTTTTTTTAAAGATTTGCGAAAGTAAATGCTTTTCACGAAATCTACGCAAAATTTGCTACAAAATAAAAAAATTGCAGAGATATTGTATATACTTTTTTTTAAAGCTTTCAGAAGTACGCTAAGAGTTGAAAATTAAAGTGTAACAACTTTTTGCATTCAATTACCCTTAGCGCACGCCTATGACAGCCGCATTAGCCGTAGTAACCAGCAATTTTGGACTTGAAACCATTTATAAATTGTAATTGAGGTTTCATTTTAGAGTGATATGGCTTTTGTGTGAGCAACAAGAGCAAAAATAAGCAGTGTTATTAAAAAATGTTGATATTGGGTTTAATTTTATAACTAAAAATAATTGTAGATAATATTCTATCACATCTTTGTAGTTTTTACAACAACACCTGACCGCTCTCTGAAATCTTGTCATCCTAGGGTGTGCCCAGTCATCCTCTACCATAAATCCAGCCCTAACTAAGCACATAACTAAACTGATTATTATCGTATAAATTATTTGTTATGGACGTATCCTTCTTTTTAAAGTAGTTGAGTAGAAAGTCTGTCATAATTGTATGCCCCACCTACACCCACATTTAAAATGTATCAGATCTAAGCATCTGAGATTCTTTCTAGACACTGCCACTGTGAGAAACACCAAAGGACCAGCAAGTACAATTTCTTTATCTCCATAATTCTAGTAACATTTTTGTCTGGCCATATTTTAGCAAGCTACATTATTACTAGTGACCGCATTTCAATATTACATGACGCAAAAATTGGGGTCGGACTCAGGTGACATAGAAAAGGTAAATGAAATTGTTGTAAATTATGTTGTCAGGTTGTATTTATGAATTACTGCTACCAACAAAAAAGGAAGAAAATGTTTTATGTAATAAAAATTATTTTTAAAATATTTGTTAGTTAACCAATATGACAGATGATTGGAACTTGGTACAAATAATTATTTATAATGAAAATACAGTATTACCTTTTCATATAAATATTGTTTAAAATTCAAGAGAGCGCGGCGGCGGCGCGGCGTGCCGTAATATTGAATAACTTTTTTTCTATGAAGTGGTCTTGCAACATACATAAAATAGTCAAAATGGCACACAATTTTACCGCTTAATCAAGAGTGATGACCAAAAAAAAACAAAACCAACTACAATATTTATCATAATATTATTTCTGCGATTTTTGTGATGCCTTACTTTTTATAATATTCTTAACTATGCGACATTGTTGACATTAGAGAAATATAAACACTATGTTATTTAACAACCATTTTTTTGTACTTAGGACTTTTCAAATCTAAATTTGTGCTTGCAAATTTCACAGCTGTTATATTTTCTTTACCTTCTTAAATTTGTGGTGAAATTCCAGAAACTGCCACGGTTTTCTATTAAAAAAATATCCAAACGGTGTAACTCTTGTAACAATTATGCTTATAACAAAAAATAATTTGAATATAATCATTAACGTAAGCCGAGTTTCATGGGGGGGGGGGGGGGGGGGGGTGTACATTAAAGATTCGTATAAAACATCTGACAACACTGCGTGTACTCTGCAGGTTTCGCATGACGGCGCAGTGTTCAATAGCAATTTTATTAAAGAGGAATACTTTTGATTCATCTTAGCACCGTCGGCGTACCTAAAGGGGTACTTTGGGGGCTTAGCCCCAAAACTAAAGTTAGTTAACATTTTGAAAAAATGCATTAAATTTCGTTTACCTATAAGGTCTGTTATTTTATCAGTAGCTTTTTAATAATATTTTTTCACTCCTTGCTTTGTAAGTCATTAATTATGTCACTATTATGACATTAATTTGGCAGACGTAAGTACAACTTTCTTCCCTAGGGATGTAAGTGATTTACTTACAACCCTAGGAAATTAAGTAGATAAGCCTGGGACATAATGTTATAGATATATTCATTTATTTACTTATATATAAAGTACAATTTTCAAATTTACAACTAACAAAACTTGGTCACTGTTCTTGAAGCTTGTCTCTGTCATTGTCGTTATTGTCATTCCCATTAAATTCCATAATTAATTGTGGTTTTTGTTGACATAGAGGAGGTACTTATACAGATAGACATGGTAAATCTTTATTCACTGTCGAAGAATATCACATGCAGCCTGCGAACCATTGTGATTGTGATCGCGATTTACGGGTATCTAGCTCGCAACAATTCTGACACGATGCGCGGCGGCGCACCGTGATCAATTTCGAATTCCCCATTGTCAGACATTGTCAGACCACCAGTTGTTTGTGCGCGAGTATCAGAAGCTAGTATTTCAAAATTTTGGCGGATTATTTATTATTTTCAGGATGTTAGTGTACTCCACCGAAGAAACAGTTCAAATTATTAAGTGGTACTATTCTGGTAGCACAGCTCAAGAAATTATCGGTAGATTTGTATTTTCATTTCAAAACAGGGTAATTCCATGAAGGACGGTTTTGAATATTATTCAAAAATTTGAAACCTAGGGATGTCGGTTGAATTGTAGAAAATGCTTACATGCCGATGAGGAGCCTAAATGAAGAGCAGGAAAGTCGCGAGACTGCTATCTGTAGCTTGGCGGAAACCAATTTTCCTTGGAACAGTGTCCAAATTGTAGAAGAACTTGATATTGAAGCTATAACTGTTCGAAATATTCTTAAAAGAAAAAAGCATAAATGCTACAAACTGCAAATAACGCAGGAAATTTTCCCTGAGGACCACGAGAAACCAATGGCTTTTTGTGAAGATGTAATGGAAAGGGCTAATAGAGATGATAGATTTATTAGCAACGTTCTCTTTACGGATGAATCATCCATTTTATTACATGGACATCACAATTCATCCATTGCTGTAGGGTACTCAACTGAAAATAAGCACATTGTCATTTCATACAAGACACAATATCCTCAAAAGGTCAATGTATGGGCTGGCATTTTGGGTAACTCTATTATCGGCCCGATATTTATTGACGGAAATTTAAATGCCAACAAAATATTTACAACTTTTTAGGAATTACATTGTTCCAGCCGTTCTCCATATCAATTTTAATGAAGTTTGGTACCAGCAAGATGGCTGTTATGCTTACAACGTCAATGATGTGCAGGTCTATTTACATCAAACCTTCCCCAATCGTCTTATTAGCGGAAAGGGGACGATTTTATGGCCACCCAGATCCCCCGATCTAGCTTCCAATGATTTCTTTCTTTGGCGGCACATAACCCAACAACTTTATCTAAGCAGGCCTGAACGTGCAAATAATTTGGACGAACTTCCAGCAAAAATTGCCTAGTCTGTTAATAAAATCACCCCCGATATGCTTGAAAATATGTACAGGGAGTTTTATGACAGATTGGGCTACTGTCTTGCCCAAGGAGGAGGACTTTTTAAAAATTTACTAACATTTTAAAGTCACTTAAACCAAGCAAATTTTTCACAATTTTTTAATTTAATGTTTATCTTCAGAATAAAAGTATATTTTTTATTAGAATCTGTTATTTACTTTTACAACTTAAAAAAATTTTTTAGTTTTATTAGAATGTAATAGATACATGATTTTGTTATTATTTTAGAATTATCGTGTTTTTCTAAATAAAATACAAGCTTCTACTTCAACGAAAATGCCAGCTAAAAATTACAATGCATCAACTATAATTTTAGGCAAAATCGCTCAAACCCTTAATAAAATCCACAATCCAGAAACCCACTCCTCTAATGACAAAGTATTAATGACTGGCAGTGTTGCCGCGGCTGATTGTTAAAACGTACTGAATCTAGGGCAGAAAATGTACTGAATCTGCAAAAAATGACTGAATGACGAAAGTTCAAAAATCGGAAACTTTAAGAATTTCAAACATTTAAAATAGCTTCCTCTGCAGTTTAAAGTAATTGGGGGTGGTTAAATAAAACACTTTTTTATTTTGAAAATATCAAATAATAATAATTTATTCCAACAGAACATTATATAAAAAGTTTTAAATAATACCAATAGACAGGTACAATCGGTAAACTTTGTCTAATATAACACTTTTGTGTTGGCATTCCCAGTAACCCTAAATACTAGTGATTTTTGATTTTATAATTAAGTTGGCACAATAAGAAACCCAGGACCGTAATGGACCTAAAATTTAAATATTATCAAGAAAAAGCTTTTTGTCACTTTTAAATGTATTAGGTTTTGTTTCTTGCATTTTTATTTGTTTTGTGTATGCTATAACACTCTCTAGAACGCTTGGTGTCCTAACCTGAATTTTGCAATATTTTTGCTCTGCACACATTCTAGTAAAAACCTAGACAACTAATTACTTTAATTTTTAATAGGCACTTTTTTTTACTCAAAATTAACACTAGTAGTAAAAAAATATAATACATTATTCGGGATGTATAAGTCTTAACCAGTCTCGGAATATTTTGCCAGCCCTCTCTAGCGCTCGGGCACAAAATTCGTCCTCGACTGGTAAATCCTACATACATCCCTTATAACGTAAATAACTAATTAATTATTAATGTTGAAGGACAGACGCTTCTGGCAAGGCTAACGTCAAAAAAATTTAAAAATAGTTATTTATACTATAAGGGATGTAAGTAACATTTACCAGTCGAGGACGAATTTTGCGCCCGAGCGATAGCGAGAGCTGGCAAAAAAGTCCGAGACTGGTTAATGTACTTACATCCCATATAGTATATAACATTTTTCCCCCTCCCTGAATTGTATGTTTACCAGAAAATGCTGGATATATTTTTGGATTTTTATTATCATTACATTCGATAGCATTCTCATTAAATTATGAAGGCAGCCGTGATCCGTTTCCAGAGCAATATAAGCAGTTTTTATTTTATCAACAACGTCAAGTTGACAATTCATAGCGAAAAGCTTGAAGAAGTTGAATTATTTGATTCTGTGTGGACAAAATGGATGTTTCAGACATAGAAGAATCAGCAAATATTGCTTGTTCATCTCTACTACCGGAAAAGTCGAAAAAAAGGTATGAAGCAGCATATAAATCCTTTAAGAATTGGTGCCAAAGCAAGACGGCTACTGCAGTCTCAGAAGCCTTGTTTTTGGCGTATTTCCACGAGAAAAGTGCTTTACTGAAGTCCCCATCAAGCTTATGGTGTGAGTATTCGATGTTGAAGTCCACCCTTTTTATAGAGGAAAATATAGATATTTCTAAGTATCCAAAACTTCGAGCATTTTTCAAAAGAAAAAATGATGGTTACAGACCCAAAAAATCGAATGTGTTTAACAGGGAAGATGTGAATAAGTTCATGCTTGAAGCCCCCGATGATATGTACTTATTGATGAAGGTCGTAATGGCAATGGGAGTTGCTGGGGCGTGCCGTTCTAATGAACTCTGTGAAATGAAAATGGACAATGTTAAAATAAGTCAAGAAGTCATAATTGTGACCATTCCTGACTCCAAAAATGGAATGTCACGTACATTTACAGTGACAAAAAGTGACGACACTCAGGTTTGTCATTTCAAAATAATTCAAAAGTACATTGATATAAGATCCCACATGACGACTATTAATCCGCGCT
This sequence comes from Philopedon plagiatum, assembly GCA_963971165.1. Taxonomy (NCBI): domain Eukaryota; kingdom Metazoa; phylum Arthropoda; class Insecta; order Coleoptera; family Curculionidae; genus Philopedon; species Philopedon plagiatum. The sequence goes on along the minus strand of OZ020192.1, from coordinate 31,751,580 downwards.
TCTTTATGCGATATCAAAATGGAAAGTGCTTAAACCAGCCTGTTGGGAAAAATACGTTTTCGTCAATTCCAAGTAAAATTGCGAAATTTCTAAAGTTTGAGAACTTCAAAATGTATACTGGACACTCTTTTAGAAGAACGTCGGCAACTTTATTAGCAAATACTGGAGTTGATGTATTAGCTATCAAGCGACATGGTGGATGGAAATCCGCTACTATTGCGGAAAGTTACGTAGCTGAGAGCCTCAACAATAAAAAGGAAGTAGCGAATAAAATTTTATACAATAAGGCCCAGCCAGAAGTCTCTTGCAGTGCTTCAACAGTGACAGAAACATTGGTTAGAAATGAAGGATCTGTGGAGTCAGAAAATGTAATACACATCAAGAAGAAACGAGAAAACGTGTTTCCAAATTTTGTTAATAATGTGAATAATTGTAATAATTGTACCATTAATATTCATTTCAATTAATATCACTGGATTTTTGTAATATGTTGATGAAATCAAAAATTAAAGTTATTCTTATAATAATTTCAGATTATTTTTTCCCTAGGGATGTAAGTTGACTTACATCCTGTCGTTAAGGGCAACCAATACCTTGTTGAGTAACTTTCACTTCCGTCTGTCAAAGCAGTGTCAAAATAGGTTGCTTACAATACAGGGAGGGGGAAAAACTTATTTTTATGTCAGAGCGACATATTTGTAAAATTAATCGTTTTCATCACCTGTGAACAGTGTTCCTACAATTTTAATTAACATTTAAATTCTTTGAACTGCTTTATATAGTTTTTAGCAATTGGTGGTAATAAATTCCGTGGGTTGTGATAAACATTTTACATCAAATTAATCGTAGCATCCAATACTTCAGTGTGTGTTATTTGCAAGAAAGTTGTACGTGACACGAATATCACTTTATTTACTGTAGCTCTGACATAAAAATACGTTTTTTTGATTTTCTTGACGTTAGCCTTGCCAGAACCGTTCAACATTCTTTCAACATTAATTAATAAAATATTATTAAAAAGCTACTGATAAAATATCACACCTTATAAATGAAATATATTGCATTTTTCAAAATTTTACACGCGTCTGCCAAGGGGTTGGCCCGGTCCAAACAGTTTGCCATTTTATTTCTAGACCTTACTAAGAATGAATAAAAAGCTGTCAAAATTCAAGTTTTATAAAGACACTTGAGTCGAACTTTTTCGCAAGAATGAGGGGAAAATATGGGGTGGTTTTGCCCAGAGATCGAGCTGGCAGACTGTTAACCCCTTGTAGACACATATAATAGTCATCTTTTAAAAATAGTTCTAGGTTTTCTAAAGACATTTTAATTTTAATTTTATAAATGCATATGCATATGCAATATGCATGTAAATATTTTTGTATTGCATAAATCGTATAAGTAAATCATTATTCACCTTAAAATATTATTTTAAAGAAAATTACTACAACAATTCAACATTTTTTTTACTTTTCGGTATTTTTTATCTTTTTGCTTGGAATTTTTGGCACGCACGTGATCAAACATATTATTTATAACAATTATTCACGTGCCTGTCAAAAATTACCAGCAAAAAAATTTACGAACTGATCAAGTGCATATTGAGTTAGGGTAGACCGGGGTCGAAAGTAACAGGGGTCAAAAGTAACATCTCAAATATCTGCACAAACGTAATAGATATGCATGCCCTAATTTGTCAAAGATTCCGCCTATTCAGTTTCTAAACTCCCATTAGTACCATTACCGGCTCCATGAAACGCAGTTGTGCGTATAGAGCCATTTAAATTTTTTATATCAAAAAGTAATTTTTTTCGAGTTCGTTTTTATTGTGATAAAGTGCAGAAAAAGCCATGTAGGTACAATTTATCGTACTAAACAGTTTTTTTTAGGTATTTTGTTATTGTATAGGCATAATTTTGTACCGTGTTGTTGTGTTTTTTGCTTAAAAATTGTAATACAAATTTGCAAGTACAGTCGGGGACGGTTGTAACAAGGCAACTCGGGGACGGTTGTAACGTTACAACCGACCCCGTTGTAGTACAGATATTATAGTTTTTTATTGCTTTTTTTAAGAATGCTCCGTACGAAGAAAAGGAAGACAGACCGTGGTACGAGAGATTAAATCATAAGCAAGACAATATGAATTATGCCACGTGTCATTGACAAGATACAAGAAGAAACTGAAAGCCCCCAATGAAAATTTACCAGTGTCCATGATTGTCCTATATAAATATTTTATTATATCCCCAATTTTAAGCATAGTCCTACAATAAATGTGGTGTTACAACCGACCCCCCTTGGTGTTACAACTGACACTGGGTGGGGGCGGTTGTAACAAATTACATCACTTTAATTTTTAGTTCCCTGTGAGGTTTTTACTTTGTTCAGCCCTAAAATATCACTTACATAATAAAGGTAACTAATTACCTTAACTATAGCCATACAAATAGTATTTCCAATTCTAATAGTTTTTTCATAATTAAATACTAAAGTCAGAATGTTACAACCGACCCCGGTCTACCCTAATTCTTTTTATTAAATCATCTAATTTTTCAAAAACTACCCTATAAGTATTATATTGTGCCAATATGTAAAAATACCACTGCATGTGCCACATACAAACTCTGTTTCCATGTGCCAAATCAGAAGAAAGTAGTGCAAAGTTAATTAAAAATTTTACATAAATATCCTTAGATGTTAGTATTGCCAAATTCCAGTAGGCATATTTTGTTATTTTATTTTTATAATATAATAAATCCTATGGAAAGATTCAATGCAAATGTTGAGGTTATGATTTATCACTGTCAAAGTATAGCGTAAGATAAGTGAAAAGAAAAACTTATTTGAGATTACTAGCACATAACAGTTTAATCTTACACACCTTAAGGTTTTTACTCCTTTAATTTTTGTAGGTCTAGGTAAAGTCAGGTTTGCTCAAAATTATCCGATTGGTCATTGTTAAACAGTCTTTTTAATCAAATGTAATGTAAATTTTTTATCTATGAAATCTCCTAATATTCGGGAAGTAATCAAGAAAGTAAATTAACACTCGAAGTTACAGAACACCAGCCATATTAGCACTTTTAGCATACCATGTGACGTCACAACCAGTAGGATCACATTTTGCAAGTTTTGAATCTTGTATGAAAATTTATAATAGAAAATCTTTTTTTTTCTTAATAAAAACCAGAATAAATGGATCACAGCAACCGTCAAAGATTTCAGAAATATTTGGATTATATGCACATTGCCTATTAGCAAAGAAAATAATAGCTACGCACTATTATTTTCTTTGCCATTAGTTAATTACCTACTTGATCTTGACCAGTACGATGAAGATTGGATCTGTTGTCTTTCTTCCTATCTATAATCATAATCTTGGTATTTTCGGTGTTACCCATGGATTTATTAAGAATGGATACGGGATGATTTTACATTCTTTGAAGCCAAAACAAACCATTCTAAGCGACACTGTAAACACAATTTGTAAATATTGGCCACATCTTATTTTACCTTGGATTTTTGTACAAAAAATCCGTTAGAAGCATCACAAGATTTACTAAAAGTAATAAATGGTCAAAAATATTCTATTTTTCTGCTAAATAATAATAAATTTAAGTTAAAAAGGTTTTATTATTTATAGGTTAGATTATTTCTAAAGGTTTATTTAAAGTCGCTCCGAGTCATTTATAAATCTATAAATCGCACTTTTTCTTTCCTAGTTCATTAGACAAAGACGTACGTGTAACCGAGTGTTCAGACCGAGGTTCAGCCGTTTTCCTAAGCAACCAGCACAGACAGCAACACTTCTGAGCTCCAACACTCCAGTGCTATTTTATCTCTTTCTACTACCATTCTTGATTCAATTACGTAGTTCGTAAACTAAACCCCTAGGGGAAATGTTTTCATAACAAATAACAAATATAAGGCTTCACGTTCGATACGCTCACAGTATACGGACATCAAATCCTTTCTTAATAAATCCATGGTGTTACCATATTGTAAGCTGATTTAGTATTATCTATGCACATCTTCTTCAATTACTTCCTGACTGTGATAATATATTATGTAGACCTCCAACTGCAATTTTAGCCGGCCCGGTCAGTCCAATCATAGACTCGAATAGTAGGAGAGCCGGACCTGAAAAATCCACCATGAAGATCGGGGGTACACCGTTCATAATATAGAAATTGAAAGTGTGCCCTATAAGAGTTAGTTTTTTTTAATTTTGCCTATTTTCGAGAAAAACACAAAAATTGTTCACAAATAAAGTGATTTTTGGACATAAACAGTAGAGTTCTGGAAAAGGGCCCCATGAAAAAGACCCATTAGCGGTAATGCGCTTTGGTTGACGCCTCCTAACGTGACGCATGGCGGGATATACTTCCTGCGAACCAGTAGCTCAGCTGTGAATATTTGATTATCTATCGGTGCGGCTAGACTGTCGAGCTTGGAGTTAAACAAAAGGGTAAGTCAACCTTAAATAAATTAGGGTTGACGTTTTAAATTTTACCCTCAGATAAGGTACACCCTTTTTTTATTCGGTCAGATAAATTTAATATTCAAGAAGTTTCACCCTTTGCGCGCCTTTTTCAGCGCAAAGCATAAACCAACAACCAGACCACCAACGGCGGTCCATATATCGAGCCGTGATCGAGGAAAATGTATGTCTGTTGTCGTCGCTTTTGACATTTTCACCATTACAATTTTTTTTCTCGAAAACGGTCAATCGAATTTTCCGAGTTAATAGGATAGTGCGTCGTGCGACTAGCTTTGGTAAAAAAATCAGTTATACCTGGTGTACGCTTTCGGAGCTATTAAATGTCAAATTCGAAATTTACGCGATTTCCTATGGCACCTATGGGATCGGTTAGCAAAAGTGATTAAACTATTTTAATTTTCGAAAGTTGTAAAGGACCCGGAGCTTCAGAATCCTAGTAAAATTAGTGAGTATCGGAAAATGCCAAGTATTTTTTTTTAAGTTTTTCGGTCAAAAATACCTTTTTGATAATTAATAACTCAAAAACGAAACGGTACCAAAAAACGGATTCATACGTGAAGCTTTAAAATCTCACATACTTTCTTTTAAAACCATCAAAAAATAGAAAAATTGGCGAAAAACTGAAAATTTCGATTTTTACCCAAATTTTTCACGGTTTTTACTTTTTTTCGGAGTCAAAATGGATTCAAATCAAAATCCCATATACCTCGTCGAAATACGTAATATCCCTATTTTATTGTTTCTTAATTCTATATAGGAAAGGAGCCAACTGGGTCACCGTACGAAGATAAACTTAATTGAGTCGGATTTCAAGCAAATCGTATATGTTTGTATATGGTTGGGTGCTTGTATGTATGTAGAGATACGGATACGAAAGGCGGTCTATTCTCGATCATCAGTCCGGTTGGCTCCAGTGTGATATATTTTCTAATACAGGGTCTACAAACACGAAATTTTAAGTGTATGAAAAATTATGACAGCGCCCTCGAAGGGGCCGATTGGGCGGTCTACACCCTAGTTATTAATATCCTTATAAAATTATTCAACAAAATGTTTTAAGCTAAATTTGCAAGAAAAAAGCTTTGTTTACAAAATAACATCAAAACTTTCTGCACTTCGACCTAGAGCGATCTTTATTCAAAGCGCTCCGTCACAGGTCACTCTTTGAAGGTACAAACTCCACTACCTGCCAGTGTTGCCAGATGAGAGAACCAATTTTTCTTCGACAGGACAGTAAATAAATCATAAAGGCGCCATCTTTTAAAAATAATTTTTTTTCGTGAAAAACTATGGCTGGGATTCCGTTCTTGGAGTCTCGCCGAATCCGCCTTTTTTTGAAAAATTACTTCATTCTTGACCAGGCGTAAACGTATTATTTTCTACTCTCGATGTGGGTAATAATAACAATATGTGTAATATACCCGCAATATAATACAATATTTCGTATAAAATCTTCATTTTAAAAGACAAATTTTATAATGTGTTATTAATATCAAAATTGCTATTGTTTCATATGTATTGTTGAACCCAAAACATGTTTTTGTAATAATATGTTGCATTAAACGTTTATAAATATTTAATGTACGAGAATTAGCAGCTCAAAAACCCCAATTCCTTATATTGAAATCACAATATGTTTTAAAAAATGCGGTAATTTAAAGCATAATTGAATGCTTGTAACTACTCATATTTTAAAAAAAAAATTAAATGTTTTTCGTGTTACCATCAAAAATAAATGCAAGAAAAAACTAAAAGGTCTGCGTCAATAAAAAGTGGTGTGCCTTAGCTTCGGGTAAAAATAAAGAAAAAACGTCAACCCTAATTTATTTAAGAGGGGATGACTTACCTCCTTTTTTAACACCAAGCTCGACAGTCTCCGCCGCACTGCTATTTAATCACAACTGAGCTACTGGTTGGCAGGTAGTGCACCCTGCCATGCGTCACGTCAGGAGGCGTCAACCCTAGCGCATTACCTTCGGCTAATAGATCTTTTTCATGGGGCTCATCGGTTCTTTCCCAGAACTCTACTGTTTATGTCCGAAAACTACTTTATTTGTGAACAAATTTTTGTGTTTTTCTCGAAAATAATCAAAATTTAAAAAAAATAACTCTCCTATAGGGCACACGTTTAATTTTTAGGGCCTGAGCAGTGTACCCCTCGACCTTCTTCATGGTGTATTTTTCGGATGGGATCTCGGAATATAACAAATGTTGATCAATGACGATCACTTTAGTATGTAATCACAACCCCATATACGGTATTTCATTTTAAAAACTTTTATTCACTAACAGCTAGTGAGATGGCAGATAAACTAGCTCCGTGTAATCCATGCTTTAATGCTCCCGACGCGATGATCCAGTCCAGCGAACCCTAAAGTCATTATCGGTGATTAATAAACATATAAATGTCAAATGGATTATGCAAGGTTAGATCAAACTGACATATTAACATAAATTTTTGATTTCAAAATGTAGTTAAACAACATTCTATTAAAAAATGATTTAAATGCCCAGGTAATGTAGTAATTTATTACATTTTAATAATATTTAGCAAACAATGTTTTAGAAAGAAATCACTTTGTTTTCCTGAAGATTGTTCTAACCGAAAATGTGAAAAAATTAAAAGTTATCGCAGCTTTACGCAGAATACTGGTGAAGAAAAAATTTATGATGAAATATTTGCTAATCAACCTGTACAATTTACCAACCATAAAGCTCAGCGTTCTGGATCATATTCAGAAAGCAGATCGACAGAGGATAAATCGATTTCAAATTCGGACAAGTTTAAACAAAATGGTAATGAATTTACAGGCTTACCAACTACTACTACCGTAGCAACTACTTCACCAAGAGAATCCGATAAACGAAACCACTTTTTAGAAGAAAATGTGTTAAGGTTGTCTACACCAACTCCAGACACTCGTCGTAATATTGCCAGTACCAGTATACCTAATATAGAAAACCATTATTTAAAAGAAAATTCGACAACGTTGTCTAGATCAACTCCAGAAACTAGTCGGAATATTGCCAGTACAAGTATATCTAATTTATTTAACGAAGAGAATAGTCCCAAATCCAATAAAGAAAACCAGTTTATAAAAGAAAAAGTAACAACGTTGTCTAGACCAACCACAGGAACTAGTAGTAATATTGCCAGTACCGGTATATTCAGTTCACTTAATGAAAAGCATAGGTTAAAATTTTATACAGAAAATGGTTCTTACAAAGAAACGGTGACAACATTGTCTAGACCAATTCCAGAAACAAGCCGTAATATTGCCAGTACCAGTACACCCAATATAGAAAAACATTATTTAAAAGGACATGTGACAACGTTGTCTAGACCAACTCCAGAAACTAGTCGTAATATTGCCGGTACCAGTATATTCAGTTCACCAAGTGAACAGCATAGTCGAAATAAAAAGCCTAATAGTGTGGGAAAATGTTCTCAAAGAATTGCGAACAAATTTTCAACAGAATCCAAAATAGCAAAACATCCTGATGACAATGCACTACATCCAACTAAAGATAATGGACGTAATGCTACAAGTTCTCATGATCTGCTAGACCTAATAAATGAACAAGCGGAACCCCAAAACATGGAGGAAAAGTTGCTGTCAGTTGCTTCAATGGCAGGTGAAGAAAGTGATGACTTTTTAGAAGAAAGTTCGGGAGCTAGCATTTCTTTTGAAGGGCTCATAAGTATTAAGGTTGATTTCAGAAAGTTATGGCAACTGTTTAAACTAACTTGCTTTAGAACGTTTTTTGGGCCATCTTTAGACGAAACTGCTGTTTTAACTTTAGATAACGCTGACTGTATTTTAAGATATTGGGGATTTATCGAAAGCTCATAGTAACGAGGATCAACAAGGAAGAAACAAACATACATACCTGCTATTTTATTTTTTCTTATTTTGGCTACATTACAGCTATGGGTGATGCTTACTTAAAAAAGTTAAAAACATAATTTATTCAAGAAATTAAAATGTTATTTCGTACATCTTTCACATTTTTGCGCAGCAATTGTAAAGAAAAGTACGAAATAAAATTCCTATTTTTTTAGTACATTAGATTATGTGTATATATAAAAAGTCGTTGGTTTTTTATAGCAAATATCTGAACAACAACAATGCCATAAAACCTAAAATGGTAGTAATCAACGATGAATATTGTTAATCTAAAACACAAAAACATCATCATTAATATTTTTATAATAGTCTATTGTCTACGGTATATAGGAAAAATAAATATTTTTATACTTTCCTTTGTTTTTTATAATATAAAGTGAATTTTCAAAGTGGCCCATTGGATTTTAGATATTAAATCTTTCACCCATGTGCTGCTCCGCTCTATTAGAAGTATAATAATACAGTATGTCCACGGATGGGATGGACGACAAATCGACCAAAAAGTGAAAGATACGAAAAAAGGCCATTCTTTATAGAATCTTTTGCTTGCTTTAAAAATTAGATCAACCACGTCAAAAATTTGTTTGTTGTAGAGGGTATGCAAATATAAAAACGTGAAATGTGGTTAAGAGTAGTTGCCTTTTTTAAATTTTAATGCAAAACGGTAAATAAAAAAGTTGTTTTAAATTTTAAAACAATTCTTATTCCAGATTATCAAGCAAAAAATTGAAATTTCTAAACTACGCTGTTAAAATCAAAATTTCACACTGTCACGTTTTTATTTGGTTACACCTTTGATAACTGTGACGTAGTTATTAAAATCATAATCTTCTCGATGTGCTTCGCTAAATAGACAATCTCTGTCTAGCGAGGCACATCGAGAAGGCTATGGTCAAAATAATAAAGATGTTGTCTTTAGAGCAAAGAATATTTATAATCCAAAATTACAGAAATGGCGAGCATTGTTATCGCTACGTTATTGAGAAGTTTCAAGAAAAGTTTCCAAATGTACAATAATGCAGAAGTTTGGTACATAAGTTAGTAATCAAATTTAAAAAAAAAAACTAGATCCGCTACTGATTTAAAGAAGACCAAGAAAAGATACGACGAAAACGATGCTTCTAGAGTATTAGTTTCGCAATCTGTTGATGAAAATCCTATTAAGTCTTAAAACTTAATTTTATTTAAGTATAATTTTTTGCTTCATATTTCATTTGTATGAATATTTTCACAATATTAACCCTAGATTCATATTATATGGGTATTTTTTAACGTATTAATAAACGTTTTGATATTTTATGATTTATTTTAGATAAACTATATTTAAAAAGAATATTCAAGTCTCTTAAAATATTAATCTTCTGAATGAATTCATTATACACGTTGAGACTTTAAATAACTGACTAAAAATTGCTTGCAGGATATGATTATATACGTAAATTTAATATACTTATAATGTTATTGTTAAAAGTTTTAAAGTCGAACACCATGTCAAAATGAAATTAAGTTAAAAAAAATAATCAGTCAAGAAATAAACATTACACTTACACAAAATCAAACATAACAGTACATTATTACATTAAAACGAAAGATATTTTTCTTGAGAACCTAGATCAACGAGAACCGCATTGTGCAAATTGTTCGTCCCTTCGCTTGTATTGTGTCTGTAGTCTTTCGGCAATAGAATAATTATTGTTAATTTATGTTTTGTTTAATGTTTGTTCTTTGTAATAAGACTTATGTTACTTGGACAGGCGCGGACCCAGAATTTTCTTCAGGGTGGGGGCGCAGAAAAAATCCGTAATTAAAAGTTTTTTATTGTAACATCTATTAATAAAATAAAAACGAAATTGTTGCAGTTTCAAAAAACGAAACAAAAAAACAAAACTGGAAAGGGAAATATAAAAATTATTACATTTCTTATTGTTTATGGAAAGTTTTGGTTTTGTTTACACAATTTCTATATTCTCAGGGGGCGCGCGCTCCCTGCTCCCCCCTGGACCCGCCACTGTACTTGGAGTTCTTAAAAGCGCATTTTGTCATTATGTTTGTGTGTTCGAATATTTCTTTGTATATGTATTTTTTTATATTTATTTGTTCCTGTGCAACTTTGCTACAAGTATCAATAAAACCAAAAAAGTTTCTTTTTGTTTCTACGTATGTTTTTGTTCAGTATGGGTATTTATTTATTTTTGTTTAATGTTTGTTCCTTTGTAATGATGATACTTATGGTACTTAGAGCTTTTAAAAGCGTGGTTTATTATTATTATTATTATTATTATTATTATTATTATTATTATTATTATTACTACTATTATTATTATTATTATTTTTTTTTTTTTTTTTTTTGTCGGGTGGAAACCTTTTATAGGTAGCGAGTACTTGTTCTACCTTTCCTCGGGTATGTGGGAGTCCGGCAAGCCGTATACGCACTAAAACCACCCCAGAGCTTCTCTCTTGCACTTCACGGAACCATCATATGTGACATCTCCGTCGTGAAGGCAACATTTTATTCTTTCTTCGTCGCTTTACTGTCCTAGTCCTTCCCTGTTTGTATTGTTCTGTCTTCCTCCTTCCCTGATGTGCTTCTGTCTTTCTTCCTGTTCCTTTGTTTCAAGTATTGTTTTAATCATTCCATATACGTTGTTCCAATTTTCTTTAGATCTTATCATAGTGTCTATTATGCAAGATTTTAAGGGCCATACAAATTTGCTTTTTTGTCCCTTCCTGTGCCTGCGGACTGTATTTTTTGCCCTCTCATTTTTTCTACCAGTCCTTTGAAATATGGGCACTTGATCTGGTCTGCCCTATGTCCCTCCACTCCACATTTTGTGCATCGTTCTGTGTTTGTACACTCTTTGCTTCTGTGCCCTTGTTGTCCACATTTGAGACATTCCCCACTGCGATCTATTTGCCCCGTACATTCATAGGTTTTATGTCCGTATTCCAGGCATTTAAAGCACCTTTTTACGTACACCTTTTCTCTGATCCCGCAGGTTACCCATCCTATCCTTATTTTTCTTGCTCTTATTAAGTTTTCGGCTTGTCCTTTCGGAACCTCAACTATAGCTGTTTGTTCTTCAAACTTCCCTTTTCGCATCGCTTTTATCTTAATATCCGAATTTTTTATTTTTGTTTCCCTTTCAATTGCTTCTTTCACTTCCTCTTCTTTTATGGTTGGGTCCATCCCCATTATATATATTGTTGTTACACCCGTCGTTCTTCTTACAACCTGATATCCGTTCATTTTTGTTTTAATTTCTTGCTGTAGCATGTTTGCCATCTGTTCCCCTCCTTCTATAGCCAGCAAGATATCCCCTTTTTCAGTTTTCCTAATTTTATTGATTTTCACTCCCATTTTTCCTATATCGACTTCCTGTTTCAGTGTCTTTATGACGTCCGTATAGCTCCTTTCTTCTGTTTTTACTGTCAGCATGCTCTCTTCTTTTCTCATTTTTTGCTTTTTTGGTTCGGATCCCGTTTCTTGAGCTATAAGCTTTATCTTAACGCCCTCCCCTGCAAAGCCATGCTCACATATTTTCCTAACGTGGGTTACTTTTAGACCTTCACCTACGAGTATGTTGATATTTTCAGCAGGATGTAGGCTGCTCATTTCCTTAAGTTTTTTTATCAGTTTATATACTGTTTCCATATCATTTATTCCGGCCTTATCTATTTCCAGGGGAAGGAGGTACACCGCGCTGATCTTTTCTTCCTTGTCTCCTTTGCTAGTTTTTGTGCTAGCAGTTTGTATCAAGAAGTCTTCTTGACCTTCGTTATTCTTAATAAGTTCCTCTAGCCCATCGTATTTTGCTTTAAGCGTTTCTATCTCAATATTCCCCTCTACGTTTCTCGGGTCTATGAGAACTGCGTAGTCTCCTTGGCGACCGCTTGTAGCCATTTGCTTTGCCCTTTCTATTTCCGTGATCTTATACAGCTCTTTTGGCCATTTCTCATCTAGGACTATTTTGAGCCTGTCAAAATCCCCTTTTTCCTCTATTATTCTTTTTATTTCCTCCTCTATTCCTAATTTCCTTTCTTCGTATTCATTTTTGATATCCTTCTCTTCCACTTGTATTGACACCGACTTCTTCTCTATGCTAGCGGTTCTTGGTCTAACTATCTTTTCCTGTTTATCTATTTCTTTCCATATCTTGTTTATATCGCTTGCCTGTCGCTTCAGTTTTTTAACAATCATCTTAATTTCCGTTTTCGTTTTTGTACTTACTTCTGTCACTTGCACCAATACATCAATAGTTTTCGTTAGTTTTCCCATTTCATTTCTTAGTGCATTCATTTCCTCTTCTCCGCTTCCTTCCCGCGGCCTCTTTACTGTTTTGGTTCCTTCATCCTTTGTTTCACTTATTTCATTATCTACGTTACTTTGTTCTTGGAACACTTCGTCTTCCTGTTCGTCTGTTTGCTTGAGCCACCTCTGCAAGCCTTGTGGAGGCGTCCTCTGGAGTGACTCCCTCCTTTTGAAAACATCTTCTCCGCTTATTCCATCTACCGTTTCCGATTCTCTAATCCCTGAATCTATAGTATTTTTATTGCCTGTATTTTCCATCTTATTCCCACGAGTAGGGTCGAAATAAAGGTCCAGTGCAGCAGTGCGCCCATACCACACTAAGGCTGTAAGTCCCCTCCGGTTCGCCTGGTCCTTCGGGCATCGCTCCAGACACACTTTTCCCCCTGTGCCATGCAGCTCGTCAGCGCGATGATGCTACACCTTGAGCTTAGGGTCTCCTGTTCCTCCTATCTTCGGCACTTCTCTTAGTCTGGCTCTCACTCTCGACCTGTTCGGCATGGGAGTCCCTAACAGTAGCTACGCTACCGCCGACATAGCTCTCGGGATCACTGAACACGCAAGCCCCACCGGTACGTCAACCCGGAAATGCCATCGGTGGAGATTATTATTATTATTACTATTATTATTATTATTATTATTATAATAATGTTTGTTTGTTCACATATTATTTTTCTTTACATTAGTGCTTTTTTTCTGCAAATAGTAGAGGTGCCAAAAAAGGGTTTTGCTCGAAGGCGCCTGCACCCCTAGAAACGCCCTGTTTATTGTGTTTCGTGTTATATTTTAAGATGACTTAAATTTGTATAAATTTTAATTATTTCTATTTATCTCCCTGAATACGATCACAGAAAATGATAATACGCTACATAGTAAAACTGCATTTATTTGCTAAACGAAAGCGAAATCGAAAAAACGTCAAGAGATTTTTATTAGGCATTTAACTGTCTACATGTCACTAATTTTTTTACAAAACTATTTCAGTGCCACTCCCTACGCACGTCCCTGGTGAAGCTGTCCACGCTTTTTTAATGCTTAGATATATACCATTTTAACTAGGTACTTTTTTATTGTCAAAAAGTATTGTAGGCAAACCTTTATCTGTCCGTGGAAAAAGTTTAGTTTGAAATTTGAAACAATATACAGAGTGTGCCTTCGGTGTGGAGAAATTCCTCATCCAAAAATTGGACAAATAAATCTTATCCACACCCGCTCTAGCTTCATTTTTGAGATAGAGGATGTAAAATTTGTTTTAATTTTTTCTCGGTTTTTTAAAAATATCTACGAAACGGCTTTAACAATTTGAAAAAAAAGAGTTTTAACCAATAACTAGTGTAAAAGATCAGTAACATGCACAGATATACATGGTGTTCGGAAAATGCGTCAGGATACGTGAACAGGTGATTGTACGTGGAAAAATAAAGGTAGTACCTAAGACATATAACAACAATTCAAAATCTTAATATTTTCCGAGTTCCAGCCTATCAAAGTTATATATATTTTTTTTCGTATTGTTAACATTTCGATTGGTTCTTAACTACTCAAATTGATATTTGGCACAAAGGCTCAACTTGGTAATTTATATCATTCTTTTACAAAAATGTTTCTCTACTGGGCCACCAGAGGGCACTTTACCTGAATCTCAAATTTCATTTTTCCCATATACTTTTGGTTTCGTCAGATATTGCAAAAACGAGCATGTCATTTTAAACACAATACTTAACAAAAAAGGTACTCTTTATCCGAATCGATAAACCTCACCGATTAGTCGTAAATTAGAATTAACTAAATCAGTTTTTCAAATGGAAGCAAAAAATCAAGTTACTGTGGAAAAAAAACCTTAAATTATTATGTGACACAGGTAAAGAATAAATCTGTACCTTGGTAGAAAAAGGGCCAATGTCCATTTCATCTGTTCAGAGATAAATAAGATTCCAATAATTAAATGTATATTTCCTAACATAGAAAAATACCCTTTTTGCTTATATTGTTTATTTTTTTGGTTATTCCTATAACAAAATAAGTATTTAAACATAATGACAGTTTTATTAGTTATATCGAAAAATAAATGGACATTGGCCCTAAAAAAAGAACAGGAACATGGAGAGTGGCCTTTTAAAGATGACATTGGCCCTAGAATTATGTAAAAAAATCTTGGACACTCTTGTTACACGTCAACAAAAAAAATTAATCTTCATATTCAGTATTCTGACTATCATCAGCACTTATTTCTGAGGATCTTTTTAAATTTTCATAGAATGGCCGGTTATATTCACTGATATAGGGAAGTAAACATAACAAATTACTGATTTTCAGATCTTCTAAGGGTAATGGTTCTTGATTTATTGGTTTCGGTGGGCTAATATCTAAAACAGATGTGGGTCGACTTCGGCCACTACCCCTTCTTAGATCAGCTTTTTTAAATTCTTCATGGTCAGTGAAGCTTATTTTGTAAAATAGTCCGTATTCATCTTTTGTGTAAACTTCATCCATTTTATCTTCATCCATGGAACGATTTCACCACCCTCATTTTTTTTGCGATATACCAGTTTGCCACTCAACAGGCTACCAAAGTTTAAAAAATCTTTTTGTAACATTTCTACAACTTGCAACGGCGGCTTTCGACAGACAGTTCTTATAAAATTACTCCAGTCATGAGGAACTTCTATTTCAGTCGTTGTTTTCTTTTTGGAGTTTCAATGGCCGCGTGAATTGTGTCAGCCTCCATATGAGTGTGCCCTGGCTCCATAAATTTGTGGTTTATTTCTTTTAAGTTATGTCCTCTTTTTTGACATTTTTTCAGGACATAACACATCATGATAGCCATAAAAATGTTTCGGTTTTGACCCGAGCAAGAGTCACTATATAAGTCTAATACTTCTGTTGCCTTGGGTAAAGACGATATGAATTTTTTCACGCAGGAAGCAAATTCCTGACCCCCACGAGCAGCAAGCAGGTTAGGTACTTGTATTATTTTACATCTTGGGGCCAATGTCCAAAAGTAAAAAATAAGAAGCGGCCAATGTCCATAATATGGACATTGGCCCTTTGCTATATTTTCAGTAACTAATGAAAATGCCTAAGTCGAAACATTGGCCCTTGTTCTTTTAAATAGTACTGGACATAAGCCCCTCTGCATTTAATTTATCATCAAAACTTAAAACTTATGGACTTTGGCCTTTTGTCTACAGAAAATATGTTAATACCCTAGTTACAATATGTTATCAACACCAATATACACATTGGCCCTTTTTCTACCAAGGTACAGAAATACCAGCAAGCATTTATTTCCTTTTCAAAGTATTAATGTAGTGCTAAACCATGGATGAATTAGAAAGGATTCGGTGTTCCGTATACTGTGAGCGTATCGAACGTGAAGCCTGTTTATTCGTTGTTTGTTATGAAAACATTTACCCTAGAGGTCTAGGTTACGAACTTTAAGGAAATACGTAATTGAATCAAGAATGGTAGTAGAAAGAGATAAAATAGCATTGGAGTGTTGGAGCTCAGAAGCGTTGCTGTCTCTGCTGGTTGCTTAGGAAATACGTCTGGTACACTCGGTTACACGTACGTCTTTGTCTAATGAATTAGAAAAGAAAAAGTGCGACTTATAGATTTATAAATGACTCGGAGCGACTTTAAATAAACCTTTAAGAATAATATAACCTATAAATAATAAAACTTTTTAACTTAAATTTATTATTATTTAGCAGAAAAATAAAATATTTTAGGCCATTTATTACTTTTAGTAAATCTTGTGATGCTTCTAACGTATTTTTTGTACACAAATACAAGGTAAAATAAGATGTGGCCAATGTTTACAAATTGTGTTTACAGTGTCGCTTAGAATAGTTTGTTTTGGCTTCAAAGAATGTTAGATCATCCCGTATCCATTCTTAATAAGTCCATGTGCTAAAAAACTTTTCATTTAATTAAATAAAATTAGAAATAAATAAAAACCAATAAATTGTTATCGCTATTTAATTGTCCGATAACCTTCTAGATATCTTATAATTTTTAATAGATTTCGATTAGGTTATTGTCAGATTTAACTAAATTTGAACCATGGTAACTTGATTTTTTGCTTCCACTTAAAAGACTGATTTATTGATAATAAAATTTTTAATTCTAATTTGTAACTAAACGCTAAAGTTTATTGACTGGGATGAAGTGTAATTTTTTTGTTTAGTATTTTATTATCATTAACATGACATACTCGTTTTTGAAAGATCTAACAAAACAAAAAAGATATGGGAAAAATAAAATTGGGGTGTCAGGTAAAGTGCATAGTGCAAGTATATATATATATATATATATATATATATATATATATATATATATATATATATATATATATATATATATATATATATATATATATATATAGATATAAATCACCAAGCTGAGTCTCTGCGCCAAATATTAATTTAATTCGTTAAGAAATAATCGAAATGTGTTAGAAATAAAAAAGGGAACTTTGATAAGTTCTACAAACTAGGAAAATATTTAGATTTCGAATTTTTGTTACTTGCTTTATTATCTTTATTTTACCACGTAGAATTACCTATCCAAGTATCCTGACGCATTTTCCGAACACCCTCTATTCCTAAGAAAAAAATGTCGTATTTTTTCAGGAAATATATAATATGTCGATGTTCCATTAAAAAAATTCTAGTTATAACTCAATCGCTTTAACAGTTCTCAAATTGTGTTGGAGTCAGGCAGAGGGACAAACAAAAGAGTTTTGTAATAGGGTTCTTGCTTTAATGGAACTCTGCCATTTTCATTAACATGTCAACAAGGAATGAAAGCCAGCTTATAACAATCGTTTCATTATAATCTGCAAATAGTGATAGCATTTTCCAGTGGGAAAAAGCTGTGAATTTTTTTTTCCGTTTACCAACGATCTTCTCGCCATTTTTGTCCGTCCTATCCATTCCATTCAGGATTTAATTAGTCTGGCCACGTTTAAGATGGAGGGATAATACGAGTATTATTTCTAACCTCAGAACAATGGTATATGAAATAATCCCCAAATTGTTGATCACAGTCAGTGTAGGGGCAAATAGCACAGTCAGTCAAAATGCACTATGGGTTATGAAGGTAAGTAAATTATAAATAAACGACTTTTTGTTACTATCAGAAAGTACCTCTGTATAAGAATGGTACAGTTTTTCTTGAAAATATTTTGCTAATTAAATACTGTTATTTTTTAGACGTTCTTAAGTCGTCATTGCCATGCTCTACCTAATTAAGTGTGTAACATTTCTCAATACCTAATAATTGCGACTTTTGCGGGCTGATCACCACTTAGTAATTTTAGGTCAAATCCACTAAAAATACTAATAAGCAGTTAGCACTTTTAAATTATGTCTAATAGTCGTAATCAGTTAACCTAGATAAAAATTAAAAATTCCCTGCCGCCACGTAATCCTGGCGGCGTCAGGTGTGTGACAGTGACCAAGAACTCCAAAAGCCCCCCTCATTGGTGCCCCCAGGGGTCAACGCACCGTCGGACGGTCGAGCGGTACCGTTAGATCGCCGCCAATGCTGCTGTGGTTCGTCGGTTCCTGCAAATGGACTTTGAAGCAGAATGACTTATACCTGTGTACCATTAATGGTTTAGTTTTTTTTAAGATTTGCAAAATTTACTTCATGTACTTAGATAGAAAGGAAGTGTATTTTCTTATGTGAGTATTTTGTTCTCAAGGGAGAACCTAAATGGTACGAAATCTTTTCGCGATCCAGGTGTGAAATGATTTCTTATAATGGACGAGTAACAAAGGCACCTAATTCTAAAAAAATGCCGGATCCAAGACGTCATAGACCAAAATACAATGATTGATAACCTAAAGAGATTTGAAATTTAGGACAAAATAGGCTTGATTCCATTTTCTTAAACTAAAACGTTTTCACTGAGCTAAAATTAGTTTCAATTAATATTACTCAGAATCACAGGTACGAAAGGTCACCGAAATATACCAGTAGGAGCGAGAAGACAAGTTTATTTAATAAAATTAATAGTCAAGTTAGATTTATTCTATGCTTTAATGGATAAACCTTCCTGTTGATGCATATCAGTAGTTGAAACGTTAATTTCTTGATTTGTTTCACTCGTATTTTTCCTATTCATGTTTACTAATGTAATGGGATCATGTATTGGGACTCGCCTGGGACGTCGAAGGAGTGTACAGCATTTTTGCTGTTTTGGATTGGTTCTCCAAGAATGAATCAACGTATCCTTCAGCGACTGTACCCGACTTCCACCCTCCCAGGCGTTTAAGTTGTAGGATATCTGCACCACTGTTAGCAAGTCATCTGGCAGCCGTTCTTCGAACTGAATGGGTAAACCTTTCTGGTTACGGAAGCTTCAAGAATGTTGCGATTTTTTTCTGGAAATTGTGACAGTGAATTGTGGCCAAAAAGTTCATTGGTTGCCGTTTCGTAGCGACATTGGACAAAAAATGTTTCCCGAAGATTGAGATATTCTTTTAGTATCTTGACCCAACTTATATCAGTAATTAGAAAGGATTATTTACTCCAGTAAGTCTTTATATCTGGAATCTCAGTCAAGTAACACTTTTTTTCTAAAAAGAGGCCTGGCATTCCCATTTTCATCAGTTCATCACTACGGCGACTACAAGCGCTACCTGAAACAATAGAAAAAGGAATAATTCGAAACGAGAATTTAAGAAAAAAATGTTTTTTTTCAACATAAATTGTAAAAATTCTTACCTTGAAAGGAAGAAATTCCTTTGGTGCGTTTTGTAAAAAATCTTGTATATTATTACTTGAAAAAATGTTAGACCTTGTTGGCTTATAGCCCACATCTTATTTCTTCAAGAAGACGAGGAGTTTTTTTTATCTAAGACATCCCACGTAGACTTCAAGTCTAAGTACTAACGTACCGTGGGCGTCTGAAGGGAAGGGAAAGTGAGTATATTGACACGGAATTTGAAGGACTGGAGGTTGGGTTGGGAAGGGAAAACATCTGCAGGCAATTTGTTCCATAATCTGGAGACCCTAGGTATGAATGAGCGAGAGAAGTGGTCTGTTCTAGGCGTTTGTAGCTGGACAGTAAAGGGATGAATACACAACGCACCTCTTGTTGTTCTGTTAGGAACAGTCAAGGGGGGAATAGTACCGGCTAGTCCTTCAGAGCAAAATCCGTGGAAGTAGTGGTAGAAAAGGGATAAATCCCCAATAGCACGGCGATGAGCGAGAGAAGGGAGTTTTCTCGTGAGGGCTGGGTCATTGATAAGTCGAATGGATAGAATCAAGGATGTTAAGTGTCGAAGGTGATGCCACTCCCCAGATGTGGGATCAGTACTCTAGGATAGGTCTTATTTTGGAAATATAGAGAGTGTATAAGTTGGAAGGGGAGAAGTATTTTCTGGCTCGAAAGAGAAATTCAAGCTTTTTAGCTGCCGATGTGGCTACTGGAGTAATGTGTTTGTGCCAGCTGAGATCATGTTCAAAAGACACGCCAATAAGATCGAATGTTTCATTGTTTTGTAGGGCCTGGCCATTCGTGTGGATGGGGTAAACGTTGCCAGATTTTTTGCGTGACAGGGGGCAAGACTGCATGGGTTTTGGCCGCGTTAAACTGAACAAGGTTCTTGGCATCCCAGTCTAAGATTAATTGGAGATCTTGGGAAAGGGATAGGTACATGGATCTGTGTCTATTATCCAACTCTTGATTCGAAACTTGTCTGGAAAAATGTATATTGGAGTGAAGAGTACTATCGTCAGCATAACTGTGGATAGGGTTGGTAGTTGAAGAGATTTATGTCATTAGTGTGAAGAAGAAATGGGGTTGGTGCCAGGACTGAACCTTTGGAGACGCCAGCATTGATAGGATGGAAGTTAGATGAGTGACCGTCAACCACAACAGATATTCGACGATTAGAGAGGAAGCTACCGATCCAGGTACATAGTTTGGTAAGAAGACCGTAAGAAGGTAGTTTGTTGAGGAGTGCGGCATGCCATACTTGGTCAAAGGTCTTGGAAATATCAAGAGCAACAATCTGAGATTCGCCATAAAATTCGAGAGACTTGTTCCATTTAAGTGTGACAAAGCTAAGGAGATCAGCTGTGGATCTTTGGCGACGAAATCCGTACTGTCTGTCATGAATGATTTTATGGTTTTCCAGATATTTTAGAATTTGCAAGTTGATCACTTTCTCCATAACTTTGCTGACAATGGAGAGAAGAGAGATGTGTCTATAATTGAATCGAAGGGACTTGAAACCTTTCTTCGGGATAGGCTGCACACGAGCAGTCTTCCAGCTATCTGGGAAGATATCCAAGCTTTCCAAAATTCAAAATATCAACTCTCTTCCTGAGAGCTAACATGGTTTTTATCATGCTGTATATTGACCAAAGTATAGACAGTTTCTTATCTTTGTCCATACCGTCAAAATAAGCCAGTCTTGGAGGCAATATTTCTGGCCTTTTTCTCCGTGCACCAGTTTTCGTACATTCTAAAACAATGGGTGTAGTTGGCACCATTAGCAGACTAGACCGGTATTGGTCATAGTAAAAATCTTCCTTTCTCATTACGCTTCATCTAGGTTGACTAGACTCTCGTTGCTACTTTCTTCGTGCAAGATTATTTAATAAAAATAAATGTAACACAATTAAATATTACGAAACAGTTTCACTTCAAAATTAAAAGAGAAAATGAGATGTGTGTAAATATTACAAGAAAATGCAAAATACGATCAAAATGCTTAAAAATTTGTATATTACGCTTTGATTGTGGTATGTTAGAGACTGTGGTGTATGATGGATGGCGCCTTTACACTTTTTTTTTGCTGAGGTAGTGCAATAAAGCGACGGAGCAATAGGAAATATGCATGTATTTTTTTTATTGCATAAATTGCTCAAGCAAGCCACTACAAATCCAACAGTGTTATTTTGAAGAAAATTACTGGGATAAATTATCTAAAAAATTTGTTTACTTTTCGGTATAATTGAAACAGCTGTATTCTTATATTCAATCCGTTTTATCTTGTTGCTGGCAGTTTTTAATAGCCATGTGAGCAACCGTATTGTTTACAACAATTAGTCATGTGCATGGTAAAAAATAAGGAACGCAGTCTCGAGTGTATGAGTTACCCATTACACCTAACCCAATTGTTCATCTGTAATGTAAATATAAAATATTTGTTGTTTGCGTAGAGTTCGTTTTATGGTTATAGTGTAATTTGTGTGTAATTATTGTTATAAAACAATGACATTTCTTAAAATCTACCCTGTAAGTATGGTATTCTCCCAATATGCAAAAATGCCACTGCAGTTGCCCTGAATAAACTCTTTTTTCATGTGCCAAGAACAGCAGAAGTAAAAAAAAGAAGTGCACAGTGAATTAAAAATTTTACATAAATATCATTAAATGTAAGTATCGCCAAAGTTAAGTAAGCATAATTTTTTGCTATTTATTTATTTTTATTGTCTAATAAATCCCAGCAAAAGTTTGAAGACAAATAATGAGGTTATGCCACTATCATGGCATAGCGAAGGTAAATAAAAATGAAAAAACTTATTTGGACCTTATTAACACATAAAACAATATCTTAAACAAATACATTTAAGCTTTCACTCCTGTAATTTCTGCAGATGTAGGTTAAGTCAGGATTTGTAGAAAAACCAGCAGTTATCGCCTATGAATCAACTGTCGGCAACGGAAAAAATAGAATAGGTTTGTATGCCCACAAATTTATCAATTTATCCTTGTGGTCATTGTTGAGCAGTCTTTTTAATAAAATGTAATGTCAGTAATGTTTCTTATCCACGAAAATTCGAAGTCATAAAGATCCAAGAAATATTCAAGAAAATCAATTAACACACGAATTTACAGTACACCAGCCATACTAACACTTTTATTTGCATATAATGTGACGTCACAACCAATAGCGTCGCGTTTTACAAGTTTCGAAATTTGTACGAAAATTTGTAATAGAAAATCTTTTTTTGTTAATAAAAACCAAAGTAAATTGATAAATAGAGACCGGATTTCGATATTACATGAAGCAAAAATCGGGGTTGGACTCAGGTAACTGATAGAAAAGGTAAATAAAATGAAATTAATATTAGATATTGCCAGTTTGTATTTATGAATTATTGCTCCTAAAAAATAAGAACTGGTTTTAAGTGCGCCGCGTTTATGTAACATAAATTACTTTTAATTTCTAGCTAACAAATGTGATAGATGATCGAAACTTGGTACAACTAATAATTAATTATGATTCAAATATTATCTTTTAATCTAGATATTATTGTTGAATAATTAAGACGGCGCGCGACGCGGCGGCGCGGCGTGCCGTACTTTTGAATAATTGTTTTCCTATGGAGTAGTCTTGCAACATTAAAAAGATCAAAATGGCACAAAATTTTATTGTCAGGAAGGGGCATAAATCGACAACCGGTAGTCGACCTCTGGTGCCAGGCAGTACCACCCTGCGCAATCCATGTGCGCGCGGCAATGTTCGTGCGCACATTATTGTCTCGTTTTTGTGGGAAACTTTTTTCCCAACTCTTCTTTTCGACTCCTTTATTTTTCGATTTTTTTTACATCTGCACCGTAGAGCATGCTAGAGATGCGCACGGAATTTCAGGGATGTACTTTGGTGTCTACATTAGCGATGGGTCATTCGTTCACTTTCAAGAGAGCCCGCTCACTCGTTCAGCTCACTTGGAAGAGTCGTTCGCAAGGAGTCGTTCGCAAGGAGTCGTTCGATTAAACGAGGGCTGCGTGCCGACGGCACGCTGCTTAATTGTGGCGCGGCGGCTTCAAACAAAAATAAAATAAATATTAAAATATTGGAATGATTTATGGCTTTTTTTGCAGGGCGTTTGAGTTTGGTGGGTACCGAGACCGACACAATAATATACTAATATAATAATACCTAATACTGAACCAGGCTTTTAATAAATCATTTGATTTGATGTTTGGTTGTTTATGCGTTAGTTTGTGGCTCGAGTTTTAACCTACCCGCAGTATACACCTCTGCTTAAAAAACGTTGTAGCAGATTTCCGGCAAAGTAATTAATCGTTAATCGTAAAATAATAGTAATACCAAAGACGTACAAACTGAGTAATGTATTACCATACAGGCCGCTAGATTCTCCACCACTCTCGTTCTATTATCCGACTCCGACTGAGCCGCTCCCGGCTAGTGCTCTTCGCGGCTCGCGCTCTTCGAGTTGTCCGAAACTCGCGAAAGCGTGGAGTGGAATTTCTACGAACGGACGAGAGCGAGCCAGATATTTTAACGAGCGGTGAACGTATCGTTCAGTTGATGGGAGCGGCTCATTCGCGACTCTTTGAAAAGAGTCGTTTAAATCGAACGACTCGTTCGCGAACGACCCATCGCTAGTCTACATTCGAACCTGTCAACGTTCAAGAATATATTTCCAATAAAAAATCTGCATCTACGTATTTAACATAGAGACCGGATTTCAATATTACATGACGCAAAAATCAGGGTCGGACTCAGGTAACTGATAGAAAAGTAAATGAAATGAAATTAATATTATATTTTGTCAGGTTCTATTATGAATTATTGCCCCTAAAAAAACTTTTTTTCAATAAAATGAACCGACTTCACAAAAGGAAAAGGTTAATGGAATTCTATTTATTTTTATGAAAAAAAATATGTATTTCTTTTTAGTGCACTTATTCCATTCTAAAATTTCCACAACGTAAAGCTCTTTAACTCATACCTGAAATTTTTTTCCAGATTATTTTTTATTTTCGAACTAAAAGTCAATAACCCTTTTCCAACCCCTTATGGACCCGCCTTTTTGACAGAACGAGGCACAAAGTAGTACCAGGGTGTTTTTCTAAACCACAAAATTTGCCTTGTTTTCGAAAAAGCAACAGTTTTATAATTAAAATTTATTTTTACAACTTTCGTTTATTGGCCTATAAAATAGTAGAACAAACCTGAATACTGCTGTTACCACCGCAAAAAAGTCAAGCGTCTTTAACGTTTAAGTTGATATATGTTTTTTTATTATTAAACTGATGATTTCTCAATGAAGCGGCATTATATTCATAAAATATACCAAGTGCATTTAAAATTATAGGCAATTTTTGCGGTCAATCGGCATGCATGCGGTTTGAGCCAGAAAAAGCATGAGCATTTTTTTGACAGAAAAATTGCCGCCCTAATGTTTATTTAACAATGAATGCAACTACGGTAACAAACAATAAAATACCCGTATAGTATTGTTAAAATCTTGATTTTGACTAGTGAATGAAATTCTCATAATATTATATATACTATTATCGGCAATTTTTGGGAAAATCCGCATGAATGCGGTTTGAGCCAGAAAAAGCAGAGTGCATGTAGCGCACTAATGCTTTTGCTTGCTCTAAACTGAATGAAAGCAGATTTGTCGAAAAATTGCCCATAATTTTCAATGCACGCATTATATTTTTGGGAGAATTTTATGAACCAAATTTGCGACATCCCGTATACATGAAACTTCCACGTCATTGTAACGAAAAAGTAGCGGGTGCTATATCGTCATATACCACCCGAAATTATTATTTATATTAACTACAATACCTGCGTGTTTAATTGCCAGAACTTTAATAATAAGTAATATTGTTTCGTATATATTAGGCACATGTTTTTATTTTATGCCGCGATAATTTTTTTCAACAATGAATGTGGCTACGGTAACAAACAATAAAATTTCCGTATTTTATTGTTAAAATCTGAAATTTTGACTGGTGAATGAAATTTTCATTGGAATAATAATGTAGAGGTATGGAAATATTACCATATTATCTTTTTCGAACCCACTCAAAGGCAGGGGTCGCATCGCATGCGCCATAAACCTGCGATATTATCCTGCTGACAACTGATTTTTTTAACTTATCCGGTAGACAGATATAATATTAAAAATAAATGTCGTTGACGTAGTTATTTTTCAATAAAATAATATTAAAGTAATAATTACCAAATAAATTACAAGATAAAATAATAATTACTATTTCAATTGTCTATTACGGTATTTTATGTGCTATAAGCAATCAAACAGCTGGATAATAGGAGATTTCACTAAGATTTTTGAACACGAATCGAATTTTCTAACACAATAATAATTTTTGTTAGTACAAAAGATATTATTTATATTTTAATTAAAATATCCGTCCCGCTTCAGCTTACAAAAATTAATACCGAAACAAATCAAATCTGTTTTTTTTTAATAATTCAAAATATTGATATTAATTGTTAACTAGCTTCCGCCCGCGACTTCGGCCGCGGTATATCAATTTTATTCCATTACAAACTCTGAACCCCCATTTAGGGGTTTAAACATGTTAGAGTCCTTCTATGAAATTTTGAGTTAATAGGACCCTCTAATATTTTTTCTCATACAAAGTTTCAACCCCTGTTTCACCCTCTTAGGGGTTGAATTTTGAAAATCACTTCTTTAGTAGATACCTAGGTTATATAATAAACCTCTGCGCAAAATTTTAGGTTTCTAGACCCAGCGGTGTATGCTGTTCATTGATTTGTCAGTCCGTCAGTCAGTCAGTCAGTTTCATCTTTTATATATCCAGGGTGTTCTCAAAGTTGAGGCATTTATTTTAACAGGTTGTAAAACTCATAACAATAAAACATTTGACCAAAAATAGCCTATATAAAATAATGGAGATATTAATACATTTTAAAAAGTTCAATGCGGTCCTGCCTCCTGTTGTTTTCAATAGTTATTGACAGTAAAATAAATAAATTTTTTCACAATAACAATATGATGCCCTAATGCATGTGCACATCTCAACATTCTGAACCACTGCGTTATTTTCGCATACCGAAGGTATTAAATGATTTTTGTTTGGTGTGTTTACTGCTGATAAGTTAAGTACGATTTTGTTCGCATATCCGTGGGATTTTCGATTCTACCGACATTTGTGACTGCTTGAGTTGCAGTGTGCTAAAATATTTTTGTATTTTTTTGTTGTGTGGTTAAAAATTTATCAGGACCGTAATGGGATGAATTTATTAGTAAGCTTTTAATCTCCGTCATTTTGCAAATTTTATATAGGCGATTTTTGGTCAAATGGTTTATTTTTACGAGTTCTATAACCTGTTAAAATAAATGTGTCAATTTTGAGAACACCCTGTATATGGAGACTAGCTTTCGCCAGCGACTTCGCCCGCGGTATAAGAATTTTACTCCATACAAATTTTGAACCCCCATTTCACCCCCTTAGAGGTTGATTTATTAAAAACTGTAAAACACGTCTTCAAATATTAACGGTCAGATTCTCCAACGCTAGTCCGGTCTAATTTGACAACCAAAAGATTTAAACTGACGAGTTTAAGAATAAGACAACTAAGTTTTATACTACGAATTTCTTTCTGAGGTTTTTCGCAAATTTATATAGAAAAGAGCAGTTTTAGTACGTACTTTCGACAATAATAAAA
The DNA here is from genome assembly GCA_963971165.1 of Philopedon plagiatum. Lineage (NCBI taxonomy): Eukaryota > Metazoa > Arthropoda > Insecta > Coleoptera > Curculionidae > Philopedon > Philopedon plagiatum. Next base: position 31,724,415 of record OZ020192.1, on the reverse strand, counting down.
CTAAATTCATTCTAGCAACCCGTTTCAAGAAGAAAATCATTTGGAACCCAAGAAAATGGCTGAAATATCAGAATAATTCACAAGTTTTTATGACGACTTATTAGCAATGACAGGACAAAACCGTCTCAAAACATAAATTATCAACTAGAAGATCTTAATTCAAACCAGTACTAAATCTTACACCTTATTAGTGCATCTGAAAGTTATTTTTTGGAGTACCTACTTCTATGAAGTTTAGAGTTAAGAGGACCATCTAATATTTTTTCTCCATACCAAATCTGAACCCCCGTTTCAACCCCTTAGGGGTTGAATATTGAAAACCACTTTCTTAGTGGTTGCCTACGTTATGTAAGAAACCTCTGTGCAAAATTTCAAGTTTCTAGATCCAGCGGTGTGGGCTGTGCGTCAATCAGTCAGTTTCTTTTTTTATATATCGATACTAGCTCTCCCCAGCGACTTCGTCCGCGGTATAACAATTATTACAAACTTTTAACCCCCATTTCACCCCCTTGGGGGTTGGTTTAATAAAAACTGTAAAACACGTGTTTAAATATTTATTTTTAGAGCACTCTCAAGACATTTCGAGTTAATGGAACCATCTCATATTATTTTTCCTCCATAAAAAGTTTGAACCCCTGTTTCATCCCCTTAGGGGTTTAATTTTGAAAAACCCTTCCTTAGAGGATGCCTCCGTTATACAAGAATCTTCTGTGCAAAATTTCAAGTTTCTAGACCCAGCGGTGTGGGCTGCGCGTTGATATATCAGTCAGTGAGTTTCTTCTTTTATACATAGATAGATTAGAATAACAGATATATCTGAATTCTCAAAAGTTTGAAAAAACAACGGGAAACACAAGTTAATTTAGTAAAATATCGTGAGGTAGGTGTTTTAAAGTAATTTTAATTTTGTTTTCACAATAAAGCCAAGATAATAAAATATATGTCACTTATACCGCGTTATCTTGGTAGACCAAATGCTTGTGTTTTACTAAAATTTTGGCAGCATAGCAAAAAAAAATTAATTTGGGCTTAGCTAACACCGTGTTAAATTTTAATACAGTGTTAAGTGTTTGTCAAGTTACCCATGATTTAACTAAGCATTTACATTTAGGCAATCGGAAGCGGTCGTGTAGCTGCCAAGCGTATAAAGTTGAACCTGACCTGTTTTGTGTTTGCTGTGAAGTGTAATTATTGTGTGACGAATAATAATTATGGAAAAGATTTATTATTTGGGTGTTACGCCACTCTACTGTTAAGGAAAATTAATATTTAAAAAAAGTCACTGCGTTTAATTAAGTCGGAATTACGAGATTAATGTCGGAATTCCGAGATTAAAGTCAGAATTCCGAGATTAAAGTCGGAATTCCGAGGTTAAAGTCGGAATTCCGAGATTAAAGTCGGAATTCCGAGATTAAAGTCGGAATTCCGAGGTTAAAGTCGGAATTCCGAGTTTAAAGTCGGAATTCCGAGTCTAAAGTCGGAATTCCGCGTTTATTTATTTTTTATTTTGCCGTGGCAGTTCTACGCCTTCGTAATTCTCTACGAACATTTTATTTTTATTTAAATAAATATACTTAATACTTACTTGTTTCAAGTTCTGCATTTTTGCTTACTTTCAACTAATATTTTCCTGATGTAATTAAAGCCTGATTTCATATTAGGTTGTCCAGTATTAAATAACTTTTCTAATAAATTATTCCCAGTCTCTTAATTGTATTTTCCATATTTAACTGTATAATTATAATTTAATACAAGAGTAGAAAAAATGGTTTTATTTATAAAATGTTAAAGAGCAGTAATGTGGTTTATTATTCAAATAGTCCATATTTCATATTAAAATGCACATTATAAATAAGCCTTATTTTTCCAGCATTTTTTATTATAGTGTGTATACTTCGATCCAAAGGTACATACCTACTTAGCTATTAGTAATAAATTAAATTCCCATGTGCAGCACAAAACTGTGTAATTTTAATTTCAAATATTGATGATATTTCTTTAATTTTTTTTTGTATTGGGATGCCAAATTTTGCCAGATTAACTGATATTTTATGAAACATTTTAAAAAAGACAAGTTTAATTCCAGCATAGTGTAGAGTTAGTTTAATTTTGAGCTAAGTCCTCTTTGCTAACAACAAAAAAAAATAAACCGCCAAGGGTTTTAATAGTGGCAATTGTCTGTTTAATTACTGAAGAGCTACATTTTGGAGAGTTTCTGTGTACGAAACGCTGTATTAAACTGACTACCTTTTGTTTTAAACACTGAATTAGGATTTCACACTAGATTAAAAGTTTCATGTAAGATCTTGCAATTTTGCCTTCTTCTTCAACAAAACACACATTTCAAAAAATGTATGCTTTATAGATATAGGTAGACAAAACATTTTAATACAAAATGCCTGTTGATCTTTTTCCGTTCGAATATACTATACCGTATCCATTTACTTTTGAGAATGATGACGGAAACCCATTTTACAAAGAAGAGATCAATTATGTCTCTCTCATTTTTTTCTCTCTCGTCTTCTTTCTCTCTCATACTCATACTCGTAAAATTTTTACAGCTGGTAGAAAGTTAGGTTATGGGAAAGATTAATATGACATATTATTTGAAGCCTGTCCCATGATATAAGTTGTTTTTGCAGTGTAAAAATATATTTAAAAAGTTTATATAAAGTATTAGCAGCTTAAATTCCTGTGTTCTATGAATCTGGGACTGACTAACAACTATTGAAATATTACGCAAGGTACATATTTGTTCTCCTTTACATTACTTGGACCGGGCGTTATGGGAATGAGTAACAGGAACACCGACCCGATATAAAGTTGAGAATAGTGGGCATTACAGAAGATTTGTTTAGTTATTGAGAAAGTAGTGAAAATTGCGCCCTAGAAGCGTTTGGTTTCAGTTTAAAGCAGAAGTCACAGTGACATTACAAAGTGTATCTATCCTTCTGGAACTAAGACTCAACATTCACAGTTAAAAATTGTGAAACTACTTGATATATTCGATTAAACAATTTTTACCGCGTCTTTAACTTACACAAACATCACCGTTCGCAAGTAGGCTATATTATAGAACAATTTTCATTATATATCGGAGAATAGGGAATATTTTTTAACCTTATGAAATTTTTCCTTTATTGATTTAAATACTTTTCCTCCGATCCTTTTAGTGCAAATTGTTGGTTAGAGGTAGTATTGTTATTTGAGTAGGAAACAATTTTAAATGCTATAAAATAATAAGGTTAATGTGGCTATGCTGACACTGTCTTTGTTTAATAAAAAACGAGATTTTTGCAAATGCTGTTTGTGTTCAGTAAAAACAAAGGTCTTTTTCTATAAAATCATAAAACTTACGTAAGTATTTTGTCAGGTTAGAAATTTATTTTTTGTGACAACTCCGAGGACAACTCCGATTAAACTTTCACTATAGGCAACCAGAAATACTTGCGCACAAACAAAGCCGCCTGTGATGAAATGTTGTTTGATTATTCATTTTTATTAGCAACAACATCGTTTTTATTTGTCTTTTACTAATGCCCCTTTTGCTAACAAGGATAGAAAGAAACCGGATTCCGCTGGGATTTTATCAGGAAAAAAAAGAATTTTGCGATGACTAATCTTTCGAAGTATATAACCAGCAATACTTCCACAAGCAAAGAATGTACGATAAGAATTTGAACAAATCCTTTTTTTATTTGTCTTTGTCTAATGCACTTTCGCCAACACGGATAGAAAGAAATCTGATTCCTCCGTGATTATCAGGAAAGAAAAGATGAATATTGTGATTACTAAAATATGTTCTGGTGTAAACGCTACATGGAACTGACCAATAGGGTTAATTCTTGTTCAATTGTTTTTTCTGGCATCATTCTCAAAACCAAATGGATACCGTATAGTTTAAAACAATACCTTTGAGTTAAAATTTTTATACTGGCTCTGATAAAGCAGAAATCCTAAAATAAGCCCAAATTGTTGAAGTCGATAAGCAGAAACACGTGTCGAACCGGTTATCATCTTACTTTCTTCCTTTTTTCAATTTCTCTTTTACGATCATGCTCACGAAATTTTCTCCGTTACTTTGTAAATTGTAATTAATTTTAAAGGAGACATTAAATAATATTTACTATAATGTATTTCATCAGTTAAAAAGAAATAATAATATAATTGTAGCCCATATGAAAAAGTTGTGTAAACATATTTAGTGGTGTAACTGCTGCAAATCAGGGGCTTCCTAGCAAAATTTTGCTGTGGTTTCATGGGGTCAAAACACAAAAAAAAATAGTTTATACACTAGCGGAAACAATTAAAGGATCAAAAAAAAAATCTCAATTTTGTGCGATTTTTCAAATGGCTGGATCTTTGGTAAAAATGGTCATATTTGAGTGAAAATCAAATCAATTTGAAGCTTGAAGTGTCTAGTTTAAGGATCTTGTGATAAAAAAAATTTCCAAGCAACAATTAGCGCAAAATGCTAATGAATATCATGGAAAGAAAATTTTTCGAAATTTTTTGCAAACGTATTTTGCGTGTACGGACGTAAAAAATTTTTTTCAACCTAACCACTATATGGATTGGATAGGTTGTTCATTTAACTTCACTTTCTTTTTGTGTTAGCCTCGATACGACCATTCCTCGCTGAGTTATCAGACTTTGAATGCAAATGCGTCATTTTCTCTTCTCTCAGCAATATCTCAGGAACCAATGGTCCCGCAGAAAATGCAAGGGGGGTTTCGGAACCTTCGATCCATTCTCTACAATGTTCTGGCATGTTTTTTCAGAAAAAAAATTTTTTTAATCCTTAACATGCCTTTAAACAATTGTGAAAAACAGGACTTTTTCAGGTCTTTGAGAAAATCACGTGCCACATTGAGAATATTGGGAACATGACTAATGTTAAGTGTGCATCTTACAGGCCATTGTACCCCTAAAAGCCCTACAGAGTTTCAACCTGATCCATCAAGCCGTTTTATTGTTTCATTAGATTGAATTTTTGAAAAAATTGAAGGATCGCGTTCTTTTGCCTTGAGAGCTCATAATCTGTAAAAAAATGGAAAACAAATTTCTCCTAATTTGTTTCCACATTTTTATTGCGGAAAGCGTTTGGAGTCATGAAAAGAAAGTTTTTTTCTATAAACGTAAAAAAAAATTGTTTTGAAAAATTGGAAAAAAATTGTTTTTCGAAAAATCAAAAAACAAATTTCTCGGTTCGTGACTTCAAACGCTTCCCGCAATAAGTGTGTCAAAAACAATCAGGAACAAATTTTTTTCCCAGTTTTTTACGGATTATGAGCTTCCAAAGGCAAAAGACGTGATCCTTCAGTTTTTTCAAAAATTCGATCGAATGAAACACAAAAACGGCTTGATGGATCCAATTGAAATCTTGTAGGGCTTCTATGGGTACAATGGTCTGTAAAATGCACACCTCACATTATTCAATTTCCCAATATTCTCTATTGATTGCAGAGGGACTATAACAATTTCCATAACATGGCCAAATTAGAGTGCGTACTTAAGTGAAATTGGAACAACATTCCGCAACCCGAAATAACCCGATGCATCAATATGGCCGAACGATTGAGGGCTGTTAGAGAGCAGGGGCGGCAAAACCCGTTATTGAACGGATTAAAACATACACACACATAAACACACACTCTTTAAAGAATGAGTTTGGAGTCATGACATAAGGGCGAAATGACAAACCACCGGGTTCATTTCTCTTAAGGGAACACACACACACACAAAGGAGCGTAAATCCGACCGTGTTACCTCCACCTGGTACGCTTTGGGTAAATCTAATGCCGGTGGTTTTGCAAAATTTGTGAAGATCGCTTCAAAAAGAGAAATTTTTCAAAAAGAATTTTTTTTCCATTTTTCAGAAACAATTTTGCACGTGATTTTCTAAAAGACTGAACGATCACGTTTTTTGCCTTTGGAAGCTCATAATCTGTAAAAAACTGGGAAAAAAATTTGTTCCTGATTGTTTTTCACACACTTATTGCGGGAAGCGTTTGAAGCCACGAACAGAGAAATTTGTTTTTTGATTTTTCGAAAAACAATTTTTTTCCCATTTTTCAAAACAATTTTTTTTTACGTTTCTAGAAAAAAACACTTTCTTTGCATGACTCCAAACGCTTTCCGCAATACAAATGTGGAAACAAATTAGGAGAAATTTGTTTTCCATTTTTTTACAGATTATGAGCTCTCAAGGCAAAAGAACGCGATCCTTCAATTTTTTCAAAAATTCAATCGAATGAAACAATAAAACGGCTTGATGGATCAGGTTGAAACTCTGTAGGGCTTTTAGGGGTACCATGGCCTGTAAGATGCACACTTAATATTAGTCATGTTCCCAATATTCTCAATGTGGCACGTGATTTTCTAAAAGACCTGAAAAAGTCCTGTTTTTCACAATTGTTTAAAGTCATGTTAAGGATGAAAAAATTTTTTTTTTCTGAAAAAACATGCCAGAGCATTGTAGAGAATGGATCCAAGTTTCCGAAACCCCCTTCCATTTTCTACGGGACCATTGGTTCCTGAGATATTGCTGAGAGAAGAGAAAATGACGCATTTGCATTCAAAGTCTGATAACTCAGCGAGGAATGGTCGTATCGAGGCTAACACAAAAAGAAAGTGAAGTTAAATGAACAACCTATCCAATCCATATAGTGGTTAGGTTGAAAAAATTTTTTTACGTCCGTACACGCAAAATACGTTTGCAAAAAATTTCGAAAAATTTTCTTTCCATGATATTCATTAGCATTTTGCGCTAATTGTTGCTTGGAAATTTTTTTTATCACAAGATCCTTAAACTAGACACCTCAAGCTTCAAATTGATTTTATTTTCACTCAAATATGACCATTTTTACCAAAGATCCAACCATTTGAAAAATCGCACAAAATTGAGATTTTTTTTTTGATCCTTTAATTGTTTCCGCTAGTGTATATGATTTCATTAAAAATATTTACTAATTTATAAAAACATAAATACAATGAAAGTAAATTAAATTTGTACGCATTACTTTAAAAGTAGTTTTAATGATATTGTCGGCACATGACGTGTAAAAGTTGTCAATGAGCATGGCAGAGTTTTTTCAAAATTAAGATATTTTAAATTAAAAACGTTTGTGTTAATGAAATAATTTATACAGCAAGATTCTCGATGACATCAGAGAAATTAAAAAGTTTATATTATCAATAATTAAATATTTATAATTGTGCAATGCAATAATTAGTAAAAATAAATTTCCGAAACGCAGCAAGCTCTGAAACTTTGATCAGCCCATAGCGAAGAAAGTAAACGGTTGCATCCGTAAATGTTATTGCTTTACTGGCATTACCATTTACAGAAAGGGCACTAACTCTTATTATGATTTTTTAAACTAAAGTAATTTTTCTCTAGGACCCCTAAGACCCCTGATCCACCTATATCTAGGCCCTATTATTTGAACAAGGAGAGCTCGAAATCCCTACATCACCTTGAGACAATTGATTTAAATTTAATTAATTCAAATTGTGGTGGGGATTTCCTCACGATGGGGGCTTTAGGCCCGGGTGTAATGAACATAGTAAAAAAGAGTCATAGTCTTTCCAAACATGTCAGTTCTTGATTATAGTTATTAGAGACCGAATAGTTATTTATTCTGAATGAGCTAGCTCTATTAATAAGGAATAGTTCCATCTTGTTTGCATCGGTTTCGAATATGACCTTAGCTGACACAAGCGCATTACTTTAATATCCACATCATCTGCTAAAAAACTTAGTTTTCTTTGCCAAGCCCGCGAGTATTTCTTCTCCTCTAACCTACTATATGTTTTCATAATTTGTACCTAGAATATTGTTCTCACATCTCTGGAGCGGCTTCACCTGCGACGCTCCGCATCCCTGATTGTATCCAGCAGACTCGTAAATGACAAGAAAGCTCTATATATAATATAAATATATAAACTAGTCAGACCGAGTGGTTGTTTGTTCTGAATGACCTAGCTCTATTAGGAACAAGGAATAGTTTGATTTTGTTTACATCGCTTTAAAAACTATGATCTCAGCTGACGTAAACACATTACTGCAACAGACCCATCACCTGCTAAAAAGCATGGTTTTCTTTTCCAAGTCTGCAAGTATTTTTTCTCTTTAAATCTACTTTCTATTTCATAACACCTACCTTGACCTAGAATACCTATAGTTCTCACACCTCTGGAGCGGTTTCACTTTTGACACTCAGCATACCAGATCCTATCCAAGAGACTCATAATCCACTTCGTATAAGAAAACTCCTTTCTCTGTGGGTGATCTATCTCACTTCTCTAGATATCTTCCCTAATGTTTCCAATAGAACAACAAGAAGCGCATCATATATTATGCACCCCTTCACCGTTTAGCGACAAAAATTCAGAACTTTCCACTTTTCCTGCTCATTTATACTTAGAAACTTTAGATTATAAAACCAATAACCTGCAGAGGTTTGTCCTAATCTCCAATCCTTTAAATTCCGCCTCAACAATCTGCATTTTTCGTCCCAGATATCTAAAACCAAGAATCACCAAGGGTGGTCTATGGTCTATGGTCCAATCGGAAAATCATCAGCATCTCGGTTTAGCACACACCTATTTAAGTCTGATTATGGGCTGACCTCATTGTAAGTTGGCTGATAGTCAACAAATCAAAACAACTTAAACTAAAGCACTGTTTTAGTAATTAGTGTAATATATTGTATGCAAGACTCTGTCACACTTGCAATTTAAATGGGTCAGTGCTTTTGTTTAATTGAATACAGGCTATGGAAGGATGTACTCTATTTGTAATTATCGACTCTATCTACTAAAACAAGTAATTAACGAATTAATGGTGTATATTTGCTATAACGTGCATGTTTTTAAAGAGCATATCCATGTAATTTATACAGCCAACGTCCGGTAAATAATCTGCTTGAAAAACTTTAACGCACAGACATTAAGATGTAGTTACCGGGAATCATAATGAATATTACAGGAATATAAATATTACCTATTACTTCAATTTTAGTGCCTTAAGTAAAATTGTTACTTATATGACCTAGGGATGGTTATGGCGAACGAGTTTTTGCCTCCACTGAGAGCGGTTATTCTTAAAGATAATCAACATACTCGTATTTACAATATTGTGCATGTGCAGGACTCGAAGTTTTCGCGTTTTAATAATCACGCTGATCATTAGGAAAAATTCACTATTATGGAAATCTTCAATATTTTAATATCAGAAGAAAAATGTAAATTATCTATAGTCACAATAAATTCAAACATAGATGTATTATCAGTATTTAAATAAAATATTCACTACCGTGAGTAAATGCTTGATATTCTGCACCAGATCTTAAACTTTTATCCTGAGAAAGACGTAAATATCCACGAATTACTCCACATCATACCGACTGGATATGGATAAATCACTAATAACCGATAATTAGTGTAGCGTTGACTGAAAACGTTGTGCAAAAATCTTAATATTTCTTTTAGTAAAAGATGAATAGATAAGTAATACTTACCATAAGGCAGCAGTAATTTTATTACCTAATATTTTTATAAAAAAAAAACAATAAATTAGTTGTGAAGAAATGAAGTTCGTCTAAAAAAACCTGATAAATAAACACTGTATTTAAACAAAACATAAATACAAATATTTCAGCCTAATATTAAAGTAAAATATCTTAAAACATCTTAGTCCTTTGAATCAGAAAAAATTATAATTTGTTCTCTGCCCACAACGGACTGATATTGTAATCTTTTAAATTTGATTTGATGCAAAGTAAACAATATTTTGTTGTACCAATATTTTCTTGTAACTTCCTTGAAACCGGCCGTTTCCAGTGGACTTTATTGGGTTGATCGAATAGTAGTCCCTTTTAGGGTTTTCCCTGTACAGTATCTTTATTATCTTCCATTAATACCCAGTCGTCAACAGCAAAATTAGTATCCAAAACCCGATAACAGGTGTAGATAGATGGCTTAAAAAATGTAATGTAAATCTCGAACCAATTGTACGACCAAAAAATTAGAGAAAACCTAAATACCTACTTTGGTTTCCACATGTTATCAGCTAATTACCAAATATGTATATTTTAAGTGATCATGCTGAAAAAATAACAAAAAAGAAACACAACACATAACCAAGAAAATCAGCATAACTATATGCCAAAAAATTCGCTGCCGATTCCTCCCTTATATTGGGGTCAAACAAGTTTAAAAAATTCTTCTATCCCTTGACACCAGAAAGCTAGGCGGATTTAAGGGGGGGGGTAAAGGGGATAATTAGGTACCCCTCCCATGAATTCCAAAACTTAAAAAAAATTGCTGTCAAAATAAATATTTTAGTTTCTTTTACTTTGTAATGCATTCAAATTTATTTTTCAAAAATCTCAGAACCTAGAAATACCTGTATACCTACAAAACAAAGAAGTAAATAATATATACATGTCTAGTACTTTACGATTTAATGAAAATACACTTGCTAAAAAAAACAGACGTAGAAAGTAACTGTAAACAAATTATTATTATTTATTGCTTAATAATTTTAAAACTGCATAAATTGAAAAATCTTACACATCTCAGAATTTACCCCCAACCACGCCCACGATAGAAAGCTAAATCCGCCCTTGCCAAGAAGTCCTCCGGTCTTAGCTCGTCTTTTCTAGACCTCCTATGACAAGGGTATCTACCCAGACAGCTGGAAGACTGTTAGAGGGTTCCAAGTCTCTTCCATCCAATTATAGACCTATCTCTCTGTTCTCCGTTCTCAGCAAAGTTATGGTAAAGTCATTAACATGCAAGTTCGAAAATATCTAGAAAAACATAAAATCATCCATGACAGACAGTACGGATTCCCTCACGAAAGATCCACAGCTGATCTCCTTACCTTTGTCACATATAACTGAAACAAGTCTCTCGAATTTCAAGGCATTTGACCAAGAATTGCATGCCGCACTCCTCAACAAACCACCTTCTTACGGTCTTCCTCCCAAATTATGTACCTAGATCGTTAGCTTTCTCTCTAATCGGCGCATATATCTGTCGTGGTGGACGGTTACTTATCTCACTTCCGTTTAATCAATGCTGGCGTACCTCAAGGTTCACTCCCCTCACCAACCCTATTTTGCTTAACATTAATCACCTGCTCTCTTTGACACTTAACATCCTTGATTCTATCCAAAATAGACCCATTCGACTCATCAATGACCTAGTCTGGACGACAAAAATTCCTTTCTCTCGCTCTCTACCTTTTACGGATTTTGCTCTATAATTCTGCTATAATTCCCCCTGGACTGTTCCTAACAAGAGGCACGTTACGTATGTATCCCTTTACTGTACAGCTATAATAACCTAAAACATCCCACTTCTCTATCTCTAGCTCATACATACTTAAAGTCTCCAGGTTATGGAACAAATTACCTGCAAGTGTTTTCCCTTCTTCTCCCAACCTCCAGTCCTTTAAATCCCGTCTCAGTAGATTATATTTCCCTTTTCTGCCCCAACGGGACGTTAGTACTTAGGGTTGAAGTCTACGTGGGCTGTCTTAGATAAAAAAAAGTCAATTATTGTCCTTAATAATTTTTCGCTGCCTAAAAATGGGTGAATGACGAACAAAGCACATTTTTATTGATACAATCCGATTAGAATTAAGTCAGCATATCAATCAATTTACTATAATGCTAGGTGATCTGCGCTAACTTATGGATCAAATGTTATTAATTTAACTTAAAAAGAAGTACTTAATGAGGGGATGGCGATTAAAAAACACACTGACCGCACTCCTTATACGCAACTCTGGATTTTTGTTTTATGAGCACGAAGCTGACTACTACTTTCGAGACTATTTTGATTTATCATTAGTGATCCGTCAGAATAGTCTAGACACATGTGTGAGTGTTTCTAATTCAAAACGTTTATTACTGGTTCCGTCATTTTTTGGAAAAAATTGTTTATAATATGTTGATATATGGGACTCGGATTGCGCCTCGGATTTCTTGAACCTGTGGCAAATGCCACCTTTGCCACGCCCTATCTACGGTACTGCCTAGCACTATAGTAAACTGATTGATATGCTGATCTAGTTCTAATGTGCTTTTTTCGTCATTCATCCATTTTTCGGCAGCGAACGAATTATTAAGGACAATAATTGACTTTTTTTATGAGACAGCACACGTAGACTCCAAGCCTAAGAACTAACGTACCGCTGGGGAAGAAAAGGGAAATATAATCTACTGACACGGGATTTAAAGGACTGGAGGTTGGGAAAAGAAGGGAAAGCTCTTGCAGGTAATTTGTTCGGTAACCTGGAGACTTTAAGTATGAATGAGCTAGAGAAGTGGGATGTTTTAGGTTATTGTAGCTGAACAGTAAAGGGATACATGCGTAACGCGCCTCTTGTTGTTCTGTTAGGAACAGTCCAGGGGGAATTATAGCAGAACTATAGAGCAAAATCCTTAAAAGTATCGGTAGAGAGCGAGAAAGGAGATTTTTCGTCCAGACTGGGTCACTGATGACTCGAATGACTCTCTTTTGGATAGAATCAAAGATGCTACGTGTCAAAGAGAGCAGGTGATTAATGTGAAGCAAAATAGGGTTGGTGAGATAACTGAAAACCTGCCAACGGTCATTCTCACAATGTATCTGTATATGATATACAAGTGATCCCCATATTATAGTTCCCATATATGGCAAGATTAAGACTAATCCTGAAATTCTGATTGTTCTAAAATGTAAATAATGGCATCCCCTCCTTGTTTCCAAATCTACGAGTGAGATATATAGTCGCATGTATTGGCTCATATTTACGTCTGTAACAGAGGAACCCAGGCTCCCTAATTTTATAGATTCTTATGGATTCGGAAAAAAAGGTGTATGCACTGCACTTTACGAGTGTACATTGCTAAATACGCAGCCTGGATTCCTGTATATTATTTGCTCTTGATACTTGTCTCTAAACGTCTAATATAAATAATATGTCTGCTGTGTAATGCACATTAACGTTAAAATTACCATATTTATCAAGAAATGGGCGCAGTTTTATTACCTACATCTAAATTTAATTCATTATTTGTGTGTTTTTAACTTCTTGGAAACGACTTTTGTTATTTCGGTGATATCATAGCATAGATAAATCATTAAAAATCGTAGGTTGATACATTTTTGTCTACATTGTTTACGTCTGAGTTCATACAAAGTAGCTGGAAAATGCATTGTTAAGTGCACTATTTTTAAACATAATTGCGACGTAGACAGTGTAACATTTAAACATTTTTGACCCCTGGGGTAGTAGTTTAAAGGCACTGTAGTCAGAGCTAAATTTCAGAAAAATTGTTAATATGATTTTTATTAATACATTAAGCTGAGACTCAATTTCAACGTATCTGAGATCTTAAAAGATTTCCGAACAAATTAGCGACAAAAGACACCAACGGTCAGTTACGACCGAAACCTCAAATGGATTTTTACGTTTGCAAGAGCAAAATAAAAATTCTTTATCGATTAGATAAGAGACACTTCTCCCGCCGGTTTTAGTAAAGTAATTATCGATATTACCGGACTAGTACGGTAATAAGAACATACTTCAAAAAATTATTTATTCGTATACTTTTCAATACAATATAAGTATTTGATACTCTACTTATTATAAACATTAACAACATATTCCTTACAATTGAAGCGTTGAAATATCAATGGAGCTATATGCCAAGATTCAGAAACTCAGTAATTTAAAAAAAGTGTTTATTGTCATTTTTGAAAGATTACAAAATAAACAAATTAAAAGTAAACATATACAGGGTGTTACAAAAAGATGTTAAGAAATTTTAAGGACAGATTCTACATCTAAAAATATGAAAATAAGTTTTTATAAACATGTACACTCAAACGCTTCTTCTTCGAGATACAGGGTGTTAAATATTTTCACACCTCAAGTATTTCAAAGAGTTAGGAAAAATATGTGAAGACGATTAAGAGCATGTATTGAAGCACGGAGAAGCCATTTCCAGCATCTATTATAAATTTGAATTAAAAGGCATTGTTTCCGGAACAAAAAATATTTTTTAAAAAATTCATTTTAATTATTTGTTTTTATTGTAAGAAATAAATAAATTTTTATCTCGAAAACGGTGCGGTGAGACACTTTTCACGCAGAATTAATTGGGCTTAAAGAAAAAGATAACACTTTTTCTAAAAATCAGTGGCATGCCATTTTTGCGCTAAAAATAAAGACTTGCCAGCACGCACGCTACTGATGTAAGTACTTTAGAAAATAAATTTTTGCACGTAAAGGTACCCTTTGATTACATACTGGCGTTTACCAAAATTCATGTCAATATCTTAACGCATTTTCGAGAAATTAAAAAGAAACATTTAAAAAAGAACATATTAAACACCCTGTATCTCAAAAAAGAAGCGTTTGAGGATCCATGTTTATATAAACTTATTTTAATACTTTTAGATGTAGAATCTGCCCTTAAAATTTCTTACCATCTTCTTGTAACACCCTGTATACACCCGCTACATAAGTTTTCATGATTTTTGATAAAAATAATAACCATACAAAGTTTAAAAAAAAATCAAAATGAAATTGAGCAAGGAGCTAAGCGCATTACTCTGTATTAAGATTTTAATGAAAAAAATTATGTTCCTCCTTTTCCAAGTATGGTATCATTGATGATAAATGCTTTTTTATTTCCTGTTATTTTGTTTTCGTTTTGTAATGTAAGTAATTCAATTTTATTTAAATCGCAGTTATTTTTACCCTTTTTTAATATAATTGTTTTTTTCCAAGGTGCCACATCGCTAAAAATTCCTTTGGAAAAAAGAACACCAGGGTTACTTTTATCCAGCATTAGATGTTCACATTTTTTTTAGATTAATAAAGGCGTCTGCAGAACACTAAATATTGAAAAATCTTTCACACATGTCAAATATCTCAAACCGACCTGTTTGGGTACTGGAAATAATAATATATTTGAAGTCTTCTGGCACCATTGCCTTTACTTTCCCTTCTCTCTTCTAAGCTTGGTTTTTCTTTTTCCGGGATTTCCTTATTTTTGCTAGATTGATAGGTTGTCCTAGAAACTTTAACTTTCTTTGAGCTGCAGCGACTGACCCAGTACCACTTTTTGCCTTTGCTTTTCAATTTGTAAGGTTTTAGTTAAAGAACAACTCTTACACCAAAGCGTAAACCATACACGCATATGAGTTTTTCATAAAACCCAAAAAAAATAGGTCAAAATTCAAAATTTTGACTTGAAATTTGATGGAACAAAGTACACAAAGTAATACCAAAGAAAATTTGGTAATACCAAAGAAAATTATTCTTTGGTAATACTAAGAAAAGCAAAACAATTATTTGAAAGCAGTTTATGGAGTTTTGCTCTTCAAGAAACAAATACAAACTTAAACAAGATAGTACTTCGGTGAGTCATATTGCTCAAATATTAAAAGACTGAGATATAATATGTGGAAACAAGACGGAGAAGACTATATAAAGCACCGTTAAAACGATTTGGAATTTGCCGGCGAAAATGGTCATGGAAGAATACTTTCAAAAATAAGGCATTAAAATAAACTCACTTATACAAATCAAATTCAAGGCTGCGAGAGATACGAAAAATACAAAAAGACAGTAATTACAAAAACCGGAAGATAAAAGAAAAGTAAGCTTAACGTCCCTAAAATTCAATGAAATGAAATTATTAGTCGAGAGTTGTACTCCTGAAGATCTTAAACAAAGTATTTTTTGTGTTATCCTATGAATTAGCTTGGAGAGGAGCGGAAGGAATAAAGGATATATTATCGTTTTTTTTAAATAACTTAATATCGAGGGCCAACAAATAGGAAGGATCGGGTACAATCCCATCTTTAGTAAGACAACGCAAGGTGGGTCTAAACCATGTGCTTGATCCAAATAGCTTGTAGTTAATAAAAACAATCCTGACTTTTGCCAAGTTAGATAATTTTATCAACTAAAATCAAAGAGTGATGACATTAAAAACGAACTTTTATTTTTAACAGTCAATCCGTTTTGAAAAGCCGGTAAATGGTTTAAAAAATATCTGTTGGACGCAACGAAATAGCAAAATGGACTTCAAAACAAGCACAGCAAGTGGGATTAGATTTTGACAAAAAAAAATTACCAGCCATTCACTAAGAGCTACGGCGGTATCAAAATTATCAAAAAGTGGTATTTCCGGTCACGCTAGCTCTAAATCGTTTGCAAGTTACTTGCAAATGGACCAAGAGCACCACAAAGCTATTGCAAAAAAATTAGAGAAGACGTTAGCACCGAAATCCAGCCAAAAAGCTTTTCCAGCACCAAGTACGAGTACAGTGCAATCGATGCCACAGTAACTGAAATGAGAACCTGCATTATTGATTCAAATAAAACATACGAATATGTTGTAAATTATTATAATAATGACCTACAATAAAAAAATGTATAAAAGCAATATGTTTATCTATTATATTCTGGAAATTTTCCGCAGACTACAATTCGTGCATAACAAGTATCCAGAAAATTCTGAAAAAAGTATGTTGTCTGAAGAAAACCGCATTCGTTTATTTTTTCGTTGTTTCAAAAAATAACCCTCCTCTTTCAGAGTCGGGATATTTATACTTGAAATAAACGGAAAAATAAACGCATGCAGTTTTCATGCACCAAACTTTTTTAAAAAATTTTCAATAATTGATAATATAAGTGATTTTTTACTTAGTATTTTTTCTAGATACCCTTGTCAATCGGACATATGGCCTGCAACTCAACAATAAAAAGAACTTCGTGATTGAACAATATCGGATTATTAAAGTAGCAACAAGTTTTATTCGATTTTTTATTTTTATTGTAAAAATGTTGAAAACATCATCAGTGCTCAACACCAAATACCGGGACCTTAAGCTTATCATTAAAACCTTGCTGATTGTCAAATTAGATTATTGGTTAGTTGTGTCCTTTGTTTGTAAATACTTTTTTATTTCCGTACAACCCACAAAGGCAGTAAGCCTAAGTACTTACGTACCGTGGGTTGTATATGGTGGAAAGCCGACTGACACACACAGTGCTGAAAACATCCATAAGGATTCATCCTCTGAGGAACAATTCCCTACTATCTTCCAAATTCATCTTGGTTCATCTTTATGAGTAATTGGCAATATTGCATGGTCTTGAAATAACCATCGACCATAGGTAATTCCTTACACACGCACTACCAGCCAACAGTTAATAAAAAAAATAAAACAAAAGTAATATTTTTTTTTACTTTTTATTACATCATTGGCACGAAACCAAATCGCACCATGAATGATAAAAAGTAATTTATGTTCGTTACGCAGTCTGACTGTAGACTTTGTTGTTAGCGAATAAAATTACAGTTAGGCGTTTGTTGTTTGTATTGTCCCAGCATTGTTCAATAATAGCGCAGCGATAACCTGTGAATGAGTTAGTACCATTGGATAAATTGTAAATTAGTATGCTGGTCACACTGCTATAAAATTTTTGACCTATTTCTATATATGAAAATTCGCATATTGTCTGTACACAACAAAAGTGGCTAAATCTATATAAGTAGTAGGTCTTAAGAAAGCCAGATATTGTGTCACTTATTTAAAGAAAATTGTGAAAACGGATAAAAAGAAAGAATTATTTTTAAAATATATGTATTTTTTATTGCATACATTTTTCAAGCAACTCATTATAAATACAAAAATGTTGTTTTGAAGAAAATTACTTTAACTTTAAAAAATTAAAATTACTTTAACAAAAAAAATTTTACTGTTCGGTATAATAAAAGTAGCCATTTGAGCAATGGTAAACTACGTTAAATATATCCGCGCCGCTGTGGTGTGCTACGTTCATAATTCAATCCGTTTTATCTTCTTGCTCGAAATTTTTAAACAGCCTTGTGATGAATCGTATTGCTTATAACAGTTAGTCACGTGCCTGTCAAAAATCAGGAACACGGCCTCGAGTGTATATTCAGTTGCCTGTCCTGTCACGAGTGTGACAATTTTAGTTTCCATCATGCTGTTGGGTTCGGCTTATACCCTCATGAGTATGGTACCCTGGATACAGCCGAGCTCAATCCCTAGCCCCAACTATTGAGAACCACTTCGACATGGTTGTACTGTCACACTGTCACATTTATGACTCTCCAACGAAGCCTCTATTATTTTTGTAGTTACAAATTGTTACTTTACCTTAGTTGAAGATCATCTTCCTAAAGACTAAACAAAGAAGAGGAGATTTGTATCTCGTTTCATTTTCCATTAGAAAAATCAAAAATAAACGACCAAATTCTAAAACGCTAGTCCGGTCTAATTTGACAACCAAAAGTTTTAAACTCACAGGTGTAAGAATAAGACAACCAAGCTTTATACTATAAATTTGTTTTTAGTTTTTTTTGCAAATTTATAAAGAAAAGGGCAATCTTACTTTCGACAATAATAGAACTAAATTCATTCGGGCACCCCGCTCCAAAATGAAAATCATTGGGAAACCAAGCAAATCGCTGAAATATCAGAATAATTCATAAGTTTTTAATGACGACTTATTAAAAATGGCAGGACAAAAACCTGTCAGTACCTAACTGGTCAACTAGAAGATCTTATTTTAAGCCAGTATAAAATCTTAAACCTTCTTTATGAACGTCGAAGAAATCTTAGACTTACCCAGATCGTCAGATTGTCTCCACTGAGTACTACCCAGGCATTGTGATGCAATAAGGGATAGTGATTCTACACCTAAAAGAGTAAACCCCCCATATTGCCGTAACAATATGGTGTTTTTATAAATACTATTTGGAACTAAACCGTTAAGCCCAACCAGAGCGTATACAATTTACTTACACCTAAATTGCTATTAAGGTGTCATTGCAATTTAGGCAATTTTATCATATTTTTGTGGTACCTTTGCTGCATTAATGACTTTCTGTACTCCGATCAACGTTCTATACAGGGTGAATCGGGAGGAACGCACCAAATCCTAGGAGTTTATTCTACTTGTAAATATAAGTTATTTCTTCTTCACATTAATGACCTGCTCTCTTCAACTACCAATCCCATCCACAGTTATGCTGACGATAGTACTCTTCACTCCAATATTCACTTTTCCAGACATGTTTGGAATCAAGAGTTGGATAATAGACGCAGATCTATGTACCTATCCCTTTCCCAAGATCTTCAATTAATCTTAGACTGGGGTGCCATGCAAGAACCTTGTTCAGTTCAACGCCTCCAAAACCCAGTCTTGCTCCCTTTCACGCAAAAAATCTGGCAACACTTACCCTATCCACATGAATGGCCAAACCCTACAAAACAATGAAACATTCGATCATGTTGGCGTCCCTTTCGAATATGATCTTAGCTGGCACAAACACATTACTTCAGTAGCCACATCGGCAACTAAAAAGCTTGATTTTCTCTTTCGAGCCAGGAAATATAGCTCCCGTTTCAACGTATACACTCTCTATGTTTTGCAAATAAGACCTAACCTAGAGTATTGCTCCACCTGGGGAGCGGCATTACCTTTGACCCTTAACATCTTTGATTCTGTCCAAAAGAGAGCCATTCGACTTATCAATGAACCAGCCCTTACGAGAAAACTCCCTTCTCTCGCTCATCGCCGTGCTGTTGGGGATTTATCCCTTTTCTACCGGTACTTCCTCGGATTTTGCTCTGAAGAAGAGGCGCGTTATGTATGCATCCCTTTACTGTCCAGCTACAAAAGCCTAGAACAGACCACTTCTCCCGCTCATTCATACCTAGGTCTCCAGATTATGGAACAAATTGCCTGCAGATGTTTTCCCCTCCCAATCTCCAATGCTTCAAATCCCGTGTCAATAGACTACATTTCCCTTCTCTTCAGACACCCACGGTCGTTAGTACTTAGGCTTGAAGTCTACGTGGGTGTCTTAGATAAAAAAAGTTATAAAAACCCAAAAGTTGAAACCAATTTTTATTTTTTTATTACCTATTCACCAACAAAAAAAAAAGAAAATAAATCGTCTTCATCATATTTTTAAAACGTTGTACTTTGAAAACAAATAAAAATCGGATTACTACTGTTGGATTTTTCTGACTTATATTTACATGTAGAATACACTCCTAGAATTTGGTGCGTTCCTCCCGACTCACCCTGTATAATATATTTTTTACAGAAAGTATACAAGTTAACGACAAAACAATTTCATATTTTTCGTATTAAGAACTTACATCAAAACAGTTACACAAACTACTTATCATCGTAGTATTTTTAAATGTCTCATAAACTGATGCACAAATTGCATAAAATACTACTTTCCCCTTGGTGGAAAAAAATTCAGGAAAAAAAATTCACAAAAAATTCAGAGAAAAATATCATTTCTTGTACTGGTTCCTTGGGTTAATTGTTTACTTTATGTAGCAGAAGAAATCCTTGCATTTTATTGTAATGTTGCCACATGGGAAAATTATTACTGAAAGTTGAAAAAAATCACTTTGATGTAGAAAAGTTCTGCATATTAATAAACTAAGAAAAAAAAAATTAATAAATAATTAAGACCCGTAGTATACAGGATAGCGACAAAAACGTAAAATTTACCCAAAAATGAAGTACCCATATTTAGCAAGAAATATTTGGAATTATTTTTTTCCTCTATATTTGAAATCACAGCCACTTACGAAAAAAAAAATGTTTTTAAATTTTTACTTTACGTTACGAAATCAATGTTAGTATAAGTTAATAAAAGTGATTATCTTTCACACCGGCACGGCTCGTCCATAAGGTCATTTGGTCAAGGACTCACCTAAATTTATTTCCAATTATTTGTTATTTTATTATTTTTTTAAAACCAAAAAATTGTCTTTTCTTTCGAAAAAGTGCAAGTTCCATGCGAAAACTCCCCAAGAAAGAATCAAGCCAAGCTTGCTCCGGACTCGCCGTATTTTGAATTGACCTCATAGGTGTATATGGACTTCATAAAATACATTAACGCTAAGAGAGAAACAATCATATGCGCTTTAGGAAGAAGACACAAAATTTGTCGATCGCCCACCAATAATATCGTTTTCGGGGCGTGCGTGGCCACCAACGCGGCCGCGCCGTTTGTCGCAAATTCTGGCTAACTAATTTAAATGTGACCAATTTATTATTAGAATAATATTCGCGATACATTTATACATTTGATATAAGCTTACCTAATTTTATTTTAAGATATTTAGGTGATTACTAATAATAATAATAATTGACACTGGGCCTCTAAGATATTAAAACCTACAAATTATGACTTTGACAATAACTTGGCAACGGAGCATCGGACCCGTCTATCGATTTAATGCTGCGGGCATGCGCTCTAGGTTGTGATAATCTTTCAACTATGGTTTACTCGATGTGTCAAATTCGGTGCGTACATAACCACAAAATATAGATAGAAAAGTAAAAATTAAAACTTTCGGTGAATTCTCAATCTTTGTATATGTGATATATGTATATCCTTAGCGATGATTATAACATGTTTTTGGTGTTGTGTGTTGTGTGTCGTCTGTCTACATGTAAAAAACCGAGACGTGCCACGTTCAAAATTTTTATTTTTTCGGCTATTAGTATTTTCCTGGAAAAACTGGATCATCCATCGATTTTTTAAGTGCTCCATAGAAGGCAATCTTTACTTTGCCTATTCGAAAATTTGTTAATTTCGTCATACCTTATGTGCACAAAATCCCTTGCGTTAACAATGTCTTTGGCGGTGCAAGACACTGTTTGCATGTAAGTTAAAAAAAAGTAACAGAAAAAATGCAATTTTAGTATTTTATGTTCTTCGTGGTGTTTATGTGTAGGTGTAAATAATCTCTTGGCAGAGCTAGGCACATTATTAAAAACCTTCCTTAATTAAAAAAGTACATTTTGCTTGTTACGTTGCTATCACTAGTTGACCACAAAATTTGCATATACTAAGAATGACTTTGACATAAACATTGGCATTCTTATATAGTTCTATTAATTCAGTTTATCAATTTATCATTTTTATTAATTATGACCCAAAAGTAACAATGGAACAAAAAAATTAAATTGTTTTAATTGTTGGCGACAACTACAAAAGTTATAGGGAAGCCGCTGAGATTTCCCATCAAACTGTTGGACACAATGGCAAAATTTAAAAGTAGTGGAAGTGTTGAAAACCGATTCAATAAAAAAAATTAAGTCCAGGCCGAAGATGATGAGGATATTCACCTACAAATTATCCAAGCCGTTGTTGAAAATTCCAAGACTTCGCCGAGACATTTGGAAAAAGTACTTCCAGGAAACGATAGACGCTCTGTTTAGTCTCTGTTTGTAAATCCACTGCTGGAAGAGTTCTTAAAGCAAATTATTTTCATCCAAACAAACCTACCTTTCTCCACACGTTGAAACCTGGAGACTTAAATATTCGGTTTGATTCCTCAGCTTGGTATCAAGGTATGCAAAAAAGTCATAATTTCTGATGGAACATGTTTTATATCAAATGGAGTAGTTAGCTCTCAAAATTGTCGTTGGTGGATTACAGCTAATCCGGGATTTGTCATCCAGTGTCGAGATTAGTATTAGTTTAAGGCAACTGTGCGGTGCGGTATTTTAGATAATCAACTAATAGGCCCTTTTTTCTTCCGATGCAATATAACGTCGGATATTTACCCTCAATTTTTGAGAAATCAGCTGTTTGGCCTTGTTAATGGCCTTCCACTTAACATTAGTAATAATTTATGGTATCAGTATGATGGTGCGCCAGCCATGCCAAAGTCCCCGAGCTGTTAACGAGTTTCTTCAAGAAATATTCCTGGGGCGTTGGATAGGAAGATTTTCAGAAAATCATTGGCCGGCGAGGTCGCCGGATCTGAACCCAATTGATTATTTTCTTTGGGGATATTTAAAGGAAAAAATGTATTCTCACCGACCCTTTGAAAATATCGACAGCTTGGAAAGAGTAATAACCCGATGTGCTCTAGAAATTCCTGAAGTTGTTTTGAGAAAAGCTATTTCAAAATAATTGGTTCAAGTTAACAGTAAAATGCATCAAAAGGAAATGCAGCTATATTGAAGTTTGAATTTGTAAATCTATTAATTTTTAATAAGTAATACTGTTTTATATTAAAACTCTTACAGCCAGATTCTCCAACGCTAGTCCGGTCTAATTTGACAACCAAAAGTTTTAAACTGACAAGTGTAAGAATAAGACAACTAACAACTAAGTGTTATGCTCTGAATTTGTTTCTGAGCTTTGTTGCAAATTTACAAAGAAAAGGGCAATTTTAGTACGTACCTTCGACAATATTAGAAATAAATTCATTCCAGCAACCCGTTCCAAGATGAAAATCATTTGGAATCCATGCAAATCGCTGAAATATCAGAATAATTCATACATTTGTAATGACTACTTATTGACAATGGCAGGACAAAAACCTGTCAAAACATATCTGATCAACTAGAAGATCTTAATTTAAACCAGTACTAAATCTTAAACCTTCTTAGTGAATCTGAACGTTATTTTTTTTCGTAGGTGGCTGTGATTTTGTATTTAGACGGAAAAAATGCTTCTAATTAATTCTTTACAATAACTTTTCTTTGCTTCTTGCTAAATAGGGATATTCTTGGTAATATTTTACGTTTTTGTCGCGACCCTGTATACTATGGGTCGTTTTTGGATTTTTTCATAGGGATTCTTAGTTTATTAATATGCAGAACACCAAATTAATTTTCTTCAACTTTCGGTAAAAAATTTTCCCATATGGCAAGAACACGAAGAAGGTTAAGTTACAGATTTTTTTATGAAAACTTTATAAAACTTGACCACTCACCACATTCTAATTAAAAAAAAATAGAGTAGGGGCCATCTTGCTTTGTTAAAATACTAAGTATTCCGAGAAATACAAATCTGACGCATGGAAGAAATGACTCTTCTTTTTTTCTCTTCCGGGATAGGACGACGCTGCTCTCGCTCGAGAGTAAAAACTTAAAGATTTTTGACATAACATTTAGAAACCTAAGGAACCATTTCATGAAATAAAATTTCTTCCTGGATTTTTTTATCATAAACCAGTCAGTATCTGACGGCTTAATTAACGGTAAATAAAGTTCATACAAAAAAGATATACGCATTTTCACCGTAGCTAAAGGCTCTGTTTAATATCTTCCTCAATAATTGAGAAGATTTATGATGTCAAGGATATGATGCTGTTAGGTATTTTGGTGCCGAGATGCGTTACTGCATAGAGAGAATTTTTTCCTGTCAGTACATATGGCACATAGGGGACATATTGTGGACGACCAGATTAGCAGATCTTACAAATACTGTTAGTTTTTTTATGAGGTCATAGATCATATTGATATACTAAATGACAAGTTTATATATCATCGATTAAATTACTGCAGGTTTGTGGCCATTATAATAATCTGAAACCAGAGTTTAATACAGCCTTTTTAGAATAATTTTTACTTCGCCTCGAAAGGAAGTAGGTATTGAATTCATGAAAATAACCTATTGAGATTTTTTCAGATCTTCACGTTGTGAGGTCCCTAGATCTTAGGAAACTTAGATAGAACTTGTATCGCTGATAGAAATAAAGGCACTTCTGCTCCCCAAATACAGAGTGCACTTAAAAAAAATTGTGTCTGCTTTTGAGCTAATTGCAGCTCTACGTAACTGATACAAATATTACTTATTCACTAGTTGTATTTTGCTTAAGGATAATTCTAATTTGGTGTATTAGGTATTTATCCCGAGTGTGCAATTTTAAATATTTCATACTGTTCAATTGCTGCTTAAATTCCTTAAGTTTAAAAATAGCTATTTATGTAACCAGTTGGTAAATGCTTTACTTTGTTTAACGAGTGTAATGTTTGAGGGACGAGCGAAGCGAGATCCCTCAAAATTATACGAGTTAAACAAAATTGCATTTCCTAATATGATTCATATCAGATTTTTTCAAATTTTGACAAAAATATGTAAATAAAATTATTAATTTTAATTATTGTATCAAATCATCTAAAGGCGCGTACAGATACAGCGAACGAACAGTTCCAAACGAAATCGTTTGGTTAATGTGTACGTACTAACAAATGCCATCGCACGCATTCGTTCGCCTTGGCTAGGATTCGCTTACTGGGCGGTAAATCAAAAGCAAATTCGTTCGGCCTTTTGTTATTGTGTATTCGTGCATTTGTTCGTTGTATGTGGACAACAAAGCAAATTTCGCGAACACCCAACAAATTCCTGCGAATGCATTCGACCGAATGCGTTCGCTTTCGTTCGCTGTATATACGGGCCTTAAGTAGGCATCAGACGAAGAAATTTGTATTTCATCTAGTAGGTACCTAGCAGACAGTTGTCTGGTTTGTCATAATGTGGTTTTGAAGTTAAGTGATATTGAAGGGGCAGATTATCTTCAGTTGTACCCGAAAAGTCAACAGAGAAATTCGAAATATTTATATTTTTTTGTTTCATTTTTTCATAACTAGTTATTTTTTTGTTACGAAATACCCCTTGCGGGGCATTCACGAATATTACAATCTAATCAATAAATAGCAATAAGTAACTTTTATCTAACTTAATATACTACTTTGAAAAGCTTAAAACTAAGGTCTTACTCTACAGTATCCTTAGATTTCTAATAAACTAGATAAATTCAAACTAACGTAAACACTAACGCGCACAATGCTCTGCTTTGTCACTTTCACTGAACCAACTTGGGTCCTCTTGAGTCTTTTTACTAACCCTGCATTGTCAAGGAGCTGGATCACCTCGACGTGACGATGGAGTCGTTGTTCGTGACTCATGGAAATCTGGCTCTAGCTAGTTTAACAGTATTCATATCCAGGTCCCGATAGAGGTTACTGTTACGGATATACCAAGGAGCATTCACGATGTTCCTCAATACTGTTTTGGACCCTTTGAATGATTTGCAAATTACTCTGACTGGCACAGCCCCATAACTGAATACCATAGGTCCATAAGGGTTTAAGTATTTGCTTATATCAAACCCAACCCAACCAGAGCTTAAGCTTATTGTGTAGAGACAGAGTGGAGTTCCTTCCAATCAGCCAATACATTTTTCTGTATTAATTTGATTCCTAGTTCTTCTCTTTTCTTTTTGATATGGGCTTTCGACCGTAGCCTAGCGTCAAGGGTAATATTTGCTGTATTTGCAAATGACATTTGTTTACCATTTATACTTATGGGTATATGTTGGGTAGCTCTATTTGTAAAATTTACATGTACAGACTTGGACTGATTAAATTTGATCCTCAACTTTTTCGTCCAATTACTGATTTTGTATGTATATAACTGTAATTTTTCTGCCGCTTCTTCGTGGTCATTGCCTACGGCTAAAATGGCCGTGTCATCTGCAAATGTGGTTAATTTGTTGTTTTCTAGTTTAGCAATTAGGAATTAGTACACTTCCTTGTGGCACTACTGCATTGATGTTCTTAAGCTCAGAGGAGGTTTCCTCTTGCTTAATTCTAAAATGCCTATGAGAGATGTAGGATTCCAAATTTTCGGAAAATTGGTTCTGTAAATACAATCTTTATTTTATGTTTTAGTCCTTAATGCTAAACTTTATCGAATGCGTGTGCCACGTCAAGGAAGAGGTTTAGCAGACTTTGTTATCTTCTAGTGCTTTTTCTAATATGTTTGTAATTCTGTGAACCCGATCTCTAGTGGAATGACATTCTCTAAACCCAAATTGAGAAACGTGATCAGATTGCATACCTCCATGATTGGTTTTATCTGCTTTAATAAAAGTTTTTCAAATAGTTTCGATAATACAGGTAGGAGGGAGATAGGCCTATAGGAGAAGACTTCATGTGGCGGTTTGCCAGATTTTGGGATCATTATAACCTCTGCTACCTTCCACATCAGCGGTCCATACTTTAGTCTAAAGGATGCATTAATCAGATATGTCAGTTTTACTATTGCTTTTCTGGGTAGCTGTTTCAGAACCTCTCCGGTAATGAGATCAAATCCAGGAGCTTTCTTAGGATTTATGTTTTCTTTAATCTCTGTAACGATTTATTTGGGGGAGGCGAGATTGATGTCAACATCTTCCTGGTCTATTTGTTGGTGCAAATAACTATCGTAAACTTTTTCTTAGATCTCGCATTAAGGTGGCCAAGTTACTTGTCATTTATGGCACTCTGTCTGGCTTATTTTACGTTTAGTGGTTGGCTAATAAACAGGACCGGACTTGTACTCAGCATTTAACTTAAATAATAAACACCAAGAAAATCTAGTCTCTGAAATCTATAAAGTCCAAAAGTAAAATGTTTAAAATACACACTATACAAAAAACACCCACAGAAACACCGACATCACAAACAAAAAACACCAAAACCAAACGGAAATAAAACGACGCGACCTGTCGTGTCAGCCTGATATGGCCTTTATCAACCCTGTACTGATCTAGGGACTTTTCGATGTCATCTGTGATTGTCAAATGTCGAAACGCTTAGTTTTATCATAAATTGAACTCTAATTATAAAAGTAATATGTCATCACCAGCAAATATTTTACTTTTCGTAACTAGTTCCGAAAAGTAAAATGTTTCAAAACTATTATCGGTTTTAAAAAGTGTCACTTTATATGTCAAAATTAGAAAAAAGTATTTTTATGTACCCGCCTAAAGCTTTCAGTAAAAATGAACGATCAGATTCACTAAGAAAGTTTAAGATGGTTTAAATTAAGATCTTCTAGTTGATGAGTTATGTTTTGGCAAGTTTTTGTCCTGTCATTGTTAGTAACCCGTTCCTAAAAACTTATGATTATTCTGATATTTCAGCGATTTGCTTGGTTTCAAAATGATTTTCATCTTGGAACAGGTTGCTGGAATGATTTTAGTTCTATTATTGTCGCAAGCACGTACTTAAATTGTCATTTTCTTTATAAATTTGCAAAAAAGCTAAGAAACAAATTCATAGTACAAAACTTAGTTGTCTTATTCTTACACTTGTCAGTTTAAAACTTTTGGTTGTCAAATTAGACCGGACTAGCGTTGGAGAATCTGGCCGTTATTTTTCATACAATCCAGAGTGGGAAAATAATAATAATAAACGAGATAACAAAAAAACGGTATTGTGTATTGCTATAGACCTAGAACATTACCTTAAATGATACTTTATGCAGAGCTGAGGATTTTAAGTAGAAATTTAATTTTTATTTTTTATACAGGAAGGAAAATTTAAAAACAAAAAAGAATTCTTTCTTTTTTACTATGAATGTGTTTTATCTAAGAGAAACTTTGCGTACATAGTTTTTCATCAGCAAAATCAGGTTTAGATTTTATCTTACATACAGGGTGATATATTATACTTCCATTACTAGAGGACGTATTGTATTCGCAAAAACAATCATCCGAGATTTTTAGGTCTTTACAATTTGGGGTTCCTAGATAACGAAAAACATGATTTCCCATTTCCGTTGTATGTCTGTCTGTCTAACCATCGATCGGTCTATTTGTCGGTGTGTCTATTGGTGCGAACTGCATAATCAAAAAATTTAGTTTTACATATGAATTGGGTTTCGCTTTCGCTCAAAACGGGCCACACTTCCAGTGAAATATACATATACAGGGTATATACATATTTAAAAATGTATTTTTAGTTTTGTTACGCTAACTCAAACATGTTTTGACAAAAATTATGCCAGTATATTTTTTATACTGCTAAGGTTCTTACTTTTAATATACATAAGGGCAGTTTTAGTGCCCCAGATAGAGGGTGGGCAACTTAAAATTTAAATTTTGTTGGTTTTTTTAAAGCACTATTTATTATAGACAAATATTCCTTATTTAGTAGTACTTTGCATCATTGGTTATTATTACTTATTACTTATTATTATTATTACTATTACTTTGCATCATTGGTTATTATTACTTATAAAATTAGATGTGCAATTTTAAATTATTATATTTGTCTTAAATACGGAATGTTTGGAAAAAGTGTCCGCATATACTTACAGCTTCCAGATACAATTTAGATTTTTCATACAATACAGGATAAAACAATCAATTTTGCTACCACTGGACCATTAGCTTAAAGAAATAATGTTTTATACTAAAAATAAGGCGAAAATATTACGTGGAAAATAAAATTTTTATACCAGGTAATAAATTTTTAAAAAATGCTTATTTTTACAAGGAATGTGTTTGATTATTATAATAATATCTCAATATACTACAACATAACTTGATATTAGAACTGACTAGTCAATGTAACTTAAATGTTACTGCGACGAAAGGCAAAATGGTGTGCATTTTCGAATTTTATTATACTAGCTTCATTTCTCGCATTCCATGCAAAAATTTTTGTAGATTTTTATTAGATGGTTATGTAAAGTTGTTTAAACTTATACATGGAAAGCCATAAAAACAAGATACATATAATGCAATAGTGTTCTTTACAAACTTTTAGCTTCCATTATAATAATATAATCATAATATAATTCCCATTTTAAAATATCTTCCAAGGAATATTTTATTTTATGATATAGCGTAGCGAAGTACGTGACACACTGGGTTTTGTGACTGTCATACCTTAGATTATGGGCTGTGTTTCGCACGCCACGCGGCCGATCATGGTTCGCGTCCATGTCTCAACATATATTTTTTGTGAATTTCATTGTTCTTTATATTTCTGTGTTCATTATGTTACGTTTTAGCCCGTCGCATTAAATCCTTCGACTCCCGTACTGAACGGGAACTCCTCTATAGCATTTAAATCCTCTTTAAAATTAAAAAATTATTAAAAACGGATATTAACATGTTTAGTAGTCGAGGAAGATGGTCATCGGCAAAATTTTCAACAAAAACAAAACTCCATACGAGTGTGAGTGAGTGAAGAGTTCATTTTAATAATTTATGATTTAAATAAATTCTTTTAATTTTAATATATTAACCTCTGATGGTTGAAAATTGGATATCTTAATTTTGGCATTAACATAATGTGTTATCTAGGTTAAATTGTGCTTGTACCAGCATAATGATACAAATGGGAGCCACGTGGAGACAAATGATTAACGTAATTAACGTAATATATTTCCTGTATACATAGATACGTAATTTGCGTTGTTGTTTCGGTGCTTATTGAGTCTTACCTGATTCATTACATAACAATTGCCATTTTTTATATTATAATAATATACAATTTATGATGATACACTCATATTTGCAAAAATATGTCGAATCAAAAGATTAAAATTGTCGGACTGTCGTTGAACAACACCTGTATTAGAATAATTAATTATCAGTGACTATCAACCACTGTGCTGTTTATTCTGATAAACCACATCAACTGTAAATTGGCTATTACTATACAAAACTTTATTATTAAATATTATGAAATTATGAGTTTGATTTTATGATAAAATGGAAATTTAAGGATAGCCCGACTATACCAGATCATTGCGCTGAGATATTAGCTAAAGTAAAACAGTTTTCTACGGGATTCCTTCCGATTCTTCTTTTGACCTGTAACCAGACGTATCTAGCCTAATTTTTTTTACCAACCTTCTAAAATACATTTTATATCACATTTTTATTCAATTTTTAAAGAATTTACGTGATGGAACATAACGAAAATGTTGCTTTAATTAAAACCTAGTAATATTAATTTGACCCAGTGATATTTTTTGTATACCAGCACACTTTTTGTAGATTCCAAATGAAAATATTTTGAAGTTATAAAGTACCTAATTTAAAAGTAAGTACCAACCAACAGTTGCTAAAATCTTATAATAGCCAAGAAATAATTACAAAATAATTTTTTAGAAAATCTTTATTTTTAGCTGAAATATTAATTATATTAAAAAAATATTAATTATTTAACAGAAAGAACGCAAAATAAACAGAAAATTATTTCTTTTGTCCGGTCTGGGTTTACTTTTGCTGTGGAAGCCCTTGCACTTTGCTAGACACGCTTTGCACCCAGGGAAGCTGAAGAATAGACTAAATTTGAATTAAAATTAGATCTTCTCCTTATCGGTAAGTCTTGACAAGCATGAGTCTGGATCGAATAGTGAACAAAAATTGATTAGAAGAGGACTAGAAAATGTTGTCAATTATTGAAGAAGGGAAATATATCTGTTAGGTTTTTAAAATGCCAGGGGTGCGGAAGTTAAATCGTGATAAAACTTATTCTAAATAATACATAGATAAATATGTAACTTGGTTCTTTATTCGTTCGTGTTTAGCTAAGTTTTGCATATGCATTCCTTAGGCCTTAAAACATGCTACTTTTTACTCAGGTAAGTAATATCTCGCCAGAAATCTTATAGTAACCTAGACAGTCTACCTTTGCATTCAAAATCTATCTCAGAAGTATAATAAACCAACGTAAATTTACTACTAAGCAGTAGCACTGGAGCTCATATTCAGTGGTGTGCCATCGAGGGGGCTAGGGAGGCGCAAGCCCCCGCCCCCGCCCTCGTTAGGCGCAAGCCACCCCCCCCCCCCCCCGCCCTCGTTATAATGGCGCCCTCGCGCTACACGGAGATTCACTGCCTACTAAAAGGAAAATTTACGGCGCCCCCTGGAGATTCACTGCCTACTATGACCACATATATACTCTCCAATAAAAGAAAAGAAATTTGGCGCCCCCAAATCATTGTGCCCCCTCCGCCTCCAAAGGCACGGTACGCCACTGCTCATATTATTTTTTAACCACAGATCCCTATTGTAATTGTAAAGGTAAAATTTGTTTGCAAAAATAATTAATTAGACGTAAGTTTTTTCCTGAATGTATTTACTCTCTTTGTTAAATAAGTACCCTCTTCTTTAAAATAGGTTTCCCAATTCTCTATCTGCCGGTTATTAGCACGAAAACTTAAAACTACTTGTTGTGGTGGAGACGTATTTACACACACACACACACTTATGACGACACGAATTATGTATATCTGCTATACCTATTAGATAAATAGTTAGAAATTTTGATTCCGAATTCCGAGAAAATCAGTTCATGTTTAAGTGACCTTACCTATGTTAATACGACACATAAAGCCGATAATGTTCAATATTTTAAGTAGGTATATATTTTTCTCTGAAAAGTAGATGAATTATTTATATCAAAAACCGTATTGCCTCATATTGAGTCAATTCTAAAAAAAATAAATAAATGTAGGTCGCCGCTCAATTAACAACTTTTGCTTTGTAAATCCATTAGATGACCAATTAACAGTTAAGCCATAATCATTTGTCATTTCAGTTCTACCAAAACAAATATAACTTGGTGCCATGGTATGTAGGCATGAAAATGTACGTGTTGGTCAAGCTAATATGTGCTAATAAAGACATTTTACTTCAGAAATATTTTTCTGAAAATAGGGAAATCAATGACTTTTGATAATAGAGTATATGCGTATACCCCAAATAAATCTGAAATATATTGTTTTATATTCTCTACATAAATTAAATGTTGATGGCCGTTGCTGTTATCCATTTATTTTGACTCTATTAACAAAAAAAAAAAGGATTTTCTACTGCAAATTTTCGCGCGAATTTCGAAACTTGTAAAACGTAATTCCATTGCTTACGTCATCAAAAGTGAATTTATGACTCATACTGAGTACATGGCGAATTCCAGTGTTGTAGGGTCATCGAAAAATCAAGAAAAATTGCATTTAATGCGAACTCATTCAATGAAAGATCCGTGCACTTAAAGTAGAAGGTTCCTAAAATCTTATTCATGTATATTTCAAACCGAAATCTGTCCAGGAACGTTTCAATTTTGCAGCAAAAACTGTCATTTTTGCGAAATTTTGACCCATCATATCTTAATAATTTGCAGTAAATAAACTGCAATTATTCTTTGTTTTCATGGCAAATTTCGCAAAATTCAAAAATTATCAAATTTTGCATGTCCCCGATGCAACTAAACATATTTATTTATAACTTTAACGAGAAAATAAGCGGTTTAAATTAGTGGGAGGTATTCTTAGATAATTAGCGGCTGAAATAAATTCCAAAAGAATCACTAAATAGGGAAAATAGCGTGGAATAATGTCGGTTAAAAATAGGATTTGCCGGAAAAAAATCAAGAAAATTATGTTTTTACTCCTTAAATACGCTCCTGGATGAGTCATTCGGTATTCATTTTAAAGTATGATTATCCCTTTATAAGATTGTGTTAAAAATTGGGAAAAAATTAGTTAGGAAAAAATTCAGAGTGATTCAAATGTACCGATGTACCGAAATTTAATCGGCGATTGCTCCCTTCCTATAGAGAATGAAGAAACTAAAAAATATGAATATTATGTATTTCGAAGAACTTTTTCCGATGACGTATATGGGATTTTAATTTGAAAAATTTTGACCCCACAAAAAATAAAAAACCGTGAAACACTTGGATCAAAAATCGAAATTTCTAGTTTTTCCCAAATATACTCATTTTCCAGTGATTTTAGGTTTAGGTAAATGTATTGCTAAAAGAAGGTATTTAAGATTTTGAAGTTTCACTTATGAATCCGTTTTTCGATCCGACGTTTTGTTTTCGAGTTATTAGGTACCCAAGAGGGGCCTGCAAGTGGCATTTTTCGACCTAAAAAATTCAAAAGAATTACTTGCCATTTTTCGATCCTCATCAGTTTCAATAGTAAAAGTAAAAGTATCTTTATTGTGTTATTACAAAATTACGCTTTGTTTACACTCGTCAACAGTAATAGCAGTTAGGAGTAGTATATAAAGGTAGATACATATACAAACTTAGTTAAGAATATTTAAAAATACATTTTAGCAACAAATACAATGCAAGTAACATACAATACATATAAAGGACAATATTACAATGTCGGTACTAAACAAAAAGAAACTGACAACAGCTGAGAAAAGTAAACATATTAAAAATCATTAGTTATGTTGTCCTCAAAGAACTCGGATACTTGATAGTAGGCTTTAGCAATCAAAAATTTCTGGACCTTACTTTTAAATTTTTTCATTTCTAGGTTCCTTATTTGTATTGGTAATTTATTGTAGAACTTAGGTCCATAGAAATTAACTCCATTCATGGATTTCGTTAGTCTTAGATAATTTAGGTCAATATTGTTATTGTGGCGAGTTGGGTAACAATGAGCGTCTGAATGTGCATTAAATTTGTGTATGTTAGCTTTTACATACATGAGGCATTCTAGAATATAGAGGGAGGTAATAGTAAGTATTTTATTTATCACAAACAAGGGTTTGCAATGGGTTCTGCAGCTTACTCCTGCTACTGCTCGGACAGCTGCTTTCTGCATTCTAAAAATGGAGAGCTGATTGCCACAGTGGCCCCATACTAATATACCAAATTGCAAATGAGTCTGGAAGAATGCAAAATATGCCATTCGTACCATCTCGGCCGAGACTGTATTTTTTAGTTGTCTCATGAGATATAAGCTGGAAGATAGTCTTTTTGCGATATGTTCTAGGTGAGATGACCAAGTGAGTTTGAAGTCTATGTAAAAGCCAAGTAGCTTTACTGGTCCCGTAGGTAAAGTATCAGGCTTTAGAGAAACTGTCAGGTGTTGTGTCTTGTCTTCATTCAGTTTGAGTTTATTACTTGAGAACCATCTCTCCGCCGAAAGTATAGCACTCCGAGTCGTCAAGTCCAGCAGAACTGGATTATCAAACGTTGAAATCAGAGTAGTATCGTCAGCAAAGAGACAGGCTCTACAATTTGAGAGATTATAAGGGAGATCATTAGCATATATTATAAACAACATAGGTCCCAAGATAGAACCGTGGGGGATGCCACACTTCATAGATCTCAGTGATGATCTTCGACCATCCAATTCAACAAACTGGTAGCGATCAGACAGATAGGACTTTATCAAAGACAAAGCTTTTCCCATGATATGGTAATGTTCCAATTTCTGTAGGAGATAATCGTGTACAACACAATCAAAAGCTTTGCTCAAGTCACATAATGTGACCGAGGCAAGCTTACCCTCCTCCAATGCAGTGTTCAGTGTATTCATTACATCAACCAGAGCCAGAGTTGTTGACGAACCCGGTCGAAAACCAAACTGCGAATCTACAAATAGATCATGCAGTTGGAACTATGAGAGTATTCGTCTTTTTATAGCTGATTCGATTATTTTCGAGACAATGGGTGTAAGGGAAATACAGCCTCCGAAAATTTTTACATCGATTTAATTTACTTTTGCGACCTGTACCCGATTTCAACTGAAATCGCGGAAATTTCGACTTGTACATGTACATTTAATAGCTCCGAAACGAAACATTCTGTAAAACTTAATTTTTTACCGAAGCTAGTTAAACTATTCCTCTATTAACCCAGAAAATTCGATTGCTCATCCTCTGACTGTTTCCGAGAAAAACAAACCTGTTCGATTTTGGGTTAAGCTTTACGTTAACATGTAGACTGACACTTATTTTTGCTGATCTCCTGACGTCATTATTCATTAAGGACACATGGCTGCTTTTTAAATTGTACTAAATTAAACCGAAAACTGAGCATGTAGCTATTTGTAGCTAAATTATCCTAGTAATTTTCCTCAAAATAATTTTTTTTGGTTTGTAATGACTTCCTTAAATGATTTATGCAATAAAAGAATATATGCATATTCCTTATTACATATTATGTGTTAAATATTACTTTCTTTTTCATTGTTTTTTTTTCTTTTGCATAATTACACTTCTTCGTCCTTCAGACCCATCAGCCTCTCTACCCTATCCATATAAACTGTGGCACAGTCACAGTGGTTCCGTCTATATTTCTATATGAAGAGTGCGGTCATAAATATTTCAATTAACATTTTTGGAAAATTAACAACTGAAAATGCATTTTTGTACTTAAAAAAGGTAAGAAGGATTATTGTAAACAAACCGTATAAAAAAATGGTGAAGTGTGAGTCCAGCTAGCTTGTTAAGTGTTTCGTAATACAACTTTTTATTATTATAATTTTTTTCTACTGCGTACATCATTGTACAAACCCTTGATTTTTGTCACATTTGTTCTACTCTGATTTTACACAGGGTAGGGAAGAGATAACAGTTTTTATAACTTTACATTTTCCGTAACAAGGGTTATATTAAATAAGCAAATTAAATATATATGTTTGTATTCTCCATTTTTTAGGTTTCTATTTGATACCCCAGATACTGAGCTTAGAAGTGAAACAAAGCTGTCACTCGTTTACCCTCAAAAAAGGCAAAACCTACTATTTTAAATCCATTTTTTTTGTATTTTAATTTAATTTTTTTACTTTTATTCTGTGACCTATACCTGTGCTAAATTTCAGCTCTTAACATTTAACGGTCTTGGAGAAAGAACACTGTGACAGGCAGACACCGAATTGATTTCATATGTTCGGTTTATTGAAGTTTTAGTGAAAAATTGTAAAAATTAACTACAAACAGAAAAGGCCCTTAAAAAGTCAAACGCTTAAGTCATATTAATTTAACTGTTATTTTCTATAAAACATGTTTACTAAAAATATTTTTCTAATTAATATATAACTAATAGTACTAGTACACACGATACAGGTTGTTGAGTTAGTGAATATATCTTAAAATTCACAACTGTTTTTCGAAACAATTATGATAATTCTTGTTCCAGGACCTAAAACAAAAAAAAATTATCCCAAGATTAATCCAAGCTTCCACATAATGTAAAAATAAAATTTGAGAAAAAATATTTCGAGGAATGCCACGTGGTTAAAGTTTTTACTTTTTTACAGAGCTTTTTTCCACCCTGTATAACAAAATGTGGTTCTTATTAGGATAAAGCGATCCTCGTAGCTACCTTTCAATAAATCAGGCCTTTAAAAATTTTGTTTAAATCACTTGAGCCGTTCTCGATCCACAGAACTGTAAAAATGGCCGTAAAATTGTCATTGTGCAAACCTTTTGACGAGCAGTTTACTTAAACCATCATAACTTGACAAGCTGGACAAAGCTGGATAAAAATTATAAGTCCTCATAAAAAGGAGCCTATGTAAAAGTAGATCATCTACATTTTTCCGGAGAACAAGACAGGACAAATTGTTAAAAGTGATGATAATGATAACTGTTAAAAGTGACAATGATAATATCACAAGTGCTGTCAATAAAGCGTGCATTTGATTAAAGTCCAAAAATATCTGCAAATAAAACCTTTCAAACAACAATCGTGTATTAAAAAAATACGTACCTTCACTACTAAGGCCAGTTAAAGAGGGATTTAAATATTAATTACTCTTTACGAAGTTACCAAATAAAAAACCCACTAACACAACATTTGTACTGCTTTTATCGTACTTAAAATGCACACTCTTTGACGGTTACAAATCGACTAAAATCAGTCCGTAAGTGCCAAAGTTTTATTGGTCCAACTAAATTTAGTTGTTTTTGAATCCAAAACAATGCCTACCTGACAGATCCCTGACAGTCAATATTTTGATTTATGACCTATTGCCGGAACCACTGTGCGTTGCCACAACCACCATCACCATAGTAACCGATGGTCAGTATCATAATAGCAACCGTCGCCATCGCATCCAATATATTGAATAAAAGGTGTAAAATGACCTATGAGATAGCTAGAGAGTACTTTTAATATTATACTAATATATGCAGTTAATACGGCCTCTTCCAACACCTGACACGAAAGATGCACTTTTGATGCATTCATTAAACATTTATCAGTAAAATGCAAATTCCCATTATATTCCTGTAACGTAATCAATTAAAATAAAACCTATTCTTAACTTTTAATTAATATTTTTATGGAAATTTATTGTGGCGTTGAATTAAAAAGTTCAAGTTAACGGTTTATCGATAAAAGTTTCAATTATATAACTCTCATTACATGGAAGTGTGCGAACTTAACTGGTAACATTACTTAACATTCTATTATTAATATTTACTTACGATGGATGGCCGAAAAGTATATCTTTGTATCCTTGTAAAAATTTATTCCAAATTGAACATGGAGAGTATTCATGGGTTTGCTTAAGTTTCGATATATTTTATATCTTTGGGGGTGTCAAATGGTAGAAATTAATTTTACATTTATCATGTTCTTTTTAATCAGGTTGGATCATCTGGAGCTTCGCACTGTCAAATTATAAATGATCTAGCTTTCACCCGCGACTTCGTCCGAGGTCTAACAATTTTACTCCATTACAAACTTTGAACCCCCCCTGGGTTGGATTATTAAAAACTGAAAAACACGTGTTTGAACACTTATTTTTTAGAGTACTTCTATGAAGTTTCGAGTTAATAGGACCATCTAATATTTTTTTTCATAGAAAGTTTGAACGCCTGTTTCACCCCTTAGGGGTTGAATTTTGAAAACCCCTTCCTTAGTAAATTCCTACGTTATGTAAGAAACCTCTGTGCAAAGTTTCAAGTTTCTAGATCCAGCGGCGTGGGCTGTGCGTTGATATGTCAGTATTTTATATATAGAGAGATAATCGCCATCCACTATCATAGATTTTCTAAAATAGCTGGTTGCATGAATATACATTAAAAACATTCACTTTGAAAATACTCACCTTGGAATCAAACTCTGTGGGGTGATCTTATCTTCCACGATCTTTTTTGTCAAAACAAAAACGTCCGTGTCTTTGAAATTTTTGATGCACCAAGATGTATTGAGAGCAGAACAAAATCGATGGAATATAAGCGTCCCCCAAGGTTCAGTCCTGGCACCAACCCTATTTCTTCTTCACATTAATGGCCTGCTCTCTTCAAAATTTTAGAATCAAAAGTTGGATAATAGATGCAGATCTATGTACCTATCCCTTTCCCAAGATCTCCAATTAATCTTAGACTGGGGTGCCAAGAACCTTGTTCAGTTCAACGCATCCAAAATCCAGTCTTGCTCCCTGTCACGCAAGAAATCTGGCAACGCTTACCCCATCCACATGAATGGTCAGGCCCTACAAAACAATGAAACATTCGATCTTGTTGGCGTCGCTTTTGAACATGATCTCAGCTGGCACAAACACATTACTTCAGTAGCCACATCGCCAGCTAAAAAGCTTGGTTTTCTCTTTCGAGCCAGAAAATGCTTCTCCCCTTCCAACTTGTACACTCTTTATGTTTCCCAAATAAGACCTAACCTAGAGTACTGCTCCCACATCTGGGGAGCGGCATCACCTTCGACACTTAACATCCTTGATTCTATCCAAAAGAGAGCCATTCGACTTATCAATCCCAGCCCTCACGAGAAAACTCCTTTCTCTCGCTCATCGCCGCGCTGTTGGGGATTTATCCCTTTTCTACCGCTACTTCCACGGATTTTGCTCTGAAGAACTAGCCGTTATTATTCCCCCCTTGACTGTTCCTAACAGAACAACAAGAGGCACGTTGCGTATGCATCCCTTTACTGTCCAGTTACGAAAGCCTAGAACAGACCACTTCTCTCGCCCATTCATACCTAGGGTCTCCAGTCTCCAGATTATGGAACAAATTGCCTCCAGATGTTTTCCCTTCCCGTCCCAACCTCCAATCCTTCAAATCCCGTGTCAATAGACTCAATTTCCCTTCCCTTCAGACGCCCACGGTACGTTACTACTTAGACTTAAATTCTACGTGGGATGTCTTAGATAAAAAAAAAGTGGGACGATTCTCTTTTTAGTACTGATGTAATACATTTTTGAAGTTCTTACATTTTGATATTATTAAGTATTATTTTGTGAGAACATAAATAAAAAAAAACGAAATAAGTCTTCTTATAAAAAGTCGCAGCAGTTTCACCTAAGTCACACTACTGTATTATTTACTTTTCATTTTACAGTTGTGCACTTTATCACGTAGTAAAACATTCGTCAAAATATAGCCGGGAAAATCATTACCTATCTGCTAAAAATCTGGATTGCCTCTCTGCCAAAAATTAATTAATTATGATGTGTAACCCGAACAAACGCATCAAGAGTTGCGCAAAATGCGCTGGCCAACGACTGTCCTCTCACAAAAAAGCAGACACAACCCGTCGATCACTTTCTAGAGTTTTTTGTTATTTAAATTCAATTAAGGTTTAAACATGTTTTTATTTCTTGATTAAAAGATTGAGGAACATTTTAGGATTATTTTTATTACCTTAAAGCATAATATAACATATTATAATATTTTAGGATTAACAGTATTATGGTTTCAGGGGAGGGGCGCTTGAGTGGTTTCAATCCTACTTAGGGGGTAGAAGTCAGAGGGTTCTCGTGGGTTCCGCGTTTTCCAAGAGCCTTACAATTGACTGGGGAGTACCTCAGGTTGACATCGGGGAATAATACACATTTTTCGCTGACGATACACCTATACTATGGCACTCTGATCACGCGCTCACACCTATCAACGAAACTATGATATCAGATCTAGTTTAAGTAAAAGACTGGTTTGACACAACCGTATTGTCCTTAAACGTTAAAAAAACAATATTATTAGTGTAGTATGGAGGGTTTGATTATTGCCGAATCACCCCTCAAGAACTGTTTCAGTTCTAGGTTTCTGGGCCT
This sequence comes from Philopedon plagiatum, assembly GCA_963971165.1. NCBI lineage: Eukaryota > Metazoa > Arthropoda > Insecta > Coleoptera > Curculionidae > Philopedon > Philopedon plagiatum. Next base: position 31,683,976 of record OZ020192.1, on the reverse strand, counting down.
TGTTACTGACAGCGGTCTTAAGTTTGAGGATCATATCATGGCATTAAGTAGAAAACTAGCCTCCGGTTGCTTTGCATTTAAAGTAATTACTAACGAACTTGGTTAGGATATTGGAAGAGCAGTCTACCACGCACTCATTGAATCCCATTTTCGATATGGAATTGCACTTTGGGGCCTGTCCAGCAGCAGTGTCGGCTTATGAAATTTCAAAGTTGTATATATCTGTTCCTACTTACAGGATCCGTACCAAATTTAGGGGTTGTAATAGTGAGCCCCGTGGGAATGTTTTGGTAAAGAAAAAAACAGTTTATAATTTGCGAAAAAAAGTTGAATTTTTTTAAAAACTGAGTTATATTTTTATCATATTTTTTTCTGCTTGTCGGAAAAATTTATTTTGTAGTTACCCGTACCTACATCGTACTGTCTCTGTATTTTCTCTAACATGGCTGCATTCATAGCAGTTTCTTCCTTTGGCAGAGTTAAGTACTCATATAATCCATCCAATGTTCCTCATGTAAGAATTCCTATTACACTAATGTTCCAAAGGATTATAAAAACAAAGTTTTTTTTTACTTTCCCAAAACTCTTGCCGCATTAGAAGCTTGAAAAACAGCTTACTGAATTAGTCCTAAAACCTGTGCCAATTTCTGTGTATGTAGAGATCATCTTTCATTATCAGATTTTAATAATGCCAATATCATTTACAAAATGAGCATAATTATTCAAACAGACAACAGCCAAAAGTGTTATTTTCTGAAGAAAAATTCTCTGGAATTAAAAGCCTTTCTGACCAACTGCTATCTTGACAAATATGCACACTCTGTTGGTCTGGAAGACAAATTTTTCAAAATTTACAGTAATGAATTTCAAAAATGTGTTTTTTTGTAACGAGCACATTATTCTTAATGATATAGTAAAATTTAATGTCTGCTTAAGTCTTTAAAATATTTAAGAGAAAATAGTAATGAGGATAAGCCTATAACTTCTGAAGGCCAATCCAGAGTTAACGGGTACTCGTCTAGACGTACACGTTTATTTCCGAAGTGAAGATCGGGCATATTCAGGAGGTTTTTGGATGCTCTTTACATCCCTCATGTGCTTGGTTGAAGCAAGAGGACGGTCTTTTCCTTTTGAGTTTTAAAGACTGGCATTTTACCGCTCTTAGGCATACAATATTACAAATAATAACAGTTACGTATATCAATTGGTGCATTGCACGAGAAAATGTTCACTTGCCGGACTATAACACAAGTTGTCAATTCGTATAACATACGTTTGTATGTAGCATCCCTACGTTAAGCTTCGGAAATAAACGTATACGTCTTGATGAGTACACTTTAACTCTGGATTGCCCTACTGGACACTATAGAAAGCACAAAATTTTTACTGACAGCCAAATCAGTAGCAGTAATAAAAAATTGAAACTTAACTAAAGTTTTTCTTATGTACCATTCAACTAATAAGTAAAGTTAAATAGTACACCTGATTTGTGTGATATAAATAACTATTACTTAGTGTATAAGATGATTCTGCCGAAATTGCCTTTTGTTTCATGTTAAATGCTCGATGGAATTGGACCTCCACACAAGCCCAGCGTGATGTTAACGGAACTGAAGAAATCTGATTAGAACCTTCACCCGATTGTGACTTTTACCTTGCCTTAACATTCTCATGTGAGCCATGTACAGGAGACATGTTATGAGATGACTTGATAAATATTTCATTATATTATTTATATTGACTAAAATGAAGAGATTAGTAAAAATAGGACATTGTTGTTTTACTTTTAAATACTACACTGTAAAAAAAAATGATTAAATTTTAAATCAAATTCAACCCAATTTTGACTAAATCCAGGTCCACGCCAGATTGATTGAAAAAATTAACACTGCATATTGATTAAATCGAAGGATCTGTGATTAAATTTTCTTATTCAAAATTGATTAACCTAACAATTAATTCTGATTACATCTAAATCAATTTTTATTAAAATTTTCTTCCATAATGATTAAATTTCCATAATACTCTAATCATTTTTTATTAAATCTTAAATCCAATGCAATCATCAGTAGCACCGCCCTTCAACTCTCCGCCCTATAAAGTACCTGATTAGGGCGTCGGTTTTATTTATTAAATGACAATACTATAATACATAAGAAAAGGGAACACATTAAAGAACAAACAGATGAAATTATATAAAAGATAGGTAATGCAAATTCCCAAAGCATGGGAATTGTTTGTCCCATATCATAAACAAAAATCCGGGGAGGTGAGGCGTGGACCTGGATTTAGTCAAAATTGGGTTGAATTTGTTTTAAAATTTAATAATTTTTTTTTACAGTGTAAAAGTTGAAAATAATTATATGAAGTAAAATCACGAAAATTATTTACTCATCTGTAAATAAATACATAAAACACTAATGAAGACCTGGCATGACAAATCTTTTCTTTGAAAATACATGGAAAATAACTTACATTAGTGCATGAGTTCCTCCAAGGGATTGGATTCAAAATCTGAGATTTTTGCGTATTTCTTTTGTTTTTGAAACATAATTTCACCAACATGATGTAACAACAAAGTTTTTAAAAGAATATTCGTAAAATTTTAGAACAGGCTGACCACTTCATTCGTTATAACCTCACATTGCACATTGCACTACCACAGAAACCGCCATACCTACTGCCGATTAAATGGAATTTTTGCAGATTGCAGCGGGGTGGATGGATATCGGTACTCCCTTGTGATTAAAAGGTTGCGTACTGCGCATGTGTTGGCGGCTTGGTTTAGAAGTTTGAGTATTTTTTAGTCAGTAGGTGATTGATAGTGATTATTGTGATTATTTTAACAAGGAAATATGATTTAAAATGTTTGTCTTTTTTATGCATTTGATCAGTATCGATTTAAAGTAATCGAGAATGAGTAATTTGTTTGAATCATAACGAAGATTATGAAACTGATTTAGAAAATAATTACAAATTAAATCAAAAAATTTAATCCGGCCAATAAAATCAGACATCTCTTGTGGTTAATCAACTGGATTTTTTACTGTGTACATTACATTACATCTCATCCATACAAAACTTATTGATGGATGTAAAAGGTCTGATTTTGATTCTGGTAAAATGTGGTCTGTTCTTCAGACACCGTGGCCGTGGGTGTAAGCCAACCTGATGAAGCATAAGGGCCCAGAAATCGTAATAACAAGATGTCACCTAGACCGGTATCAAAAATAGTTTATTTCTCTTAATTTTTTCTTGACTCATTTTTATGCACCAGCAAAGAATTTATCTTTTTGCATTTTTACTATATTACCTACAGACCGAAAGAATTTCCCTAGCCCATTATTATGTTTGACTCATGTACAAATTTATCTGCCCGGTTTCTAACACTTTAATACCCATTTCTGTTAAATCTTATTATATCCAACTTTCAAGTCGTACTTTACACATCTCTTTTTTTTGCATTTTCAGCAGTAGGTACTCACCACTTATAGTCTCTCTCTGGTATAGTGAAAATATGTATAATTTAAACAAAATACCATTTACTTATTCATAAAGTATTATGTGTGGCCTTTTAGCCGACTGTTTGCATACATTAAATTACTTTTAAAAGAACATTTACAACGTCATCTGGCGGATAAATGGCGTTGCAGTTTGCCATGTGTTATGTAACATCAACATAGGAATTTTCAATGTTTGTTTGAGGTAAACTAATGAGGAATGATTGTTTTTTAGCAAATGTTTACCCGTAAGCTAAAAAGCTGAACTGATTCAAATTAAATGTTAATTAAACGAAAAATTAAATTTTAAATACATCATTAAAACTGTTTTGCGTCTAGATTCTCGATCGTTATTATTTCACATTTTTATTCAAGTTGTGCAGCACGGGAAGGTACGTAACCGTTTTTGTGTAACTGACTATTTTCAATATCATCATGTAAATTGTAACCTCTTTCTAAATTCACCAGTAGGCAACCAGCCGATTCATCAAATCAACCAACTTTCACAACTATGTATATTCGAAAAAAAAAACAATTACGTATGGCAAATAGGTATCTCCTTATAGAATGGTTTAGGCAAAGAACTATAGAATTAAGCTGACTACATTGGACGGTAACTTTAGACTCAGTTTTGTGTCTTATTGGGCCGAGTATTTTTCTGGATCTTGTGATTTTTATAACGTAGTTGAATTTCCCAAACGATAGAAATTTTAGATCTTTAATATACTATTGAAACAAACATTTATTACTTATTGTTAAGGATGTCCTGTTACGGCATGTTTCAATTTCTGATGGGGAACATGTCTGGTAAAAATGCAAGCATTGGGAGGCTCCATGGTACTATCGTTTTTCCGTATTTGAGTCCTCATTGAATAAATATTTTCTATAACTATCAGTGAAGTGATGAAAAGTGTATTTTTAAAGACAAGTTGCAATTAGTGCATTCATCCCGGGAATCGACACCTGAAATTTCGAGAGTCTCCAATATTTTAATTTATTTTTAATACCGGATGTTATTGGAAATTTCGAGACTCCCTGTCGCGAAAGATTGTTTACTATGTTACCGTTATATTGGAAACCTTGCCTTCACGGTACAATCACATTGATTTGTAACAAATGTGTGACTAAAACTTTTCATTGATTACATCATAATATTTTGAACTCGTTTACCTTATTAACTGACTCAGTAGTCAATAGTAAGTGAAATTTATGTAAACTCAAAATGCTTTTGAAATTCTATTTTAAATTAACAGTGGATAGCCAATAATGCCTTTTCTTGATACAGCTTTTGTTACTGTACCAATTTTTTACGATTAAATTTCAATTTATCAAGTATAACAATTTGACTTCATCATGAAACCCTGATTTTGAACGAGTGTCGAAATTCCCAGGAATTTCGAGACTTGCAATAAAATCATAAAATCCAGTCGATAATAGTCCAGGAAAGCGGACAACGATCGACATTTGGATGTCCTAGTTGCAGCCCATGTTCTTACGAGTCAATGACAGCAACTTACGTTTTGAGCGCCATCACATCAAATTTATAATATAAATTTATAAAATAATTGCATATCACGAATTTTTGAAAGCGAGACTAATTTTTTCTATTATAAAAGATGTTTAAACACATTAAAATTTGGTAATAAGAGTGTCGTTTAGGATACATCGTGATTGTTGTCCTGTATTATCAGAAGGCAAACAAAATTGTTTTTAAAGTTTATTTACTAATTTATTATCAACAAAAAGAATTTGGAATGGAAAATAAGAGTCAAATTAGGGCCGGCAAAGTTACCAACAAGACAAATTGTATATCTATCTATATTGTTCGTCCTAATTATGTGTCTAGCGGCATCATTGTCGTTACCCTGTTGTAGCACATCGAATTTTATCCACCACAAATTTTTGTTAAATTAAGCTTCATCCAAATTGCATAAAAGTGTACCGATTCCACACCGCCAGTTAGTATCAAAATATTTGAGCTGAATTTCCAAACATGCCTATAAAATTGCATTAAAAACCAGTACTTAGGAGCTGGACATTTGCGAACAGGTTAAATTAATAGAATGACGCAAAAGTTTATATTAATAACGATTTATTATAGGCGTAACTAGGGGGGTGCTAAGCCCCAAAAATTGTCAGACACTTTTCCATAATGTAAATACACATACAGGGTGTCCAGTTGTCGACACTTTTGCAGGGTATCTCTGTTATCTTTAAAGAGAGAGCTGCGGTTTTCGCAATACTATGCCACATAAAACGTATGATGCTATAAATAAAATTTTCATAGCCCCCTCCGCTTCAGAGATACAGGGCGATTTTAAAAATGTGTCATTTTCAAGAATCCCTCGTAGCTCAGTAAGGGGCGGATTTTGAAATTTTAAAGTTGTGTATCTCTCTTGCTACTTACGGGACCCATGCCATGCTCAGGGGTTTTAATAGTGAGCATACTAGGAATGTTTTGGTATAAAAAAAATTGTAATTTGCGAAAAAAAGTTAAAATTTTGCTGTGCACACCTGCGGGTAGATTAACGCAATGCTGAATGATCGTCAAATCTGCTCCAGCCTTGGCAGCAGCGAATTAGACAGACTCGTATGCAGAGGAACTCCCCAAGGAGGTATTCTGTCACCAACACTCTGGCTGAGAGTCATCAACAAGATTCTTTTATCGTTAGAAAGAGCTGGAATAAAAGTGGCTGCATACGCTGATGATGTATTAATACTTGTGTCGGGCAAATTCATCAACACTATCAGTGATCTAACAGAACTAGTTTGGAAACTCCAGCAGTAGCGCATATAGTCTTAGTATAAACACCGAAAAAACGAAGATCGTATTGTTCATGCGAAGAAAATTTCAGACTCCAAATGCTCGACAATAGCATACTAGTGCTGAAAGAGCAGGCAAAATATCTGGGTGTGATGCTAGATTCCAAATTAAACTTGGTCATTAACGCACAGGAGCATCTTAGAAGGGCGCCCAGTGCGTTCTATGCCTGCAAAAAAGCTATGGGGAAAAATGGGTGAGACCTATTTTAACATACGGGGTTTTGGTCTGGTGGACCGCTTTGGGAAAAGCAGTTCACCTGAAAAAGTTAACCAAGGTATAACTGGTGCCCTGCATACCACACCGACAGCAGCATTGGAGACGATGCTGCACGTTCTGCCCCTGGATATTTACTGCAAAAGTGTAGCCGCAAAGAGCGCCGTGCGACTGAAAGAGTCGAAAAAAACTTGAAAACAAATTCATTGTATGAAACTTAGTTGTCTTATTCTTTCACTTGCCAGTTTACAACTTTTGGTTGTCAATTTAGATGGGACCAGCTTTGGAGAATCTAGGCGAAAGTATTTTTTTATGATTGTCACTTAAAGAATATGGGTGCCCTTTTACCTTGTGTTTGGTTGGCACTGCTTCATAGATAGTAAATTTTTGTGAAATTTTAATTTTTTTTATCAACTTCTCAACCCAGTAGTCCCCTTAAAAAACTTAAGCTAGTTATGGCTATGGAATTGATTAACAATGACACATCAACACCTAATCAATCAATTATGGAAAATCTAAAATTAAATTAGTAGAAATCTTAAACCTCTTCCTTAATCCCTTAAATCCTTAAATCACCTCAAATCCTAGGGTTGGCATTACACTGAGAATGTTTTTTTGCCACTATTTTCAATAAAAATAATAAGATATGGGTGTGCAAAATTTGTTATTACTTTAAAGACAAGATTCTGTTCAGTATGAATGCATGAATAAGTTGAGCAAAAAATCGCTTTCATTTCGCATTTTTCTTGCGGCAGAACGACAGGCAGCTGGCTATTCAGAAAGAACTAGATCTGTGCTATTTAACCCAGTATATTATATAACCTACTATAACATAGTAGCCAATACTTACATAACCATACTGTGTTTAGTAAAAAATTGTCAAAATACTTATGAAACAGCAAATACCTAACTCGACATTTTCTCAGTAAATATGCAAACATTTGTTATTATAAAAATCAGATTCGATCTTGTTCAATAGCAAAGTTATACAGGAGGTCCGGAAAGCCTTAGCATGGGCAAATATCGTTGCTATTAGTAAAGTCAGAGACACCAAATTTTAGGTGTATCTTACTGGTTAATTTTTTAAGTAATATAACTTTTTCAACCCCTTTAAGGGGTACGCTAGGGCGTTGAAGTCAAAAATTTTAAATGCAACCCTAGGCCGTGTGGTATCTCATTTTAAAGGGCTTCAAAAAAGAAACATTTTGCCGAAAACCTCAGGTCCGTATCATAATTCGTTTTTAAATGGCAAGGGTTTAAAAATAAATCGCGAAAAAAATATTAAAATCCTAAGTACCTACCTTTATTTCTCTCATTACTTTAAAAATTGGTCAAAATGACCACCATGAACTCTTGGCAGTAATGCAGCCGGTCTTGGAACTCTGCCAAGAAATAACACCTGCCATTCTCGAAAATGTAAGAAGTGAGTTCCAACATCGACTATATTACTGCCAAGAAGTTCATGGTGGTTTTTTGAACAACTTTTAAAGTAATAAGATAAATAATGGTACTTAAATTGTTAATTTTTTTTACGATTTTAAATTTCTATAGGATTGCTATTTAAAAACCAATTAAGATACGGACCTCGGGTTTGCGGAAAAATGTTTCGGTTTTGGAGACCTTTAAAATGAGGTATCCCATGGCACAGGGTTGCAGTTAAAATATTTGACCTCAACTCCCTAGCGTCACTCCTCAAGGGGACTGAAAAAGTTAAATTACATAAAAGTAGATTTATTAACCAGTAAAATTCCCCTAAAATTTGATGGCTCTATATTTACTAATAGCAAAGATATTTGCCCATACTAAGACTTTTCGGACACCCTGTATATATTTTTGAATTACAAACCTACATTTGCCCAGGGTAAGGACAACAATACCTAAGTAAATAAGAAATCGTCTTTTTTGTCTTTTCCTAGTGACAAACCTATATGCAGCTAGTTATTCAGAAATAAATACTTACGAATGCAAATATTTGCTATTAAATCGGGCGGGGTCTTATTTAAAATGGTAACAAAGTTTTGCACACCTATTTACATTTCTAACAAATATCGAAAAACTTCATACTCGACCATTTACGCTGATCTGAATTTAAGGTTAAGGGGATATTGCAGTTTACATTTTCTCTTAAAATTCCCACGATTAACCCAATTTTTTACTATAAAAATTTTTTTCTATGGATGTGTGCACACCTGGACCAATGGGTTATGTATTGAGCAAACAATCTATTTAATACTTTAGCCAGGTACTTCACAACATCAAAACGGGTCAAAGACGTGAGTGGGAGGGCCTTGGCCCGACTATCGGCGATGGGAAAAGAAAATTTGTATGCAGGGAACGTTGGAGAATTGTCGGCCGGCACTTCTTGATGAATGCGAATATATAAATACGAATATATTTAATTTAATCTATAGGCCAGGTTTCAGAAATATAGTTACGACTTATAAATATACAGGGTGTCCCTGGATGGGGTTACCTATGTACCACAAATGGGCCTAATTTTTAATATTTCGACAAAAAGTTATTCTTGATAAAAATTTTTGCTTGTAAAAAAAATACGATTTGTTGTAAAAAAATTAGTTTTTGTTTACAGGGAGGTCAAAAACTTAAAAATATGAATTTTACTTAAGAGTAAACTACCGTTATTTTTCGTTTTTAAGGCAAATTCCATTAGAAAATGTTGTGTAGAATTGCTTTCTAGTCATGATTCAAGATTTAAAAAAAGTATTGTTTAAATCAATTTTTTAAGCCCCAGTTTTTTTCGAATGTCGTAATGAATACTATAACCAAAATACCTGTCTGGTACTTACAGTGAAGTGTCATATCAGTGTCATTTGCAATAAATATTACTGTCTGTTAAGGTAATTATTGATATTACTGGAAACAGCGAATTTTTTCATGAAATTTTGCACAGACCCTAATTTTGGGTCGTAGAACACGAATCCGAAGTCAGTTTTTGGCGGTCTCGTAAAAAAATTTTTTTTTTTGCTCACCCAACCTGAGCAAAAAGGTGGTCAGGTTTGCTCAGTTTTGATTGATATAGATATATATGTATCTATATCAATCAAAACTGAGCAAACCTGACCACCTTTTTGCTCACCCAACAAATTTAAAGAAATTCCTTGAAAAAGCTAACCTAAAAGTTTAAAAAAAAATTTTACGAGACCGCCAAAAACTGACTTCGGATTCGTGTTCTACGACCCAAAATTAGGGTCTGTGCAAAATTTCATGAAAAAATTCGCTGTTTCCAGTAATATCAATAATTACCTCTGTTAATTCTGAAATTGCAATAATGCTTACTTTACAGCAACGTATTTATTTAGTTAAATTCTATGGTATAGGAAACATTTCCTACCGACACGCAATTGAATTGTTCAATGAAAAATATCCCGCTGTAGAAATTAGTCGACAGAGTTAAAAAAAATAATCAGAAAGTTTGATCATACAGGAGATGTAAAAAACATTAAGCCTAAGAAAACATACAATAGGGATGATGTAGCCACCATGCTAGTTTTGGACTCAGTTGCCGAAAATCCGAAAACGTCGTTAAGAAACAGATCCTTGCAATTTAACATAAGCAAATGTGAAATCCAAAGAGTTTTAAAAGAAAATATGTTTAAAGCTTTCAAACCTAAACAAATTTATACTCTAGAAGAAGGTGATGATGCGCACCGTTTAGACTTTTGTTTAGATATTGAGGAAAGATTTATGGAAGACAGACATGCACTTTTACAAAAGTATTATATTTTCAGACGAGTGTACATTTAACACAAATGGCATAGTATCATCCCAAAATGGTCGCTTTTGGGCGCAAGATAATCCGATGTTTACACTCACTACAGGCAGTCAAAAAGCCAAAAAATAAATGTATGGTGCGCTATTATAATAAATAGAATTATTGGGCCTTATTTCTTTGGGGTAAATCTTAATCAAAATTCTTACTTAGAGATGTTGAATACTTATTTTTGGACAGAGTTTGAAGAATAAAATTTAGAATACAGACGCAAAGCCTATTTTCAGCAAGATGGATGTCCAGCGCATTCGACACTGCAAATTCAAAATTGACTTAATGGACATTTTCCACAAAAATGGCTGGGTAGATATGGTCCCATACGCTGGCCGGCTCGATCCCCTGATCTAACGGCATGCGATTATTTTCTTTGGGAATTTTTAAAAGAAAAGGTTTATAAATATAATTTAAATCATGATGTTCAAATTTTGAAATACAGAATACGTGAAGCTATCGCCGAAATAAATCAACAGATGATTAATTCTACTTATAACGAGTTTAAAAGACGACTACAAAAGTGTGTAGAAGTTGGCGGCTTTCACGTTGAATAATAACGTTTAGTTTAATTAACATTTCAATACAAAAATTTATGTTTTACAAAAATAAAAAGTTTTTTCTGAAGTTTTGGATTATCACTAAAAATGTAATTCTAAGCAACTTTTTCAAATGGCATTTTTCTTTACAATGAAAAATAACAGTATATAGTCTACCCTAAGGTAAAATTTATATTTTTGAAGTTTTTGACCTCCCTGTATATAATAACTAAATTTTCTTACTACAAATCATATTTTTTTACAAGCAAAAATTTTTATTAAGAATATCTTTTTGTCGAAAAATTAAAAATTAGGTCCATTTGTGGTATAGGTAACCCCATCCAGGGACACCCTGTATATGTATGTAAGTGTATAATGAAGGGTTAATTACATATACTATACTATACCAGATGTAATATATTATTGATCCCCCGCCAAAGATACGGTTCATCTATAAATTATAAAAGTAGTAACTTTTAAATTATAAAGTTGGACCGGACCGCACCTGTAAATTACTCAAAAGAGTCAGTAGTCATTACGGATAAATTTGAACTGGGTTTGGCTTATTTCGTCGCCTATTTTTATTTTATAATTTTTTTATCGTAACGCTTGCAAATTTCAAATTTAAAAAAAAACATACAGGGTAGGGACTTTAACTGGAACAAATTCGCTAGAAGTTTAGGAAAAAATATTTGTGAAAAATGCAAAAAACACGTCGATTGAGATGTTTTGTGGGCTTCATACTCATAACAAAAATGTGTTTCTTCAAAACATCTAAGGGATGAATCATAACCCAACTTATATCTGCTCACACTAAGACTTTTCGGACACCCTGTTTAACTCACTCCTAAACTGTTGTTGTAGTAATATGAAAATTAATTGTATAAAACTTTTACCGACGTAACTGTTCTTATAATTAAACTAAAATCTGTAAATACAGGATGCTTATTTTGCTGCTAAAACCTATGTTGTTTATTAGAGAATGGCGTGGTCTGTAAACCAATATATGTAGGTGTATAAAAAGTATATTACAGAATATTATTTTCATATATCATCAACATTAACTACATTAAAATTCTTAGAACTGGTACTTCGGAATAATGAAGCTTGTTATCCATCATTATTATTAAAGCGTTATTACCAGCACGCCTACCATCGAAAACAATAAAATTATGAGATCTAATTTCATTCAAAATAATATGTTTCTTTTGTAGTTGTGAATACACAAACCAAGAGATGATCAATCAAATTCATTAATATGTATTTAGATATTTAGTCACTTTAAATTGAATCACTTTATTACTTTTTCGTACCCAACAACGATCAGCGGTGGGTGAGTTAATTAGCTGCCTGCTATTTAATTGATTTCGGTAAACACTAAACTAATTACTAAGGCAGGCATCTTTTGATTTTCTCTCAGTGGCGCCGAATAGCGAGGCGATTCGGGCGACCGCCAGACCGCAAAGTTCTTCTCTTGATGCGGTGTTAGTGTATTTTATGAAGCGTTTGTGTAATAAACATTACTTTTAAAATATTTTATTTTGAGTTAACCAATGTTTTGGATGATCGAAACTTGGTACAACTACTAATTAATTATGATGCAAATACTATATTTTAATATGAATATTATTGTTTAAAAATCAAGACGGCGGCGGCGCCGCGCCGGGGCATGCCGTAATTTTGAATATTTTTTTTCTATGGAGTAGTGTTACAACATACGTAACAAAGGTCAAAATGGCACACATATTTACCGTCCGGGCAACCGTCGACAACCGGTAGTCGACCTGACCTCTTGTGCCATACAGTACCAGCCTATGCAATCCACGTGCGCATGAATTAAATTATTTTTGTTAAATACCGTATACGTACGTACCTATTTTCGGCATCGACGCCTCTGGTAACAGACCAACCGTGCCAGCCTTACATCAGTTATATATCCTATAGGCACTTACTTATTTCCATCATCGTCGCCTCTTGTTATTTATTCAAGGGTTAGCCTTACCATAGTTTTTGAGAATTTTGCGTTCTGTGCGAAATTCACAATATTGTATGTGGCACGGAACCCTCTATGCGCGAGTCGAACTCCAACTTGATTTTTTTTTTTTATTTCACACAATTACATACTTAGTACTTATTTTCGGCATCGACGCCTTTGGTAAGTAACCAACGTGCCAGCCTTACTAATCTTAACTATACTGTATAACTAAATGTCTTAACGATACAAATTAGGAACGTTGCGCCTTCATCGGCCGATTCGCTAACTACCATAGTAGGCAATGTTTTCGTTCCGTATTTGTCTTCATTATTGTGATATTTGGCATCTTTATCAATTTTGTCGTCTAGTAAGCCATTTTTGCCCATTAAAAATCAGCTGTTCGCAACTGTGACAACGCCGTTTGGCTTAATTTGAATCGCTAATAGTATAGTAATAGTATGCTAAAGGCACTAAAGGCTATCCTAATAAGTATTTTGCGGTTTTCTTTCTTGAATAAAATTAACAATACTAGTTCGTTTATTATTGTCAAGTAGGGGCATGCCAGCTTAGGTTTTAAGTGTTCTTTCAGGCGACAAAAATTGCTCAATTTCTGGCAATTTCCAGTGATTTTCACGTCAGAAAAGCATGTAGCTACATCAAACAGACGTTATGAGATGGGTTACTCAATGGGTTGCTTCATTATAGCAATAAGGGCTTATACGATAAATTCAGTTTATTTTTACCGCTGCGAGCGCTTTTGTCATCATGCATTTGTTTAAAATGAGAAAGAAGGGATACGAGCAACAGTTGGTAATATGGACTAATATAGCTCTACATTTCGAAATGGGTACCCCTTTTTGATCTATATTGCTCCACTAGATCTGGCAACAGTCGATTGGTAATTAATTTAAAGACAATGTTTGTCAAATGTCCTCGGCTAGTTCTGTCGGCCATAGGGCTAGTTGCTGACAAGACTTCAAGCGCAAATATTGCAATGGTTTCAATTTTTAGTAAAAAAGAATATTATAACTTAAGCGCCTTCTTTGCATATTATGTTTACTATTTAAATTATTTGTCTCTGCTTTCTTTAATAGTCCTTTATTAAAAAAAGGGAAAGAAGAACCCTTAACCTTCTTCGTTCAAGAAAAACAAACTTTCACCCAAGCCCTTAAATAGGATGCACGGTACAAAAATTTGACCTGCAACAGGGCCTACTAGGTCATTGCGTTTAAGTTGCACCCCCTTTTTTCTTAATAAAAAGCAAGGGAGTCTTACCTACGCATTGAGACAGATCACACTTACTCTTGCTCTTGCCCTTTTACTGGTTGCGTTGTAAGCGATAGCTCTAACTCTGCTAAATTTATATTTGTACTATTACATTACCCTTCACCTCTAACACGTACAGTAAGTGCATATTTTAATTTGTAAAGTTTAAAGTTACCACTGCTTGTAGATTGTGCAATACTGAAGAAGTTTAAATATATTTTTGTTAATTGAAAACAGTAGTGGTGTTGTCTAAATAAGTGATTCATCCCTATGGAAAATCAAAGGCAACTTGCATAAATCAAGTTGGTGGTCCTTCGAGATATTGTGTTCCTAGAATCCGTAACAGTGAGGTTTATTGGGAATGCGTAATCTACTTCTTTGCATGGCAAATTCATGTTGAAGACTTGGCGTACTTTCAGCGTGAAACTTATACCTTTAACCTTTATACAAATGAAAAAGTAAACAATATAAAGTGTGTCTCATTTTTGTGCTCGGGATCCGATTCGCCCTGAAATCCGATTCGCCTCGATATACCCTATTAAAAATTTAACGAATAAAAGTATGGTCATTACGGCAAGCAGCCTGATAAACAGTTAGCCACTATACAATAAAAAAATCTGCTAAGTCTGTTTTTTGTTATCCAGTACTGCGAAGTCAACGAGTTTTCTTAAGAAGCGACAGCTTGTGGACGAGTTGTCTTTTTAACAGCCATTAAATGCAAAAATTACGGTGCTTTTATTCAATTCAAGGTAAATGACAAATGCCAACGACCTTTTAATTTAATCACTCATTTGAATCCTATAAATTCCTTCGCTATTATTTGTTTCTATTTTGGGTAAATATTCAAATTATCAAAATTAGCAATCTTTTTAATAATAATAATTGACCATAGAAAACTGAACGGCAAGCAATAAAATTTAAAAAATGTAGTTATTATGATTGCTTGAATTTTTTAAGTACTAACTCATTTCACAAAATAGGTTTGTAGAAAGATATGCAGCGAGACTATTATACAGGGTAAAAAAAGTACTATATAAAAGAAATTAAAATTTTAAATAGGGTTATTTTTTAATACAAATTCTAAAGTTTGCAAGCTTAAGTTGTTATTTCAAGACGCCTTTAACAGTTGTCTTAATGCATTCTAAAAAATCGCTTTTTTTGTAAAATTGATAAGGCAACCAGGGCCGTAACGAAAGTACTATGTTTTGGGGAGGGGAGTAGAACAAAAAATTGCCAGCTAGGCAAGCGCTTTCTAGAATTAAACTGTCGACCTTTTTGCAATTTCTCTCTGATAAAAATGGTAGACGGTTTATTTGGTAAATGATCGACATTTTTTAACGTGTGCCGTGAAACTGAAGAAACTGTAACCTATTTGTGAATTTTCCCAAAACTCATTTGTCGGCGTTTTTTTTTTTGGAGGGGGGAGGGGGGGGGGGGGGGGGGGGGGTGGGGCATCAATACGTCTCTGCAAAACTTGTCAATCTAAACTTGCAAAGCATTTTTATCTTCACCAATATTGATAATCCATTTTAGGAAAACAGTTTTAAAAGGCTAAAGACGTATATACAGCGTGTCCTAAATTATGATTAATAAAATAAGTCCATATTTAATTTTGTTTTTATTTTAAATAAAATATTTTTTCTATTAATTCATTTTTTTGCATTATATTATGACAAGATTTAAAAGTCTGCTATGACATCTCAAGGCGTCCTTGGCAGCTTTTTGTTTGATGAATTGTGGGGAAAGCTATCTTTATCTCAAAAACAAAGATCAAAAGATTTCCCAAATGGCAACTCAAACTTCAAAATACCGATTGTAAGTCAAAATCCAAAATAGCTGAAGTTGACTTTTCTTTGCGTTCTATTTCACCCTGTATAACAATTAAAAGTGCTTAGTAGATAAAATGCTTCCTTTTATTGAATTTACAAGGCTTTTGAAATTCGGAAACCTTACACAATTCGGTTAAGGGATTTTTCAGACACATCCAAAATGATTTTTTCAGTTTCCAGTTACAAAATTGCGCGTAACAAATTAGCGCTCTGTCCAACGGAGCCTTTTCTAACGACGTTGCATTTCGGGCAAAACAGAAATAATTTTTTTATAAAAAAGCTTTACTTTATTTTTCATACAGTGAACAAAAATGAAATGGGAACATAATATTGCACTCAAAATAAAAGTATTCTACAATGTTAAATTATAGGAAATTAGTTTTAGATATTCTTCAATATTCGCTAGTGAATAGTTTGCCAAGGTTTGTTCAGATTTGTTTGGGTTTGCTCAGGTTTATTCTAATTGTTAATAAGTAAATATTGGCGCTATTTAGTTACTGGCGGTAAATTGTTACTAATGCTATTTTGTTACTAGCGGTATTTTCATCTACGCTATTTTGTTACAAACGCCATTTCATTAGGCGCTGTTTTAGTACTGGCGCTTTTTAATTACTGACGCTATTTCATTACCATGCTATTTTTACAGAGCGCAGTTTCATAGGGTGCTATTATATTACACAGCTAAACCAATAGCGCTATTTTGAATGGCGCTACTTCATACGACGCTATTTCATCCCAAAACAATAATTCGTCGTGCTCGTCGCCTTGTTACACAAAAGGATTTAGTTCTGTCAGTGGAAACAGTTATTATTAAATAAATAAATATAATTAAGGTTTTTATTGCCAAAAAGAAAAAAAGTAAGTATAAAGGGATGGTAGAAAATGACGAAGGTAGCTGGAAGTGTAAGACTGACGAGAGCCTGAACACTTCCTTTCGTTCTTTACCTTAAGTGAAGAAAAAAGACTCTAGTAAAAGGATTTATGTGATAACAAGTAATGTTTATATAGATATTGCAAGATAGATTAAGATTAGAGTCAGTCACCAACGGGCACGCAAACGTGCAAAATTTAGTTAAGGGTGGATTAATGTGTCAGATAAACTATTGCTGCTATAGCTTCGAAGGATATAGAGCTCTTTGGCTTTATAATATCAAATATTTTATTATACAGGGTGTCCTAAAAGTCTTAGTATGGGCAAATATCTTTGCTATGTGTAATGACAGAAACACCAAATTTTAAGTGTATCTTATTGGTTAATAAATCTACTTTCTTATGTAATTTAACTTTTTCAACCCCCTTTAGGGGTGAAGCTAGGGAGTTGAGGTCAACAATTTTAAAAGCAACCGTACGCCGTGTGGTATCTCATTTTAAAGATTTTTAAAAAAGAAACATTTTATTGCAAACCCGAGGTCCGCATCTTAATGCGTTTTTAAATGGCAAGCCTTTAAAAATTATAAATCCTGACTTTAATATATCTTATTACTTTAGAAGTTATTCAAAATGACCACCATGAACTTATTGGCAGTAATAGAGTCGATTTTGGAACCCTGATAAGAAGTAACACCTGCCATTCTCGAAAATGTGAGAAGTGAGTTCCAAAATCGACTTTATCACTGCCAAGGAGATCGTGGAGGTCAAAAATTTTAAATTCAACCCTATGTCGTGTGGTACCTCATTTTATAAGTCTTCAAAAAGGAAACATTTCACCGCAAACCCAAGGTCCATATCTTATTTCGTTTTAAATGGCAAGCCTATAAAAATTAAAAATCGTGAAAAAAATTTGTTTCTCTTATTATTTTAAAAGTTGTTCAAAATGACCACCATGAACTTCTTGGCAGTAATAAAATCGATTTTGGAACTCTGCTAAGAAGTAACACCTGCCATTCGCGAAAATGTGAGAAGTGAGTTCCAAAATCGACTTTATCACTGCCAAGGAGATCGTGGAGGTCAAAAATTTTAAATGCAACCCTATGTCGTGTGGTACCTCATTTTATAAGTCTTCAAAAAGGAAACATTTCACCGCAAACCCAAGGTCCATATCTTATTTCGTTTTAAATGGCAAGCCTATAAAAATTAAAAATCGTGAAAAAAATTTGTTTCTCTTATTATTTTAAAAGTTGTTCAAAATGACCACCATGAACTTCTTGGCAGTAATAAAATCGATTTTGGAACTCTGCTAAGAAGTAACACCTGCCATTCGCGAAAATGTGAGAAGTGAGTGCCAAAATCGACTTTATCACTGCCAAGGAGATCGTGGAGGTCAAAAATTTTAAATGCAACCCTATGTCGTGTGGTACCTCATTTTATAAGTCTTCAAAAAGGAAACATTTCACCGCAAACCCAAGGTCCATATCTTATTTCGTTTTAAATGGCAAGCCTATAAAAATTAAAAATCGTGAAAAAAATTTGTTTCTCTTATTATTTTAAAAGTTGTTCAAAATGACCACCATGAACTTCTTGGCAGTAATAAAATCGATTTTGGAACTCTGCTAAGAAGTAACACCTGCCATTCGCGAAAATGTGAGAAGTGAGTTCCAAAATCGACTTTACCACTGCCAAGAAGATCATGGTGGTCATTTCGAATAACTTTTAAGGAAATTTAAAAGAAATAAAGGTAATGAAAGAAGTCTACTTGTCAGGGGTACATATAAATAAATACGTAAAATTGAGAATAATTTCTCTAAACCACCTGAAAATTCCTTAAACTATAAGGGTTTGAACAAATCATGGTAAAACAGCTATTCTCCGGGCTATATGCCCCTCCGAGCGCTGGATTAGATACCAAAATTTGCCGTATTTTGACTAACACTGTTAGACAACAAAATACTTGGTTTGACTGCAAGCAACTACCAGGAAGAAGGAAGCTTTTTCTTTAGTTAGGATGTCGTTACCTGCATACCGGTTTCGAACCGGATGAGAACTAAGAGTTCGAAACCGGTATGCAGGTAACGACATCCTAACTAAAGAAAAAGCTTCCTTCTTCCTGGTAGTTTCTTGCAGTCAAACCAAGTATTTTGTTGTCTAACAGTGTTAGTCAAAATACGGCAAATTTTGGTATCTAATCCAGCGCTCGGAGGGGCATATAGCCCGGAGAATAGCTGTTTTACCATGATTTGTTCAAACCCTTATAGTATAAGGAATTTTCAGGTGGTTTAGAGAAATTATTCTCAATTTTACGTATTTAGAAATAAAGGTATTTAAATTTTTAATTCTTCATGATTTTTAACTTCTAAAGGCTTGCCATTTAAAAACGAATTAAGATACATACCTCGGGTTTACGGTAAAATGTTTCATTTTTAAAGACCTTTAAAATGAGTGACCTCTAGTTGCAGTGGCGCACCCACGGGGGGGTTTTGGGGTTAAAACCCCCCCAAAGGCCTAAAAATTACCCTACCCATTTCCCAAATTAACGAAAATAAAGCAATATTTGTCAAATTTTTTTGTCAACACCCACCCCCCCCCCCCCCAGAGCGTTTTTGTCAATGTTTTTTGTCAACACCCCCCCCCCCCCCCCAGAGCGTATTCCTGGCTGCGCCACTGTCTAGTTGCATGTTATTATGTGCATATTATTATGTAAAACTTAATTTCTTCCCTAGTCCAATACAAGACCGTCATTTATTCAAATATTACTTTCGTCGCTAGCGAATAAGTTAATTTTTGCATTTATTGCATATATTACCAATAAACCGAAAGAGTTTCCTATTTTTCGTATAGTGGTGTACTTGCAAAGTCAAAGAAATTTGCCGCGTGTTGTGATGGCAGCCGAATATAATTTCGGAGCACACACACTAAATCAACGGGTGGGCTTGAGCCACTACATTTTATCTATCCAAAAGTCGTTGATAGACATAATACCATGGATTTATTATATAAAAGGATACGGGATGATGTAACATTCTTTAACCCTTATGCACGGATGTGACCTAAATGTTCACAGCTAAGGATTATGGGTCCTTGGGAACCAAAAAGAAATATATATATTTTAGTGCCTTATGCAATAAGAAAGAATCAATAATTAGTTTTAAATAATAAAACAATGTATTTTATCATCCCTTTTTTATTAAAAAAAAAAATCAAAGAAAAACGAAAATATATTTTTAACAACATGATAACCTAATCGAAAAATAACATTGCTTTAAAACCCTAAATTCTAGAACAAAAAACTTTTAATAAGTTGGGATGTAACCATTTTTTTTAAGTGTTTTAAAGTAGTACTAGGTTAAAAAAAAATTGTTTTGAAAAAATTCATCTAGACCTCTAAAATAACAATGAGTGAACTACAGTACCGTATTTATCATTTTTTTTATTAGCTTATACAAGTTTTGCATACTTTAGTAGCACATTGCATGCATATGGGTTTCCTACATTTTTCGCATAATGTTTCAGTTTTTCTGTCCTTTCCTGATGGGCATAGGTAGCGTATATATATATATGTTCGTCGCCACTATACTCCTGTTCAGTGTCGGATTCGTGGTCACTTTGAAGGGCGTAATTTGCATCCAATTGTTGATCATCGATGTCACTAAGATCACTGTCAACTTCATCCAACCATCTGTTAGCAACTATTTCAAAATCGTCGTCAGTTGACCTAACGGTTTTTTTTCTGTCCATTATACAAACTTATGGAATATGGGTCCCTTGGACCCGACCACGCGATTAACTCGTAACACGTAAGTTTGAGAAAAACGTCTGCACTGCTATACTATAACGCACATACTACATAGCTCGTAGGCGGTACACCCCATCAACGAACTAAGATAATGCGACTAATCGGACGGCCCGGGTCCCTGGGACCCAATATCCGTGCATAAGGGTTAATGCCAAAACAAACCATTCTAAGCGACACTGTAAACACGATTTGTAAACATTGGCCATATGGCCACATCTTATTTTACCTTGTATTTGTGTACAAAAAATACGTTAGAAGCATTACAAGATTTGCTAAAAGTAATAAAAGCCCTAAATTACTTTATTTTCTGCTAAATAATAATAAATTTAAGTTAAAAAGGTTTTATTATTTATAGGTAAAGTTTGACAAATGGGGGTAATTCCAGAGACGGCTTCTAACCTAGTTGGAAATAAAATTAGGAGTCGATTTGAAAATAAGATACAAATATTTCCTTACCCACATTGTGTTATTTGAAAGTGCGAGATACAAAAATATCATACAGGGTGTCTGAAAAGTCTTAGCATGGGCAAATATCTTTACTATTAATAAAGATAGCGACACCAAATTTTAGTCGTACCTTATTGGTTGATAAATCTACGTTTTTATGTAATTTGACTTTTTCAACCCCCTTGGGGGTTACGCTAGGGAGTTGAGGTCGAAAATTTTGAATGCAAACCTATGCCGTGTGGCCTCTTCGTTTAAAAATCTTCAAAAAAGAACCATTGTTTTAGTATTTTAGTATTTATTTATTATTGTAATTCATTTTTAAATGGCAAGCCTATAGAAATTATAACTCGTAAATCGTATAATCGGTCGGGGCAAAAGTCGACCATTAGTCGACCTCTTGTGCCATACAGCACAAGTCGGCGCTGCTATTTTTTGTTTTGTGGGGCACTTTTTTCTAACTGTTCTCCAACTTTACTTCTTCATTTGTCGTTGTTATATGTTTTGTTTTTTGACATCTGCGCAGTAGACCAAAATGCGTACCACGCGCAAACCGAGCGTGCTAGACATGCGTACGCAAGTTCAGGAGATGTACTTGGGTGTCTACATTCAAACCTATTCACTTGTGAGAATATATCCCCAATAGTTAAGGTACCACTACGTAGTTAACTGTATAACTTTTTCCCAAGGTTTTTTCGACTTTATTTTTCGTTTTTTGCCATGTGCGCAGTAGACCAAAATACGTACCACGCGCAAATCGAGCGTGCTGGACATGCGCACGGACTTTTAGGAGATGGACTTTGGTGTCTACAGTTGAACCCATTCACTTTTCAGAATATATCTCCAGTCAAGGTACCACTACGTATTTAACTTTATAACTTTTTTCCCAAGTTTTTTTCGACTTTATTTTTCAATTTCGTGCCATGTGCGCAGTAGACCAAAATGCGTACCACGCGCAAACCGAGCGTGCTAGACATGCGCACGGAATTTCAGGAGATGGACTTTGGTGTCTACATTTGAACCCATTCACTTTTAAGAATCTATCTCCAGTAGTTAAGGTACCACTGCGTATTTAACTTTATAACGTTTTTCCCAAGTTTTTTCGATTTTATTTTTCTTTTTTTGCTATCTGCGCGGTGGCAAATAACGAAAAATACAGTCGAAAAAAACTTGGGGAAAAAGTTTTACCATTGATCAAAATGCGTACCACGCGCAAACCAAGAGGGCTAGACATTCGCACGAAATTTCAGGGGATGTACTTTGTTGTCTAAATTCGCAGTGGTACCTTAACTACTGGAGATATATTCTTAAAAGTGAATGGGTTCAAATGTAGACACCAAAGTCCATCTCCTGAAATTCCGTGCGCATGTCTAGCACGCTCGGTTTGCGCGTGGTACGCATTTTGGTCTACTGCGCAGATGTCAAAAAACAAAACATATAAAAACGACAAATGAAGAAGTAAAGTTGGAAAAAAGTTAGAAAAAAGTGCCCTACAAAACAAAAAATAGCAGCGCCGACTTGTACTGTTTGGCACAAGTGGCCGACTAATGGTCGACTTACGAGTTATAATTTTTATAGGCTTGCCATTTAAAAATGAATTACAATAATAAATAAATACTAAAATACTAAAACAATGTTTCTTTTTTGAAGACTTTTAAACGAAGAGGCCACACGGCATAGGTTTGCATCCAAAATTTTGGACCTCAACTCGCTAGCGTAACCCCCCAAGGGGGTTGAAAGAGTCAAATTACGTAAAAAAGTAGATTTACTAACCAATAAGGTACAACTACAATTTGGTGTTGCTATCTTTATTAATAGTAAAGATATTTGCCCATGCTAAGACTTTTCAGACACCCTGTATGATATTTTCGTATCTCGCACTTTCAAATAACACAATGTGGGTAAATAAATATTTGTATTTTATTTTCAAATCGAATCCTAATTTTATTTCCAACTAGGTTAGAAGCCGTCTCTGGAATTACCCCCATTTGTTAAACTCTATTTATAGGTTATGTTATTTTTAAGGGTGTTTATTTAAAGTCTCTCCGAGTCATTTATTAATCTATATAAATCTATACGTCGCACTTTTTCTTTTCTAGTTCATTAGACAAAGACGTACGTGTAACCGAGTGTTCAGACCGAGGTTCAGCCGTTGTCCTAAACAACCAGCACCGACAACAACACTTCTGAGCTCCAACACTCCAATGCTATTTTATCTCTTTCTACTACCATTCTTCATTCAATTACGTAGTAATTCGTAGTCTTGTCTATGTTCGTAGTTCGTAAACTGCTCCCCCAAGAGAATAACAAACAACAAAATATAAGGCTTCACGTTCGATACGCTCACAGTATACGGATATCGAATCCTTTTATATAATAAATCCATGCATAATACTGATTTTGATTCTGGTGCAAGCCTGCCTGATGAAGGGTAAAGGCCCAGAAATGGAGCGCACCTATTATACCAGAATCAAAAATCGTCATTCTTCTCGAGCTTTTTGACGGCCCTGTATTGCACTAACGGAGAAGTATTTCATTTTTTAGCCGACCTCACAAGAGGTTCAATGATTAATATTATTCCTTTTTCATATTACATATTTGCGGTGACAGCCAAGTGTCAAGTCTTGTGAAATAATATTAACCACAAATCATTATGTTCTAACATTTTGGCGAGAAAAACATTTATATCATATTATTTTCTTAACCTTGAACCAACACGTTGCCCAACGTTACACCGCAGCCAAATTGTTGTTTATACTATTAGTTGGCGTTCACCAGTAACAACAAATGCTCAAGCTGTACCATCTCTCGTGATTGTCACGATGTCCCCGGGGCTGTCTCGACCTTGACATTGCTGAGAGAAAAATTATAGTTGCTATGTAATTTTAAATCTTAAAATATATTTTTTAAATATACAATACTATAATATATATTTCTTATTTTCCTATAAGAAATCTTAATGGAAAAATATTAGATTAAGTAAAGTTCAGTCGACGTATAGATTTTTTAAACTTCGTCTCCTTAGTGGCACAAAAACGTAACTTTTTCAGGAATTCATACCTAAGTTGTTTCATTACTGTTCCGATACTGATAGGCACTATGATCTTAAAAAAAGTCCAAAATCAAAATAGGTACGTTTCTGTGTTACTAAAGGGAGGACTTAGCATTGCGTTAGCTATTATAGGAATACCAAAAACATTTAAAAAACTGATGACCAGATTCTTCAACGCTAGACCGGTTTAACTTGGAAACCAAAAGTTTGAAACTGACAAGTGCAAGAATAAGACAAATTCTTCTCCAAGAATCCTATCTCGACTCTTTTCTGCATCTACGTCCTCTGAATCTGCCAATTTTTGTGGCAAGCCTTCTCCCCCATAAAGCTAGATATATGTTCCATCTTTAGGCTTTTTCTATTGCTTCAGTAAGTTCTTTAGCCAGTTCATCTCGTATGACGTTGTTTTTAGCTGATTTTTTCCAAGCATTGCCTCTTTTCTATATGCCGAAACTGATTAACTAGAAGGGCCTAATTTAAAGCATCACTAAATCTTAAATATTGTTAATGAATTGCAATAATCAAAAGAACTATTAAACTCTGATGACTCTATCATACGCGTACTTTCTGAACTGCAGCAGTTTTATTTTGATCGACACATGATAATTGTCCACTTTAGACAACTAACGGATAATGATAAATTGGCAGCAATAAACTAAACAGCAAGTTTAGCTCTTCGGGGCCCCAAATATCAGCGCGAACTTTCAATTACTAACGGCGACGCCCACATTTCGGATATACTATTTACTGCATAAATCAGGTTTGTTTACGTTTTATAAGTTGTTAATAATATTAAAATGCGAATTTCAAAGTACTTCTTTCGTTATTTTTCATGTAGTATATTATTTGATCGTATTGCAACTATAATGACGACTTGCTGGCAGGGCCGTAGCCAGAACCAAGATTTAGAAAGGGCTCATAGTCTTTTTACCAGGGCCGATATTTTATATTCTTATTTTATTTACCAAGGATGCAGCCAACATATTTTAAGACATGTATAATAGGGTAAAATCCATAATGTCGCAATTTTTTTTATCACACACCGCGCGCCGTCACAAATAACATATTGAAAGAAGATACAAAGAAAATAAACTAAACTTACAACAAAAGGTTTTAAAAAATATTAGGCATTTTTTTCTATTATCCAGGTTGTCCGAAAAGTCTAAGTATGGGCAAATATCTTCGCTATTAGTAAAGATAGAGACACCAAATTTTAGGTGTACCTTATTAGTTAATAAATCTACTTTTCTATGTAATTTTACTTTTTCAACCCCGTTAAGGTGTGACGCTAGGGAGTTGAGGTCAAACATTTTAAATGCAACCCTATACCGTCTGGTACCTCGTTTCATAGGTCTTCAAAAAAGAAAGATTTTACCGCAAACCCGAGGTCCGTATGTTAATTCGTTTGTAAATGGCAAGCCTATAAAAATTAAAAATCGTGAAAAAAATTTAAAATTTAGGTATCTTTCTTTGTCTTATTATTTTAAATGTTGTTCAAAATGACCACCATGAACTTCTTGGCAGTAATAAAGTTGATTTTGGAACTCGAAATGAAGAAGTAGCACCTGAAAATCCCGCCATTCTTAAAAATGCGAGAAGTGAGTTTTCAAATCGAAATTATTACAGTCAAGAAGCTCATGGTGGTTACTATGGGCAACTTTTAAAGTAATAAAAGAAATAAAGGTATTTTAATTTTTAGTTTTTTTCGCGTTTTTTAATTTTTACAGACTTGCCATTTAAAAACCAATTATGATACGGACCTCGGGTTTGCCGTAAAATGATTCTTTTCTGAACATCTTTAAAATGAGGTACCACCCGGCACTGGCTTGCATTTCAAATTTTTGACCTCAACTCCCTAGCGTCACCCCTCCAGGGGGTTGAAAAAGTTAAATTACATAAAAAGTAGATTTTTTAATCAATAAAATACAACTAAAATTTGACGTCTCTTATCTTCAATTATAACAAATATATTTTGCCCATACTAAGACTTTTTGGACACCCTGTAAACAACCGTCAAAAGCACAAGTATAAAAACTACATAGAAACAGCTTAAGCTTTAAGTCTTAAAGTAGTAGTTAAAATATAATAAGGAACATTTTGGAAAACATAAACTAAAAAACTAAAAAAGTTGTAATATCCTTTGCTTACGATTGTAATTTTTTAAAAAGTAGGTCTAATATGAGTGACTCTGTTCTTCGTCTTTCAAAAGCTTAATAAATTAAATCGACCATTCGGGGTTGACTCCATGCTGTGGTCTACTAATTGCTGTTAAAGTTGAAAAAGAAAATTCCGCAGGCCCGTATTAAAAACTTTACGGAAAATGTAATGGGTAGTCGGTTTTAACACAAATTAATTAATTTAAAACAAACCCAAAATTCTATTTTTTTTAAAGGTATTTTAGAGTATAATAAATTAAGTAATGAAATTAAAGAGAGCAGTTTAAAATCATTTATTAAAAAATTAAAAACGAAAATTTTAAGCAATTTAAGCCTTATTCGATAAAATTCAAAATGGATTAAAATTACCTATCTGCAAAACAA
The DNA here is from genome assembly GCA_963971165.1 of Philopedon plagiatum. Lineage (NCBI taxonomy): Eukaryota > Metazoa > Arthropoda > Insecta > Coleoptera > Curculionidae > Philopedon > Philopedon plagiatum. Next base: position 31,657,344 of record OZ020192.1, on the reverse strand, counting down.
AAGCAAGAAAGAAGAATTATAGAATAAATTAGATGTTATATTTTAAAATTATATTGAATAGCTTTGTTGTAGCTAATAAACTTTGTTATTATATTATTATTATTATTATTATTATTATAGTTATATTATCAATCACATTAGCAAATATTTTTTTGTGTCAAGGTTTATTGACTAATGACTTGCTTCTTTGGATCTCTGGTTGAACGGATCAAGACTTTTTTTATTATTATCTTTATTTTCAACAAACCTAAAAAAATCATATAAATAGCTTTTTCTACAATCGAGCGAAAAGTACAAATTTGCGCTTTCAAAAGAAAGCGCAAAGTTGGACATTTTCGAGGAACAAGCGTTTGTTTTACTTTGTCGCTCGCCGAGCGACAAAGTTACTTTGTCGCTCGCTTAGTTACCATGGACACCTTAATAATAATAAAGAAACGTCCAGCGTATCTGCGACTTTTGACACAAAATATAAACTGTCAAATTTGATATCAATAATTATTAATTACATTACAAAATATTTTTATAAAAATACCGGTTGTAGAAAAAATCATGTGTGTAATTCGAGCGCAAAGTGACATTGCCGCTCTCGCGAGATAGCCGCGCTCCGCTACGCGTCGCGCGTCTAACTTCTCGCTCAGAGCGGCAATATATCACTTTGCGCTCTTAATACACAAATAGCTATTACATTTTTACCAGGGCTCAGCCCTGGCCTGCCCCTGCCTGGTTAGTGCCCTGCGTCCTGGCTATCACGTATATTCTCTCCTACTACAAATTTAAAACAGATTGGATTTTATATAAAACCAAAAATAGTAATTATTTAATAATAGCAGAACCAAAGAAAATTCAACATTATGTCAGCTTTCAATAGATCACGTGATTTTACAACAAATCGTTTTTCGTATACGATTGGCGACTCAAATTAAGAACGTGGCGCCCTCTTCAGGCGATTTGCTAACTACTCTAACAGGGAATGTTTTCGTTTCGTATTTGTCTTGATTATCGTGTTGTTTGGCATCTTTGCCAATTTCGTCAAGTTAAAAATCAGCTGATTGCAGCTAACTTCCTTAATTTGAGTCGCCAATAGATACATTTTTCGTTTCCCTATAGCTAACCTTACCTATGTCTTTGACTAATTGATCTAAATAATTTAGCTTAGGCGTACCTCTGCCTTGTCTACCCTCTGCTATTCCCTCCACAATCAACTTGTGTTGCACGTTAGATGACTTTAATGACACCAAAAAAAAATATAAATTCTGACAATTCCAAATATGTTTCCCCTTGAACGTCAAACGAAAATGTTACAGCGTTTGAAACCGATGTCATCCAATCTAAAAGCTTGCGAAAGAATAACATCCAGTAAATGGTCATAGACTTTGACCAAAAATGGTCAGTCTTTTTCCAGAAAACTGGTCATGTTATCAGTATGGAAAAAAAAAACAATAAGCGAAATGTAATTATTTAATTTAACCCATTCAGATTATTGGTTTTGAACTTTATTCATGATGTTCCAGACTAAGAGTATAAGTACGCATGAAAGAGACGACAGTGACATCGTCACTAGGTAAGTGAAAATATTACTTTGTATTTAGTCAAAGAAATAATAAATTGAGTAATAAGTTAAAATAACAGGAAAATATCTAACATTGTCCATCTAAAATTGTCCATCATGTTATATAACCTGTTGCCGGTATCACTGAGGGAATTAATATGATGTTTAAAAGACAATGGAAAGGATATTACTGAGTGAAGCCTGCTATAACGTCCAAGAATTTAAAAATTACATCAGCCATGTCTAACTTCTCTTTTATGGTGGTTTACATTTTTGTTTTGTATTAGATACATCTTTTGTTTAATTCGATATTATTACGACCTTTTACCCTTTGTATACTGCTTGCCATAAAAATTGGAATACCCTGCATAAAGCAAAATATCTTTATAATTATTCTATTTTAGTTTAAAAGGGCTTAAGAACATGGTGAGTTCCAGTCTTAATTTATTTTCTTCGTTATTTCCCAGCGGTTAAGAAATTTTGTGGATAAAAAAACATTACATTGGATTTAAATATAAGGAAAGTTTAACAATGACCGGAATGAAATTTGTGCAAAGACAACCAGATAATTTGCTGAAAGTTGATGCTTCTGTGGTGGATGACAGCTTATTTGTTTTTAAAATTTCGTTACAAATACTTATTATTTATTGTAGCATAAAAATCGATTGAAAAAAAAAATATGCTTACTAAAATTTGACGATACTGACCTTTAATGGTACCTCTTTATGAAAAATTTTTGATCTTTGCATTAGGTAGGTACTTTCTTCCAATATTGGATGTTCTGGGCACGTGAAAAATGAGGTTTTCAGGGCACTTGCGCTGATTTTTTTGGCACACTGGCACAATACAATATTTATACAGTAGTTTTTTAATAGATTTCATTGTTGAATACAAAGAATTATCCACAAATTATACTGTAATAAAAAAAACAGTAACACACAGAACAATAATTGTTGCCGAAGTTCAATTTCTCGTCTGATTGGTTCATGTGTTGCGAAGAGGAAAAAATAAATCGGATAGGAAATGTGAATGTTTTTGTGTTGCAGAACAAACCTGCTCAACTTTGGGTCAAGCTTGAAGTTAACATGTAGATTGACCCTTACTTTTGCTTATATCCTCAGATCACTTGGCACTGAGAGCAAATAGCTGCTTTTTAAATTGTAATAAATTACAACGGGAAGTAAAAAAAAATATTTAGTTAAATTATTGTAGTAATTTTCTTCAAAATATATTATTGTGTTTGTAATGACTTCCTTAAATCATTTATTCAATAAAAAATGCATGCATATTCCTTATTTTATTTTTATTTGTTTTACCACAGTAGCTATGTAAGACTACACAGCCCAATTATGCAAAATGGACAATACAAATTTTTGAAGTTTAAAGTTAAATTAAAGTTTGAAATCGATTTTTATGGCTAGATTCGCTATTATTTATTTGACAATTAAGGGTTTAAATTGACAAGTGTAAGAATGAGACAACGAAGTTTTGTTCTATAGGTATGTATTTATTTTTGAAATTTTTTTCGCGAATTTATAAAGAAAAGGTCAATTTAGTTATGTATTTTCTGAAATAATAGAATTAAACTAATCTCAGACACAAATTCCAAGTTAAAAATTATTTGGAAACCAACCGAATGACGACTTAGACTGACAGAACAGAAACTTAAACCATCTTAGTGAATCCCCTCGTTGATGTACCAAATAATTTTAAAAACCTGTTGAGGTTTATTTTTATAAACCTACTGCAGCGAAGAGGAAAATAGTCATATTTAGTAAGGAAAGTGGATGTTACAATCTTAGTTAGTACCTCACCTCTGATCAATCCACCATAGCTCAGGTTTACTAGTCAGGTTTGCTAATTTTTTGTTTCTGCGTCTGTATCCGTATATAGTTCCGTATCATATACAATAATTTTTACAAACTGGCAATAATAGACTAGCAACTCATAAATCAATTAACTGAAATAAAGTCCTTTGTTTGATTTCATATTAATTACCAATGGAAATAGTTGTTCTGGTGCAAAAACAGTTGTCATTGAAATTCTACATTTTTCAGTTTTAATAAAAGCAAAAATAGTTTATATGTAGTCAAGTACGCACTTTATGTAACAAACTTGATAAAGCGAAAATTGATTGTACAGTTAGGTGTGTTTCTATATTGGTCAATTACCATGTTTCAATAATAATCTAATAAGCATATGAATGCGAACACCATGATGTAATTATTGTTATAGATTATAACAGTGAACTTTATTCAAATATTGTTATTTGATTTTTGAGTGCAAATCAATACAGACATAGAAATGCGCAAATTCGAATAATTTAATAACTTAATAACATAACGGATCACAAAGAAAATACTGAATATTATTTATTTACACTAGTTAATAACAACGCTTTGGGAAAAACCTAGACTAGTATCAGAAAGTTCGGAAATATCATCGGTTTTGATACAATTGTTGGAAAAATAATTACACTGTACATATTATTGGGTCAATGTAAGATTCGACATAACATCTGACATTTCATATCGTCGCTGATCTTACCAAGGGGCGAAAGCGACAATTTGCTAATTTTACAGGAGAGCAGTTTAAAGAAAATAGGTCCTATTTGGAGCACGCTCTTTCTTTAAGTAGTTTATTATTATTATACTCTATTATGGTATAAGGTAGGTCAAGATACATGCTTGCGAAAGACATATATAGAATTTGAAAAGTCATGCCCTATCACCCCTAAATAGGTACTAAATGGAGGTTCGCCCCTTCGTCAGATTCTTTTGAATAACATATGGGATATTCGCCTGCTTTTGTCTATTAACGTGTGAATTAAACAAAAAGCGTAAGTGGCCTTTTAGGCATTTTTTTGTAATAAACGGTCGAGAAACAAAAACTTATTGTCAAACACCATCAAAACAGTGGCGTGCCGTGCCTTTAGAGGCGGAGGGGGTACAATGATTTGGGGGCGCCAAATTTTTTTCCTTTTATTGGAGAATATGTGGTCATAGTATGAAGTGAATCTCCAGGGGGCGCCGTAAATTATTTTCCTTTTATTATAGAGTATGTGGTCATAGTAGGCAGTGAATCTCCGTGGGGGCGCGAGGGCGCCGTTAAAACGAGGGCGGGGGGGGGGGGGGGGTGAGCTTGAGCCCCCTCTAGCCCCCTCGACGGCACGCCACTGCATCAAAAGTATATTTTTAGTAATATTTATTTAAACATAAAAATAAAACAGAAACTCGTTTTGCTCAAAAATCACAAATATTTGTGTTATTAATGCTAAATTATAACACAAGTATTAATAGTAATAAGTATTAAGTAAGTATAAACTAAGAAAGCTCTTATGTTTTTAATAACGGAAACAACAACTAGTTTTAGTAATATTAAAAGAAAATACGAAAAAAAAACTTCTATAAATTAAAGAAAAAACATATTTTTTTAAACGTGTGCAAGCACACAAATTTTAACAGTAGGTACTTAGAGATGTGCCATGACAATGTTCTCAGGGGAATATTTTCGGAGAACGGTAAATTACCGAGAAAAATAAATTCTCGAGAATGTTCCATCTCTATGGCTACTAAAAGTAAAAATTCATTTATTTTATTAGTTTTTCGCTTAAATAGTAATTGCCGAATCTATATTAAAAGCCTTTAGCTGTTAGGCGTAACACCTAAAAGTGCTATTGTGGGCTCTAATAATTAGGCAAAACTCCATTGTGTGGATGTTTGCTCCTTCGTCTGATCCTAATAATGTGTTTAGTGTCGCTTATGCCTATAGACGATTTGCTGTATACTGAAAACTACTCGAGCTGGAGGTTCGCCAGTTTGTCAGATCACAGATACCTTTAAATGTAATCACATCATGCACCTAACTCAAAATCGAAGAAAGTGTCGCTTTCGCCTCTTGGTAAGATCAGCGACGATATGTCATGCACTTGCATCTCTCTTGATGTAAGGATAATGAATCAGGAAGAAAGTCTACATTTAAGTATAATTGAAGAGTGGAATAGTTGGCGGATCAGTGTCAAAAGAAATTGCTGTTGTTTTCCACGTCATAGCTGGTCAAGTGCCAACGGGAATGTGCTCTAAAACGTGCAATTTGAAGCACTATTAAATGGCGCTTTAGTACATTTTCTTTTAAAATCAGTTAAGTACCAAACGTACAATCACGTGCATCAGGACCAAGGATGTTATTCAGTACAGTGTTGCTGATTTCTTAGCGCAAAATATGGAAAGTACCGCAAGAGAGTGCAAATAATTGTTTTAAAATAAATTTAAAAAATCTTCCTTCGTTTTTGACTTTGGACACTGCAGCTCAATCCCTTTTAGTTTCAGTCTCATGGCACATAGCCGTTTTTAAAATATTGCCCCAGTTTTTTTCCAGTTTATAGATATTTTACAAAGAACCAGATATAATTGATCCCATGGATTTATTAAGAATGGATACGGGATGATTTAACATTCTTTGAAGCCAAAACAAATCATTCTAAGCGACACTGTAAACAAAATTGCCAAACATTGGCCACATCTTATTTTACCTTGTATTTTTGTACAAAAAATACGTTACAAGCATCACAAGATTTACTAAAAGTAATAAAAGGCCTAAAATATTTTATTTTTCTGCTAAATAATAATAAATTTAAGTTAAACAGGTTTTATTATTTATAGGATATATTATTTCTAAAGGTTTATTTAAATAATAATAATAATAATAAATACATTTATTTGTGCCAAATAAAAATAACAAGTATAATAATAAAGAATTGTAATAACAAGTATAATAATATTAAAACAACAAACTGTAATAGCTTAAGGAATTATAAATGACGGAAACATACTAGTTGGCACAAATGGGTAGAGATTTTGATTAAAATTAATCATTCTTCCAATCCTACCCCACGTAAATATTTTTTAAGTTTATATTTAAAATTTAAATAACTTAATTTTTTGAGATCATTAGGTATATTATTATAGATTATGGGACAAGTATATTTAAATGATGTTTTATATTTTTCAGGTTGATGAACAGGTATTTCAATATTATTCTGATTTCTTGTATCTAAGGTATGAATATTTTTTCTATATTGAATTATATTAAATAGATAATCTAATAAAGTCGCTCCGAGTCATTTATAAATCTATAAGTCGCACTTTGTCTTTTCTAGTTCATTAGACAAAGACGTACGTGTAACCGGGTGTTCAGACCGAGCTTCAACCGTTTTCCTAAGCAACCAGCACAGACAGCAACACTTCTGAGCTCCGACACTCCAATGCTGTTTTATCTCTTTCTACTACCATACTTAATTCAATTACGTATTTCCTTCAAGTTCGTAAACTGTACCCATAGGGGAAGATGTTTTCATAACAAACAACAAATATAAGGGTTCGCGTTCAATACGCTCACAGTATACGGAACATCGAATCCTTTCTTAATAAATCCATGATTGATCCCTAATTTTTTGTCAGGTTGTTTTAGAGTACTTAGGTAGATATAGAAAACAATTAATACAATCTCCTATAATGTGTCTTACAATGTTGTTTTTTTTAAATAGCTCAAAACTAACTTTTTGTAACGTCACCGACTTATCTATTCCACTGTTCAACTGATAAATGTGAAGAGGTGTCCTCAGATCGACAGTGTTGCCTTCCTTGGGTGAGGTTTAAGAGTTACTGAGCAAGTATACTATAGCCGTCAGGTAGATTGCCGAAGTGAAAAAAAAATGAGAAAATCGATTAATCTAATGAAGAGCAGCAGTCAGACTGCTCGAATCCGGTCATCATTAAAGATTTTTGTGAGAATTTTTTTTATCCCTTTTCACTAGAAGGGAAGAGATGGTGAATGGAATTGTGGATTTTCTTCAACATATTTATATTGTGCAGAGGTTTATTCGTAGATCTATATTACGCAAAACATAAACAGTTCATGCTATCTAAATTTTGATCCTCAAATTGCTAATAAGCTGTTTAGATATTAGATAAATAAATTCCCTTGTTAATGCAAAAACTGATATAAATATCCTGCTAGTAATACTAATAACAGAAGGATAAAATTATGCTACATGGACATTATTTGACTGTGGCCTTCCCTGGCTGTTTGATTTTAATCTGAAGGATAACTTAATTTTTTTTTAAGTTGAGATAAAGTGGGATCAAATTTCTTTAATATTTTTAAATTTATTTATAAAGGAGTTTCCAGGTAACATCCTTGTGGATGTAAAAACTTTTTGGCTCTAAACTTTTACGGTGTTTATATGGCGTTAATATTGCGTTTATGAAGCCTCGACTTCTAAAAAAAGATTTGTTATAAATTATATTAGGACAAATACTGGCGATAACAATACTGTTCAAATTTCAATACTCAACAAAAAGGTAAATTTTCAATAGTAGATAGTAAAGATTTAAGAGACAATAGTAGTTTTAAGGGGCTCTGTGGGGCAGTGAGTACAGCATATCGATAGAAAATAAGGTAAAAACATCTCAAACAGGCAACATTATTTCCTGATAAATTTTCCTGAAAATAGGCACATGGGTGTTATTTTGACTAAAAAGTCATTGTATTTGCTAACTCGTAGAGAAATTATGACTTGAAAATATCTACCTATATTTTATTACTTAAATATTTTTTGATAGTTAATTTTAAATTTTTCTTCTTTCTCTCTCTTTTTTACTAATTTTTTTTTATTTACAAAATTCTCTCTTTCTGGATATACGGAACTTTTAATAAAATTTAAATTTGAATCTGAATTTCCAGAACAATAAAAAGTGAGTTAATCTTCTCTTTTGGAAACAAGATTAACTGAAATTAAATTTTATGAAAAAATTAATATATACTCAAGCAAAGCGATGCTCTTCATAGCAATCATTTATTTTCTTCTTCACATTAATGATCTGCTCTCTTGAACTACCAATCCCATCCACAGTTACGCTGGCGATAGTACTCTTCACTCCAACATTCATTTTTCTAAACAAGTTTCGAATTAAGAACTGGATAATAGACGCAGATCTTTGCACCTAATTCTTCTCTCAAGATCTTCAATAAGTAATCTAAGACTCGGATGCCAAAAACGCTCAACGCCTCCAAAACCCAGTTTTGCTCCCTGTCACGCAAAAAATCCGGCAACACTTACCCCATCCACATGAATCACCAAGCCCTATAGAACAGAGAAACGTTCGATCTTATTGGCATCTCTTTCTAACATAATCTCAGCTGACAAACACATTACTTAAATAGCAGCATCAGCAGCTATAAAGCTTGGTTTTCTCTTTCGAGCTAGAAAATACTTCTCCCCCTGAAACTTATACATTCAATGTTTCCCAAATAAGACCTAACCTAGAGTATTGTTCCCAGATCTGGGGAGTGTCATCACCTTCGACACTTAACATCCTTGATTATATCCAAAACAGAACCATTCGATTCATCACTGACCCAGTTCTCACAAGAAAACTCCCTTCTCTCGCTCATCACCGCACTGTTGGGAATTTTTCCCTTTTCACGGATTTTGCTCTAGAGAATTGCTCTGAAGAACTGCCGCTATAATTTTCACCTTGACTGTTCTTAACCGAACAAAAGACGCGTTACCTATGCATCCCTTTGCTGTCCAGCTACAAAAGCCTAGAACATCACCCTTCTCTCGCTCATTCATACCTTGGGTCTCCAGATTGGAACAAATTGCCTGCAGATGTTTTTCCCTCTCAACCTCCAATCCTCTAAATCCCGTGTCAATAGATTACATTTCCCTTCTCTTCAGACGCCCACGGTACGTAAGTACTTGGCTTAAAGTGTACGTGGGCTGTTTCAGATAAAATAATATAGCCGTAAGAAAAATATTATGTTGCCAAATTGTAATATAGAATGTATTTCAAGACCAAGCTAAGATATACCTCACGGCAAACTGCCAGTAAATTTTATTATAAAAATAAGAAAAATAAGTTACCGGCAAGATCTAATTTATCTGCCCGTTAACTAACAGTCACCCAAATAACCTATTAGCACGGTAGAATTATTAGACGGTAGCGACACTCGCCACTTATTCCTGTTTTTGCCGACTCTTCGCTAAACTAGTTTTATCCGGTTGCTGGCAACTCGTGGCGTCTTTACGGAGACAGTCAGAAAATTAGTCTGATTGAATACAGTCGAGATCGCGATGGTGTGATATTGCCACGTAGAAAATTGTATGAATAAAGAAGGCGATTATCGATTTCGCTGTATTTTTTTATTAAACTCTCGAAATTGATATCCTTTATATAGAAATCAAACCTACAGTAATTTGTACGTACAAATAACAAACATTTTAGAAAAAAACGTTACTTTATTAGACAGGCGAATACGCTTGTATGATAAAATGCTTTGGAATTTTAGGACGGGGTTTTATTTTTTTTAATATTTCAAAAAATAACTAAAAAAATGTTGTTTTCACCAGGTATTGGGTTTTCGCCAGGTATTGGGTTGCTATAAATAAATAGCATTCCATTTTTTTTCAGTGACTCAGTTTCTGAAAAAAGCTGCATTTTTTTCACAAACTGAGTTCGGGGTTCTAACGTAGGCCTGCAGAATTGTCGCTTATAAATCACGAAAGTGAAATCATCAAAATGTTACTTAAGGACTCTTTGTATATGCTCACATATTTTATGTATTTATTTGTTCTTTCTCTTTTATATATTAGTTATTATCATATATTTTTTTGTATTATCTTTATTAAGGGCGATGGACCGCTGCATTGCCGATGCATTGCTGTTAGTAGCTCACTCGGGTCCATTTAAAGAAGTATAGCGTCTATATTTCAAAAATAGACCCAGGAGTAATGCAGATGAAATGAAGCCTGATAGCTCTGGAAACTTCCTGTGAAAAAAAAATATACCATGATTCGTAAGCAAGTTATGACGAGGTTGGTTAGAAAAATACGGTTAAAAAATCATGCGTTTGCGCGATATTTGCTGGAAGAAATTCCGACTTCCAAAGTGAATATTTTTAAAATTTCTGTTAATACTGTATGAATTTCTGTTAAAAATGTATGAAGGGAAGAATAACCTAAATTTTATTTGAAACTAAAATTTACTACGAACCATGAAAATCCGTTAAAATTCGGATAAAAATTTTAACGGCTTTTTTGTGGCTGTAGTAAATTTTAGTTTTAAATAAAATTTAGATCTTTTACTGCAATTCACACATTTTTAAAACAAATTTTAAAAATGTTCCCTTTTGAAGTCCAGATATCTTCCAGCAAATTAGCCCAAAACGCGTGATTTTACAACCAGGGAAATTCTTGTTAACCCTGTCTTAACTCGCTCACGAAACAAGATATCATATTTTTGCTTTCACAGAAAATTGCCGAATTTATTATGCTACATTTTCTGTCGACTACTGTTAGACTAATCTTTTAAAATAAAGAAGCTAGAGCCCTTTAAAGGCACTGCGACGCGCCGGAGCATGCTAAAAAGGTGGTGTATCGTACGATTGCCCTTAAACCCAAAATTTAAACAACTGTCAAAAATATATTTTTAGCTCAGACTCTTGTGCTCAAACCACTTAAACAGATGCGAAGTAAATATGTTTCATTCAGACTGTTATGTGCTTTATTTAGCATGTTTAGGAAACAACGCAAGGCTTCGTTAACTGCCTAGAAAAATATCTCTTATTATTTATTATAACTTTATAAGGCAGTTTCATGCCGAGGGAGCAAACTACTGATCCTTCAAGAATACAGAGGTCTCCAAGATATCGTCAAGACTTCCTACTAATAACCTGAAGTATCCATGAGATGTCCTTGAGAAGTGTATGAACGAGAATATCCATGGATATCTCGCAGTGGTTTAGTCCTCGTTTCATGCCCTCGGAATAAGTGTCTAATAAAGCCATTAATACTAATGAATCGAAATACTAAAGAGTTACGTACCGCCTTCTAAATTTGTATGTATCAAATAACCGACCAAATATTTTTTCGGCTAATACTTATCGAACGTCCCCGTAATACGCTGCCCGGAGAACGCAGTGTGCATCGGCGTTTTGCTTTGATGCAGAAACTTCAAACGATTTTTGCTGAGTGTCGCTACTCCCCCATTTCTCTACTCTGCTATTAGTAATCTGGCCCCTAAAAATGTACATATCACTCAGTCTGCCTCTACACTTTTACCCTATGTTGGTGATAAAATTCAGAGTACCTATTACCAATTATGAGTACAACTGAAATATTGATTTTTATAGAGAAATTAAACGAAAATAGGATATTCACGACTAAAAAACCAAAAAGATTTGAAGCTTGCCATTTTCATTAATCAGTACATATACTCCTGAATTTTTTTTTGCATATTTTCATCCAGTGTCCACATTTTCTTATAACAGAAGTAGCCACATTTATAAGTATCTACTGTATTATCAACGGGTAGACAAATAATGTAGGTATTTCACAAAAGCATACACAAATCATGACATAAGTTTTACGGTAATTAAGAATTGTTATGCTAAGAAAGAGCATCTAATTACGCAACCGTGTTCTGCGACTTGACAATGGCAATGGCAATGACCACCGTGGATGCGGTGACTGCTTTTTAAATTATTTCGATTGTTTCGAAGTTTGTTCTGGTTTTTTATTGTGGTCGTTTATAAAATTACAAAAACATTAGGAATAATTTTTTAAAAGTTAATGGATTAAATATTACTTAAGACCAAAAACTTGAATTAAAGTTGTTGGTAAACGGTACCAAATGTAGCAAGAAAGTACCTTTACATTATTTTTTTTAAAGACCGTAATGCTAAATTAACAATTTTTCCAACTGCTTGGCATCAACCTGAGCAAAAGTTAAAATGATCTCTGACTAATTGAAATTCGCATGTTAAAGGAGTAAAAATTAGTCTAAAAATAACCTGAACTAACCAATATCTTCATATTTTATCCTCACCTCGAGCTTTTGGGTAATACAGGAACAATAATTTAAACAAAATCCACCCAAGTGACGCAAACCGGCTTCAACTTTTACCATAATTATTAAATAAAAATTTTAAATAAGTACATCAAGCCAATACATTACGAAGCACACTTACGGCCATATTCTCCAAAGCTAGACCGGTCTAATTTGACAATCAAAAGTTTTAAACTGACAAGTAGAATAATACAACTAAGTTTTATAATATAAACTTATTTTAGAGTTTTTTCTCTCAAATTTATAAAGAAAAGGGTAATTCTACTAAGTACTTTACATAATAATATAACTAAATTCATTCTAGCAGCACATTATAAGATAAAAGTCATTTGAAAACCAAGCAAATTGCTGAAATATTAGAATAATTAATAAATTTTTAATGACAACTTTTTTTATCTAAGACATCCCACGTAGACTTGAAGCCTAAGTACTAACGTACCGTGGACGTCTGAAGAGAAGGGAAATGTAAATTAACTATTGTAAGCTAATGTAACTAATGTAAATAATTATCTATTAACAAAACTTATTAACAATGACAGGACAAAACCCTATCAAAACCTAATTATATTATTCAACTAGAAAATCTTAATTAAAACTGGTACTAAATCTTAAACCTTTTTAGTGAATCTAAAAGTAAGAGTTTATCGCAAAACTAATTTTTTTATAATTGTTGAAGTATTTTCATTTTAAAAATGAACTTTCGTTTATTTAGGTTTGCTGAAGTTAATGCACAACTTTGTATTTTTTTTTTAATTTAGATATATTTTAAAAATCCATTAAGGCTTTATTTGCCAGCCACACCCACTTAATTGCCAACTTAATTTTATTTTGGTGTAGTTTTTCTTTAATTTTTTCTTGTATAAATATTTCCACAAAATTTACCGAAGTTCCATACCTATTCTGTAGATACTTTTATATACAGGGTTCGGCAAAATGAACTACCCAATTTAAACAGCTTATAAAAATTTATTAACTTGAATAATAAAACGAATTAGTACATATTTCTAAACTAGAAAGATGGGAGTTTTTTATGATTTAAAGATAGTGCTTCCTAAATGATCGCCATTGTTGTCAATGCATTCTTCTAATTGATTAGCAAATTTTTGCGTAACGTTTTGAAGAACCTGACGTGGGATAGCATTGATTTCATTTCTAATGTTTAATTTCAAATCTCCTAAATTTATGGGTTTATTCACAAACACTTTAGGCTTTAAATAGCCCTAAAGAAGATAATCCGGAGCTGAAAGATCTGGGGATCTTGCTGGCCATGGAATCGTATACCAATTCTTGAAATGAGTCTGTTTGGAAAGGATTCTCTTAAAATGTCCATGCTTATTCTCGCCGTATGACTTGTAATGTCCTATTTCTTCATCAATTTGAGGTAAAAAGGCTGTCTGCAGCATTTGAACATAGCGCGCAGCGGTTGACCATTCTCTTCGAGAAAATAAGGCCCAATTATTCAGACGATGAAATGGCACACCATACAGTTACTTTAGGGCAATGTAAAGGTCGCTGATGAATTTTCCGAGGATTCTCTTGAGCCCAATAACGGAAATTTTGCTTATTTACATCGTCGTTGAGATAAAAATGTGCCACGTCACTCATGAAAAGGTGATTATCATGAATCAGACGACAAAATTCAAGTCTGTTAATCTTATCTTGATCATTTATTTCCTGAGCTATTGCGATCTTATATGGATGAAAATTAATGCGTTTTAACATTCTTCTCGTGCTTCGATCACTCAAACCAAGGACGGAAGCATGTTTAACAGCGGGTTTTTTCGGACTAGCAATAACTCCATTTCTTACCCTTTCTTCGTTACGTTCATTGCAGGCAGTTCTTGGTCTTGCACTGGACTTTTTGCCCTACAAGAGATCCCAGTTGTCACCATTTATTGCGCCAAGCCAAAATAGTCTTACGCTAAGGACAGCGATGTGAGCGATGGGCATTAAAATGATGTTGAAAACACCTTTGAAAAGCGATTACTGAATTAAATTGAATTAATTTCTCAACACAAAAGACGCGATGCTGTGTAGACCAACGCGCCATTTTGACAACTGTCAACAGTTCTAACAAAATTTCCAAAGCCTACTTTTCCATTTAAAACTATTTTGATTTGAAATAACCGAATAGTTTTTGTGTTATTAATGAAATAAAATGGGTAATACATTTTGCCGAACCCTGTATATTAAATAAAGTTCCATGATATTTAATAACTTGTTTCATGAAAATTGTATTTTAAAAGAATATTGAGATCCTAGTGACAGAAAAAATATCACCATCTATCTTTAAAAATATAAATATTTTAAATAAAATTATTATACATCTGAAACTTTAAATAGTACACTGAAAAGTGCTTGCAGAATATGAAACTATACCTAATATACTGGAAATGGTATTGCTGAAAATTTTAAAGTCGAAAAATCAACTCAAAATGAAATTAAGTTTACCATCATGGACACGATCAAATGCTACTTGAAAAGGTTTTTTTTGTCATTTCTGCATCCCAAAAAATAGGGATTTCTTTCTGACATTTACGAGAAGACTCTTCTTCAAAAGTCTTGTGCAAGTTGTAGAACTAATACCATCCAGCAGGCGCGGCTCGTGAGTTTTTTTACAACCAAAATACACGTCTTTAATTAATGAAGGGTTTTTATTAATGTGCCTAATTCTGCTAAGAAATTATTTACCTACAAATATCACCGCAAAAAAACACAAAATAATAAAATCGCATTTTTGCTGCGACTTTTTGTTTTAAATTACGTGCAAAACTTTTTAATATTATTTTTTATAATTTACTCACCTTTTATGTAGTTAAATGTGTTTGTATTTTGTATATCAAATCGATACTTCTATCTTTCTGTTAGGAGAAATGTTTAATCGTTAGCTCATTAAAATTATAAATACTTCTAATAAAAGGTTTTTCAATGGTTAACATAGCTAAAGCGCTTAACCTTGACTCCCCCACAGTATTTCTTTAAAAAGTCTTAATCCTTTTTGGTGACGAAAAGCACCTCTCACTTTTCACTGTCGTCAATGGAATAGTACATAAAATCTCTAATAATTTTACGCTTTTCGAAAACGTTTCACTGAGGTTCATTTCTAACAAGAGCTGTAAAATGGCAACAGGACCCGCACTATTATAAAAATCTTCACGATTAAATAAAACTTGCAGTTCTGATTTAAGCTTGGAAACGTTTATCATCTCATAATTATCATTTAAATGTTGTATGTCATTAACGCCAGTTTTAGTCCATAACAAATCATCGGTACAAAACAAAACACACACGGAAAACAAAAAAAGGCATTTTTTACGTTACATCTGCAAATCCAGTCAGATATATTGTACATACTTGGCTTAAAATACCTGTTAATGTCTTTCCATCTGTCTTTCGTGATCTGTTTTAGATCCAGAAGAGGTTAATTACTAAACGTTTTTCAAATGTTAATACACTGCTTATTTTACACTGCAATATTTCTTGCACAGTTAAAGTCATTGTTAACATAAGTACTCAAGTACTAGTACTGCACAAACACAAAGTATACAACACAAATATCAGATAATATCCGAACAAAACACTATAAAATAGGTCGAAAGACAAAACACTTTTTCAACTTAACAAATGCCGGCGAGCCGGCGACTAATAATGATGAACCATGAACAAGAGCTTGGCTGCAGTATGGATACAATTCTGGAATATCAATGCGTCGAGTTCTGACAATGACATATCTATCAAGAGCCCGGACAATAAGGTACACACTAGTGAAAACGTCGTCAAATTTCATTTGATGGTTTTTGTGTAATAGTGGATACTGCTAGGAAAACCTGAGCAATGGACAGACAAAACATAAGCAGAAAAGTATGCATAAAAACTATTGTATCGACTTGTACAAACATCGAATAATGCCTATTGATAAATGCCTATAGTAAGTTTTCAAAAAATATTTAATGTATAGACACATGCTCCTTGTGATCCTATTATAAGTATAAATTACCTCAAAAGCTCTTGCTTTGCCAAAATATGGTTTAAGGGTCGCCCTTTTTATTTTTCTCCTGGTTCATGTAATTCTGCATAGCGAAAATTTCAAACACACTGTATATTTTCGGTTTTTAAAAACCGATTTACCCTATCACACTGTTGGTAAAGAGTGCAAGTATGGCGGATGCGTTATGTCAACATTTTAAAATTTTGTGAAAATCGCACTAGTATGGTGACCCTTTCCTTCTATCCAAAAGGTATGGTAGAAACTAAATAAAATAAGCAAATTTAATAGCTGATCGGGTTTTTGATACACTCATTACTAAGGCCTAAAGGATGTCTATATTAAAAAGCATCCGTGCCACACCCATTGGGTAGCCGAAAAGGAAAAGTCGCCACCCACATTCAAACATGATGCATACACTAGCAGTATTCGATACTTGTGTTTCTTTAATTTCTTTATCGTCAGTGTAATACAATAAAACAATTTTTGGTTGTAACTAATCACAACCGATTTTATGTCACTATTTCTCGGACCATTATTTGTTATTATTTTAATTCGTATACACGGTTATAATTTTTATCTCTTTTAAATACGACTTTCCTAGTAAGTATGAACTTTTTGTATAGTAAATATTGTGAGTTTTTATTATTAATTATCTTATCCTTTCTCTGTTGAGCCGATATATTTAACCCATTAATTTATATCCAGTATTGTTAGCTGTGCACATTATACCGTGTATACACCACAACAAAAATCCGTGAAATGTCATACGATATTATGGACAGTTGTTGTACCCATTACATAATTTTATTGCTCTACTAATTTCAATAATACTTTGAGCAATTTTTTTATTAATTTAAACCACAACTAAGTACCTGCCCATAATTATTATCATACATACATAATATTATATGCATATTAATATAAATTAGAATAATTTAAAACAATACAAGTTAATTTAAATTTAGCAATTTGATACATAATACGAAATTACGGTTATATTATTTTTTGTGTATCTCTCAGATAATAAATTATTTTTAAGTTTTTATAAATAAATAATTTCTCTTGAACCTAAACCATTATATAACACTTCCTAGCCCACAATTAAATATTACATTAATTCTGCATGTATTAGATAAAAATAAAGTAACAGTAAGGTCAAGAATTGTTATTTCCCTAATTCTTGTCTTGAATACCTTGAGAAAGAAAAATATATATTATGTAGGAAAGGAAATTGTGTTTAAACATGAGACGCGGCACTTCGGATGTTAACAATGAAATGAGTTTTTTGATTTGTATTTTAAGGAATTTTTAATATACCCATGTATGAAGAAGCTAATTTCAGTTGCTTTGTCCCCACTGTCAAATGTATCGATTTACACCAAGGAAAATTATTTCCGTTAATAGTGTTGGAGAAGCTGTGTGGGACACTGTTAATGAGTTACAAAAATTTAAGATAATTAGCAACGGAAATACACCAAATACAATTAAGTTTTTCATAATATATTCAGAATTCCTTAATCCTCTGAACTGATTTTCACATTCTCAGAACTTGTTTGAAATTCTACAGAATAACAGCTCTAAAATTCTTGCAATGCTGAAAATAAATAGAATAAGTGAATCACTGACTACTACTGTAAATATATGGCACAAGAATCATGGAATCTTGCTCACATGGGACAAAATAATAGTCTTTTAGTTTTCGTTCTACAAGCGTATTGTCTGGCCAAGATATCTGCAACCGGCAAAAGAATTTCAAGAATGCAAGGGTAGGCTTAAACAAAGTTGCAAATTTGTTTGTCAACGAGATGTGGCCAGAAAAGTTTAAATCTTATTAACGAAAAATTTTTCAGTTTTTCAAAACTAGTTTACAAACAATTCATTTAACATTCGTTTAATTCTTTTGCCGGTTGCAGATATCTTGGGCGGATTATAATTAACCAACCGTGAGGTACCCAAGGATTCTTGCAGCATTAGATCTGTACGGGATGCCGGAAATACACTATTTACAATATCGTCGTTAGGCGTGAAAAACCTCCGATGTGGCATTTAGACCATTTTCAGTTTATTCTTGCGTTTGGTTGGTTTTTAGGCGTTTTATGAATTAGTAAAACCTCCTATGTGGTTAACCTGATACTCCTCCAAAAAATACATCTTTCCGTAAACCTCCTATGTGTAAATGCACTAAATTCGTCTTTAAATATCTCCTATGTGATTTAATTCCACATAGGAGATATTTCAGTTGACAGCGTCTCAGCTGGTGTTCGTCATAGTAACACATACGAGGTTTTATGCAAACAATAATCCGTCACATAGGATATCTTTCAAATGGGTAGTATGCCTCAGAATGCTACAAAGACTACTTGGTGCAGCAATCATAATAGTGTTTTATTGTTTTTTTCCAGTTTTTCCTAAATTTTTCCAATTTCCAGTCGTTTTAGGTATAGGTAAATGTATTGCAAAAAGAAAGTATTTGAGATTCTAAAGTTTGACGTGTCAAGCCGTTTTTCTCGACGATTCGTTTTCGAGCAATGTAGAACTCAAAAAAAATTGAAAAGAATTACTTCCCATTTTGCGAATATTGCCAATTTCAATAGGGTTCGGAAGCCCCCGGTCCTCTACAACCTCCGAAAATTTAAATCAATTTAATTAAGTTTTGCGACCTGTATCGTGTATCATACGAAAGCGCGGAAATTTCAACTTTGACGTTTTAATAACTCCGAAACGGGACACCCTGTATAACTGAATTTTTTATCGAAGGTAGATGCACTATCCCTCTATTAACCCAGAAGATTTGATAGAGACCATCCCGGAAAGTTCGGTCTCAATAAAAATTTATAGAAAAATAAAAAATGAACTATTTTGTTTTATTTGTATGACCACTGTGGCAATTTGATTATGTTTTTAAATAGAAACTTTTATAACTAAACTTTTACGTAATGGTTACTTTCATTTTATTTAGCTAATAAAAAAATAAAGTAACAAAATATAATAAAATCAAACTTAATTTTATCGATTTATGTTTTTTCCAAGGTAAAATAGAATTATTCTACAATATCAAAAGCATTATTTTAATCAAAAGTTTCATCAAAAAATTAAATAAAGCCATCCTTTTCTGGCATTAATTTTTCTTCACAGATTTTAATTAAATTTATGTCGATAGTATTTAGATTTATAATACTTCCTACATAAGATGTAATAATTTGTTTATTTGCCTTGTAATATCTGCAAAAAGCTACTATGTGTCCTACATTCTTTTGGAAAATTCTCCTATGTGTTAACTGGAGATGGTTAAAATCTCCTATGTAGTAAAATATCACTTTTATCAATAATTTAAGCTTGAGACTATGTTCTATAGGGGAGAGTTGCCTATATTGAACTGGTACCTAAATTGAACCTCATAGCTATTTTATGAAAATGGTCATTTCCGCGCCATCTATCAGTGCAAATGCAAAGTTTAGTGCCGACCGGCAGGCAATCTCAAATGTCGTTCGATTTGACACCATAAAATCAATAGTGCATCCGAGATCATGTTTCTAGTGCTTTTGTTGTAATTTTTCTACCATCTTACTTAGTGAAAATCTTCCAAGCAGATAGCGGTAAGTATTATCCCTTCTGGAGACATTTATAACATACTTTTAGAAAGACTTTCCTATAATTTTGACCTAGAATTATTGTCCCTTACAAAAGTGTGGTTAGAAAAATGAAACGATACATTGTTGCCTATATATTGAACCGATTGACGTTTCCTAAATTGAACCGGTTCAATTTATGATACTTGTTTCAGGAGATGTCCAAGCGGGGCAAGTATGGACTTTGGACAGAAAATGACATGGCTATGGCTATCAGAGCATACAAAGAAGGCGAAGTAGGTTTAAACGAATGTGCTCGAAGGTACAATATCAATAAATCCACCCTTCTCAGGCATGTGAGAGGCACTAACAAACTAGCCAAAGAAAATGTAAAAAAACTGGGAACCAAGTGTGTTTTTTCGTCCGAAACTGAAAATGCTCTAGTGAATCATATTATCGAATTTGAAGAAATGCTTTACGGATTTACCATAACAGACATAAGGCGACTAGCTTTTCAGCTGGCAGAAAAACACAAACTGATCCATCCTTTCAACCGAGAAAAACAAATAGCCGGTAAAAAATGGTTCTATGCATTTATGCGTAGACATCCGGAACTAGCAGTTCGCCTACCGGAGTCCACATCGCTTGCCAGAGCTCGAGGTTTTCAAAGAGAGAAAGTAATGCAGTTTTTTGATATTCTAGAAGCACTTGTTGACAAATATAAAATTACAGCGAATACAATATTCAATGTTGATGAATCCGGCTACACAACCGTCCAAAAGAAAATGCAGAAGGTTGTATCATAAAAAGGAAAACGGCAAGTTAGCGGACTCGCCAGTGGAGAAAGAGGCGTCAACACCACTATGGTTTGTTGTTGCAGGGCTTTACATTCCACCAATGCTCATATTTAAAAGGAAGCGCTTTGCACCGGAACTTGCACGAGGTGCTCCAACGGGCAGTCTAACGGAAATTTCAGATACTGGCTATATCAATAGCGACCTGTTTCTCAAATGGCTTAAACATTTTCATGGTGTGGTTAAGTCAAGTCAAGAAAAGCCTGTAATTCTTTTACTAGATGGACATTGAACGCACAGCAAGAACGTGGAGGCTCTGGAGTTTGCCCGTCAACACCATATTCATCTTTTACAATTACCTGGTCATACAACGCATCGTTTACAACCGCTCGACGTGGGATTTTTTAAGCCCCTGCAAAATTACTACGTTCAGGAACAAGATTCATGGCTGCGGGCTCACATAGGACAGCCGATAACAGTCTATAATGTTGCTGAATTGTTAGGTAGGGCTTATGGGAACGCAGCTACTGTAGGCATAAGTGAAAGTGCTTTTAGGGGAGCGGGAATATGGCCCCCAAATCGAAACAGATTCGGTGACCATCTATTTGCTCCCTCTACTGCTATAGAGCCGACAGACGACAGTCAAGAAAATGGTGTTACCCTGCCAGAACCCAGTAAGATTGAACGTACTGTAGGTTCTATTCCTGCTCATCAACCTAGTTCAAGCTGCGCCTCTCAACCAAATACCACTTCTGCATGTATGCCAGGAGTTGCTAGCCATTCTAACAGGGTACTAGGGGACATTACTCCAGAGAAACTGAACCAAAGCCTAAATGAATTCGCACCTGTCCCTGGAACAAGCAAAGTTGTTCAAAAGCGGCAGAAAAAAACAACCGCTGCTGCAGTGTTGCTTACTAGTACACCTTACAAAGAAAATCTTCAGGAAAAAAAGAGGAAGGCACTGCCAGAGAGCAAACGTAAAACAAAAATACTGAAACGAGAGAAATCAGCCCTGGAGAAAGCAAGCGTTAAATTATTTTCAGAAACCAGAAATACTAAGCAAACAAAAGCACCTGTCACAGTCAGAGACCAGTCACCCGAATCGACCGATTCAGATGATGACCAAAGTAATGAAGAGCTGTGTGTGTACTGCAGTGAGAGTTACTTCAACTCCAAACCAAACGAAGGTTGGGTTCGGTGCCAAAGTTGTTTAAAATGGGCACATGAGCAGTGTGCGGGCGTTGAAGAAGACGAGGACTTTACTTGTGATTTTTGCTTACAAATTTTATAATATTGAGTTGGGACATTCATTCTTCTCCTTCAGAATTATTGTTCCGTTTGTCGCCTTTAAATGTAAAAGTAATTTAAGTGTCTAATCTTGTGTAAAACATTCAATACGTTTCGTTACTCTCTTAAGAATTTGTTCCGGTGTTACCCATGTCGATTAAGGCAAAAATAAAGTAGTTTCTGTAAGCTAAAAGTGTCTTTTAATAATAAGTTCAATTTAGGAAACAGTTGGTTCAATTAAGGAAACCAGTTTCCTAAATTGAACTTTCAACGAAATATTTTAAAACTTTTTTTTTGCACTGAAATGTTTCCTGTCGGACATTTTATTTATTGCTTACAAAATCTCAATATGGCACTAAGTTTGTATAAGAATTTTAATATATAACATATGCTTATTTTTCCAAGTTATAGGGATTTTTTCAAAAGTGGTTCAATATAGGCAACTCTCCCCTAATAATTAATTTTTGATTTCCGGGAAGTTTTATATATTTGTTCTTGGTTTTTTAAAATTTTGCACTAATTTGAAGCAAAACAACAGAAATATGTGGTTTTTTCGTCCTCCTGTAAAATTAAAATTTTTCACATAGGAGATTTTTCACGGTTAACGACGATATTTATGTTAACCCTAGAACGGTATCGATATTTTATGGCCCGGTATTGGTATCGATACGTAAATTTTACCATATTTTTTATAAGCTTTAAGTTAAAATTTGGTTAAATAAATTAATATAACACAATTAATTTTTCGTTTAAAGCTTTATTTTGCTAAGTAAACATCACATGGTAACTTAAAAACACCTACTCGGTAATTAACAAAGTAAAATTTGCGTTCTTGTGTTTGCGTGTTTGCTTCTCGATCTGAGTTTGATGTTTCTCCCAATGTGCTTTTGGCTCCTTGTGTTTTTTTTCAGGCGTTTTGGAATGGGTGGATCGTCCTCCTTATTTTCTTGTGTCCAAACGTTTGACAAAGCAGCGCGATTCCATTTCTTCGGTGGCAACCATTCTGGATCAGCATCGCTACCGACAGATTCACTTTTTGTCTCAGATTCAGCTCTAATAAGAATATCTTCCGTTTCACTGTCACTACTTTCCAATAATGCTTTCTACAGTTCTTCGTCTGTTAAACCGCGTTTCGATATTCTAAACGTATATTGGTATTGACACGTAAAAATTTCGTATAGAAACTGGCGCGTATTGGTAACGATGCGTAACATTTACGTGTAGAGCTCCAGAAAATAACACCCTGTAACCTCTAGCACGGGCACTTGCGAACTCCGACTGGCAGTGTAATTCTCGGGTGTAAACAGCTAAGATGTTTAGGCAAGCATAGCTGGAGGGTCAAGAAGATTTGCGGGCGTATAGCTCTTCTAAATGCAAATTATTGATCGTGAACACGTAAATTTTACGTACATATCTAAAGTCTATTTATTTCGACGATAGACCGAATATAAATAGATGCACGCTGCCTACAAGTGATCGGTTCAAACGGTGACATTGAACAGGGCCGCATTGAGAATGAGAAGGAAAACTTTAAACTGCAAAACTGTTTACAATTAAATAAAAACTAAAATAATTGCCAGCCTTGACAACCGAACAAACAAAACAGCGATTAAAAATCAACGCAAAAAATTAAAACTACAAAACAAGTCAAAACTCGGAAGAAAGTCGAATAGCCTTTTTCACTAGACAGCCTAATTACGATCCTGCGAAATACCGCCGATAGCTGTCTGGCACGCCTCTTTCAATTTAATGTTCGGTCGGCCAATACGAATAGGAAGCTGGCGGAGGCTCGACGAGATCGTCTGACTATGACGTGTAGGGATAATATTTACATCGGTCTATCTTCGAGATGTCTATACTTTAACCCAAGCAGTTGATTTTTTCAGTGTTCATTCCTGTTTTATTTGGATTTTATTATTTTCACTTCATATTTGCATTTTCTTAATAAAAAGGTTTATTTTTTGCTGATACTAAAAATTCTTGTTTCTTATTATTTATTCTGTTTTTTTTTTATTAAAAACAGGTGCTTCTGGCGACATTATTAAAGTATATCTATTTTTTAAATTTTTATTTAAAGATTTATTTAGCTAAAAGCTATTCACAAAAAATTATAATATTAAATAATCCATTATACATTTTTTAATATATATTTTTAATGTATTCTATTTATATCTGATAAAATTTGAATTTTTAATTTATTCTTAAATTTAAGTAAACTATAGTTTTTAAAAACATTATTTAAGGTGTTATATTCTATTAAGCCTTTAAATAAAATTGAATTTTGGGTTGATTTTAAATTTTTTTGATCTAAAATAAAATTTTGATTTCCCCTTGTGTTGTGAAACGTTTATACCATGGATTTATTAAGAATGGATGCGGGATGATTTAACATTCTTTGAAGCCAAAACAAACAATTCTAAACGACACTGTAAACACAATTTGTAAACATTGGCCACATCTTATTTTACCTTGTATTTTGGTACAAAAAAATACGTTAGAAGCATCACAAGATTTACTAAAAGTAATAAAAGCCCTAAAATATTTTATTTTTCTGCTAAATAATAATAAATTTAAGTTAAAAAGGTTTTATTATTTATATGTTATGTTTTTTCTAAAGGTGTTTATTTAAAGTCGCTCCGAGTCATTTATAAATCTATAAATCGCACTTTTTCTTTCCTAGTTCATTAGACAAAGACGTACGTGTAACCGAGTGTTCAGACCGAGGTTCAGCCGTTTTCCTAAGCAACCAGCACAGACAGCAACACTTCTGAGCTCCAACACTCCAATGCTATTTTATCTCTTTCTACTATCATTCTTGATTCAATTACGTAGTTCGTAAACTAATCTCCTTAGGGAAATGTTTTCATAATAAATAACAAATATAAGGCTTCACGTGCGATACGCTCACAGTATACGGACATCGAATCCTTTCTTAATAAATCCATGGTTTATACAAATTTTGATAAATATTAGTTTTGTCGACTTCTACTTCGTCTGATATGTTTCTTATATTGACACCGTCTCGCAATCGACTGTAGATAATTGATTTTTGCTGGGGGTTAACTGAGGCATATTTAGGAAGTAAATGTAAAGTAAATTATTTAAATATATGAAACTGACAACTGTCACATGATACCTGTATGAGGTTCGACCGAAGGTAATACGTAAAGTATCATGGTAATAGTCTAGGAAATCACAGTGAATTTCAGAAAATTTTTTTGTCCTAGTTTTTTTTTGGCGCAATGGTACATGTTTGATGAAAATTCTGCACTTTTTTGAACCAGTTCCACAGAACGAAAAACTCGAGTGCTTGTGGCATCTCTTGAAGGGGGACTTAACTTGAACTTAAATTTAATAGAAATTCGGTTAAATCCATGAAGGCTATTTTTCAGGTTATGTTGTGAGTAAGAATGACCAAATCCGCATGCGTCAATATTAAATAGCAATTTGTTGTTCTGAACCGATTTCTTTCCTAGACGAGGGACTTATTTGGAGAGTTTAGAACCAGTTCGAGATTTATTCGTCAAAAAACGAAAACAGTAATTAACTTGTTCGATTTTAATCCCAATGCAATTCCTGCAGGAATAGAGTAATGCGCATGATCAGTACAGTTCTGAATCGCAAGTAAGAGGAACCCGAACAAAGCTTTGGTATGAGTACATCGCCACTTTCGAGTGGATAGAATTGATCGGATACAGTTTTATCCACTTGAAAATCACGATATGCACGCATTGTAACGATTAAAGTTAAATACAATCAGGAGATCTGAATTGAGTTGCATTAGATGGAACGCGACGTTTCCGTACGATAAACATTGCGACCAGAAATTACTTTAGACACCAGCAGCTGATTGTAAGCTACATAATTATACTAAAAATAAACAGCTGCATAAAATATTTCTTTCTTGTTTAATAGCTTTTCACCATATCGATTTTATGGACAAGAAACTTGACAACCAGGATTACTGAATCGGTTCTAACGCTATAAGGGGATTTACTGAAAAATTGCATCCGTTCGCATTCGTCAATCGGAATTTTACAAAAACCTGAGCAAACTATCCTTACTATTGAAATATCAACGCAAAACGATCATTTTTGCTGCGAATTGCGAATATCATTCTAATTGGTCAAATTCAAATTTTAATGTGCAACTGACCAATGAGGACAATATTCGCATTTCGTGATTCGCGTTTATATGAAACAAGACTAATGCTATCTCACATGTTTTATGGCTAGGGTAATATTGTCCCTTGAACCAGGAAGAAAGATAATGCGGTAAAAATTTTGTTTCTGCATTAATATACTCATAAAAAGATTTGCCTACGGGGCTTTTATAACTTGATTTATATTTGAATTTACCATGCAAAAAATTTATGTAATAATAACTAGTGGATGTACGATGTATGCTGCAGTCTCCAGTGGACAGTGGAATTGCGCGTTCAGGGTATAAAATAATAATAATTATAATTTATCTCGAGAACTGGAACATTAATAAATATGTTATTGTCATTTAAAAAAAATATACTACTAATAGATATTTAAAATGGATGTATTTTACATATTATAAACCATTTTAGGTTCTCATTCTTTAATTATATGATAATTTAAGTTTCCAGTTCAGTTCTATATGTAAATGAAACAAAAAATATTAATGATTTATAATTCTTATTGAGGTTGGCCAAAAAATTATTTCACGTTTAGGTTTATAAATTAAAATGGGTGAATGAGTTAAAACAGTTAAAAGTCAAAAAAGAAATTGCAGAATCCTTGCTAATCTATAAATGAGTGATTTTTATGAGAGGTTCAGCAGGGAACAACAAATCTTAAAAAACAATTTTTGTGAAATGGTTATTACTAAGCCACATTATTTAAAGCATATCTAAAAAAATACACATTTATCTTTTTCATTTCATGGTGAGCTTTTAAAATATCATTTCCGTCATTGTTCCCATGCACATTTCTTTGTATTTAAGTAACATAAATGGTTGCATTTAAAATTTTGTTTTATGTAGGTATAGAAATTCTATAATCCATTATTATAAGCTATGATTGAAATATAGCAGACATTTGTTTTTCTAAACGAATTACTATAGTTTGTTTCTCCACTTTACTTCCTCACATCCGTGATACCTTCCCGCTAATCGATAAGGTTAAGTTCACTACAAAGAAATAATATTTTAAAATTTTTATTTTGTTGATTGGGTAACACTTAGGTTATAATTGATAATGATTCATTATCTGTTATCGTGAAAAGAGCGTCCAGACATGCAATAAAACACCTTAACGCAACACCGCCGTGTAACAAATTCTGTTACGCCACGATATTGTAGTATCGATGCAACAACGCCACGTATCAATGCCGCCAAGCTTTTGCCGGTCCAATTTTTCTTTCATTATGCAGTTGAGATGGAAGTTGCTGCAGCAGCGTACATACTGATCCTGCATCCAGACATGCAACAGAACGTCATAACGCAACACCGCCGCGTACCAAAGTGTTGTTACGCGACGATATTGCAGTATGAAGAATGCACCAAAGCCGCATATCAATACCGCGAACTTTTTGCCGGTCCAATTTTTGTTTCATATGCAATTGAGACGAAAGTTGCTGCAGCAGCGTACATACTGATTGTACATCCAGACATGCAACAGAACGTCAAACGCAACACCGCCACGTAACAAATTGTTGTTACGCGACGATATTGCAGTATGGAGAATGCAACAAAGCCGCATATCAATACCGCGAACCTTTTGCCGGTCCAATTTTTGTTTCATTATGCAGTTGGGAAGGAAGTTGCTGGAGCAGCGTACATATTGATTGTACGTACATCCAAACATGCAACAGAACGTCATACCGCAATACCGCCGCGTAACAAATTCATGGTGTTTTGAAATCCAAAAAAAGAAATAAGCCAAGGAGTACATTAACAGAAGAGACACAATTAAACATACATATGTGACCATCTCTGATAAAAGGGACCTATAGCAGTGTGTCAAAAAATGGTTTTTGATTAAGAATGAATTCGGATACCTAAAAACATACAGAATGACGTGGAATCCCTTAAAATATTTAAAACCTTCTTTATATGACCAAGCAAGATACATGATTGCAGTATACATACAAAAAATAATTAGCAAAATAATACAATTTTTTTTTATTTTGTCGTTTTTTTCTTTTTGTGTGGTTTTTCCGCTGGTTTTGGCGCAAGAAGGTCGTGTTTATCTGGATCGGAGCATAAAGTACGAATGTTGTCATAAAGATACCTTTTTCTTTCAACTGGTTATCCTTTTGGTAGAATTACAAAAGACAACTCACTGGCAGAAGGCGGCGTGTGTAATTGTAGATGAAAAGTTTCCTCTTCGGAATCTACGAATTCCTTATGTTAGTTGGCCAGCGTCAGCTATATTTGCTCTGTTAAATTTTGGGACATTGGGAAAAAGACAGCTTAAAATGTCAAACGTCAACGTCGAACGGTATGACTAAAACTTCTACTTCTTGGAAGTTCATGCTCTCGCGAATTCACGCGTTTGATTCACACATGTTCGAAAATATTCAAAGCCCAAACAGTAACGGAACTACTTGAAAATACAATAGTAATGAGCGTTACAGAATAACACACCCATAGGTCGAAGTATTGGGAGGCCTCGGACCTAAGCAACTCCTCTACCCGATGGTTAGCCTGGAGATTATTTAAAATACAACAAATAATCTAAACAAATGTTAACCTAAGTGTAACGCTCAAGAAATTTGTGTTCACTAAATGATTTAAAAAATACTACAAGAAAAACTATTAACACTTTTCAAACTACTTCAAAATATAGTTTACAGGCATTTCTGACTGCCAATAGTATGAACACTAATAAAAGCATTTATACGCTTTTCGAATTAATAAATTTCAACTACATCCAATTAGCCAAGTTTCCGTTAAAAATCTGCAATAACCATCCATCTAACAATGGCAATAACTTACATTGAACTTGGCAACCAAGATCAAAGACCTCTCTTAGTATTTCTCATCACCGCTCATGTGTGTAAAATTATAAATAAAATGCATTATAAATTACATAAGACTGAATTGTATACGATACATTTAATAAATAAATTATTATTATCGAGAATTGAATTATAGGAATTAGAGCTAACTGTGTCTGCGCTTGCAAGACAGCTGTGGGCTACGCGTTATCACGTATATAATATACCTTAATCTGTAAGTTCTGCTATATTCCGGATTTTTTCTGCTTTACCACGAGCAGAAAATTATAGTTTCTGAAGTCTGTAGTCCGCGGAATGAGCAAAAAATTCTTCGACAACAATTCTTTGGTATTTCTTCCGAGTTACAGCTAAAAAATAATCTGGGTTGCACTTGCTGCACAATGGAATTTGATTATTATCAGCAAGCGTAAAATGGAGAAAATAACAGAACATAATCTATTTTTTAGCTAAAGATAAAAAAGCTAAATTATATAGTATTTATTTTGCAGGTCTTTGGGCCACCGTAGGTGATCAGTAGTATTAAGTAAGTACTACAGTATTTACTAATAAAAGTACTGAAGTTTTGCATTACTTTGGTGATTCCTTATATAGGTACATCATATCATTATTTTTGTTCAATATTTCACGACGCTGATGGAAGCTAGTCAACGTGAGCTTGGATTAAGTTTAACCCAACGGTGCTATTACTTCGGACTTTTCTTTAGATATCGTTTCTGTGATGAGCTCCAAGTAATTTGGTACTAAAATGAAAATAATCGTTGGAGGGTTATATTAAAATAAAATTGATTTTTCGAAATTTTTTTGAGGTTACATGGTTTTATTTCATGGAAAATGGTTATTCGTCGGTTTTTTGAGACTAAAACAATTTTGATAAAAAGTAAAAATAAAAGTTATTAAAGAAGCCCCAGTTGACGGGACCCATAGGTTTAAATTAATACACTACTACTTTGCAGCATCAAATTAAATTTTTTTGTGTTATTTTTCAGAACATCATGAAACAATGGCGGAGATTTGCATAGAAAACCATAAAACAGATAATCTGAAACAACAAGAGCCCGAATCACCATCTGCTAATGTAAGAAAACCCCGAAAAACATGTCAAGAAATTCCATCATGTTCCAATGAATCTAATGGTATACCCACTTACATTTTATTATTTATTTAGTTTCTTAACTTATTTTTTGTAGGACCCTGCCTTGCCAGTAAATCAATAGAAATAGAGAATAACTTCGATAATTTTTGTATGCCGAAGTATGTAAAATAATGTTCTTAAATACTCTATCATTCGGTGAAAAGTTTTTAAGAAATAGTATAAACCATGATAATACCTATAATATTGCTACACCAGATAAAAGACAAAACCACAAACCAACAAGGACAATTTCCCAGAGGGCAACAGATATAGCAAAACAACATATCGAAAGCTTTTCATCTACCGAAAGCCACTATACTCGTCGACATACTGAAAGGAAATATTTAGAAACAGAATTAAACATAAGAGTGATGTACATATAACTTTTACAAACAATATTGTCAAGAAAATAACGTCGATACGAAATACATTCTTAAAGAATCCTACTACCGTTTTATATTTGTTTCACAATATAATCTCTCATTTAAACTTCCTAATTTGGACACGTGCCATGAATGTGATAAATATGAACGATTTTTACTAGATGCAAGAGAAGAAGCAGAAAAAGAAACAATTAGAAATAAATGAAAGAAATTTACATTTTAAAGAATACAATATACAAATGAAAGAGATTTACATTTTAAAGAGTCAGACAAAGGGTATCAAATGAAGAAAGAAGATAAACTTAAGTCTAGATTAGGAAGCTCTAAAGAAAGAATCTGTACCATGGACCTCTAGAAAGGGCTACCAATGCTATGCCTTTCCAATGCACAGTTTTTAAAAGCTTAAACTGTGAACTTTTCATTCTACCATTTGCAACATGACGAAAAATCAGGTTTCATGCATGGTGTGGAATGAAACCATAGATAAAAGAGGAAGTAATGAAATAGCGCCTTGCCTTTCAAATGGATTTCCCCAAGATGTCGAAGAAATTACGTTTTGGTCTGATAATTGTGCGGGCCAAAATAGAAATATTAATATCCTATTTTTTTATACATGGGTTTTACGTAAAATCCCAAATATCACAAATCACAAATTTTTGTTGAAAGGTCATACGCACATGGAAGTAGATGTGGCACACTCAGTGATCGAACACAAGAAAAGGCGCACAAAGACTATGGCTATTTGCAACACGCATGACTGGGCTGCTCAATTAATGCGCTTAGCATGTCAAAAAAACCCGTATTATGTTTACGAAATGGAACTAAATGACTTTTTTAATTTGATTGCTTGGGAAAAACTCATCAGTCCCCTCTGGTTAACAGAAAACAAAGAAAAGATTCTCACTTGTTGCTCCATCTACAATTTCGAAGAGAACCTGTGGGAACCGTATTCCACAAAACAAGTTTAGATTCTGAAAATTTTAAAGAATTTAACATAATACGAAATAACAGAAATCCTTGGTACTTCCTGATATTATCCCAGTAATATCAAATAAGCCTTTAAGAATCTCGACTAAAAAATATCAACACCTACAGGACCTCTTAAAGTGGATTCCAGAAAGTTTGCAAGATTATTATAAAAATCTTCCACATCAAGATCAGGTAGAGAGCGAAGAAGACGAGTAAAAATGGAGGTTAGGTTACTTTTTCACCTACTTTTCGTTATTTTCATAAAAAAAATAAATAAAAATTAGTTAGGTTTTTTAAAGTACTTGTGTCCTAAGAGTACCTATACAAAAATTTTAGTTCAAAATTAGCTTTAAACAAAAAAATCCTAACATTTAAGCATGTATTTTTTATTTGCCTATTTTTAATCAAATTTAACAGAAGATTTGGCTTTTATTATATCGTCCTTAATTTTTAAGCGAAATTCTTTAAAACTTAATAATAGACTTTACCTTCGTAAACTCTTCCAGTGTTGATACAGTCATTTGGCAGTAACAACATAGTACAGTCAATAATGAAAAAAGAGCACTCAACTAATAATTAAAATTAACAAAAGTTAACCACAAATATGCCAGGCTTTTTTATCACTATCTGCCATAGTAAAAACGACAACTAATGATTTTGTTACTTTTAGAGTAAAATCTCAACAAATACTAACAAAACAGTAGGTAAGTGTAGCAATTAATGTAAAAAACATTCCACTATGTAACTAATTAAAACACAATGCTTAAAAGAACCTAAGGTATTTTTTACTATCAACTGCGAAAACTGTTTGTTGATAATCCTGGTAACTAGGGATTTCAGCCTTTCAGACCAATAATATTTTAGTATGCCAAAGTCGGATGTCCTTCGCCATTTCTTTGCCATTATACATTGTAAATTTAATTTTTAGTAATATATAAGTAAATATAAGTAAAGTAGTTGTGAAACACGAAAAAGTTGTTTTATTTTTTTTTAATCTAATAACACTTGGTTGTTTTAAAACATTAAAATCAGTTTTTTAGCTCTCCTGAAAAATTATATTTTTGTGACATCTGCCCTTTGTGAACCAAGCCCCTGAATTGCAGTTGCGCATTTAAAGGAAAAATATAGGTTAACCTTATTTGTTTAATTTATTTTTCAAATTTTTAAAATAAATTAATTAAAGCGAAAAAAGGCAATTGCAGCTACGGTTTGCGTGATCAGTGCTCCTGCTTCTTTCCTGAAAATGCATTCTAAAGAGAAAAGGGTTCATAGGTGATAGGTAAGACTATAGTTAAATCAAAACAGGAAATATTCGTTTAACTGAGGAATTCATTGCTACAGATCGTGTAAAATATATAAATTTCTTAAGAACGAATAAAACACCTTTTGGATGAATAATTAGACATAGAATCACCAAGAAATCATTTTGTCGCCAGACTATATTAGCAAGAGATAAATTAAAATATCTCTACAATACCTAGCTACCGATAAATGTTTTCGTAGCCTGACGTACTCATATAACTATAGAATTTCAGAAATTGCAATCACAAAAAATATACACTTTTACTTTTTTAAAAACAACTAAATTTAAATTAAATACCCCAAAACTGCAAAGTGAACCGGAAACAAAACAATATATTTTAAGGTTAATTTTTAGTAACATTTATTTTGGTTGGTAACGTAAAAATCACTAAATTTCTCACCAGACCTGCGGCAGAAACTGCAAGAAAAATCGCGCAAAACCGATTTTTGGCAAGCGATGTAAGTGCAAGACTATTGCAGAAATAAATCAGCTGGCTCTGTAATGCACATACCTTCCTTCAAGCTTAATTGCATATTGCAAAAGACTTGCCGACTGTAAAAAGTGCTTAAGTTACAATAAAGCAAGAAATAAATACTGTCATATATTTAACAGACACATATTTCTTGAAAACAGAAAGATATTCATCATTATTAGCAATGACTGTGTCCCACTTCGTTTTTAGTTTCTTGGCGCATATTTACTCTTAATGTTTAAAGTACAAACCATAATCTATCGCATGAAAGCAATTTGCGACAGTGTCGTTGTATGGACTGCAAACAGTTCCTAGAAGAATCTAAGTACGAAACCAACTGACTATAACACCATCGGCTCCGCTAAGAAAGAACAACTAACGGTAAATCCTAGACCGGAAGTTCATCGTCAATGCCTACTAGATGAAGGACTTTAACCTCGAGTTCTGCCAGTGTGCCATTCTATTATGCCGTAACGCCGAAGAAACAAAATGGCGGCTGGCGCTTGCAGGAATTTTGTTGTAGCTATAGGAAAAAAAGAAAGGGTTTTGAAGAAATACAAAGTTATTTTAAGACAGCAGAACTAGCAAAGTGGACTTACACATTATACACAATGTGCAGGTTCTGTCGATATTGAAAGAAGTACTCACCACCCACATCTATCATGATTTTACCATTGTTGCTGCTCAGTTATTTGCTATAAAACACCCATAATGAAATTTCGATAATTCTGTCGAATTTTTGCTGCGGTTTTAAAGAAAAAGTACACCATAACATTTTTATTTTGTTAATGAAGTATGTCTTTTTACGTGCCTACACCGGCAAGTCATTGGTTTCTTTATAGCAAAAAGAAATTGGCACAAACAATAATAAAAAAACAAAATAATAGGGGTGGGGGGCTGATTACTCCTGTTAACCGATCTGACTGGAAGGATTCTGGTAAAATGAGACATAGTTCTGTTCGCTCCCTGTTTTTAAGTTTCGCTGGAAAGTAACGTAAGATCCACAATACACTTACAACGGTATGCTACGTATGACGTCACTTCGAGGAAAAATCTTAAATTGACTAGCTGCTTGCCTCTGACCAAATGAAATATGACAATAATATTTTAATTAACGTCAACTCAACGCACTACCCGACAATAAACTGACCTGTACCTACTTCTGTATACGAAGTGCAAGCACCAAGTCAATTTAAGATTTTCCCTCGAAGTGACGTCATAGCGTAGCATACCATTGTAAGTGTATCGTGGTAAGATAAAAAAAGTCCTCAAAGTATGCCGTGGAATCAATCAAGCATGTCTTGAATTATTACTCTTAAAAGGTAACATAGGTAAAAGATACAGGTAAATGAAAAATAAAACTGCCAAGTTCTTATTTTTGAAGCAAATTACATTATTGTCATTGTCACTGCACAATATAGAATTATAAAAAAACATGTACAACAAAGAACCTAAAAATTATAAATTTAAACTAAATAAGAGATGTGTCCACCCTCTATTTCCAAACATGTTCTCATTCTTCTTTTTACATATTCAAAGACATTGGTGGGCCCTTGGGGGAGTTGTTAATCCCCTGAAATTTATTTGTAATTCTAGCCCGTAGGTCCCCTAAATTTTTATAAGTGGTTTTGAAAACCGAGTTTTTAATGTGTGGCCACAAAAAAAGTCGCACGGTGTGAGATCGCAGGACCGTGGTGGCCACCTAACTGGCATATTACGACTGATGATTCGATCTTCGAAAAAGTATTCCAAAACATTTAAATTATCAAAAGTTACGTGCATTGGTGTGCCGTCCTACTGGAAGAAGCCTTGTCGCATCTCTTTATCGTCCAATGCGTTTACAAAATTTTCCAAAACTTCACTACGGTATCGCGCCGAATTTAGAGTCCTTTCAAAAAACTCCGTCCAATTAACCTTCTTTTCGATATGGACGCAAACTTTCTATGAATGCAGAGGCTTCTCTATAAAGAAATGTAGATTTTCGGAACTCCACAGTCTCATTTGTTGAGAATTTATATAACCAGAGAGGTAAAACTATGCCTTGTCAGTAAAAAAGTTTTTTCAAATATGTTTTCATTATTATGCAAATTACCCATAAGCCGCTCTGAAAATTGCATTTGCTGAGGCTTGTCGTTTGGTAACAATTCTTGGACTGAGCTTAGAAGATAAGCGTGCATATGCAGGTCACTTTTGGGGATTGTATTGCAGGTTCTGTAGGATACATTTACTTGCTGGCTTAAACGTGTGTATATTTAATTTTTCCATAAAATGCTACGAAACCGGTTGAAAATGCACGTAAAGATGCGTGAAAATGGCCGAGCGCGCGAAAGCGGTCGACTAGTGGGTAGGGCGGTAGAGCAGAGGAGCGAAGGAGAGCCGCTTTCGCGCGCTCGGCCATTTTCACGCATCTTTACGTGCATTTTCAACCGGTTTCATAGCATTTTATGGAAAAATTAAAATATACATTTTGTTGAATTGAACTTGTACTTTTCAAATCTGTTTCAATAATTAAAATCGGACGATCCATAGAGCATTCAGACCTGTTGCAAAATAGTGTATTGAAAAATTAAAATGACGATTGTGGCTAAACTAATCGTCGGACAGCGTCGGGGTTTTGCACACATAAGCTATATAGCTATAAATTACTACTTTTTCCAAAGTTTGAGCCCTCTACGTTTAAAAATGGCGGATTTATGAATTTTGTGAAAAATCTTAATTTTCCATTTTTTCCGGATTTTCCCCGTTACTACTTATCCAATCGAGACGTACCCTCTCATTTTGTTCGTATTTCTATTCTCTACAAATCGTCCATTTACACCATTAAGATTGCTTCATTACTTTCCATTTTATATGCAAAAAACTGAAAAAATCGCGTTTTTTGCATAGAAATGTTTATAACAAATTAATGAAAAAAATTTCAGAGTTGGAAATATAACAGAAATCATATACGGATCGTCTTTTAGATGATGGCACAGACGGTTTTCTAATAGGATTAATGTCACCACAAATCGCTCTATTGCTTGGCCTATGTGTGCTGCGTTTCCTTATTGTTATTAAAATAAAAAAAAATAGCTGCATTGAAATACAGATAATTAATTTAGTTTAATTTTCTTTTGCTTTTGAGTAGAGAAAATATATTTATTAGTGTTAAAATAGATTATATTGATCTAATATAATAGTGCAATTTTGTTTAGTAGTAATGC
The DNA here is from genome assembly GCA_963971165.1 of Philopedon plagiatum. Classification (NCBI taxonomy): domain Eukaryota; kingdom Metazoa; phylum Arthropoda; class Insecta; order Coleoptera; family Curculionidae; genus Philopedon; species Philopedon plagiatum. The sequence goes on along the minus strand of OZ020192.1, from coordinate 31,620,795 downwards.
TTTTGATACAATTGCTCTTGGGTATTATTAAAGGCAACTGTAAAATTTTATTAGTTAGATTTGATCAAAATATTAAGTTTTCTTGCTGCAAACTTAATTTATTGTTTAAATCGTAACTTCTGTGCAAAGAATAAAAGCGTATTCACTAAAAGAACTGTTACTAGCAACAAAATATTTTTTTTCTGTGTATTAAGTAGGTACTCAGGAAATCCTTCTACTTAATTTATTGTAAAAACTACACCCATTGATTTGATTTCGAAAAACGATAATACTAAAACAAAATCGACAATGTTAAGATTTTTAAAACAAGGTACCTTAAAACTAAAAACTCCTTTAGATCACCTGATACGAATTGCTTGGAAAATACCAGCAGAGTACCAGGTACTGGGCAGTACCCAAACTATTTAAATAATAAAAGGCCTATTACCCATTAAGTCTTTGATCTGGCTTTATATATACCATAGAATTTCCTACTAGCTGTGTAGTAAGTCGGCCTCATGTGTTTCTTTCACGCAGTCAAATTAAACTACTGTTTGTATTGTCGTGGACGGTAATTCATCTAGCCTACACCCCTATCGAACTATCGATGCTAGCATACCCCAAGGTTCAGTCCTGGCACAAACCCTATTTCTTCTTCATATTAACGACCTGCTCTCCTCAATTATCAATCCCATCCACAATTACGCTAACGATGGTGCTCTTGACTTCAATATTCATTTTTCCAAACAAGTTTCGAATCAAGAGCTGGATGATCGACGCAGATCTAACCTATCCATTTCGCGAGATCTCCAATTGATCTCATAATGGGGTACCAAACACCTTGTTCAGTTCAACGCCTCCAAAATCCATTCTTGCTTCCTGTTATGCAAAAAATCACGTAACACTTCAATCCATCTACATGAATGGCCAAGCCCTACAGAACAAAGAAACGTTCGATCTTGTTGGCATCGCTTTCGAACATGATCTTAGCTGGCACAAACACATTACTTCAATAGCCACATCAGCAGCTAAAAAGCTTGGTTCTCTCTTCCGAGCTAGAAAATCCTTCTTCCCTTCCAACGTATGCACTATGTTTCACAAATAAACCCTAACTTAGAACAATGTTCCCACATCTGGGGAACAGCGACACTTAGCATCCTTGGTTAGTTTTTCCACATAACTTGATTTAAACAACTGAAGCTCAATAACATTCTTATTACACTCACATATATCATTATTACTCACTGTATTTACCTATAAAGGACTCTAATTTAAATTTACATTTAAGGCCGTAATACTCAGAATGATTTCCATTACCCTTAACAAGCGCCCTAATATTAATAGGTGGATTTTAATGGGATATCAAATTATTGCTTTTGGATAAGCTTTAACATCTATCTCTACCTATCTGTTAATAAAATATGTATAAAATAGCTGATATGGAAATTTATAAGCTAGCAATACATCGATGTATATCTGACCATAGAATAGAGTTAAACAGACAAATGTAACATATTTTATTAAACGGGATTCACACGGCAATACACTGGACAATACAACAGGGCAAAGCAATGTTGTTCATGTGTGAATAAATAATTCCAGGACAAGACAATGTCTTGACGTGATTTGACTAATCTTGTCTTTCAAGATAGCCCCCCTTGACCCCTAACACGTCATGAACTCGATATATGTCATGCGCTTGACAGCGAAATAAATATAAGAAAAAGCTGAATTTCAACTCAGTATTTCATTTATTAAAATAATCAAAAGCGTTTCTTCTTAATACAAGAGCTTACAGTCACAGCCTTCTTTAACAAGATAGCCATGAAGTAGATGATCTGGCAACACAGCACGGGGGCTGGAAGTTGTAAACAGCTGATAGAGTGTCATGTATGCAAGTGTAAAAATGCCCACCTGTTTCCTAAAGTTTATGGCCGCGGCGGTTTTTTAAATTAAATATATTGGTTTCTATAATCGGCAACGATCAGTGGCGCACCCAGAAGTTTTATTCGAGAGGGGCCTGACTAGATAGGGTTGCCAACTTTCGAATATAATATGAAAGGACAATCTAGCGCAGCGGGCCGCAGGCAAATCGCCGAAGGCGCAAATTCTTTTTTGGGTGGCAAAAGTCTTATAATCTCAAAAGTGCGACGAAGACGAAAATTTGAAGTAATGGATATGATGTATCGAATTCGTTATTTTCTCAAGACATTATACAAATGTTAATAAACTAGCTTGCTTTTTGTTATTATTTCAATATAATTTTAGGAAAAAACGTATATTTGACGAATCCTAAGTTATAGGGGACAAGAGGACGCATTTAAAACTTGATCAATCATTTTTAGGAATAAAGCCCGAAAAGGTATAAGTTTAAAATACATTATGTATGTTCACAATTCTACTAGATTTTACAGTTCAAACCATCTACAGTATTCTCGTACTGTGTTGTCCCTTGCACTTCATGAATTATTTGGGTGTTGATAGAATTAAAAAAGGTTCCGAATCATGCGTTATTTTGTTTTTATTTAAGTTATATTCACTATTTTCCCCTATGTGATATTCCAAATTATATAATACATATTATTAACGAAATACAATCAGTCCACGTGCGGCACTGTTTGCGACGTTGCCAGTTGTGCTTCATGGCTCGAGCGTTGAAGACGGCTGTGTTACAGCGCAATCTTGTAAAATTACTAGCCTTTTTCGTTCCGTAAAAGTGATCGATATATACATTTAAATATTGAAAATATTATAAACAGGTCTGGGAAAAATAAAAGAAAAATTTAATTTATTATATATTTATGTTTTCTGTTACTCTAAAATTTTGTAATAAGTGGCAATTTGTTTTAATTTATTTTACGCGATTTTTAACCCGTTATAAAATTTTGTACGATCAGCTCGAGACGCACCCCCCTTCAGCAAAAATATAAAACCTGGATCCGCTACTGGTAGTGCTTAGTTTAAAAATTAGATGCTTAGTCAGTATTATTTATGCTAAAGTACACTGTCAGATGACGGGTAAAGGGTTCCATTGTTTAATTTTGTTCCTATTTTAATTTTTTTTATGTCTAGATATTGCTCGCCAATTAAATTATTTTTTGTTAAATATTTCTCAGCGAAATAATTTTTTTTGAATTGAATAGCGCAATTTATTTTTTAAATAGATGTACTGTCAAATCTTAGACAATAAAAGTACCGAACATTGATGACACAGCAGCCTATATAAGAAACGTTGTGAATATAAACTATCGATAGAGTATATCAGCGCTTAGTTCTAAGAACATTTTTAAAAACCTTAAACCCAGTTTATTTTGATCACTATCTCTAATCAGCTAATAAAAAATGGAACACACCCATGACATTTGCCCAGGTCTAATATCAATTCTTAGGACCCTATAATCTACAGATTATAACACCCCCGCTGTGTCATTTACAATATTAAGTAATTATAGCTGTAAACATTAACACCCCATAATAAAATAGAAATTACCCTGTTGAAACCCCAAAAAGGATTACAGAATTTCTTAATTGTGTTTACAAATGTTGACAGTCTAAAATTAGGATTAATCATAGAAAGCAGCAGGATAATACTGCCAGACTTTACACAACTCTGTACAACAACATAAAGGGACAAGTTACTTAATAAAAAGGAAAAGTCAGGTCAAAGACGGCAAAGTTTATTGGACTAAGAAATACTGTAAAAGGGTATTTTTCCTGAAGAAAGGGCCGATAAAGGGGTGCCTATAACTATTCCTTACTTTATTAAAATGGTTAAATTTTAGTGCTAAAGAAAAATGCCGAATATTTTTATTTTATGAATATTGCCTGGATAAATAAACAAATAAAATGAGTAGAATTTCTTTTAGGGGTGCCAAGATATCACCTTATGGTTTTATACAAGCTTTTTTTAAGACGCTTAAAATGAATGAGGTTCTTCTGAAGCCAATTTTTGGTGTAAAACGTCATACTGTCATATTGTGTCAAATAAAGCATGGGATGCAGGCTGACTTTTCCAGTTTATTGAATTTATATATCAGTATTTATTGTAAAAGATCATTAAATTAAATAATACCGGGTGGCGATAAAAAAATGCGTCCTGCTTCAGAGGTCAGTACTTTCACTTGTAGCCGAGATCTCGAGAGTAACTTTTATGTTTTGGTCACAAATAAATCTAAAAATGTGTGTGCAAAATTTGATCCCTTAATCTTAACAAATGAGGAAGCAAGGACTATTCAAAATTTGAATTGCAGGTAATTTGTTTTCCAGCGAACATCAATACTTAAAAAGAGTAGTAGGCCGGTATTAAAACAAATGAATATCTTGACAATAAAATATCATTCATGCATCTGTCATATTATTTTAGTAATGTTTCTATGCTGAGAAATGTTTTATTTTCGCTTTAAATTCAATTGAAAGTTATTGATGTCTCCTCATTTCTCAAAGGCTGCTTTGTCTCTAATTGAGAATTGCTATCTCGAAAAAAACTGGATTGGCAAACGTTCCGTCTTTTGTCAGGGCTAATAAATGGCCTCCCAAATCTCCAGATTGCAACCCTCTGGATTATTCTATTTGGAATGCTCTTCAATAAAAAGTGTATGAAAGCCGAAGAGAACCTTTTCGGAATTTAAAAGAACTTTGCGACAAAATAGAGCAAGTGTGGCCCAATATCTCTATACATCTAATAAGAAGGGCTATTTTACAGTTTAAGCCAAGATTAAGAACTGTTTCTCTCCAAAATCGCGGTAAAATCCAACACATTTTTAGATAGATACCTGGAAACGGTCTGAAGTGCTGCCGTAAAAGTGAATTTTTGTTGTTAACACCTGGGTTTTAATGGCGCACTTGATTATGAAATAAAAATATTTTCTTTTTAAGTATTTTATTATTTTCTTTATTTCCTATAATTGCTCAAAATTTGGAGTAAATATCTTCAATCTGGCAAGAGTTATTACCTGCCAAACAGGACACATTTTTTTAATCGCCAGTCGGTATTTCTTTCATCATCATTGTGCCTTTTGGTCCCCTACTCTCTTGAAAACTTCGCACAATTAACTAGATACTTAAGCCATTTTTTGAGGTTGATACGGTTCAAAACGGTTTAACATTTTATTTTCTTATTAAACGGTCACGTCATATATGTCACTTGCTAATTGCTATTTGAAAACATTTCGGACTTGTGTTTGAAACACGTTGTCCATCTTTCTCTTGTAATGACCTGAGTTTTAACCGTGTTTTAAAGGTAAAATTGTTATGGCGGTAGAGCCCTAGTCACCCAGGTGTTTGAAATTTTCGAATTATTGGAGATTAATCCATTTTATTTTAAACCGAGGTGTTCTGGAATGATCGACGGTATCTTCCACGTTCAAATTGATGATTCAGTAGTATCCGTGGATTATTAAACATCCACCCAACTGAAAAACGGTAAGTTTAATTTTGAGTATCACACAAAGACGAGATCCATCGTGGAAGCGACTTCTTGATCCCTTCAATTGCCAAGTAATATAAAAAAACGTCATGTTTTAAACATTTAAAAAGTTCTTCTACTATCGAATTTTTTCCTGGCCTTGGAAAGGTTGTAGAACAAAATAAGGAATGTTCACATATTTTTTTTTTATTGCATAAATCGTTTAAGGAAGTCATTACAAACCCAAAAAAAAATATTTTGAAAAAAATTACTAGGATAATTTAGCTACAAAAAATGTTTACTTTTCGGTATAATTTTATACAATTTAAAAAGCACCCATTTGTCCTTAGTTTTGATTGGATTAGTGAAAAATGACGTCAGGAGATCAGCAAAAATCTACATGTTAACAGGTTTGATTTTCTCGGAAACAGTCAGAGGCAGACAAATCGAATTTTTTGGATTGATAGAGGAATAGTTCAACTAGCTTCGGTAAAAAAATCAGTTATACAGGATGTTTCGTTTCGGAGCTATTAACTGTCAAATTCGAAATTTCCGCGATTTCCGTTGAAATCGGGTACGGGTCGCAAATGTGAATTAAATCGATGTAAATTTTCGGAGGCTGTAGGGGACCCGGAGCTTCAGAACTCTACTGAAAATAGCAAGTAATTCTTTTTAATTTTTTTTAGGTCGAAATATGACATTTCCAGACCCCTCTTTGGTACCTAATAACTCGAAGGCAAAACGTCAGATCGAAAAACGGATTCATAAGTGGAACTTTAAAATCTGAAATACTTTTTTTGCAATACCCTTACCGAAACCTAAAATCACTGGAAAATGGAAATATTTGGAAAAAAACTGGAAATTTAGATTTTTGACCTGTATTTCACGGTTTTTAATTTTTTGTGGAGTCAAAATGGTTCAAATTAAAATCCCATATACGTCATCGGACAGGGCTCGTCAAAGTACCTATGTTATCTATATTTTTTAGTTTCTTCATTCTCTATAGGAAGGGAACAATCGCCGATTAAGTTTCGATTTTTTTACTTTTTGGGCTAGAAAAACAATGGGTAAAATTTCCTTAAGAACCTTCATCATATAATTTATGTTACTGTGAAACTCGAAAAACTTTTTAAACTCGTCAAGTAGTAGACTGCTGAACAACAAGAACTCTCCAATTCCTCCTGGCTTTAGACTAGTTACATTGGCTAACTTGCGAATATAGAAGTGATCAATTTTTTGTAATCAAATCATTAAGTGTGATTATTTTGATAAACATAATATTTTATTAAATTTTAATTTAAATAAAAGGTTACAATGTTTATCGACTGTTGTACTTTATCGTGATTAATATTATTTAAAAACCTTAAAAACTATTCACGCCGTAAACAATATTTAATAATAATAATTAATTTAATTTTAAATCTTGAAATAAAAAGGGTTACTTGAATTAAACATATTATTTTGGTACATACTTACACATTAAGCTTAACATAATATACTCGTATAGTAAAATTAAGAAAATATAGTAAAATGAGTAAACATTTCGCTATTGAAAAGAAGATTACGAATTGAACCAAAAATTAAAATTTTGCTGTAAGATATGTTTTTTAGAAGAAGCTCAATGGTTTATTAAAGACATATTAACTAAAGTAATAATATATTTTTTTTTATCTAAGATAAGCCTAAGTACTAACGTACCGTGGGCGTCTGAAGAGAAGGGAAATGTAGTCTATTGACACTGGATTTGAAGGATTGGAGGTTGGAACGGGAAGGGAAAATATCTGCAGGAAATTTATTCCATAATCTGGAGACCCTAGGTATGAATGAGCGAGAGAAGTGGTCTGTTCTAGGCTTTTGTAGCTGGACAGTAAAGGGATGCATACGTAACGCACCTCTTGTTGTTCTGTTAGAGAGTCAAGGGGTGAATAATACCGGCTAGTTCTTCAGAGCAAAATCCGTGGAAGTAGAGGTAGAAAAGGGATAAATCCCCAACAGCGCGGCGATGAGCGAGAGAAGGGAGTTTTCTCGTGAGGGCTGGGTCATTGATAAGACGAATGGCTCTCTTTTGGATAGAATCAAGGATGTTAAGTGTCGAAGGTGATGCCGCTCCCAAGATGTGGGAGCAGTATTCTAGGTTAGGTCTTATTTGGAAAACATAGAGATTGTATAAGTTGGAAGGGGAGAAGCATTTTATGGCTCGAAAGAGAAAGCCAAGCTTTTTAGCTGCCGATGGGGCTACTAAAGTAATGTGTTTAACTCATTATTTATTCTCTGAGTTCACAAAAGAATGCACTATCTATTGATTGCACAGAATTGAAGCTTTCAAGGCTTAAGTTAATTAGAAAATCATAGTTCTTGGAATTAGATCGTGTCAAAGTGGAATAACTTTCTGACATTTTGCCTTCATTTGCACGAGGCATTACCAGGGATCCTCACACAGAATGCTGTTCCCTGAAGATATCTCGTACAGTCGAATGCGAAACATCTGATCCCAAAAACTGTGCTGACTCACACAAAAAGTGAAGAATATTTATCAGATTTTAAATCTTTATTTCATTTGAGCGGTATGCTCGATTTTGTTTAAATATCGTTTCTTTTTACAATAACTTTGTGTTACGAATGCAACCTACAATTTATTACTTCTAATGTACAGGAAAAAATCCATACATATGTTTTTCTGTATTGTATACTGACTTACACAAAAAGTGACGAAGATTAAATTTATCATATTTTATATCTTCATTTCATTTGAGCAGTATGCTAGAGTTTGTTCAAATGTCGTGTCTTTTTAGAATAACTTTGTGTTACAAATGCGAACTACATTTATTACTTCTAATATTATTATTAATTAATTATTATATAAATTTTGTACCCAGATTTATATTTATTTTTTGTTTTTTATTCGATCTTTTTATAGAAAATACAACAAAAAACATATGCCTAGACTTATATTAGTACAATAATAAATCCTAGTTCTTATCTGCTACATGAACTGTAACTGCAACTGCAATATTTTGTAAACACCCTGTAAACGAACTTATTGTCAAAACACATGGCTATGAATTAGTAAAAATTTAAACTAAATCTAACGACACATTCTAATGTCATATACATCCACTTGCACAATTTAATCAAGAATTAAACTACTTGGACACTTTTGTAATATGACAGCACTTATTTTAATGTCATTGCCAAAGATGTCTCTTAACGTCAATTAAATTTATTACTTCATAAAAAATCTTGAGCAAGAAGCTGCTAACATTATTTATTTTGGCTTCGTCATCTGTTTTTAAGCCAGCGCAGCGTATGATTTCTAGATTTGAAATATTGTTTTAACTTAAAATTAAATATTTTGCCAGTATGTTGAAAGAATTTGTATATTCTCATTTTGAAACAAACAATGTTGTAAATCTAATTTCAACATAAAACTTCCTCAAGACCCTGAACAATAATTCACCGCATAAAGAGTATTTTCTTGTAGAGTTTTCAAAAATAAACTGTAAATTAAGTGAACATGAATTAGTGCTAGAGCCAATGAAGAATATTTGTATTTTTTAAAATGCAAATACTCCGACACATTAACATCATTAACAGCCCCTTTGTAGTTACCGTACATAAAAATTACAGCAATTTGCATATTATACATCAGCCTAACACAAAATTAAATCTTGTCGAAAATTATTTACACCAGCATATTATAGGTATTAAGTATACACGTTTTTCGAATAAACTAATCTTTAAACATGCTCATGCTCAGAATATTGCAATATTAATGTTATTCCTTAATACTCACTTTTGGACAGATTTACTATGGCTAGACCGGTCTAATTTGACAGTTAAAGTGTTTAACTGACAAGTGCAAGAATAAGACAACTAAGTTTTGAACTGTGAACTTATTTCTTAGTCTTTTTGCAATTTTACACAACAGCACAATTTAAATATGAATTTTCCGCAATAAAAAGATTAATAAGAATTAATTAAGAAGAAATTCATCTTAGCTGCAGGTTCGTAGATAAGAATTATTTAAAAACTAAGAAAGTCGCTGAAATATTAGAAAACCTCATACGTTTTTAATAACAATTTATTAACAATAACAGGACAAAAGCTTTCCAAAACATAACTGATCATAAAAGATCATAATTTAACCAAATATTAAATCTTCAACCTTTCAGTTTATTTTGTAATTTATTGTTTTGCTATGAGACAATTTGTCCCTCAGGAAATTTACCTTTGTTTTCTATGTATTCTTGAGATATTCTGCCTAAAAAACCAAAGCATCCATAGTATTTATATTCAAGAATATGGACTTTACTGGCTTCACTGTTACAGCCTGTTTCTCAAACCTTTTAATCAGGTAATAAAATTTAATTAACGTTTAGAGTCGCCTTTGGCAGTGTTATCACATTACCAGGGTCCAATTAGTTCTCCAAATTAACAGTCCAAACTTGTTTTTCACTTTGTATTCATGAAAAAATCATCATCGAGATTTTTTCAGACCTTAATGTTTTGGGGCCCCTAGAACACAAAAAACATGGTTCCCATTTCCGTTAGTCTATCTGTCTGCCTGCTTAAAACCTATTTCACCAAAGAAAAACAAACTTTTCATGTATATTGGGGGGTTTACCACTTCCGGTGAAATAGAAGTACATACAAGGGTGAGCACCTTAAAAAATAATTATATTTCTGGTTGCTCTAACTCAAAAATGGTTCGTAATTGAAAATAGCTATTTGTGTATTAAGAGCGCAAAGTGATATATTGCCGCTCTGAGCGATAAGTTAGACGCGCGACGCGTAGCGGAGCGCGGCCATCTCGCGAGAGCGGCAATGTCACATTGCGCTCGAATTACACACATGATTTTTTCTACAACCGGTATTTTTATAAAAATATTTTGTAATGTAATTAATAATTATTGATATCAAATTTGACGGTTTATATTTTGTGTCAAAAGTCGCAGATACGCTGGACGTTTCTTTATTATTATTAAGGTGTCCATGGTAACTAAGCGAGCGACAAAGTAAAACAAACGCTTGTTCCTCGAAAATGTCCAACTTTGCGCTTTCTTTTGAAAGCGCAAATTTGTACTTTTCGCTCGGTTGTAGAAAATAGCTATTTGTTTATTAAGAGCGCAAAGTGATATATTGCCGCTCTGAGCGAGAAGTTAGACGCGCGACGCGTAGCGGAACGCGGCTATCTCGCGAGAGCGGCAATGTCACTTTGCGCTCGAATTACACACATGATTTTTTCTACAACCGGTATTTTTATAAAAATATTTTGTAATGTAATTAATAATAATTATTGATATCAAATTTGACAGTTTATATTTTGTGTCAAAAGTCGCAGATACGCTGGACGTTTCTTTATTATTATTAAGGTGTCCATGGTAACTAAGCGAGCGACAAAGTAACTTTGTCGCTCGGCGAGCGACAAAGTAAAACAAACGCTTGTTCCTCGAAAATGTCCAACTTTGCGCTTTCTTTTGAAAGCGCAAATTTGTACTTTTCGCTCGGTTGTAGAAAATAGCTATTTGTTTATTAAGAGCGCAAAGTGATATATTGCCGCTCTGAGCGAGAAGTTAGACGCGCGACGCGTAGCGGAGCGCGGCTATCTCGCGAGAGCGGCAATGTCACCTTGCGCTCGAATTACACACATGATTTTTTCTACAACCGGTATTTTTATAAAAATATTTTGTAATGTAATTAATAATTATTGATATCAAATTTGACAGTTTATATTTTGTGTCAAAAGTCGCAGATACGCTGGACGTTTCTTTATTATTATTAAGGTGTCCATGGTAACTAAGCGAGCGACAAAGTAACTTTGTCGCTCGGCGAGCGACAAAGTAAAACAAACGCTTGTTCCTCGAAAATGTCCAACTTTGCGCTTTCTTTTGAAAGCGCAAATTTGTTCTTTTCGCTCGGTTGTAGAAAAATTATATTGCACATAAATAAATAAATGTTTATTGTTTGGACTTTGTACACTAAACCAACTAAACTTCCAGTGAAATTTATAAACCTGTCACCTGTATTATAAAAATTTTTCTTTTGTTACTTTAAATCAAATAGAATTCATTTTCCAAAAATTATATTTTGCATTTTGCTTTTACCGTTGATATAAGTAAAGCCACTTTCGATTCCTTAGTCCTTAGTTATAGGGTGAGCAACTTATTTTTTTGTTTTGTTTTTTGCTCTAATTGATGCACTACTTATCTAAAACAAATATTACTTATATAGTAATTGCAATTTGCATAAGTAGGTTGTTATTATTTACAAGGGTGTAAAGTTTAAATTAATTTAGTTTATTTGTGTTTTAAATCGAGAATCTAAGCTTAAAAAATTAATATTTTTTAAGAAATTTGGCAACAAATATGTCTGAATAAAAAAAATATTTTTTTTCTACCAGCGCAGCTAAAAATATAAAATTTTGGCTACGGTTTCTCAATAGGCTGTATATCCTAATATCCTAATATGACATGAAAATTAGGTTATCGCTTACAGGGTGTTTGCAAAATAATGCGCTTTTGGTAGAACATATAAATGAAGGCAGGCATTTTAAATGGAACACCCTGTATTTTACACTTGCACTCAACAGAGAAATGAACTATTTACCTAAAAGTATTATAATAATTATTATTTTCCATTTTTAACTAACAGTTTAGACACCGTACGTCTAGTTAACTAACTAAACATAAATATCAATAATTTAGACACGTATAACAATAACTTTGACGACCACTTTGACAATCAAACGACTTTTATGAATCTTTTATTTTTAGACATTACTTTGCTCATGGCTACCTATGTTTTTAGTTAAGAAATCTTCTTGAGAATCTCATCAGTATTATTATTTTGTTTTGTTGCTCATAAACCCAGAACCGCTAAAAACAGGTATCTTATCACATTATACTTTTAGATAAAGAATTACTTGCTCTTTTGAGTGTCACTATAAAATACAGGGTGTTCCATTTAGAATGCCTGCAAAACTTGCCTTTTTATATTCTACCAAAAGCGTAATATTTTGTAAACATCCTGTAAACGATTATTTAATTTTAATGTCATTATGATATAGTAGCTTATTGAGGAACCGCAACCAAAAAATCATACTTCTAGCTACGCTGGTGGCGAAGAAATGATTTTTTTTATTCAGACATGTTTATTGCCAAATTCCTTAAAAAATAATTTTTTATGCCAAAAAGGCTCTACATAAGTATAGGACATGTTTCATAAAAATGTTTCAAAATGTTTTATGGAATTTAAAAATGTAATAATATACAGGGTAACCTATTTAAAAAAAAAAACAAGGTACCAGGTACGAGTAGATCTGGATACGCTGTAATATAAGAAATATTTTTAAAATGGAGATAACGGTCTCCTACTTAGGTCTCGTACTTCTAATAAGCCACTGAGTTTGGAATACCCTGTATAAGTTTTCAGTTTGCACTTTTATTAGAATCAAATAACTAAATATCGCGATTTAATTAAAAATAATGAATAACATTTTTATAAAGGTTGCATTGTTTATCGACTGTTGTACTTTTCGTGATTAAATATTATTTATGCCTATATACGTCAAAGGTTGTTTAAAACCAGAAATTATTAAATATCATGCCGTAAATATTCAATATTCATTTTCTTAGATTAAGAATGTTGTGGAATGAAACAGGCATTCCTTCGATTGAATAGAACAATAAGAATTTGCGTAGAAATAAGGAATCGTGTTTTAACACAAATCTGCTCCAAAGAAGTAAATGACAATTTTCTTTTATCAAAGACAGCCCACGTAGACTTCAAACCTCAGTACTTAATTTACCCAGAATATTTTTGTAGCACGTATAGTGGAAAACAAATTGTAAATTTTTTAATGGATAATACATGGTTATTTATTACAAATGATTCACTTCATTTTAAAGCCATTCACCTCCAAGTTATAAATCGTACTCGTTCGTAGTGATCTAGCAAAGAAAGACCGAGTCTTATATTTAAAGCTTACAGACTTCCTTGTGACAGATCAAGTGGCTGCACGAGTTTCAGTTACGAAGTAGCTTAGTAGAAAACATTTTGTGTTTGGGGCTTGTTAAAGAGACTGTTTATGTGCCACTAGTTTCAGCAACATTGGATGAGCTCCGGTACCGTATCACCCCTGCATTGATGCCCGTCAACGTGAATATGCTACAACCATTGAACTAAACAAACACACCCTTTAGTTCAATGGCTACTACAATGCATCTGAGACGAACTAGACTATAGCATAAACGTGTGTCATTGGGTCAGAGCACACACTGAACATGTGTAATGTCGTGATTTAATCTTTGAAAATTTCGATTTCTTTTTATTCAACATTTATTTTATGTTTATAAAACTTCGTGGCATACCGTGTTTTACACCCGGTGAATCATTTGTAGTAATCATGTAAAATAAATTATTTGGTTATAGTGTTATTGAAAAATTTTGGCCATTTCTAAAATACAAATATCCTAGAAATTTAGAATAGTGTATTGGCATAATTTACTTACCTGTTAAAAAATGGATCTCGGAAGACATATACCAAATTATAAAAATTTATATAATACTTTTTCATATTATACCAATTTTTGATTTTATATTCTCCACTCTGATGACCCACTAACACTAAACAGATATCAAAAACCGGTAATGTTGATTTTTCGCAACGTATTGACACAAAACCCTTACATGAGGACACCTACACAGGAGGGTAAAAGTTCTCTTTTTCACCATTAATACAGTCAGATGATTTATTGTGAAATATTGTAATTTTTTAATGACTAAAAATAACAATTTCTTGCTATTTAATTTCCATAAAAGGTTACAACGTTTATCGACTGTTGTACGTTTTAGTGATTAAATATTATTATTTACAGGCTTTAAAAGTTGTTCAAAACTAAAAGCTATTAAATATTATGCCGTGAATATTAAATTTTAATTTTTCTTAGTTTACCTATGATTATGAATGATATGGCATATTAAAAGAAATTTATTTTCTGCTTTTAAAACGCACAACAGTAAGATACGTAGTCCGGTAAACTGTGAAATCTAATTTTAACATACGAAATAAGAACTAAACGATAGTTTATCGAGTAAATATTTTGTTGCAAACCTACATATTGGAAACTGGTAAGTATATGTAATAAATTATTTGATTGTAGTGAATGAAAAAGAGAGATTTTGCATATTGAAATTAGAGACAGCTCACCTATACACGAAAAAATATCAAATTGCCTGTTACCTATTGGGTCTCAAACGGTTAAAAATTTATACAGGATGAGTTTTTAAAGTGTTAACAAGGCGATATCTCGAGAACAGTATAAAATATGTTTATGAAATATTGATGAGTTAATAGGGAGATGGGGGGACATATTTATACATATTTTTGACATTTACCCCCTCTCTATTTTAAGGAGTTATGGGTATCTTTTTAATTTTTAATCGGATGGTGTACTTTTGTTTATAAAATTCGGATATACGTAAAAAACTAGGTATGTGTACAATTTTTTTTGACTTGCTCTTTCGGTTAAGGAATTAGGGTTAACTAAATTTTAATTGAATTTAAAAAATAAATAAATTTTACCAATAAATTAAATTGACTTATTTCAGAATTATTATTTGTTTCCATGGAAATGCGTTATTTTTTACTTAAGGCAGTTCAGAATTTTTACGTTTTAACGATGATTTATCTTTTATTGCTCAATTAAACATGGAAGCGAATTTTAATGTGCAAGTTGGTATGTTGTTAATTCTGGGGGAGTGCAGAAAAAACCAGAGAGAAGCTGCACTAGTGTGGGCGAAGAGGTTTCCTAATAACCCGAAACCTCACATGGCATTTAAAAGGCTGGAAACCAGAAAGTCGTTCTGGCAGTCTGAAGACGAAACGAATTCGGAACCGAACTAAAACGGGCGAAAATAGGGCAGCTGGCGTTTTAGGAGCGGTAGCTATTGACCCGTATGTAGGGACCAGACGGTTTGCTAGAGATGCTGGAATGAGTAAAATATCAGTTGTGACCATATTGCACTTGTACAATTTTAATCCATACCACATTATACTCCACCAAGGGTTATATGGCTAAGACTTTGAAGATCGCGTTACATTTTGCAATTAGGTCACAAGACAAATGCAAGGAAATAACAGGTTCCTAATGAATGTTGTTTTTTCTGACGAAGCTACTTTCCATAATTGTGGGCACGTAGGATTTTAAGTGATCAATAGAAATTTTTGTTTGTTTGGTTGTTTTCTTTAGGTAAGTAGACCAATATCCACTACTGGGCGTCGGGAAAATCCCCACTGGATGAGAACTCTGCCAGATCAACATCCCTGGTCAATTACTGTCTGGTGTGGTATAATCGGGGATAGAGTTATTGGTCCGCATTTCTTTGAAGGACATTTAAATGGAGAAATGTACACAGATTTTTTTGAAGCCAATTACCCCAATTATTAAACCAAAACATAAATCCTGACATGTGGTTTCAGGAGCTCCACCCCATTATGCAGTACAGGCCCGTAATCATTTACATGAAATACATATTTGAAAACAGGTGGATTGGGCGAGCAGGTCCAGTCAACTGGCCTTCTAGGTCCCCGGATTTGGCCCCCATGACTTTTCCTTGTGGGGTTTTATAAAGGACAAAGTGATGGCGACGGCATCTACAACTTTAGATGGTATGAAAGACCGAATCCGCTTTGCCTGCTGATTAGTGACAACTGAAATGTTACAGCGGGTATGAAATTCACTTAGAAAAAAAGTGATAAAGTGTTTGGAAGTTGAAGGGGACATTTCGAACAACTTCTCAAGCATGACAGACGATAAATAAGTTGAATTTAATTGTTAATTTTTTTTTTATTTTATAACCTAATAAATCATAATTCCGTAACAGAAAAGACAAATGAAAATTTTTTTACACATACGAGGTTCCTTACGTATGTAGCATTTTCCAATTTTAGAAACAAAAGTACATCATCCCATTTAAAATTTCCCCCAACACCTCAAAATAGAGGGGTTAAATATCAAAAATATGTTTAAATATGTCCCCCTATATCCCTATTAACTCACCAAAATTTCATGAAAATATTTTAAACCATTTTCGAGATATCGCCTTGTAACACTTTAAAAAATACTGTTTTACTACAATACATCAGTACATACTTCTTTGTCTTTTATTTTAATATCCCACTGAACAATTACAAACGCTTTTTTAAGTGTTGTCTCTCGTAACGCATGAGTATGCAACCCTTAAACTGGATTATATAGAAGGGTAGAACTTTTTAGATTAAAATGTTGTTTATTAAAACCAGGCAATTAAATATTGCAATTGCTTAACAATTAAAAATAACAATTCATTGTATTTCCAGAACTGTTGTTGTTTTTCGTCATTATGGAGTATTTATAGACTTTAAAGGTTATTTAATACTAAAAACTTTAAATGTCATGTCGTAAATATTAAATTTCTATTTTCTTAGTTTATGAATGTTGTAGAATGGGGTTTGTTAAAAGAAATTGTATTCTCTGCTTTTGGAACGAACAACACAAAGTTAGATACCCTTGTGAACTGGGGAATCTAGTTTTAAGATAAACCTACTCCAATTTATACTAGTGTTCGGATACTATCGATTGCACTATGGATAGTATTCCACTATCGAAGAATACTGATACCGAAAAGACACTATACTATCGAATATGCATATAATATTAGTCTTTGTAACATGATTTTAAAAAGCGACAATCTTCCACAGTATTATTCGACAAAAAATAATTCGGTTGCATTAGGAAAATGTTTCTGGGCAATATAAAATTACTGCAATTTATAACTGTTTTCGATTGGTAAAACTAGTGCACCACCAATGTATTTCTATCTCTCTTTATCAGTATCGAAGAAGAAAGGATAAGGATACACTGGTGTTGGCCTGGTTCTATCAATCGAATACGTATATAAATGCAGTTTAACTAAATATCTGAACATCCACATTATTCCATGTTAAATCTAAAATAAACGATTTATTTCAGCGTTGTTGTGCTTAATTACAATTATTTTTAAACAAACAGACAATCTTAACTATCGATAGCACTATCGATAGTATCCGACCACTACTTTATACCAGTACATACAGATTAAGAAAATTTATATGATTTTTGTCTTCTGTAATAATATGTGGGTACGGAACCCTTAAACGGCGACACCTGACCACAATTAGTAAATTAAAATTGTGACTTTTTAATGATTAAATATAAAAGTTAATTGATATTTAATTTCCATAAAAGGTTACACTGTTTATCGACTGTTGCACTTTGTCATGATTATTAATATTATTATATTACGTTCAGATTTACTAAAAAGATTTAAGATTTAGTACTGGTTTAAATTAAGATCTTCAAGTTGATCAGTTAGTTTTTGACAGGCTTTGGTCCTGTCATTAGTAATAAGTTTTCATTAAAAACTTATGAGCTATTGTAATATTTTAGCGATGTGCTTGATTTTTCCAAATGATTTTCGTCTTGAAACGTGTTGCTAGAATGAACTTAGTTCTATTATTATGGAAAGTAGGTACTAAAATTGGAATTTTCTTTATAAATTTGGGAAAAAACTCGAAAACAAATTCATAGTATAAAACTTAATTGTCTTATTCTTACACTTGTCAGTCTAAAACTTTAGGTTGTCAGTTTAGATTTAGCGTTGGAGAATCTGGCTGTAAAGGTTGTTTAAAACTAAAAATTATTAAACATCACGCTGTAGATATTATTTTGAATTATTATTATGAATGTTCTAGAATAAAATCCAGGCATGTCAAAATAATTTGTATTCGCTTCTTTGAGCACGAAAATTAAAACGTTACATACTCTTATAAACTCCCGAATCTAATTTTAACATAACAAATAAAGAACAGAATGACATTTTACTGAGTACATATTTTAGTTTGTTGCCCATTAGTGGAAAACAAATTTAGAACTGAAAAATTACATAAATTATTTATAATTTTAGTGACGACTATTTGTAGTTATTAAAATACGAATATGAAACACAGTATGTTAGTATAATTAAATTATCTGTTTTGTAACAATGTATGTACTTCTTTTTATATTATACCAGTACATGGTGTCATGTAAGGAACCCTTAAACGGTGACACCGGACTCAATAATGTAGAAGTGTAGTTTTCAGTTTTTGCTACATATTATTGTAATCAGATTAAATTTTTTTAATAATTAAAAATAACAGTTTATTGAACTTTAATAAAAGGTTACAGTGTTTATCGACTGTTGTACTTTTTCGTGATTACCTTTTATTTATCGACCTAGAGGTTTTTTAAAACTATAAGACGCATCATGCCGTAAATACTAAACCTCCAATTACTTAGTTTATGGGTGTTGTGGAATGTTAAAAAAGTGTATTCTTTGCTTCTGGAACGAACAACAGAAAGTAACGTAGAAGGGCTAACCGACGAATTTAACTTTAACATAGATCTACTCCCAAGAACTAAACGATACTTTACAGAGTAAAGAATATTTTGTTGTGGGAACTGTAGTAGAAAACACATTGAAAACAGTTAATTAAATATAATAACGGATAAAGTTGTAGGGCAAATGAAAAATGGTGATTGTTAATAAAATGAAAATAGTTGAGAAGTTTAACGAAGTATAATCAAATTGTTAGTTGTTGGATCTCAAACGACTCTTATTCAATTTTAAACAGTTATAATACTCTTTTTTCAGTACATATTTTTTTGTTTCTTATTCTAATAACCCACTAAACAGTTTTACTTAGTCTTAAGTCGTTTCCATTTAAGTAAATTTGTCCTAATAAAAGTTCACTACGAAACACCCTGTATATGTAGATATATGTCTTTTTTATTACGACTTATATTTACGTCCTCAACAGATATATTATCGGTTCAGGGATAACAACAGTTGCACCCAATATTTGCATTTCTGGTTTCGGATGCAACTATGCAAGAAAGTAAACAAGCACTTGCTAGACTAGAGGAACGGTTATATTTAACTTGCTAACCATTAGCTAGTTGTGCGGTGTCGTAACATTTTATAATATTAAAAATACCTACAGCGTTGCCGATACTTCATATTTTTCCTCCATACCTCTATAAAAAGTTTCCTGTTAGTTTATTAAAAAACACTAAGCCGTGTTAATTTTTCTCTTTGATTTATACATCTTTTAAAATTTTATATTATACAGAGCGGTTTGGAGACACTTCATATTTGATGGATTGATTAATTAATCGTACAGTTATTAAGGTACAACAGATTGAAGTTTGTAGATCCTTTTACTCCGCAACAGTAGGTAAACATAATCATGTCTTATATCACTATGGGTTTGTTCCGTTGTATTGCAGGAAACTGCACTGGAGGATATTCATTCCACAAATAAAAAAGTTTACGTTAGTGCAGTTTCGTGAAACCCAAAAAACACCTTTTGTTTATGCTATTTTTTTTTATTAAAAATAGATGAAACTATATACGCACTCTTACTCTTTTCTCTATTTGGTGGGCACAATGTGGTGTTTTCAAAACTCATGCTTACAGTTGGACGGATATAGAATAAGAAACCAAACGTCAAACGACAATAAATGAACTTTATTATGTACCCGTCTTACCACATGTTACCTTAAAAGACCTAATAATTACTTATTTGCTAATAATATACAGGGTATCCGGAAAGTCTTAGTTTGTGCAAATATCTTTGCTATCAGTAAAAGTAGAGCCACCAAATTTTTGGTGTATCTTATTGATTAATAAATCTACTTTTTTATGTAATTTAACTTTTTAAACCCCTTTTAGGAGTGGCGCTATTTTAAATGCGACCCCATGCCGTGTGGTGCCTCATTTTAAAGGTCTTCAAAAAATAAACATTAATTAAAACTAAAAATCGTGAAAAAAATTAGGAGAAGAAATAAGTACCTTTATTTCTCATATTACTTCGGAAGTTGTTCAAAATGACCACCATGCAATATTTGGCAGTAATAAAGCCGATTTTGGAACTCTGCCAAGAAGTTACACTTGCCATTCTCGAAAATGTGACAAGTGAGTTCCAAAATCGACTTTATTACTGCCAAGAAGTTCATAGTGGTAATTTTTAACAACTTTTAAAGTAATAAGAGAAATAAAGGTATTTCAATTCATAATTTGTTTTTCACGATTTTTAATTTTTAAAGGCTTAAAAACGAATTAAGATACGGACCTCGAGTTTGCTGTAAAATGTGTCTTTTTTGAATACCTTTAAAATAAGGTACCACAGAGCATAGACTTGCATTTAAAATTTTTGACCTCAACTCCCTAGGGTCACCCTTCAAGGTGGTTGAAGAAGCTAAATTACATAAAAAAGTAGATTTATTAAACAATAAGATACACCTAAAATTTGATGCCTCTATCTATACTAATAACAAAGCTATTTTCCCATACTAAGACCTTTCGGACACCCTGTATATTGTGCAATCTATAAATAATCCAAGAAGCACATTACTAAAACGGTATTTAAACGAATTCAGTTAAAAAAAGAACTAAGGTGGTGTTTTGCTAGCAAGTGTGAGCAGGGCCGTTCCGACCCGGGGGTGCAGAGGGTGCGGGGCACCCGGGCGGCAAGCCTAGGGGGCGGCGCGAGCCGCCTTATAAAAAAGGGAAAAATTAAACTTTATCATTAAAACCTCTTTCTAGTACTAGATGGGAAAGTAGAATAGATGCTTTGAAAGTTCTTAGATACAATTTGGCAAAAATATATGACGCTTTATTTGCACTTTATTCTGATAATAGCAGAGACCCTGAAACCAGAAATATGGCAAATTCATTACTCTTAAAAATCAAGTCGTTTAAATTTATTTGTTCTATTATTACATGGAATAATGTGTTAACAAAAATTAATATTGCAAGTAAAGTGATGCAGGAGTCAGATTCTACACTACCTAATATCGTTTTAATCTTGGAGCAGACGAAAACTTATTTATCTAATATTAGGTCAAATGAAGGTTTTAATGATATTTTAGAAGATGCCAAAAAAATTGCCGATGATATCGACTGTGACCCTTCGTTTCTTCCGATTAATATTGTGAGACCCCGAACAAAAAAGCGATTATTTAATTACGAGTGTGAAGACGAGGCACCTAAAGTTCCGGCTGACCAATTCAAAATTAATTTTTACTTTGTAATATTGGACACCGCATCATCAAAATTGGAAGAAAGGTTCGAGCAAATAAAGCAGCATGATACATTGTTTAATTTTCTTAACAACCTATATAATTTCCTTCAAATGGATAAATCAATTAGATTTGCAAAATGTAAAGCTCTAGAGAATAGTTTATGTGATCCATGTAAAAATCAAAAAGATATTTTAGCTCAAGATTTATATGATGAAATTGACAATGTTGCACCCTATATTTCCTCTGAAATGAACGCATTGAATGTTATTAACTACCTATTCACAAATAACCTCATCTATCATTCTATCTATATTAAAAATATTTTATTCACTCTATTTTCGAGGAAAATTCACTTTTTGACAAGCTCACACAGTGTGAATTTTCCTCGAAAATAGAGTGAATAAAATATTTTTAATACAGTAACAGAACCCAAAGATTTGTCAAAAATTACATTAGGTAATCAATTCTTGTAATAAGATTTTTCTTGTTTTGGAACCATCAGAAATATTTGTCTTGTTTTAAAAAAGGAACCAATAGCCATTTTTTTAAGTTTTATTTTTCACTTGGAGTCTGACTATGTTTGCACTAGGGATGCACACGAAAAATGAAGAATAGCTATGTATATTACTTTAATTTTTGTTTTGGCATGTATCCGGTTATTTCACTTTTTGTAGATTTTTTAAGGTAACCATTTCAAAAAAAGTTCACACAATGTTTTATTTCTAGTTTTAGCGCTTTGAAATGATAATACTGCCTAGTTATTTGAATGATCTACTCATAATTTTTCCAGTACAAAAAACCAAGCCGAATGCGAATAATAGTTCTTTTTTCACATGCATTCGATGGAAAACCGTTTATCGCCGATATCTCTGATAGATGGGACAGTTACATTGAAAGTTAACGGACTTCAAATAAAGAATTAAGTGACGATGGCGCTTCAATTTTTTTTGTTCTAGGACGTATAAGAAATTGTAATAAGACAACAACCTGAAAAAGAAAATATAATTAGAAAAAAATTATTTGAGGTCCATGCAAATTAGCAAAATTGCCGTTGATGTGCAGAAATTGGATTATCTTGTAACTTTTATCTCAAGTAGAACTGGATTAAATAGTATTTAAGTTCACCATGATTTTTCTTAACTCTGTTTATATATCGTGTTTCTTGATTCTAATCTATTAGTCGGAAATTTAAGAATGTAAAATTTGTACGTGATCCCTTAAGAGAAACAGCTCAATTCTGCGTTTCAGTTCTTTATGTCTAGAAACTGCACCCAGAAAGATTGTGGAGCAGCACTTCTGGTGTCTTATTTTTGGTCAACCTCGACCAATTCCAAAAATTGTTTTAACACGTGGTCTATTACTAAATTGAACCCTAATGCTTTTTTAAAATAAATATTTTTCTTGATCTCAGCAATTACTTCTTTACGAAATTCACGTTTAACAAAAACTGGGACATTTTTTATATCTCCTTTTGATTGAAGTGCTTTCCACAATTTAAAAGAAAAAATGCTTATTTTCCCAACCGAATCGGCTTCTTTACTTATCTAAGTTGAAAAAGTACTCAGTGGGCAAATTCTGCCTTTGGCAACGCAACTTGGCATCGGTTCCGTCAAAACTCACCTACCATGAAGAGCGAAGAGCATGTTCGCTACTCCATCAAGTCTGTTACCATGCATTTATTTCTTCAGAGCTAACCTGGCAACGCCGCTATCTTCCTTCATTACCGTGATCTTGGCATTCTTCGTCGAGGGCAGGCAAAGAGCTAAGCTGTAAGTACAGCAGACCTCCGGTTCTACTTCGTTCTGAATATCTTGCTTCGGTGTCACTGATACTTAATAGATATAATTTTCTTATAGTAGCTATAAACAGTGTTATCTAATCGCATGTTACTCCATTATTATTCTATATTACAGCTCATCACTGCTAATTAGTTTTAAATTCAAAAATATAAAAATGTAATGGTTATTTACGTGATAATGTTCTAAATAAGAATAACTAATGCTAAGTCAGTATAGGGCTCCTCAGCTATATTTTGCGTACTGCCACGTTTTTAATTTATCTTACTGGTTCTATTGCATTTAAGACTTAAAATTTAGTTAGCACCAGTACAAAATTGTATGGTTTAAGAATATATACCACTTATCCTGCCCCATCCTGCAACTAGAAGTAATGTATTAATTATTTTTGCATAGCAGCTTATTACGACAGAAATTTAGATACAAACAAAAAACCTTCATTATTCTACAGGGTGTCCGTAAAGTCTTAATATGGGCTTGCTATTAGTAAAGATAGACACCAAATTTTATGTGTATCTTATTGGTTAATCTACTTTTTTATGCAATTTAACTTTTTCAATCGTCTTGAGGGGTGACGCTTGAAGTCCAAAATGTTAAATACAACCCTATGACGTGTGGTACCTCATTTTAAAGGTCTTCAAAAAAGAAATATTTTACCGCAAGCCCGAGGTCTGTACTTAATTCGTTTTTAAATGGCAAGCCTATGAAAATTAAAAATCGTGAAAAAAAAATAAAAATTAAAGTACCTTTATTTCTCTTATTACTTTAAAAGTTGTTCAAAATGGCCACCATGAACTTCTTGGCAGTAATAAAGTCGATTTTGGAACTTTGCCAAGAAGTAACAAAAATGTGACAAGTGAGTTCCAAAATCGACTTTATTAGGTACTGCCAAAAAGTTCATGGTGAACAACTTTTAAAGTAATAAGAAAAAAAATATTTTTTCACGATTTTTAATTTTTAAAAGCTTGCCATTTAAAAGTACTTAAGATTCGGACCTCGGGTTTTCGGTAGAATGTTTCTTTTTTAAATGCCTTTAAAATGAGGTACCACGCGGCATAGGGTTGCATATAAAATTTTTGACCTCAACTCCCTAGCGTCACCCCTCAAGGGGGTTGAAAAAGTTAAATTATATCAAAAAGGAGATTTATTAACCAATAAGATAAACCTAAAATTTGGTGTCTCTATCTTTACAAATAGGAAATATATTTGCACATTGTAAGACTTTCCGAACTCCCTGTATATTACAGTGTTACTGCTCATTATTTTTAAACTCAAATATCATAAACATTTACAGCCTGATTCTCCAACGCTAGTCCGGTCTAATTTGACAACCAAAAGTTTTAAACTGACAAGTGTAAGAATAAGAAAACTAAGTTCTATACTATGAACTTATTTCTGAGCTTTTTCGCAAAATTTATCAAGAAAAGGAAATTTTAGTACGTACTTTCAACAATAATAGAATTAAATTCATTACAGCAACTCGTTCCAAGATGAAAATCATTTGAAAACCAAGTAAATCGCTCAAATATCAGAATAATTCATAAGATTTTAATGACGACTTATTAACAATGACAGGACAAAAACTTGTCAAAACATAACTGATGAACTATAAGATCTTAATTTAAACCAGTACTAAATCTCAATCTTTCTTAGTGAATCTGGACGTTAATGTTCATTTACATGGTAATCCAAGATAATAATAACTAATGCTAAGTCAATATGGGGCGCTTCAGCTATATTTTGCGTCCTGCCGCGTTTTTAATTTATAATGCTGATTCTTTTCGATTTAAGACTTAAAATTTAGTTAGCACTACGTAGTACTAAGACCTAATAATGGTATCTTAAAGGTCTGGTATCGAATTCTTGGATCGACTAAAAAATTATACCACCTATATAAACCTTCATAATTCATACATTACTAGTTGCAGGATAGGATTATCCTGCAACTAGTAAGGTATGAATTATAGCCATATTTGCGATGTAATGTTCTAAGAAAAAAGTACTAATGCTAAGTCAATATAATAGGACTTTTCAGCTACATTTTGCGTACTGTCACGTTTCTAATTTATCCTGCTGGTTCTATTGCATTTAAGACTTTAAATTTAATTTGCACTAAGATCTAATAATAGTATCCAAAACGTTTAACTCTTGTATGGATTAAGAAAATATACCACTAGTCCTATCCTGCTACTAGAAGTAATGTACTAATCATAGCTAAAATCTGCACAGCTGCTTATTATGACCAAACTTGTATGTTGTTTTTATTTACCACACTAAACTATACTCATTCTTAGTTCTTTTTGTTTCCATTTATTATTAATTTAATTTTTTGATATTAATGTGATTTTAAGTAACTATAATGGACTGAAAAATAGTTTGTTTGATTGCTGTTTGTCTAATTTTTCCAGTTTGCGATTTTAACAAGGAAAAGTACATAATATAATTTTGATTTGTTTAATGAGTCATGTGCCTTTTAATTTCGAAAATTTACTGCTTTTTTATAGTAAATAATCGAGGAACAACAATGTTAAACAAATACTGGCTCTGGATACTGTTCCAAAGATTTCTACGATATACATTTAGATTATTTATGCAAGATATTACCTACGAATAATTATTGTTCATTTCATTTAAGAAAAATCAATAATATAGACTATAGAGCATTAACCTGTAATAGAAACATTTTTATTTGCTGGTTCTGCATTTAATTTCTAATAATAATAATTTAGTGAGTATTAATAAAATTAATTATTTCTGGTTGTAATATTATAATAATTTAAAACAATCTAATTTTGTAGAGTAATTGGAGTAACTATTTAGATTCTTAAAATATAAAAACTGACTATCTTCATTACCTAATTTTTTATTGGTTAATGCGTATTCACTAAATGTCATTGGATGTGTTTAATGACCAAAAGCTGTGTCATCGTCTCCGAAGGCTAAGTGTTTTTTAAATAAAATTTTCGTTGTAGGTCAAACAGTTTTTGTTTCTTATTAAGTATCTGTATCATTGTGATCTTGTGCGTAAATTCTATTACACGCCGAATTTACAAGACGGAAAATCAATTTTCATCGTTGTAATTTTTGGCTTAACATGTAGGGGATATTAGCTATGACCCAATGAAAAATCAACAGTCCGAAGTGTGAATTTTTTGACAATGGTTTTCATCGTTAGTCAAATTAACAACAGCTTTATTTAAAAAAGTGGATGAAAAATTCCATAAATGAAAAAACAAATCGTTAAAGTCAATTGCTTAGAACAGAATATCTCTGGATAGACCATATTTTTAGAAAATGTCTTCGCCTTTTATTAAGTGGCCCTGTTGGTCGCCATCTTCCAGAAAAGTAGTTTTTCCGTGTTCTCGTTGGATGGCCAGTCGAAAATATCGATTCTCTGAGAGAAACTCCAACTTTGTCAGGTATTAAGACGTATTTATTTTGGCGGCCATCGAAAATGTTTGCATCGACCAGAGTCAGATAGCATTATGTATGTCGAATTTTTGTGTATAATGTGTTAATGCCTGTTATTGTAGCTAACATATCTTCAAGTATTTCTAATCTAAACTTACCACCGTCCTATTAACAGATTTGTTAAAATTTGGTGAGTCATCTCTCCTTATAAAGTAAGGTGAGTTGACGCACCATTTTATTTCGTCAACATTTATTAAGGGGTTACGCCACCCTGAAATTTTAAAAAAATCGATTTTGGTTTTGGCAAAATAAATTGTTTATACGTTAACATTAGAAGACCCCATGTACGGTTCAGGTATCGCAGACTGAAGATAATTAAAAGAAATATTTGATTTTCAGACGCTGATGTACTTTTTTTTATTTACGTTTTTCTCGAAACTACTCTTTTCAAAACGGTGTACACGATATCTCAAGATCTACTCAACCGATTTGACTCAAATTAACAACACTTCTTTATCATACTATCTACGATGTGACGTAGGATTTTTTCGATTGGATGTCTTGTTCAAAAGTTATGAATTTTTCGATGCAAATTTCAAGCTTTTTCTTCAAACAGCTGTCATTTCTACAAACAGAAAATTAAAAAATTTTCCCTACGTCACATTTTAGCTATTACCCTTTTAAATCAGAAAAAAATATTTTGTTACGTTTCAGACAATGCCTAACTAAGAAATCACGTACACCACCAGCAAGGATTTTCATCTTATTATCGGCTCATATCTCCGCCACTTTTAATTTTTTTTAAATCGTTAATATTGCAAAT
The DNA here is from genome assembly GCA_963971165.1 of Philopedon plagiatum. NCBI lineage: Eukaryota > Metazoa > Arthropoda > Insecta > Coleoptera > Curculionidae > Philopedon > Philopedon plagiatum. The sequence goes on along the minus strand of OZ020192.1, from coordinate 31,593,237 downwards.
TGTTCATAAAACTACTATGCCTGTGTAAAATTAAGATTTTTTTTATATACTTAATGGCTGCGCCAAAAAAAATTTTTTATACCTATTTTTCCGAGCGCCAGGGTATCGTAAACCCTTAATGTATATCTAGTGATGTAACGAATATTCGTATTCGCATTCGCATTCGCGAATATTCGCATATTTCTTGACATTCGCATTCGAACTCGCATTCGCAAAATTTATGCTAATATTTTGCGAATATGGACGTCAGAAAAAATGCATAAGGTGTCAATAATACTAGGTAAATGAAACAAAAAAATATTAATTTCTTCTGATTTACTCAAGTTAACAAATCACTAATCACACTCTAACCTCAAAATTCACGTGTTTCTGTTAACGATCTGTCTATAGGTAAACAAACAACCATCGGAATAAGATGCAAACGATGACAAATGTGTGCGTGCGACTCGCGCGGCAAGTCAGCTCAGCTAACTCAGCTGACAAAATTGAGCCATTGGTAAATGGCGCTAGATTTAAAAACTGAACATTCGCATTCGCATTCGCGAATATCGCATTCGCATTCGCGAATATCGGCGGCAGATATTCGCACTTGCATTCGCATTCGCGAATGCTTAAAAATTGATATTCGTTACATCACTAATCCTTACACACATTTCGATTACATACTTTCATTAGAAGAGATAATAAGGGGACAATAACGCCCAGAAATGGAAGAAATCAGAAAATAAGTTTATTGAAATATTTCGATTTTCCTTTGGAATGTATGTTTTTTTGCAATATTCTTCAAAATAACATTTTTTAATTTGTAATGACTTGCTTAAACCATTTATGCAATAAAAAAATACATTCCCTATTGCGAAAATATGAGAATAGCAGGATGGACAGGAAAAGAGGATTATACTAAAAAAAGTCGAGTGGTTTTGATTCGTTTTGGTATGCTTTTTAAAAGAGTTGCCTATTTAAAAAAAATGTTCTAGAGTTATACTAATTGCCTGGCAATTGCAAATACGTAGATAATGGGCAAACGATGGGCAGAAATTAAAGCTGAAATCGTAATAAATTTAATTAAAGCTGAAATCGTAATAAATTTAACAACCCATAATAGCAGCTCATACCATTTGAAATCTTCATTTATTACCAATCTATTACGTTTACCTAATTCCATATCAATTTCATCAAGCAATAAACTGGCTAAAAATAAAACCAAATAATTTTCTTGAAAATTATATAAATTTCTGCACGCACCATCTGCAGAAATTAATTTACGAAACATCTGCTACGAAAAATTATTTTGCATAATAACTGATGGCACTCCAGATATATCTGCGGTTACGATTCATATTTTAAAGTCAAATAGCAGACTTGGTAGTTACAGGTAATTTTAAAATGGCTTTAATTGAAATTGGTATTATTTAGATCTTAACGGCGAGATCTCCAACGCTAGACCAGTCTAATTTGACAACCAAAAGTTTTACACTGACAAGTGTAAGAATAAGACCACTAGGTTTTGTACTATGAATTTGTTTCTGTTTCTTCGCAAATTTAAAAAAAGTTAATTTTAGTACATACTTTTTACAATAACAGAACTGCATACATTTTAGCAAAACGTTCCAAGATGAAAATCATTCGGAAACCAAGCAAATCACTGAAATATTGCAATAACTCATTAGTTTATAATGACGGCATATTAACAATGACAGGACAATAACCTGTCAAAACCTAACTAATCAACTAAAAGATCTTAATTTAAACTACCTAGTACTAAACCTTAAAACTTTGTAGTAAATCTGAAAATAATAATTTTCAGTTATATCAAAGTCACAGTTCCAAGTTTTTAATCCAGTGTTAAATCCCAATTGAGTGTTAAAAACAAAATATTATTTAAATTACGGAAGTCAGCTGATTTTTAACGGGGAAGAAGAGCTCACTAGGCGACAAAATTGACAAAGATGCCAAATAACACGATAATGAAGACAAAGACGAAAATAAAACATTCCCCGTTATAGTAATTACCAATTCGGCTAAAGGGGACGCCACATTCTTAATTTGAGTCGCCAATACCTTTGGCATACCGAAACTGCCCAAAATCTTAGCCCTTCAATGATTATAAAAACAATTTCCACTACAAAACCCTTGGAGATGTTTATTTTTTCAGTTGTTTTTAACACAGAGGGGACTTAGTTCTAGAGTAAACTAGTTCCACAATATGCTCGGATTAAATTTGTCTCTGTAAAATCTTCGATCAAATATTAGTTAAGTTGGAAAAATTTTGCATTTCAATACAAAAAACAATTCAAAGGAAAATGTTTTCTTCGATATTTGAAATTAATATTATAATATCTGTCCCTACACGGTCAATAATATTGATGTTTTTCTTTATTTGAGGGTGCACAATACACTATCAATATTATGGACGTCAGTATTGTTATTTTTCTGAACCATATCAATGGATAATAGACAGAAAGCATGTGTTTCTATAATTTTAGCTGCAAGCACAAAAAGGATCCACGAAGATGGTTTGAAAATTTCCTCTGTTCCCGCGCCCGATTTTTTCAAAGATAATATTTTCTTCAATTCTTCAAGACAATTGAAATAAGCTTTGGATGAAGTATGACTGTGATTTTGTTCAAGCTCCAGGATGCACAGAAATTGTTTACACTCAAGAAAATGCTTGCCCGGCAGCCTTGCTTGTATGTGGAATACTTCTTTGTTGATTTTTAATTTTTTGTCTTAAATGGTCTTCCACCTTTAACACGGGCTAACCGCAGATAATAGTATTTCAGAGCCGGATTAATATCCACCACAGTATTAGGATTTCGTTGTCTTTGATTGTCAATAATTGTTCTGCTATCACGGAACCAAAACTTATTGTTTGTGGCTTTCCTGTAGTCCACCAAAACACAAACAAAATTTTCATATGAAGAAAATTTATGACCTATTTTCATGTTTTATAGTTTTTACGCAAAATTAAACCACAATGTTTGCATATCATTTAAAATACGTAACTATTATTCTTTTAGGTTAGAACTGCCGGCACTCCGTTTTGGCCGTACCTGGACTACGACGATGGAAACCGGCACCGGCAGTGGAGTCACTTATTTTTAAAAAATATTGAACCTCTATAACTTGAAGCTAAACTGTGCTTTTTTACTCGCGGTCTTATTTAAACTACTCGCCGCGCTCGTAGTTAAAACCGACCGATCGCTTGTAAAAAAGCGCTGCTTTAGCCACTTGCATAAACTACTATTATTATTATTATTTATTGTTACTGGTATGCGTACAAGTCAGTAAAACATTTGTTAGCAATATAAAGTGAGGACATAAAGTATGGAATAAATTTATTATATAACAAATGACAAACTTTATGGAAAATCGCTCGGACACGTCAACTTTATTTTTATTTTTTACATAATTTAAAAATATTTGTCATTATACAGGGTGGCTGACTAGTTCGATTTAAAGGCTAAAAATAAAAAATAACTATAAAGTGTTATATATTTTTGAAAAGCTCTCGAAAGGGGAAACTTAATGGTTAAGAAATATACAGGGTGTTCCATTTAAAAAAACATATGTTTGGTTAATATCTCGAAAAATATCACATCTGATGAAAATCTAACCACGCCACTCGACTCTACGTAGAAAACCCTAATATGATCCATTTTTACTTTTTTATATAAGGTACAAGATAACTGAAATGTGAGGGAGGTCCGAAAATGGAAAAAAAAACAATTTCGTCCTGTATATCAAAAACGAAGGGGACCATGAATAATATTTTATGCCATCTTTCGTTTCATCAAAAAGTAGCAACACTTCGCGAAAACCGCAACTCTCTATCGCTAATAACAACCGAGATACGCAATTACAAGGAAATACGGACACAAAAAAAACTATAGATTATGATGCAAATTAACGAAAATTGATGTTGACGGTGCAACTTGTGCAATTTGTTATAAGCACTGAATTTAGGAAAAAAGGGTGACTAAAAAATCGATTGTGTTGTTAGTCTATAGTCGTAGAAAAAATAATGTGTACACGACGTTTCGAAAGTGCTTTGCACCACCGCAGCTCCCGACTGCGTCTCGAGCGGCGAACTTGGTGCTCGAATTGCAAAGCAATACTTTCGAAACTGGGTGTGATACAAGCAACTAATTTAGTATAATTGCAGGATTTATCCCTTTGTTTTTTTTTTCATAATTAGTATTCGTTAACAAACATACAATTGCATTTCAAAACAAATACAAGACCGGTTAGGTACAACTTTTCATGCTTGGCAGCTACCCGACCGCTTCCGATTGGCCGAATAATGTTAAGCCATTTCTTTTTAACGCAGGCCTTGGCCCACTGTAGGTGGGAACTTGACGAAAAATATTTGACACGGTGTTAGCTAATCTCGAATTAAATTTTCTTTCTGCCACTCGCTGTATAGTTTAGAAAACGCTAATGAAAAAAAAACAAAGATTCTGAGCAAGCCTGAACAAATCTAAGCAAAACAGCCTACTAAGAGGGATTTCTCTTTCTTTTAAAAAAACTTCCAATTAATAAAATATCGATTATCCTTTAGTATAGTCTTCAAATTTTCAGTAAATATCTTTGTTCGTTTTTTATATATTGCCTATATAGGCTTCATTTCCTGGAAAAGCTGACTCATCAAGCTTCACATAGAACTGAGACGTATTTTAAATTCATCGTCTTCGCCCATTATTTTTACCCCCCCCCCCCCCCTCCGTGTTTACCAAAGGGTACTACCGCCCCCTTGGATCGTTCCAATCGCTCACTTTGAGAAACACTAACTTATATCTATAAAAAATCAGGGTTAGATCAATAAAAATGGAAAAGTTTAGATATGTAAATGCATAGCTTTTTTATTTTGATTGTAAATAAATATGTAAATGACGCCACATATTTTTATTTTTTATACATCCCCAATAGTAACAATAATCAGGCGCGGCCCGTGATATTTTAAAGTTGTGTATCTCTGTTGCTACTTATGGGACCCATGCCAAGTTCAGGTTTTTTAGTAGTGGGCCTACTAGAAATGTGTTGGCGAAGAAAAAAAATATTTTGTAATTTGCGAAAAAAGTTGAATTTTTGAATTGACCCACCTGGGTAAAAAATTGACAAGCTTATATATTTTATTTATTATTTTTTCTAAACAACTTTTATCATTTTGTAGACAATTCGTAAATTTCAAGAGAAAACAATGTGTTAGTAGAAAGTTATAGTCATTTGAATTTTTTTAAAATTATATTTTAGGTAAAGAAATTCAAATGACTAGAACTTTCTACTAACACATTTGTTTCCCTTAAAATTTAAGAATTGTCGACAAAATGATGTAAAATTTGTTTAGAAAAAATAATAAATAAAATATCTTAGCGTGTTATTTTTTACCCAGGTGGGTCAATTCAAAAATTCAACTTTTTTTCGCAAATCACAAAATATTTTTTTTCTTCGCCAAAACATTCCTAGTAGGTCTACTACTAAAAAACCTCAACTTAGCATGGGTCCCATAAGTAGCAACAGAGATATACAACTTTGAAATTTCACGGGCCATACTATAGGTCAGTGTTATTCAATTTATGAGTCGCGACCCCAAATAGGGTCGTAAGTTTCTATGTGTTATAGGATAGGCCATGTTTCAATTTACTAACACTAGTCGATTGTTCTACCAAATATTTGGTAACTATAGAATTGATTTTCAGTTTATTGTACTAGTTTTGACACTAACGTTTGTTTTTGTATGAAATAAAAAAAATAATTAACATCTTCCTGATTTTTAATAGTACCTACTGCTAGTTTTTGATCAATTAGATGATTATTTTAACTTTTGGGTTGGCATATTACCTCGATATCATATCCCAAGTGGGGCCCGCACTGCCAAAAAGTTTGAATACCACTGATAAAGGATATAATTAATATTCTATCGTAGAAAGGTGTTCCTCTCTACCATGAGTTTAGCCGATTCTTACATTTTGCGAAAAAGTTTATGATAAGAATATATTATAGCTTCGTTATTTATATTGGTATAGAAAAAATGTCGTTTCATAATCAAACCAGTTTTATTAGAGTGTCAAAACTAAATTTCATGCTCAACACAAAAAAATATATCACAGTCAAAAGTGATAACATCTTTATAACACTAATTTTTTAGTATTTAGTCAAAGTTTACAGAATATATATATTCTTTAAACTGTGATTTAGTATTTCACCACTCGGTTCTTACAAAACTTATGAAAATCAAAAAAGTAAGCTACGGAACACAAACCCTTTTTGGTATTTTTTCAATTAAAGTAAAAAATATTGATGTTTCGGCACCCAGTCTGGTGCCGTTATCAAAAGTCAAAGAAAAATTTTTAAAAAGTACAAAAATTATACCAAAATATTAATTTTAAAATTTAATAACAATTTAAATTTTAATATTAAAATGGTTCGAAAATTAAAGGACTTTATTATTAGTCAATTACTTTTAGAATCTAATTTACAGAAACAGGCACTCTCTGGTTGAAAACTAGAAGAATCAGATTTTTTTTAAATAAAAAATATCAGTAATATTAGAATCGTTTAATTTTTATTTTAATATTTTGATACAATTTTTTTGTATTTATTAAAGTTTTTTCTTGCTTCAATTAAAAAAAAATTTTTTTTTCGTTCTGTTTTACCTTTTTCTGATTTACTTAAGTTTTGTAAAAGCCTGGCGAAATACCCAAAATAACTAAAAAAACAATGCACCAGCCACAACAAATCTACAGGGCCTATTTCGAATGATTTAATTGGCCAGAAATATGTGAAGAAAAATATGCCAGAAATTTATTTTGTTAGTCCTCCATCGACACCTAATCCTAATCTATAAAGGAACAGAGAAAACCCATAAAATACCCACATAACTGCGACACACATCACCCATATAATTCCAACAAAAACATCGCAACAGGTACAGGTATAATATACACACAAAATAATTATTATCGAACGGCAGGTAGCGTAGCGCATTACCCCTCTACTTTTTTACAGAGGCTCCACAGTCAAGCTGGTTGGAATACCTAACCTCCAAGGGTACCCGCTGTGAGGGAAGTGAGGCGAGGGGCGACGGCGCAACGGTTCCATCGAGGTACCGGTCATCAACTTAGTCTTAGCAAGGTCTTGACTACGGCAGGACGTATATCCCCGCTATAAGCGGGCCTGAATTATACCTTCTTGTTTCACTGTTATCCTAATACAGGACTGTGAATTCGCGGTTCTCTGTCAAGGATTTTTAGTGAACGGTACCACAGCGCGGTAGTACGACGCGACTTTGCCGGTACAACAAACATTTGTGTGCATTTCCATCGAGTTTTATGGATTATTTTTAGTGTGTTTTTCTTAAACTGATTGTGAATTTATACCAACAACAATGGATTATCGCACTTCTGAACTCTTGATTGACATAGTGGTATAAGTGCATCAACACTGGATTTAGAAGTGATCATCAGGTGTCTTATGCGTACTTTTGATATAAAAGTGACTGAATAAGAACGCTTAATCATGCCGAAAATATTTTTAATTAAAAACAGGTTGCACCAGCAACAACAGAGGTTGTTGGAGAATCAGAACGCTGCTCAAGGGAAAAATGATTTGGGAATTGAAAAGAGTGAGGTCAGTCCGGCCTCACCGCCCTCGCCACAGCCATTGTCACTTATTGTGCCTAAAAAAGAGGGTAAGAAAAAATTATATGGTTACCTAAAGACCTGTTAAATTGTACAGATATTTTTTCTCAACTGCAAAAATGCATTATAAAGTGATTTATCTTTTTTCTAAATATCGTTCACAGCTCAGATGTACACAATACTCCCACAAAAGCACAAATCTTGTCCAAAATCGAGATTTATGAGTTTCGTTTCCTGGAATTCATCGAAAAAAGTTTATAGCGTTAAATCAGATTAAATATTTTTTGTTTACCAAATTAAATATTAATAACCAATAAATTTATACAAAAAAAATTATTAAACCCATTAATTATTTTGTATTTAAAGTATTTACCGGCAAAAATTGTTACTCTTGACCTTCACGTTTAAAAATTAAATGAAACCGCAAAAGGTTACTTGCTTAATTCGACGTTGGTATCTCCAAGGAACTTTTCACAATTTAACCGGCTTTGAAACACAATTTGTAAACGTTTATCTTTTTGATTAAGCTTTGCCGCGGTCTGGTAATTTTCTTTTAATTTTTTTCGTCGCCCTCAAGCGTATTTATTATTGTTTAAGCTTTTAAATTAACGATGAGTTGAAAAAATACATAATGTCATCGAATACTACCGATACAGAATTAACATATAATTAAAAATTAATTATAATGCTATTTGTAAAAGCGAGTGTGTGTGTCAAATAAAAATTACTTAAAGAAAAAACTTTTAAATTATTTATTTCTATCTAGACTAAAAAAAACGAAGAAAATTTCAAATAAGGTATGATATAGTACGTTACATATTATCTTCGGAATCAGCCATTTCCATATCGTTACTTATCGTATAATGCATTTTAAATGCAATGTTTTTAAAAAGTTTAGTGGTTTACGTAAAAAAAGGCTAGTAAAGAATCCTACGTAGATGCCAAGCTATAAACTCCCAAAGAAAATTAACAGTGCGGTTAGTTTGATTTTAAGTATTTCCTGAATAATAAGACATTTAAAAAAAATTGACATTGTGCGTTGGTTTTTTAGAAATGTGTCCGGGTATAGGTCTCTATCTAGTTTATTTTATACTAGACGTATCAAAACGTTGGGTCAATAATAGACAACCATCTATTTTTGCTGATTAGAAATATAGTGAAGTAATATACAAAATATTTTTTTTTTTAGAAAATGATAGTAATCAAATTTTATTTATATATTATATTTTGCTATTATAACTAGTGCACTCTAAAACTGTTATAAAATCTTAAGTACTTAAAATTGTGTATTTAATTTACAGTCTAAATGTATCTTAAGGTAGTTCCGTTTTACCTTCTTATTTAAACTGTGAATTAGAAATACAATGTTTTCGCTTGTGGTTATATAGTTGTACGACTACATATTAATAGCAACATTATTAACTTAATATCAATAGCAATAACAAATACACAAGAGCACCCACTTACTAAGGTTTTTCCTTGGGTTTTTCATATTGATCGACCTAGCGATGCGGAAATTAATCAAAGCAATACTCCAATGAGCTCATTTCGACACTACTTTAAACCTAGTAAGCCGAGACGAAACAAAAAATCGCCGTTAACACCTGGCAACCGCTGGTAGGTCTGCCGGATTCTGTGTTTTGAAGTGATGTTTAATCATTTTTAAATTCTAATCCAAAAATATCCAGAAAAATAGTATCTGCTTTGAAAGACTGGCAGTCATGGTAAAAGTACGGGTACGGGTACCACTTGCACGGGATGCTTATTTCCCACTTGTATTATTTGTCGCACTCGCCTATGGTTTGTGCCACGAAACTTTCATTCTCGTGGGAAATGAGTATCATTCCGTGTTCGTCGTAAAATATGCCATAATTGTGCCTTTTTCTAGCAGAAAGAAGGCATGCAATTAAATAAACTTTTGCTGTTAAACAATTTAAAGTGGCAGCACATTCATCATGATATCGCTGCTTTTCCTGAAAATGTATCGAAGCATCAACAGTGTAAAACCATATACGTGAAATACTTGCTATTTAGTCAAATTTGCTTAAAACTATCCCTAAAATTCTAAGATTCTATAAAAAATTCAACAATTTAAGTTTAAGAATTTCTTCCACAAAACTAAACATCCAGTTTTATCTGAATATTCTTACATAAAATCTTATCTGCTATTATGTTAGAGTAAAGATAACATCGTTTACCTTATGTTCTTTTCTTACAACATTTTTGAATGGTTGAGTAATTTTTTGTTTGCTTTGGCCATTTTCTTACCTTGGATAAACTGTGGTATAAACCTTCAAGTCGAGGGTTACTCGCCTAATCGACTGTTAGCATCTTCAAGGTAAAATTCTTTTGCTAGTTAATAAAATATTAATATAGGTGGGACTGTTTTGCAATAATTAAATATATGTGAAGCCATTCAATAAATATGAAATTTTACAAAATGTAGGTTTCTATTGGCAATTTGAAAAGGTTCTTCGAATTTTTAACACAGTAAAATTATTCAAAGTATTTACAATATCTATCCGGCAATTTTTGTTAGGGGAGAGCGGGGAGTGTTGGCGGGATTTTTGGATTTCTTTTTTTTTGTTTAACGATTTTTATTTAAATACGAATGTCTATAACTCTAATTGATGTATCGTGGTCTCCAATACTTAAATTGACTTTCAGTTATTTTTTAGAATAATTATTTACAGTTGTGTTAATAAAAATATATGTACCTATCATTACCGCCAACTCGCCCCAGTAGGGGGCAAGTTGGCGGGGAAATAAATCCAAACAAGTTATGTAAACAAAATTTAAAATATTTATATGTTAAAGCCAAAAAAGTTACGTACTTACATAATCCATAACAAAAAACAACAAAACTTTTAATCTTACAGATCATCATCGGATTCACAGTTTGGGCAAACATAGGTTAAACTAAATCTTTGTGTGTCCGTGCAGGCCTTATAAGCCCACATCTTGCAGGTTACACACTGATCCATTTTTCTCTAGACCATGCTCATCACGAAAATGTACCCTCGGGAATATGAAAAAGGGTGGTACTGAATTTCCAGTGGCTGATACTGCTATGGCCATTGTAACTAGAGATCCTCTCTCCTGGGACGTCATTCTTCCTATCTGCTTAATTCCCTTTGTGGCTACAATTCTATTTGGTTTCTGGACAGTTGTTATCCCTAAAAAATATTTAAAATTTATTTTAAATGGGCAAAACATTCGAAGTGATTTCTCTCTATCTGTTTCGTCCATATTCCAGATGTTCTGGGGTTGAATTTCTAGCCTGTCAAGAATATGTTGAAGGTTGTCAAAAAATTTGGTAACTGTTGTTCTGTTGAAACTGGAACAACAAGGAACGCTAGTGGGTTGAGGTGTTCTAATGGATAGATGCGTATGTCTTTGCAAAAAACTTGTGAACTAGTCCTTTCCTGCCATTTGGTTTTCAGTCCATGACTTTGGTAGTGAACCGTTTAAGGTTTTGGCATAAAGAAATGCTAATTTTCTGATTCTTCTACGTGTAAGTCCAAAATATATATCAGCAGCCTTTTTTACGCAAGATTCAAGCCGTTTTTCTTGATCACTGGTCAAAACTTGTTCAGGTTGTACATAACCCACATTTACGGTAACTTCGCTTCTTTCTATTTCTTCTAAAGTTATCTTAGAACAGAATCTTTCAAATGTACGTAATGGAATTTCAAAATCTTTAGACACAGGTACTTTGGTTTTATTGTTTAAAAATACTTCTTTGGCTGCTCGTATCATAACATCTTTAGAAATCTAGCTCTTGTAGCTTTTCTTGTATACTTTCTTGGCATGATGTTGTTCTAGAAAGTAATAAACTATATTTTCAACCCGCCAACACGACCCATGTTTCTCCCGCCAACTCGCCCCCGACGCCATTCCAAATATGTTTCGTTTTATTTTATTGGATAAGACATAAAGTAAAAAGTACTTACCTACAAATATCCTAAAGGAAACAGTTTTTCGAAAAATGACTTTTTCGTCAGGGTCATAAAATTTACTCGGACTGGTAAAATAACATCACTCCACAAAAAAACAAATACGAACTGATTTTGGTTTCCGGCTCTCTGTATCCAAATGACCTTCCCATATGCACCGCATGGTGATATTTACACGTTGCCAAATTCTTAGCTTAGGCCTGAAAATTCAAGACCGCCAACTCTCCCTCCCGCCAACACACCCCGCTCTCCCCTACATGACTCCTCAAACGCACTGTTTGATCAAATTAATTTATTTTGTTCAGAAATGTTTTAAAAATTTTGGAAATCATGTTAAAAAATTTAATTTCTGTTTTGGTAAAAATAGGTATGTAAAACTTAACCAATACAATTAGGGAATGCATGCAGAAACTGATGATTATTAGACAGTCAGAATCGGATAGTATTAAACTGCACTGATTTGTGTGATGAGCGACTTGCATACAAACATCCGATAATATGCCACCCGACATTGATAACATTATTGAGCACACTGACTGACATAATATTACAGTGTGAATTGTAAATTACGATCAACAGGTGGAATTTTGCAATAATTAGATTGTTTAAGCTGATATTTAAAACGCTGCTTTCACGTATCATTATAAGGTGAAAACCTACCTATATTGTTTTAACACTTTTATAACCTGCAAAAAAATACCAAATTATTCCTTCTTTTTTAAAACACACATTATTAATTTAATACAATGCAAGAATGATGAATACCGCTTTTAGAAAATAAAAATATTACTGGTTCTTGGATTACAAATGAGAGGTTGTTTACAAAAAAGTCGTCATAATACCAATAACGATAGTAAATGCCTCTTAGACTTCTTTACATCAATACTATGTACTCTTTTAGGCATTTTAAAAGTTGCTTAAAAATTAAAATTACATTAGATGCAGGTTGCCTCAGTAAAATTGTATAAAAGCATTTTTAATTATATCTAGAATACAGTTTGGATTAAAAATCTTGCAGCCAGATCGGTTTAATTTGACAACCAAAAGTTTTAAAATGACAAGTGTAAGAAAGACAACTAAATTTTATATTTTAGATTTGTTTCTAATGATTTTGCAAATTTATAAGGAAAAGAGCAATTTAGTGCTTACTTTTCACAATAGTAGAACTAAATCCATTCTAGCAACACGTTTCAACACGAAAATTATTTGGAATAACTCATAACTCATAAGTTTTAAGTGACGACTTATTAACAAAGACAGGACAAAAATCTGTCAAAACGTTAATTTAAACCAGTACTAAATCTTAAATCTTTTTTGTGAATCTGAATGGTAGGGTTTGAGAATTAACATGATGCACCGATCTGCAATGTATAATATTGAATAGACTAGTTACAGAGATAAGTTTAGAAAAGCTTTGTTACCATTCCCAACAAATGCTTTTCTATTGTTCATTGCCAGACACACAAACCAATAGGTTTAAGTTTGATACAAAGCAGGGACTTGAGTTGGAAAAAATACAAGATAAGGTTTTTTTAAAAAAACAAATTAAACTATTTCTCCACAATTATAAACATAAAGAACCTTGAAAGAAGATCAACTGTAGTTAATATCAATTCCAAACATTTATCTCAATTTTTTGATTTCCAACTTGTTTTAGAAGTACATACATTTCGATTATTAAGACTTCTTTCCAGGTACAAAAGCAAAACACATTTTCATGGTCATATTTTTTTTCCAATTTTACATACTACGTATGTTGACCAAAAGTGTTTCCGTTGTGCTGAAAACTAAAAAAATGCATTTTGGAATAAAATTTCATTGTTTACTTTAGAATTAATTACAAGTACCTATTACTTTTTTATTTATATATGTTAGTGTCTCCTGAAATAATTAACGGATTTCAGCCACCTTTTTTTAAACTTAAAACTTTTACAGCCTGATTCTCTAACGCTAGTTCAGTCTAATGTGACAACCAGAACTTTTAAACTGACAAGTGTAATTGGCAACCTAAAGTTTGAAACTGACAAGTGTAAGAATAAGACAACTAAGTTTTATACTACAACTAGTTATATACGTACTTTCGACACTAATTAGAACCAAATTCATTCTAGCAACCCGTTCCAAGATGAAAATCATTTGGAAACCAAGCAAATCGCTGAAATATCAATCAAGCAAATCGGTGAAATAATGGAATAACTCATAAGTTTTTAATGAAACTTGTCACAACATAACTGGTCAACTAGAATATCTTAATTTAAACCAGTACTAAATCGTAACACCTTTTTAGTGAATCTGAACACAACGTTTTATAATGTGAATCTGATTCTGAGTTTTTTCGCAAATTTATAAAGAATAGGACAATTTTAGTACGTACTTTCGACAATAATAGAACTAAATTCAACAATCTAGCAGCCCGTTCCAAGATCAAAATCATTTGGAAACCAAGCAAATCGCTGAAATATCAGAATAATTCATAGGTTTTTAATGACGACTTATTAACAGTGACAGGATACAAACCTGTCAAATCATAACTGATTAACTGTAAGACCTTAATTTAAACCAGTACTAAATCTTAAACATTCTTAGTAAATCGAAACGTAAAATTCTAATAACTATTAAATATCTGTAATAATGAATTGCAATATTAATTATCTATAATATAGAAACGTCAAACAACGATCGAACCTTGACTTTTCCGTTTGTAGGAACTTTTTGCGCCGGTATTACAATAGTAATATGTACTATAGTGGGAAACAACAATCGAACAGAGTTATATTAAAGAGCTTTTCATTATGTCGGCTTCTTAATTAGATTAATTAATAATGTTTTCTAAGTATTTCACATGTATACAAACACGTGTTTATAGTTTATATGCTTTTTTTAAAAGTCATGGTGTATAAATTTGTGTACAATATGAGAAGTTAAGAAATTCCGGTATAGGTTCAAAAATAGAATATTAGGCCTAACACAGCTTTAAACAATGGACTTTTCGAACCAGTACCAAATAGTATAATTTTATTACCAATAATATGCTAAATAATGGGGTAAGTATCTCGCAGTAGTAAAAGCAATCCTAAGGTGTCCAATATTTTTTAGCAGTAAAATAAAAACCTGTTAAAATTAAGTTAAATTTTAAAATACTGTCATTTAAATGTGGTCAATGAGCGGAGCGCACCGTGTGTCTTGTTTGGAACGTGGCACCACTTAACAATAATTTTTTGGTAGATATTTATAATATGTAAAATTAGTATTAAACCGGTATATATTAAATTACACTTTATTTCCTTAAGAACAATAAAGTCTTTTTACATTATTTAACGTATTTGTTAGGGTCGTGAGAGACTAGTTTCCATTGCTGAACAAAATTTAAAAAATACAGTTACTTTTAATATAAATTTTAGTTGATTCTACGAAGAATAATATAAAGCAATGTAATCCCGAAAAACTTACTAAATGTTAAGAGATTATTAATACATGGCCTAAAATTATTCCTTGTTAACCTTGAGAATTAACAAAAGTTTATATAAAGATAAAGAAATTGATGTAAAAATTTGGTTTAGCAACAGTCCGTCCCGTTTTACAAGACTCCGCCCTTAAGTGAAGGTATACAATATATTAGTGATGTAACACAAGCATACTGACGAATGGAAACAGAAACGCAGAGGGATATTAAAAACGATATATAACAGAAGAGGAAAATCAAACAGTAGCGAAATCGAAGTTAAAGTGACACTTAAAAATAATGTTTTGATTTTTACAATAAAATTCACTCCTTTTTAAACAAAGCTGAGATGAATAATTAAAAAATTTACTGGAAGCACGTTGTACTTTAGAAATAGTCTCAGCAGTATTGTCACCATATATGTCCTATTTTATTTATCGTCAGTTTTTTATATCAATCCCTCTAGGGTTTTACATGTTACATGTTAAGCCCTCTTTTACTAGAAATATAAAGGTAAAACTTAAAATAGGTAAATTTCAGAGTTTCAAGAAAACTCAATTTACCAATTATGCAAAAAAACTCCAAGAAAATGACTAAAAATGCATTTACTTTTTGACAAGCACTCATTTTTACACCCCTCGTAACTATTGTTTTTTACCGTTGCGGACCAGGTGAATATGACACACATTTCCTCATGCTTAAAACTTTATTTGCACTATTTTTTGTTTGCTTGGGTTTGCTTGGGTTAATTTTGGGCAATAACAACAATAATAAGTACAAAAACTCAAGTTAAATGTGGTAGTGGTATTTAAGTAAATTGTTCAGTCTCCTTCATTCGCGTCAAGCATTGCCCCAAAATGTCATGAAAAAAATGAAATGTGTGTCATCTTCGCCTGGTACGAAAAGGTAAACACAATAATGGGTTGTTCAGTCATTTCGCGTTTTCAATAAATATATTAAGAGTATGGCACATTCAGTCAATTGAAATACACCCACAAAAGATTACGTTGGTTGGACGCATAATCTTCTCGATCTTTTCTATATATATATATATATATATATATATATATATATATATATATATATATATATATATATATATATATATATATATATATATATATATATATATATATATATATATATAAAAGAAGAAACTGACTAACTGACTGACTGACATATTAACGCACAGCCCACACCGCTGGGTCTAGAAACTTTAAATTTTGCACAGAGGTTTCTTATATAACGTAGGCATCTGCTAAGGAAGGAAGGGTTTTTCAAAATTCAACCCCTACGGGGGTGAAATAAGGTTATAAACGTTGTATGGAGAAAAAATATTAGATTGTCCTATTAAGTCGAAATTTCATAGAAGTACTCACTAAGAAGGTTTAAGATTTAGTACCAGTTTAAATTAAGATCTTATAGTTGATCAGTTATGTTTTGACAAGTTTTTGTTCTGTCATTGTTAATAAGTCGTCATTATAAACTTACGAATTATTCTAATAATTCAGCGATTTGCTTGGTGTCCAAATGATTTTCATCTTGGAACGAGTTGCTGTAATGAAGTTAGTTCTATTATTGTCGAAAGTATGTACTAATTGCCCTTGCGCTGAGACTTAAAAAGATCTGTTAGAACTCGGTTGAAAAAATGCATAAGCGGACGCGGAAACAGAATTCTAAAATAATGCCGAACTTCCGCATTTGCGGAAGCAGAAGCGAAGGTTCGTTTCATCATTACAATATAATATGTATATTTGATTCGTGCTACGGTCCTGCAACGCCAATCTTGAAATACGATATTTATGTGTAGTAACTGCAATGTTCTGTCACATAAACACCTCAAAAACAGTTGGCACATCTGACACAAGTATGTAAACTGTTAAAAGCCTACATGTCGACCCTGAGTTGCCAATTTGGAGGAAGAATCATTTAAATACTATTTTTTTCAACACTTTTTTGTGACTTGAATTACAATTAACACTTGATGTTGCTTTGTTTTAAAATGGCAACATGTGCGTCTGAACAACCGTTTAAAAATGCGTAGTATTATTTTTTTAACAGGAGAGTTTTAGTTCATGAAATGTTAACGTTTTTACAACGGATTGTAAAAATACGGTACCAATAAATCAAGAGTTTTCGCTGGTGATTAAGGATTTTTTTCCAATCTGTTTGGAGAATAAACCCCGGTATTCACTAAGAAGAAATACGTAGTACTAGTTTAAATTGAGATCTTATTGTTGATCAGTCTTATAATTTATAATACTTAGTCGTCAGTAAAAACTTGGAGTTATTCTATTAGTTCTGCAATTTTCTTTGGTGTCCAAATGATTTTTATCTTGAAACTTGTTGCTAAAATGCAGATAGTTGTATTATTGTGAAACAGTAGATCTATTCGCGAATCCGGATTACCGAATGTCGCATGCGACATCTCTATAATTTCGCTTAAAAATACACCTCTAAAAATTTTGTTATCCTATAGGTTTTACTCAACTATTTCATATGCTACTTTAAGGCGCACTGGTCGATAAAACGACCACTTATTTTTTTATACTTTGCAAGTGGCGCAGAGACTCGAAAATGGCCGACTCGATATATTGGGAGATGCCTAAGCGCTTCTAGCATGATTTTTATTATTATTCAACCACTGCGCCTTTAGCGACTTTGATTAGGTTTAAGTAAGTGCTGTGGAAGTTGTAAGTGCTTATTTTATTTGTTGGGAGGTGATAACGTAAAAACAAGATAAGAGAGTTGTAGAAAATGCATTCAAAAATGATCACACTCTGTAATTACCCAAAATCTTTGGAAAATAGATTGTATTTTATTACATATTTTTGAATTTTCTCCCCATAACCCTAAATTTTCAGATAACATGACATGCGTTTTTCAACTATTTTTCTTAACATTTAAGGTTTTTGTACACAATTTTGTGCAAATTAAATTTAGGGATAACTAAGAACCTAATAATTTTACTTCTGCATATCTAAACTCGGCTTAGATTATACGTTGATATAGAGTTTTTGCTTACACAGGAATGTAGCAAGATAATTTCTGGCGCGGAAAAAAAGCAATAGCGCAACAATGCGCAATAATAGTTGGTCTAGCAGTGGATCGAAAGATTTAAAAAGCTGGTGGGAGAACAGTTTCCGTTGAAACTTCAAAAAAAAAATCGGTCAAGTGCAAGCTATACTTGCACAATTATTAGTATTCCGTGCCATCGGCCTCCCACTGAACCAGAGCAAACCTCGGCCTTAGATTTTTTTTAGCGATCCGTTTAGTGATAAGGGTGGGGGAAAGCAATTTTTAAGAATTTTTCCCGAAAAATGTTTAAAAAATGCATTTAAAAAATACCTCATATATATCGTTAAATTCTTGCTTCAACAAGCTTTCATTTGATAACCTACACGATGATCTTGAATTTTTTTGTTTTCATTTCCCAATTTACACCCGAAATTAACCCTCAGAATCAAAATTTTACTTTTTATACTATCAGTATAGGGTCGTTAACTGTCAAAACAAAAATAAGTGGTCGATTTAGATTATGTACCACTTTGATGCCTTAAGGTGAACTTAAGGTTCTTTGGTTGATATATCGACCACCCTTCACAGCCAAACTGTCAAATCTGACAGCTTAATTTTTGTAATAAAAATTGCTGCTTTTGTACTCAGGAGTAAGAATATGCCTTTGAATATGGAATAATTTTAAAAAAATAGTACTACGCCTTAAAGGGTTAAAAAACTATATAACTATATATTTTGAAATATTTTTATTAATTTACTGAAAATTTGAGCGTACAAAAAAACGTCATAAGCACTGCGGTCAGCAAGTGTCTTAGTGATTTCGGATGTTTTGGAGATCTCGACTTCGTCTCGATATCCAAACACATCCTTGACCAGCAAAGAACACTTTACTACTAATACTTAATATACTATTAAGCACTACAAACGTCCTTACAGTCATTCATGCAAACAATAAGAAATACTAGATTGATCGGGATGGTGTAAAGTATCACTCTGTATTTTCACGTTAGGAACAAAGAAAACAAATTAACAAAGAAAATAAATATACATAATATGTCAAAGGCCGCACAGGAAAAGGGATTGTTTCAATTTTATGGTCTAGTAACAGTCATGTAAATTAAATAAGGCTGAAAAAGTGAAAACCGCAGAGATTGCGCCCAATACTTATATTAATACTCAATTACAGTATAAATTTGAATTTATTAAAATATTTATGCTTTATTATGCCGATATTAACCCATTTAGCAGATTCCAGTTTCAAAATTTTACATTGCAATAAAAACAACTAGAATAGAATGTTAAGTACCTACCTACCAAAGTAACTATAGAAGATTAATATTTAAACTACTAATTAATTTTAAGTCCATAGTAAATAAAATTAGAATAATTTTGACTTTTCTGAAAGTATTGTAATGTTTGCTTAACCTTTTTCCACTTATTTATGTATCACAGCACAACAAAAAAGTTATGACTAGACATGTTAGAAACATTGAACAGTGTCTACTTTACTGAATTGATACTGGAAATGGCCCATACCGGAAAAGTACTGGAATTGTGATTGAAAAATTCCTTTCTCGAAAATATTGCTGCACGGATACATTGTTTATTTCAGACGAAGTTTAGGTGAATATTTTATTATGACCGATTATAAATGAGCACAATTTCATCGTAGAATCCCAAACCGATGGATCCGAGAGGATACAATTTCATTTCAGTTCATCCTGTTTTATTCCATAAAATAGAAGTCTGACAATTTATGCAAGCCTGATAATTTATGCAAGCCTGATAATATAATTTATGAATTTTTACTAGAATAACAATTTTGTGCAATTTTTTGTAACAAATTGTTCACAAATTTTAGAGAAAATTTCGCACCCACCTTTTCTAACCAATCGCAAGATTTTATTATAAATCGTTTCCATGGCAATAAGAAAAATTTCCGCAAAAATATTCATCCTACTTGAGCTTCCGGCAAAATTACACTGGAAATTTTTCTGTCATTTTAAATGTCAAAATATTGACGCGGGAATCGGAGTGTCTAAAATTAAAGTTATTTATCAAAGCAAAAAAGCATATTTGGTACACAAATATTTTATAAGACGTTATTTATCAAAGTTGTAGTGGGGGACAAATCCCCAACAGCGCGGCGATGAGCGAGGGAAGGGAGTTGTCTTCTGAGGACTGGTCCATTGATGAATCCAAGTATGTCGAAATAGGACCGTGTTGAAATACTATATTGATACTATTGGAATCGCGACCATACATATAATCAAGTGAATAGTCTATCGATTTCATCCACACGAAAATGACAATGTACACATACTGCACGACGAAATTCTGTACAACACCTGAAAGTTATTCATTGTAAAATTGGCAAAATAACCTCAAAACTACTGCTTTTACGGTATTAATATTCATTTCACAGTATTGCAAAATCCCCATGATAAATTTTGCTAAAAGCCACAACAGCAATGTTAATTATTATCCTATAACGGTACAGTCATGAAAAATTCATTAATTCAACACGTTACGAAATATATTGTTATTAAAGAATTTATTTATAAAAGTTTACACGATTTAACTGTGATTGTTAGTTGTTAATAGGGAAATAAATGTCAGTTTGAGTATTTTTATGTAATTATAAGCCAAACCGGTTTTTCAGTCTTGGCGTTTTATACATTCTTGAAAAGCCTGTTGTTTTTTAAATTTTCTTAACCCATATGTTTGCAAAAGTTATTTCCTTTGTTTGGAGATTGTTTTACATACAAAAACAGAAGATTTAGTGCACAATATTACTACACAGTATATTTCCAGTTAAGATAACATTTAAAATGAAAAAATGAACGTTGTGGACATCTATTCTCTATTTGATATATTCGTAGATTTCCAAAATTTAATTCTTTAAATTTTGAAATTTGGTATTGTTAAAAATTTAACAGCTACATTCACTAATTGCTAAAAAGGGTCTAATTGGACACTCAAAATATTCGCAAATGTAAGAATAAGAAAATTAAGTTTTGTACTATAAATTTATTTTTGAGTTTTTCGCAATTTCTTGTGACAGTGTTTTGCCTATTTTTACTACTTACTCTTATTAAAAGTGTCAAATTAAATCCTACATTTGTTGTACTACTCTGCCTCCATGCTACGATTATGCTGTATAAGTTGATTTCTGCCTTGTCTCCAATTTAGGTCCGAGAAGTTTTAATTTGATTGATCGCCTTTAATCTCGTCTAAGTCTCCTTGTTCCCTGGCTTTAGTAGCTTGCTTTAGCGGGCCATAATTTGATTTAACCTTTTTTTCCTGGCCCTGGAATTTCTTCATGTTTTGCTTGGCCCCAAGTCTTCACTGTCGGGTGAAAGGTTGCACATAATTTAGTTATTTCTAATGGACTAGTTTTACTTACCCTTTTCTTTCCTGAAAATAGTTAATATTTTTTTTATAATATTTACTTTTGTAACTGTCAGTCGTGTCATATTAAGTTTTGACAGCGCCCGTCTATTCGCATTAGCGATGAGGTGACTGCAGTAGGGAGAGCCAGCGGCTTGGAGTGCATGAGTAGTCTTAGAGCGCGTTTTTGACTCCGCGGGTTTATGGACCTTGCTACCGCTGGCGAGTTGTTGTTGGGATTTGACGATTGGAGTAAGAGAGGCTGGCGCTTGGAGTGTACGAGTAGTTCCGGAGTGCGTTTTTGATGCCGCGGGTTTGTGAACGTTGCTACTGCTCGCGAGTTGGTGTTACGATTGGATGGAAGATAGCAGTTACGGCCAGTATTAAATGGCACCACTTTTGGTCCATCTGGGTAATTACCATTATGACCTTCAGTTGGAAGTAGGTTTTTCTCTTCCCTAAACTGCTTAGCTTCGGTGTGATCGTTTTCGGAGCATGACAGGAAATAGATATTAGATTCATTCATTAATTTCTGAGATGAAATGTATCTGACTAGTGTAGAGATTTAAGGCATTAATTTGATGTGATGCCAAAGAGCCATTACCACCTATATGGCACTGAACACTCAGCGTGCTTGAGGCAGTCCCTTCTGATTTTTCTCGTCAAACTTAGCATCTAAAACCCTCCCGGGTTTTTCCCGGACGGGCTAAAGGGCCTTTCTTTTTCTCTGGGAGGAACAAAGATGCCCCCCTTTTTTCCGGAGAGGACAACTTTCGCATGACAAGTTTTCAACGTTTCCGTTTCTTATTTATTTTGTTTGTAAACATGGAAAATTAATATGTTATATATATATATATATATATATATATATATATATATATATATATATATATATATATATATATATATATATGTAACAAAAAAATAGCTTTTAGTTCCGAGTGTTCTCAGTTTTGTACATAAGCATGTTCTAGTAATAAAAACTTGATACAGACATCTTCTGCTACCTTAAACATCAATAACATTTAAATCAGGTCAAAGAACCTAATTTAAAATTTATGTCTGACAACACACTACGTAACAATAGATGTAAATTTGAACCTAAACAATACAAATACCCAAAAATTAAAATATTCATAGCTCCTCTATTAAACTGATTTACCTGATGAATAGAAATATCTAAGCCAAGGCAATCATATATTTTCATAATTTTTGAATTTAAGAGGATACCTACGTTTTGACGGTATTGAGGAAACTTAAAAACCATGTTTTATTAATTTAGGGCAAACAACTTACAACAAATACAAATTTAAATTTCAACTGGTGATTCCCATTTATTGTGAAAATAATAAAAAACGACAAAAAACTTCTTTTCTAATTTTTACCATATCACACCGCCAAACAACAGTAAATGTCGATTTGTATAAAAAATAGTTTAACGGGAATTAACTTCCTTCTTCGCCTTACATAGTTATAAATTTTATTACAATTTGATCGTGGCTTTATGAAAAGAAGACACCTTTTTTTACTGAACCGCCAAAGAATAATGCGAACAAACCCAAGCAAGCGCACAAGTACTGTTTGTTGACGTATTTCAAGTAACAAAGCTGCCAACATCTAAAACTGAATTCCCCAAATCATCTCTCTTTGCATAGGTGTGCCATTTATAAGGAATGCGTCTTATTTAAAGTAGGTAACCTAGTTGTTAGAGAGCTGTGGTGCAGACACATAAAAACATATAATTCATTAAACAAATAGAAATTTTTGACTTTTAGAGAATAATAATAAAATAGAACTTGTACTTCCCTGTAAAGGAGGAAAGTTCTTTGCTTTTAAGTTTAACAATCGAGGCAAATAATATACTGTAAGTCAGTAATTGTTGATAATTTCAACTTTATTACGGTTATTTTTATTAACGTGCAATGTTAAAACAACTAATCCATAATAGGTCTAAATAACTAGTTGAAACATTACATGATAATTGATAAAAGTCAGATGTATATGAATAATTTAATTGTTTAATTCAGCCTTTAACAATATATATTTAAGATAAGACAACACTGTACAAAGAATAAAAGCTTTAAAACGTAAAAAACTAACAGGCCTACCTCCAGCTTTTGTTGTTTCAAGGTTAAAGCAAAGCCAAGCTTCATTTGGTCTTTTTGTATGGTCGTAAAATGGTACGTTTACATGGGCTATTTTAAAGAAGAAAATTAAAACAGAAAAGAAGTCATAAAATTACCAACAGCTCAATAAACAGCCAGCCTCTTAAATTCGGAGGCTTTGGAAAAGAGGTAGACATTTTTATTATTGAACAAAAATAATTAATAAAATTTAAATAATATTATGTTAATTTGCCAATTATACCGAAAAAGCTTCAAAAATACCGTACCAAATTTTCTGAATAACATTAATTTCTTACATCCCCCGGATTATTGTTTTTTACACTATTTGCATACCATGTGAAAATGACACACATTTCCTGCAGTTTAAAATTGGCACAATTTTGTGTAAAAAAATATCCATTTGCGATATTAATGAATGACTTGACATGGTTTCAAACTGTTTAAAAGAAGAGTATTGGCGAGAAGTTTTCGATATCTTTGCTTCAGCTTATCCAGATCGTCCAGTACCTAGCAATTTGACGATGCTACGACTGCGTGAAAAATTTTTGACAACGGGTTGTGTGGTCAGTTCACATGTAAAGCGAAAAAGAAATTCCACTGTAGTGATCGAACATATTAAAATGAACCTATGCCTAGCAGTTGAGGATAGTCCATGTGTTAGTGTGCGTCCATACATAAAACTGGTAGCGGAGAAAAATTTCATAAAGTGCATTTCTCTTCACTGTATAAAGCTTTTCATTCAGCCCTATAACGATAAACATCACAAAACTATAGTAAAACCAAAGGAAAAGAAAAAAAGAAAACAATACACAATCACCTACATACACAAAAAAATAAAATAAAATATGTTGCCGCTACCAATAGCAGCTTTTCTAAAGATATACACGAAGTTTAATGTGTACAGTTTCTTAAAACGCCAAATTTATGGTTGGGAATGGGAGGAAATATATTAAATTTCACAAAAAACTAAACTATTAAAAAAATAAAAAGATAAAAGAATACTTATGTTGACAATTATTTATCTCTAGACAGAAACTCCATTTGTTATACCAAAAATAAATTCCACTAAAACTTGGAAGGTACTACTTCGCAATCTTATTTCCCAAACTTTAGTTCCGTGATTTGCCACAAAAACGTTCTCTAAAACAGTTGACTTGGAACTAAAGGCGCGCGGACGCATGTGGTTTCGTGGGATTTATGAATGCAACATCACAAAATATAACTATTTCCCTCTCTCTCACAGCATAGGTTTTTCGCCCGAATTCTGAATTCACAATTTGTATTAATTGGCCCGGTTTTTCCTATAGTGCATCGTGAGAAATATTTTTTCTTGAAAAACTTTTTCTCTAAAACCAATGATTCAGCAGTTATAAGGAAATAAACAATTCAATTATTGTTTATAACAATTGATCGCGATAGATTTTTTCAATTTTGATAATTTTGGCTCAATCTACACCTAATCCTCAATGTTTTTTCAGACTTTCGTGCTTCAGTAAGCCTTTATTTAACACCCTATGCGATACCCTTGAAATTTGTTTTTCCATTTCCCAATTTACCCCCTGAAATTCACCCCAGAATCAAAATTCTACTTTTTATACTTCACCTCTATAATTGAACCACCACACTCTAACTCTGGGCTAAATTTCAAATCTTTACGTCGAATAGTTTCAGACAAAATCGCCTGTGACAGACGGACGGACGGACACCGAATCGATTCCAAAAGTGTTCCATTTTGCTAATTTTAGCACGAACACTAAAAATACAAAATTGCAACAATAAAGTTGTAAACTTCAGGAAATATGTGTCATCTTCATCTGGTATATGTTAAAAAACAATATCGAGGGTGTAAAAAATTATTGTTGTTCAAAAAAATAAATACATTGGCTAGGTAGGTAGGAGCGTTGCTATAATCTTAAGCAAATTAACATAATATTAGGACTCTGAAATTTATCTACATATGTCAAATTTTATCTCTATACTTCTAATAAAAATTAACATAGACCCTTTTAACTGTAGACCTATTTAATAAATGTACAATATACTGAAAATCTACTTTAGTTTATTTAACAATGACAGGCGCCATACTCGTGTTATTCCTCTTTCTTAACTTCCATACAGTTCTTCCAGGTTTAGTAGGTCAAGAACATAAGTCCTTTTATTTATTCATATACTGCTACTCTTTACTTAACACATTTTCCGAAAAAAATAATAGCAGAAATACACCTTCTGATGACGATGTAAACCTAGTCAACTTGACCATAAAAGCTCCAGTTTACCTGCGTGAGCGAAGCTTGTATGCTAACTGTCCGTTAAAATACAAAAAAGAAAACAACCTGAAATTCTTAACTGTACAAATTGGTGTCGGAGGAATCTTGTACTATTTTACATGTCCTGTTAAACAATTGTGAGAAATTACGCATTAATAGTCGCTTATTTTAATTCCTCTTTTTCAATATCATAAAAAGTTTTTTTGAAATTTGTAGTGGCCGAAATGGGGTTGGCCGAAATGGGGTTAGTATTCGAAGTATCTTAAAATCAATTTATTATTTTTGCCTCGAGAAGAAAGTTCAGTTCAAATGGACACCCTAAACATTTATTTGTATTCATTTACTGGTCAAGTACCAGATTCCTAAAACTAAGGAATTAATAATTATTGTCAAGGAAAAATTGTGCCATTTTAATATAATTTTCCCTTAAAAAGTAACTCGATAGTTTCAAGAAGTGGGCCCCAGAAATTCATAATATACATTACTTTATTAAAACATAAGGTGGCCAGATGTAATTTCTTTGAGAAGACCATGACGTTTTACGAAATAGGATAATTTACGATTCTTTGCTGTAAATGGTTCTCTTTTATTTAATGCTTTTTTTGTTAACCATAATGTTCCTGTTAAAGTTTTAATCTAAAGATTAATTGGATACAGCTTAATCTATATTGGGCCAGTTCGTTCATTTCTTTAAAGGTTCCTACACACATACAAACATTTTTTTCGAACTTGGTTGGTACACTTTATTTAGTTCGTGAACAAAGTTCTGTTAATTTTCATTGCGCACGATATGTTGCAAACACATCAAAATTGTGAAAATTCTTTCCGTCTGTGGGGTGGGTAATATAATATATTAAAAATGCAAAGAAATAACTGCTTCCTTAGTAAAATAAAAGTCCACGCCAAAGGAACTCGAGAGCAAGGAATTATGGCTTATTGGGGTCCAGATACCATCCTGCTATCGGTATAGTCTGTTCTTAGAGGTGATAAAGGTTAAGGGCCCAGAAATCGCTGTAGCAGGAGGGCACCTACACCAAAACCAAAAATAGTCCCGTTGTGTCATGTTTTTTGGCGGTCTTTTATTGCACCAGGAAACAATTTATTTCTTTGGGTTTTTTTTCTATACCAAAAATTATGTAAATGATGGTATAGCTTGCCAAGCGATAACTGATACTCGAAAAGAGAGAAAATCAAGTCCCTATGATGCCATAGTTAACTTTTAAAAATTCGGAATACTAAAAAACTATAGGCGTATACGTACTACATCATTTTTTAGTATTCCGAATTTTTGAAAGTTAACTACGGCATCATAAGGATTTTTTTTCTTTCTTCTCTATATTTCGTAGCAAAGAGTGGTTTTATAACTTTTCAGCGATAATACGAAATTAATTCACTACCGATTGTTTACGATTCAATACTCAACGGAGAACATTTCCATGAACATGATTCTTAAAAATGCGCACACATGCAAACCTAATTCGTCAACTTGCTTTTTAAACTAAATTCTCCAACAATATTCCAGTGTGTAGCAGGCGCGGCCCGTCCATAAGGTCATTTGGTCAATGACCCACCTAAAATTTTTAATGATCTACCTAACAATTTATTTTTTAATTTTTTAAAACCAAAAAAGAATCTTTTGTTTCAAAAAAGTGCTAGTTCCATGCGAAAAGTCCTCAAGAAAGAATCAAGCCTAGCCACCGTCGAAGGATTATCCAAGCTTGCTCCGGGCTGGGTCGTATTTTAAATTGACCTCATAGGTTTATACGGACGATATAAATTCATTAAAACAAAGAGAGAAACAGATATACGTGCTTTATGAAGTTAAAAAGAGACACAATTGGTCGACGGCCCACCAATAATATCTGGCCACTCCCATTATGGAAATACTCTCAAACCGCCCCCTAAAATATACTAGGTATTTCAAAACATTTGGTTCGGCAAAAGAAAAACTAATTAGGTACCTAATATGCGCATTGTATTTGCATTGTATTAATAATATTAATTAGCGGTTAAACATAAAAAATTATAAACACGATTTCTGTCAGGCCAGCGCTAGGCATCAAATTTAACGGTATCGAACCGATTTTCTTACATAACCAGAGTAGTCCAGAGGTACAATCTCTGGGAGTTGATCAATTTTGAAGCTGGTTTTTAGGAATATTTTCCAGCAAAATCACTTGTAAATATTCTTATTAAGAACTTGTATATATAATCCTTTCCCCCTGTGGTATCTCAAATATCAATGGCTCTAAAAGGTCTCTCCGGATGGAGCCGGAATCAACCGTCGCACATTTTACTTCTTCCCCCAGGGGTAACAACCGCCCCAACCAGCCCCCTGGTTGCTTCTTCCTTGTATACGCACTTTTGTGAATATTGTACCTGGAAATCTTATAATATTGTAAATTAACGTAAGAATGAAATGTAAATAATACTTTTTGATTAATAGATATGTTTGAAATGAGCGAGTTGATCAGAAGGTCGAGGGTTCGAACCTGTGTTGGGGCAAGAACTTTTTTTAAATTTTTTTGGCATTTAAAAAAATTAGATCGGCTGTAAAAGGTGTATTGGCAACAAGTTGTTCCTCGATAAAATATTTTTAAAATTGTTGGCAATCTCATATTTACTACAGCTTACAGCCTGCACGTGCGTAGATAAATATCGTTACTCTGTCTAGTCGCCAGCATTGTATTTATTAAAGAAAACGGAGTTTAGGCAGCGTTCCTAATTTTATTTTACGAATAACATACTTTTAGCTCAGAATTTTGTTCTGTTGATATTCTGGGCTTTTAGTACAAGGCGCGACATCTATTGAGGAGATGCTAAACTATCAAAACGGAAGCCGCTAAAATCTACTAATCTAGAGTATTAAAACACATAGAAAAAGGCCATAAACATTTAGAGTAGTAATGTTCAATATTCTGCAGTACCTAGTTTATGATTTTTGCAGTGTTTATTTGTAGATAAATAATTTGTTGGCACATTATTAAAAAACCTTTCATAATTAAAAAGGTGTATTTTGCTTGTTGCGTTGATATCACTAGTTGCCCACAAAATTTTAACCCACCTGTAAAAAAATCACGGGCCGCGCCTGGTGTGTAGGGTCGTCAATGCATTTAAACCTAAATATCAGCCAAACTTACTATCATCATTTATCAATTTTCTACTTCCCGTGTCTTTCTACAGTCCAAGTCTCACATCCGTATACGGCAATGCCACCGTGCATAACTTCTTATTTGAACGGTGGCATACATAACCCATAATCCCTACAGCATAAATAATACATTTTTTCTAAGCTCAGATGCTTGGGTTTGCTTGGGTGGATGATGATTTTACAATCCTCATCTTTCAGTCTGTGTACCTGAAACAAAAAGCAAGGTTCATTATCACATCAATCACCGACCTCGATAATTACTAAAGGATTCTGTTTCTTTTCAAAAATCCTAGAAAGTCCATATCACCTGAATCACATTTAGCCACATTATGTGTGTAAACGCGAAAGCATCATAATAATGAACTTTTCCACTAAATTTTAATTTTGGTGTCATTCTATAGAGCAGAAAAAAAGAAATTATCCGTTCTCTTCCTTTTTGATGCTTTTAGGTTTTTTAGAATTATAAAATAAACTTCCTTATTATAGTCATGGCAAAAGTTTTCAAGAGTCTTAACATTTAAATTTATAGCTAAGTTCTTAAACTGAGCGATTAACTTACTGTGTACATCCTCTCTCTTTAACTTATCCATCGTGACAAAGACAGAATACATTTGACGTCATCAAAGAAATAAATGAATAAATTTAGGAACTAGCTCATTGTCAGCTTATATACATTGTGAAGTCTTAGATAATGTTCATATATAATATGTCAACAATGTGTTTATTTGTGGAAGTGCATTTCGAAAACAGTGATAGTGTTCACCCAAGTCTGATATCACATAACAAATTATTACCGCTGATCGGATTGTTAAGACCATACCTCCTGCAAACACCTATTATTTATATTACTTTAGTTTCGTGTTGCGAAATCAATTATTGTTGTAGTCAAAAGCGTTTATAATTCACCGTTTTTGTATTATTATGGGCCATATAATATAATAAAACATAAATATGTGTCTACTACTCTACCAAAAAGATATCGTGAAGTACTAGTCCAATGCCAGTGCATGTTTCAAACGTATTTGACATCTTAAGATTACCTACTTCTGTTACCGCAAACTGCTCCCCCTATTTATTATATCAGTATTAAAATAATAAAATTGAGTTACAGGGAAAGAACCCATTGGGGAGTTAACTATTATTTACAGAAAGTGAACCCTATCTATTAAATATCTATTAAAAATTTGTAGAACCTGTCACAAACTTTAGAGAGAATAGGTCTTCAAAATTCTTCAACCGATCCGTTTCGGTATTGTTCTTTACACAATGCAAATTTTAGACTTTAGCCTTGCAAGATTTTACAGTTCAGAGAATTCACAAAAAGGACTGTTGTATGAATATTTACGCACTTGATCCTTACAAATTTTAGCGTGTTTTGTTTGTTTTTCACTGGTATATAAGTACCTATTGTTATAGATTTAGGTTCGGTGCTTGGAATTCTTATCTGAAATTGAAATTTTTGGGATTTTGCATAAAGTAGGTATAGACAAAATGTACCGAAAAGCTACAGTACTGAGACTGTAAGTGGGCTTATTGTGCTCTTTGAGGCATAATATTATAAAATTAGAAGCAGATTGCAGAAATAATTAAATTAAATAAACAAGTGATTTCAGAACATTTATCAACCGCTTTCCGTGGTGTTGTTAAAAATATTTAAATGGATTATGCTAATTTTAAGGCCTGTTTTAAAGTCGATGTTGAAGCTTGATATCTATTATAAACAAGTCAATCGTATATAGATACCCATTTAACTGCTCAATCCAGCAACTACTAAGTATCACTTGTAATTTACATATTTAAAAGGCTGTCTACATTTATTCCAAAATCCCGATAGAATCTAAAACTAGGTAAAAACTTTAGTTTTTTATGCAAACCAATCTTTTTTTTATATAATTGGAAATTTTTTGAAATATATAAATCCAATCTCATAACTCCAGTCCACACAATGGGTCTTTTTCATGTGGGTGTCCAGATATCTATAATATGTTTAAAAATAAAATAAGCAGTACCTTGAAGATCAGATGCTTGCGAGAAATGACAATAAGTGTACCGTAAAATGGGGAGAATAGGGTCAATTCTCAACTTTAAACCTCGATAACTTTGAAACCGTTGTACGGAAAAATTTGGACATAGGTTATTATTATGAGTCCCTACGTGTACAATAGAACTACCATATAAGTTTTAAGAAATTCAGTAGGAGTCAGCATATATATATTTTTTATGCCCTGACCCTATGCACCCCAAAGTCGGGGTTAATAGGGTCACCCATTAAAAATTAATCTAAAATACGATGAAACCGCTACTGGGTTAAAAATGGTCAGCTAAACTGTTTGAAAAAGATACTTTTTGGATTTTTTTGCAAACATAGGTAACAAAAGTTATATATTAAACTTTACATAAAGTATTTCGTCCAGATTCACTAAGAAAGTTTAAGATGTAGTAGGTACTGGTTTAAATTAAGATCTTATATAGTTGATCAGTTATGTTTTGACAGGTTGCTGTTCTGTCCTTGTCATTAAAAACTTATGAATTATTGTGATATTTCAGCGATTTACTTGGTTTCCAAATGATTTTCATCTTGGAACGAGTTGCTGTAATGACTTTAGTTCTAGTATTGTTGAAATTCCGTACTAAAATTGTCGTTTGCCTGATAACTTTGCGACAAAGCTCAGAAATAAGTTCATAGACTAAAACGTAGTTGTCTTATTCTTACACATGTCAGTTTAAAACTTTTAATTGTCAACTTAGACCGGACTAGCATTGGATAATCTGGCTGTTTGTGTTTATCTTGTCTGCTAGAAAAGCTAAAAATATTATTGTAAAAAATAGGTTAAATAGGTAAATAAAGTACAACTTGGTTTCTAAACGTACGTATATTACGAATCAGGTGTGTTACAATACAGTAATGGCCAATAAACTATCAAATTTTCGCCCAAAAAAAAATCGGTTTAACACAAACACCAGGTAACATAATAAAACACTAATTATATAACTTTGTTGCTGGGACACTTACCTTTAAGTTACACAAACACAAAAATCTTTGTCCGTTAATTTTAACAAAAAGACGGGATAAGCTTACGGGATAACTTTTTTGCCGCTAAATATTACGAATATTATCGTGGCTAACACGCCGCTACAGGTTGTTTAACAGCACACATAAATATCACGTCCGGTGTTGACAAGTGTTAACATGTAAAAGCCATGTTCGAAAATCGGCACCATTCGCGCATTTTATTTTTAAACTGGATTTAGGTAACGAACACACTTTTGACCCTATTCACCCCCGAGACCCTATTCACCCCATTTTACGGTATCATTTTATTTCCAATTGTAGTATGAAAAACAATCAATTATTCATTAGCAGCTTAAGTATTCCTTGTTATTTAATTTTTGTTCTCGTATAAAACCTAGTTTCAGAGAGAAAGCTCAATGTTATTCGTCCACTGATAATGACCCAGAAATTATGAGATAAATTTCATTATATCACAAGAGAAAGTTTTTTACCGATTGCATCAATTGTTAAATAATAAAATAATTATTCGGATTACGTTTTACATGTTTGGCGCGTGTTAGATGCACCTAGAAACCTTGAACTTCACCTTCACCACCGGCTTTCTCTTTGATTTACTGCACATGACGGGTGTAATTTATTGACGGGAGGATTAATTATAATTTTAATAATTCTACACAGAGATGGATTAAAAAAAATCCGACGAAATCATGTTTAAAATATTTGACATTAAAAGTTATCATCTGTAAGCTCACCTTTTTCACGACAAAAAATTGTATGTCAATTTTATTTAACCCTGCATCACTCGCGCCCTAAAAAATTACGCGAGCACTCGCGCGTGAGAGTTTCTCTCACACGACGATCATCTCAAAGTTTTGTTTATTATTATTGTTTTTAATTTTATTTTTGGACATAAAACAAAACCATTGGTAATATTAAAGAGTTTATTTTATAATGCAAACTAAAAATAAAACTGCCAGTACAGTGTAAACACTAAAAATAAAGTTGTGCAACGATGTGAACAAAACAAAAAAAACACACTGTATATATTTTTTAAATTTAACTCTTGATAAAAATTATGCAAAAATAAGCTAAAGTAGAAACAAATTAATAAAGAACCTAATTATCTGAAGTATCACTATCATTATTTACACCACAACACGTTGGACATGTTAAGGTGGTATGCCCTGTGCAAATGGGAACGTTGCAGCTCACATCGCCCTAATTCTGCAAGAATCCATCCTCTGCTCATTGTTTACAATCTAAAATAACATATTTACTATAGTAGAACACATTGCATATATAAACAAAAACAAATTCACTTACCAAAACTTAACTCTATCAGAAAAAATATACTGCGTTAGAAGTCGCGCGATGAGAGAAACTCTCACCGAGGTCTGCAGATAACACAGCTCCACAAAAAAAATTTGATAAATTACCCCTGGAATATGACTATATCTACCATATGCTTTTGGGGTCGCTGAATCCAAATTTGGGGTCCATTTATCCCCATCACATCAGGATTTTTCATAACCTCAAAAGAAAAACCCGAATCCTCAAAAAATCCTCTATCCATTGATCACTTAATCCCAATAACCCCATAATCTCTTTATTCCTTCATCTCTTAAACTCTTAATTCCTGAAACCCATAACCCCCAAATCCCATAAACCCCATAACCCATAAACCCCAAAACCGAATAAGTAGTACATGCAAGTAGCAATGATGTCCAAGGATTTAACTTATAAGATTTCGTGCATGAAGTCATTTCAAAATCAGAAAACCTGACAACAATATTGTCTTTAAGTTAGTTTATCGAGAAATATTATATAGTTTTGATGTATTCCAGCAATTGCCATTGATTTAATGCCACTAGTTTCAACAAAAGTAACATTTGAAAAAAGTCTACACTCTTTTAGTAACAGGCCCCCAGAATTTAAGGTCGATAGAAAATTAAACTTATCCCTCTTTGTTCTACAGTAAACTTGCTATTAATGTTATTATTTGTGGTTGTAGTTTCAAGTTGTAGATACACTACCTACAGATGCCATGCAAGTATTAGGTCTGAGCCGTTGTCCGTTCCATCACCTATTTAATTAGAGTACCTACGATTAACTTCCAGCCCTTTGGCTGTCAGGTTCTTTAATGGGTTAAAATTACATTTCTGGAGTGTATTGTGCACCATCGGTTAAGATATTGCTAGATATTCCAAAGACGGGTTCTGGATCAATTAAAGGTTTTACCACACTGTTACTTGCTATTTCGTCTGCTATTTCACTGCCTGTTGTTTCTGTCATCGTAGAAATGAATCTTTACCGCAATCGAGTGTGGATAAATTTACCGATACCGAGAAAGGTCATTCAGAAGGCATTAATGAACATTGTTTAATCAGTTACACCAAATGCCAACAACTTCTTGAAGAAAATACTAGAAATGAAAAACAAACATAAACAACAACTCAAGGTTATGGTTAGTATCCCGACGTGTAGGTTTTTCCTTTATTTTCAAATAGATTTGTGAACTATAAATTAAATCTTTTTAGATGCAGTCGTCAAAGAAATCCCACACCAGTACCGTTTTTGTCCGAAATCCAATCAAATTAATTCAATGGCTCCAGCGGTGCTTTATTTTTTCTCCAAACAAGCCGAAATACTGACGTAACCAACCGTAACAAAGCTAGCCGTTTGTATGCCCACAGAATTTACAGCAGGGCATTGAACATAACGTTCCTGCGTAGTTTTGCTTTCAAGGTTATGTGAAGAAGACTGTTCAGGACAATACGCCAGTGTTGTCAGATGTAGCTATTGTAGCAGGATGTTTATGCATATATCAATGAGACTGACAAATGAACTGATATTACTATACAACAACTTTTACGTTCATATGAATGGATGAGGAAAATGACAATAAATGCAACGATCAGTTGTCAACTTTTGCTTCTGTATGACGAAAATATGTGTTTAGACCGCCACTGCTCAATCTTACTAATCTCTAAAGAATGCGACTTTCATTGCCAAATATGTATTTAGCACACCAATGTTAGATTAAAAAAATTGTTCTTTTTAACAACACGATAACTATGCCAAGGGCCAAAACTACTTAAAATATCTAACAAAATAGATGTCTAACCAAAGATTTTTAAAAAAATTTAAAACTGCCCTTACAAACACGATCGTAGATAGTTCGTAACGTCTACGTTTCACGAAAAACGTCCATAAAATGTGTAATGCACTATATAAGCATCCATCAAATACACCAAACAACAATGCAACTTCAACCCTTCCTCTCTGGACAGAATTTTAGACTTTTTTGGCTCATATCCTTTTGATCCTTGGTTCAACAATCATTTCGTCAAAATTTTCACGGATTTCTGCAATTTCAAGAGTATCTAATGAAATCTTCTTCTTGTAGTTCCGTCTCCTATCGGAGGTTGAAAATCATCATAGCAATTCTAACTTTATTTGCCGCTATTCTAAATAGTTCTGTCGAGCTGCAGCCGAACCATTCTCTCAGATGCTTTATCAGGATGTCCTTTTTCCTACATTCCTCCTTACCTTGATTGTTCTCGGCATTATAAGACGTAAAAGTGAATATCTTTCGCCTCTCATGATATGTCCCCGGTATTCCAACTTTTTCTATTTTTTATTAGATCTCATGCCGTGTGCCATAAACACTTGCGTGGAGCTCAAAGATGTAAAGATTATTTTAAATCGGCTATATTATAGTAGCTTGGGCAACGCTGTAACACCTGCAAATTAATAAACCGGTACCCTTACTTTTTTAGCAGCGATCCTATAAAAGGTTTGAGAACAAAGAAAGGAATTTGGACTTTTTAAAAGCTATCGATCGTCGTTGATGTCCAACGAAGCAAATAATATATTACTTCGCATATTTTCATTGTTATAATACTGTTTTAATCGTATTTATTTTTTTATAATTTCCTTAAATTGTAGAGGCACATAAAAGTTTTTTTTTCTATAAGAAATGCTTAAGCGTTATTCGTTTGGTAACAATGTTGAAACTTTTCTCATTGGCAATGCTTCACCTGATTCAGTTCAATTTGTATTATTACCTAGTCTGCACAATGTAGCTATTGGCGACTCAAATTAAGAAAGCTAGCTGCAATCACCTGATTTTCAACGGGGAAGAAGGGCTCACTTGACGAGAAAATTGACAAAGACGCCAAATAAGACGGTAATGAAGACAAAGACGAAACGAAAACATTCCCCATTATAGTAGTTAGCAAATCGGCTGAAGAGGACGCCACGTTCTTAATTTGAGTCGCCAAACTCATGTTGTTATATACGACTGATGAACTTTCATACTATGTGACATAGAGTGACAGTTGACAGTATTGTATAACTTTGCATTTCTTGTCAAATATTTGACATGAAAATGTTGCCAACGTTATTAATATTCAATGAAAAGATAAAGTTGCCAAATTAGTTTGCCATATTGTGATTGAAAATTTTTTTAGAGAAAGATCTCGTAAATGCTACTGCATGTAGCAAATTCTTATCCAAGTATCTTGGGTAAGATTTTTGCATTATTTATATTCCATTTCTACTCCAACTATTTTAAGCTATACGTATTAAAATTAGTACGCAATAACACCGCTTACTCTTTAAAAAGTATCTACAATGTAGGTTGGACGAATATATTGGAGACTGAAAGTTACCTTCATCTCGAATGATCCTTATTCACTTAAGATAGTCATCATAACCACTAAACTGTCCGTTTTCAAATTACATGATGATTTTCTTATTCAAACTGATCCTGTTATTTCGCTGATTTCAATATAGTCAAGAAAATCGCAACTGGATTGAAGGGTAATTTGTTGGGTTCCTAACTTTTCTTGGTATATTTCTGAAGTTAATTTGACGCATGATTTTGTTTTGGTATTTTATTTATTCATTTATATATGAGTAGAAAAACGGAAGTCTCTTTCATTAAATGTTCTGTAATATAACAAAGAATTATTTTCCACTGAGAAGCCAATGTGTCCATTTGATTATTATTAACACAAAAAGGTGAACAACTAAGAGTAACGCAAAGAGCCGTAGAAACAGCAAGGGTTCGAATAGCTATTCGGGATAAGATCACAAATATCGAAATATGTTAAGAACAAAGGTAAAAGATGCTGTGGAAGAGGGTTGCACAGTCAACATTGCAATGAGCAGGACATGTCGCCAAGCAGGATGCTAAGAGATGTAGAGTTGTAAGATGGAGCCCACGACAAATGAGTAGAAGCGGTGGTAGACATCAGAGAAAATTCGATCAGAATCGCCTAGGACAAAAAAGCATAGGGAGTCATTGGAGAGGTCTACCTCTATGAGTAGACAAATCCAAGCTGAGAAAGCACAACAAGGGAAGTTAGTTCCAATATTCCACGTAAAATACGATGATAAAGCTGAAAATTTCGCATGAAAATCGCAGATTGGTTCGACCGAGATAGAGTTTGCACTGCTAAAAAGCTCATAAAATATACATTGATTATAATTATTATTTGACTCGTACACCGGATACTCTTCTGTGCAAAGGGAAGCCAATGAAATTTCGAATTCCAAACAGACACCGGAACATAAAAAAGCAATTAGTTATTTTCGTCACCTCTACTGACACATAATAAACAATATAAATAAAATTTGCCTTCTAACGGCTTCGGATTGATAATGATTTTTTAATGTAGAATAGGTTGTTAATACATCCATTCAAACAACTATGTTTGCTGTCAAGGTCCGTGTTCGAATTAAACCAGTATTTTTTCATCCTGGGTCAACGGACAATGTGAAGGATATTTATCGTGTTTTTGTTAACTTTTTATGCGAAACGGCTGTCGGTAATTTATCAAAAGATGTGTGTTGCGTTATAGTTCAACAATGGTAATTTATTGTTTTTTATTGTCATAAAAAACATTCTTTGGGTTGGACTGTCAAAAAACGAAACAATGTATCGATTGATACTTTCAATAGGTTTAATATTAATTTGCTAAGTCCTCTCTGATCAGCACGAAGTCTGAAGAACTTCTGAACAAAATTAAAACAGTATGAAATTCTTCTATAAAAATAAATGTTAATTTAAATATTTATTTCTTAGCCTCTTAAGTCACCTCGTCGCATCATCTAGAATTAACCAATATCTTCTCCTGATAAAAATATTTGGAAGTTCCATGCTGGAAAAAAACTCATTTAATTACTCAAGGGTAATAAAGAAGATAAAATAAATACTGCCAGCAAAAAACGACCTTGATAACCCAATAACCGTGATGGTTGCCCTACAATTGTTTTGACATTGAAGGTTTTCCTGAATTTAAATAATTTTACCATTTTCAATTCTTCATGGTTTTTATTACTGCAATTATAAAATAGAGTACCTGCTGTTTTATGACTGACAAGATTTTTTTTAGTTTATGGCCGCTACTTGACGAACTAAAAGATTTTATGATATGTCTAAGTACGTTGACGATGGTACTTTTCACGCTGATATTCATTTTCCCAACCAAGTCTCGACTAGAAGAGGTGGATAACAGACGCAGATCTGTGCACCTATTTCTTTCGTGCACAAATCCGAACGCACCCACGAGATAATCAATTCTGTCATATTGTTTGTTGTTGACGTATTGCAAGTAACAAAGCTGCCAACGTGCCAATATATAAACTTGAAACCCTCCGAGAGCCGCCCTCAAGGGCGGATTTAAGGGGGAACATTATATTCCCCTCATGAATTCCAAAATTATTTTAAAAATTCCTGTCGAAATAAATATTTTAGTTTATCGTACTTTGTAATGTATTAAAATTTATTTTTCCAAAATCCCAGAACCTAGAAATACCTAGATATCTACAAAACAAACAAGTAAATAATAGTAAATACCAATAATATACGGGGTGTCAAGAGTCTGGAATATTGCAAATATTTCACAAACTACTGAAAATATATTTATGAAAATTGGCACGTCTATATAGTTAAAAACGGCACACATTGGAAGGATAAAGCCGTTTCTGTCACTATACAGGATTAGTCAGAAAGAATGCAAAGGTTTTTATTTTAAATAAAAAGTCAGGTATATTTTTGAAGATTCAAATAGTCCCTTAAATGACAAATTCAATGATATAGGGTTTAATTGAATAATTTGTCAAAATAATAGATTTATGTAAAAAAATTAAATTATTCATTGGTTTATTGAAAATAGAAAGGTCACCTTTGGAATCAGCCAGGTATTGTCAAATGACTAAATAGACAGGTATCAAATCTTCATTCGTAAGCATTCTGAAACTAAAAATTAGGATGGTAGCTGTAACTGAAGGAGAAAAAATGGAGATTTTAATGATGGATATGGTGACCGCTGGAGAACACAACAGAAAGTATGTGAGTTCTTCATGCAAACCTATCCTAATCGGCCTGCAATATCCCAGTCATGTGTAAGCAAATTGGTAAAGAAATTCAACGAAACAGAAAGTGTTAAAGACGAATACTGGTCAGGCAGACGAAAAACAGCTACTGTAGTGATAAAGCTCCGGATATTTTAATTGACCAACAAGACAATCCAAATCGATTACTTCAATAGTTTGGCTTAGACCACAATGTGTGACACCAGTCAGTTGAAAATTTATTTGAAAGGGAAAAGATTCGCCCTTACAATGAGCCACCTATTGTGGTTTAGAGTGGGTCAATTTTTACACAAAATGTTTCCAAATCAGTGGATAGGAAGGAGAGGTGAACCTGAGTGGCCTGCCAGATCCCCAGACCTCACCCATTTGGACTATTATTTGTGGGGTGATTTAAAGAATATCGTTTGCAAAAATAGGCCGGTTAATATTGAAGATTTAAAGGTTCGTATTAGAAATAATATACGGGAAATTCAATGGGATACTTTGACAACGGCTTACGGGGATTTAGAAACAGGGTTGGCTACTGCCTAGATAACAGAGGCAGACATTTTGAACATCTCATAATGTAGTTTTTGTTCATTTATTTAAAATTAGTGTTCATATGTCATTTTAACAAATAAATCAACTGAACCCTGTATCATTGAATTTGTTTTTAAGATATTATTTGAATCTTCAGAAATATACAGGACGTTCCATTTAAAATTAAAAAAATTAGTATTCTTTCTGACTAACCCCGTATAATGACAGAAACGGTTTTATCCTGCCAAGATGGGCCGTTTTTAACTATATACACGTGCCAATTTTCGAAAAGATATATTCGTTGATTTTTGAAAAATTTGCAATATTCCAGACTTTTTTGACACCCTGTATATCTATTACTTCACAATTTAATGAAAATACGCTTTATAAATAAACAGACGTAGTTACTGTAAAAAATTATTTACAGCTTCATAATTTTAATACTGTGTGTCAGAAAATTAAAAAAAAATAATTCGAATCGAAGGCGGTTATGATTCTGGCAACCCAGTTGCAAAAATCTGCTTTCATCAAACCCAGAGTTCTTAAGTGGCTGATCCTTTTTCTTTTTAAACTTAATGGAAATGGCTAACCGCCAAGTTACCGCAATCATTGCGCTTGACTTTTCCCGCCATCTCTCTAATGAACATGCGTGATAGTAAATTTCCAAGTTTGCAGGACCGTGCGGCTCGACAACGAAGATCCGCCATTTTTTGTGCGTATAGACATGTTATGTATGGAGGCCCTTCAAGTCCTCCACAGTGTTGTGTTTGGTGCCATTTTTGTATGTTGTTCAGTTGTTCGCCTATATAATTATATTTTTTGGAATGTGCATTGTAGCATTTTCAGTGATGATCTCGTTTCTTGTTGTTCCTTGTTTTGTATGTAAATATGGTTTTAGATAAATTTTTTCACCACTTTATAATTATTATTATAGTTTAATATTTTTTTCCTTATCTTCTGTCATTTTACTACTTTCCTAACTAGAAAAGCTAAAAACTAGTTTAAAGTGATGAGATAAATTAATTTACTATTTATACCTGTCTCTTTCAACAAAAATGAGCAAGGTTTGTTAAACTGGAAATAGCTATTTAAATACTGGGAGCAGAGATGTTCAGCAAAATTTTATAAAGAACAAAATGAACTGTATATTCAAATGTAGGTATATACTTTAAGAGGGTTAGCATTGGTTGTTCTAGAAACATTTGTACAGAAACAAATAAGTTAAAATTTCCAAAAATAATAGCATTTTAGCCCGGCATACCCAATTTTAGGGACAAAAATTTTGAATTCATATTTAAAATGTCTTGTCTAGAATTGATATAACAGCAAGTGCAAATTATTTTTGTTAATTTCCAGTGACTATTTTGCTGTAAAAGTCTTTCTAAAATGCCCAATGCGGACCATCTTAAATTTGTATTAAAACCACGCGTTACTGTACCTAGCCCTTCTAGCCGTGGGCGGGCCAGCCACTGTACTTGGCTAATCCACCAGTGGACGGACAACGGTTCTTCAACGGTGCTGTACTGTAATGCCGCTCACGACTCATGGGTGGCATTACATTCCATGGGACGTCGCGGCAAAGAGGACATTCCCGGTCTACAATCCGCTGGGTTTGCCGTGTTTCGGGCCGGACGCGACAATACGATTTCTCTCCGCTTCTGGAGCAGCCACCTTGTGTTTACTGTGACATATACTTAAATTGCCCTTTACTTTAAAAATTAACAGATAAATTCATGGGAAATATTGCACTTGTCAATGTAGACCTTTATTTGTCAAATTGGACTGGCCTTAGCCAAAGTGAACTTTATCGTTACATATTTGGCTTGTTGGTTGGTGCTTATTTGAATTTATGTTGCTGACTAATAAAACTGCTGAATCTGTAAAGCCAGAAGTGAAGCGTAACATCAAGAGCAGTGAATTAAGTGTAATTTTGTTGACACAGTAACCATCGCACACGAGCTCAAGGGTAAACTATGTTAAAACGTTTTTCGCTGAGAAATAAATTGCAAATCCCGTTCATTGTACCATCCTTGAATTCCAAACAAACCATTTTTTATTATTCAGTAAATTTAAAACCCACACAGACACGTGGTTCATTAATCATCCTTAAATCTTACTGAATTAATGGAAATAAATAGCAATATAAAAATTCCAGGACCGAGGAACGTGTTACATTTTGATAAGTATCTGCCAAATTTTGAAATATGTTTTTATTTAAGAAAATGGGATTTTAAATGACGAACAGTCGTTAAGTAGAGATCAGTTTATAATTTCATTCGTATGTATGAATTCAAAAAAATTAGGGTGCTAGCCATCGACATATTTATTTATATCTATGGACCTGCAAAGTCGTTGCACTGCAGAACGCTCAGCCAATGACAGATTGGGCCGTAATTCGACGTTTAGTAGTTAATTACTTTCTTACTGATTAAATGGTAACCATTATTTGTCAAAGTGCACACATTAAAATTATGTTAACTATCCTTTTATAAGATGTAAAATTAGTAGGTATTTATACTTTATTTTTCAATGAACCCATTAAAGCTGTTTCGGTCTATTTTTACATAAAACATTGTACCATTTCAATACAAAGGAAGTTTATTTAGTTTCAACAACAGAATTTTGATCAGTTTTTATTAGAAAATGATAAACAGTCTTTACGTGTCTGACTAAAAAATGGTTGTATGTTTTTGAATGGTGCTTTCAAACTTGTACAGTTGGAGCAATTCTAGGACGGTGAGTTTTAAATGCCAATGAAACTTCAACTAAAGTTGCATTACTATTCATACATCACTATCCTAAAAGGTTAAGCAATAATAAAAATGTAGAAGAATGATACTACCATGTACAGAATGTAAACTCTAACAACATACTTCATTAATGTAAATGTGAAAAATACTTAAAAATAAAATTGTTATGATTAGATTCACTACGAATGTTTAAGTACTAGTACTGGTTTAAATTAAGATCTTCTAGTTGATCAGCTATGTTTTGACAAGTTCTTGTCCTGTCACTGTTAATAAATCGCCATTAAAAACGTATGAATTATTCTGATATTTCAGCGATTTACTTGGTTTCCAAATGATTTTCATATTGGAACGGGTTACTAGGATGAATTTAGTTCTATTATTGTCAAAAGTACGTACTAGAATTGCCCTTTTCTTTATAAATTTACGAAAAAACTCAGAAACAGTCATAGTATAAAACTTAGTAGTCTTATACACTTGTCAGTTTAAAACTTTAGGTTGTCAGTTTAGATTTAGCTTTGGAGAATTTGGCCGTTAGATATTAAAAGGAAAATTGGGAAACAACAACGTCCCATATGAAAAAATAAGCATAGCAAAAAATTGTGACTTAGTAACTAACGATTCACAAAAAGCTCCAAAATAAAACCAAACGACATCGATCAACTACTCGCTTTTCGCACAGAAATACGTCAACCCGGTTCTAACCCTTTAGTTGTCATTTACTAACACAAAAGAGGACTTATATGAGTGCGGGTGCCTCCACAACACTGATTTTTAAAAATCTGACTGGGGTAAATGCGTCTAAAAGGGGACTGGGGTAAATGCCTCTAACCTCAGCGTGTAGTAGTTTTTTGCCCCGCTCATTCAGTGAATTATAGGCAGTATTTCCTTGATGCTTATGCATAAATATCCGTTTTAGGTTAAAAACTATTGTGAGTTGGCTGCTTTCTCAGTTCTCATAATATTTCTGTGTTCAGTATAAATTTCGGACGTTACGTTTTTTTATAATTCAGTTTCATAACATAACCGCGATGATCAACCCACTATTATAACGGTGGTTTTGGGGGTAATTTAAATAAAACTTTGATGTGGAAGTTCCCATCACTTTTTTAATAAAATGGGCTGTAAAAATTGTTTCTTCTTGCTTCGGCAGATGACAATATTTTCTGAGGCAGAGGTTACCTTTATAAACTTAACATCATTAAAGATAGGAACAAAATTTGGGTTTCGTATTTACACAAAACTGTACAAAAGTAACGTTAAAAGTGTTTGACAAGGGTCATGTTAGCAAAGTTGGGAATCGTTGCAAAATCTTTGCAGCGATGCAAACGCTTAATTTATTTCTTAAATTTATTTTATCTCCCCCTTTCTGCAATGAGCGACGTTTAATCGCTATTTTGAATTTGATTAGAAAAAATTGTAATTTTTTTGTGCATAAGCATTTCGAATAGAGTACTTTTCGCCCCTGTAGAGCAACAAGGGGCCAAGCGACAAATCTGTAATTTTTGAAATTTCTCCTAACGTTGTGTAAAAAGGTAACAAGCGCCACGTAGAGAATTAATGAGATAGCCGAGGGGACAAGCGCGAAACTTAAATAAACAAGGTAACAAGCGCCACGTAGAGGATTAAGGAGATTGCTAAGGGGACAAGCACGAAGATTAAATAAGCAAGCAAGCAAACCCAAGCAAACAATCTTGTATTTGGCG
Organism: Philopedon plagiatum; assembly: GCA_963971165.1. Taxonomy (NCBI): domain Eukaryota; kingdom Metazoa; phylum Arthropoda; class Insecta; order Coleoptera; family Curculionidae; genus Philopedon; species Philopedon plagiatum. The sequence continues at coordinate 31,548,879 of OZ020192.1, read as the reverse complement.
CTTGACACCTTATTGCTCTACAGGGACATTTTCTACTTTGGACCAAAAAGAAATGCTGGATAAGACCGTTATGCCAGAAAAAGGATAATGGTAATGGAAGCGTATGGGGAGGAAATATAGAGGAAGATCAAAGCTGAGATGAGTGGATAGGGAAAAAGTTGAGCTAATTTAAAAAGGCCTTATAGAAGAGGAAACTCAAGACTGCGCGTTGCGGAGAAAATTGCACCCTCGTTCCTCCTGCCAATTTCGCTCTTCCAACCGCTACGTCTGAACTCCATAAAATGTCCGACATAATACTTAAGCTCAGGAAAATCTTCTATCCCTTGACACCAAAAAGTCCTCCGGTCTGGATGGCATACCAGCAATTGTTCTGAAAAAATACGCTTCAGAGGTCGCACCCATCTTAACTCGCCTTTTCCAGATCCCGATCTCCTATGACAATAGTATCTTCTCAGAAGGAAGACTGGAAGACTGCTCGTGTGCAGCCTGTCCCGAAAAAAATTTCCAAGTCCCTTCCATAAAATTATAGACCACTCTCTCTCCTCTATATGGTCAGCAAAGTTATGGAGAAAGTTACCAATTCTAAAATATCTATAAAAATACAAAATCAGCCATGACAGGCAGTATGGATTTCGGCACTAAAGATCCACAACTGATCTCCTTACCTTCGTCACAGATAACTGGAACAAGTCTCTCGAATTTCATGGCGAATCCCAGATTGTTGCTCTGTCAATCCTATCCACAGTTACGCTATGATAGTACTCTTTACTCCAACATTCATATTTCCAGACAATTCTCAAATCAAGAGCTAAATAATAGACGCAGATCTAGACACCTATCCCTTTCCCAAAATCTTCAATTATTCCTAATAATAATTAATTCTATTCAAAAGAGAGCCATTCGACTCATCAATGGCCCAGTCCTAATTTATATAATTTAGTATTTATGTCGTAAACGCCAAACAAAATTTTTTTTAATCATCAATTTATTTTGTAACATTAAAAACTCTCCAAGTTGACAATTTTTAGAAATGATTGAGATTCGTGGTCTATTTTTGCTCACCAATATATTTATAAACACAGTTGAGCTCGACTATTCAGAAAAATCCAAGCGCCCGCCGTCGTCTGACACTGGTTCAAGTATTCATGGTGAAATTTTTAGGAAGTTATTTTTAAAAAGCGCCGGTAATTTACTAACGGAGTTTGGAAGAAAGTTGCTAGACTAAATCGACGATCCATGAAATTGTAAGTGAAACAAAAAATATTTCCTAAAGTTCAGTTTACTAAAATACCCAGATTACTTTAAACTAATACTTATTATTAGTGATTCTTGTGAAATATTAGTGTTTTAGATTTAGGTGGTCATTCACCCCGTAAAATGTAAATCTAAAAATCTTTTTATGTGCTGCTGGGCCAAATACACAATGACACGTGTTCCTAATTAAATAATTTTAAAATAAAGGTCCTGATATTTATAGGTAGAAAATAATTAGTTTTCAGTAAATAGTAGTTACCAAATAAAAACAAAAAAGCGCTTAATTTAAGCAATGGAAACTTGTAATCTTATACCTTTCCAATAGAATTTTTTAAGTAAATTAGAATATTGTGGATTATTTAGGTAATCATGTGTTTAATTTTTAAAATTAAATTTGCAAAAATTGAGAATAAATTCTCTAACCACCTGAATAGTCCTTATACAATAAGGATTTCAACAAATAATGGTAAAACAGCTATTCTCCGAGCTATATGCCCCTCCGAGCGCTGAATTACATACCAAAATTTGCCGTATTTTCTTCTAACACAGTTAGATAAGAAAATACTAATGTATCAAATGCAAAAAACTACCAGGAAGAAGGAAACTTTTTCTTTAGTTAGAATGTCGTCACCTGCAGACCGGTTTCGAACTCGTTGGTTCTCATCAGTACAGGATAGACGAACATACCAACCTTCCGAAAAAGTAATCCCTTAAAGCTACAACTGTCGTACTGCATAAGCAGTGAGACACAGGCAGCGCCATCCATTAGCAGTTTCAAGCATTCAGAGTAGAGTTTACCGTAAGGTAAAATTATCAAACGTATGAATGGAAGTCTACTTGTCAGGGGTACATATAAATATGCAAAAATTGAGAATAAATTCTCTAACCACCTGAATATTCCTTATACAATAAGGATTTCAACAAATAATGGTAAAACAGCTGCCTGTGTCTCACTGCTTATGCAGTACGACAGTTGTAGCTTTAAGGGATTACTTTTTCGGAAGGTTGGTATGTTCGTCTATCCTGTACTGATGAGAACCAACGAGTTCGAAACCGGTCTGCAGGTGACGACATTCTAACTAAAGAAAAAGCTTCCTTCTTCCTGGTAGTTTCTTGCATTTGATACATTAGTATTTTCTTATCTAACTGTGTTAGAAGAAAATACGGCAAATTTTGGTATGTAATTCAGCGCTCGGAGGGGCATATAGCCCGGAGACAGGCGCGGAACTACTATGCAGCAAGAGGACGCAATGCGGGGGGGTCCGGGCCACTAGGGGGCCCACGGTCCAGAGTGTCGTTCATGCAATTACACGTCACATATTAAAAGTAATTTTGAGGGGCCTGAAAAATAATTTTGCGGGGGGGCCCAAATTTTGAAGTTCCGCCACTGCCCGGAGAATAGCTGTTTTACCATTATTTGTTGAAATCCTTATTGTATAAGGAATATTCAGGTGGTTAGAGAATTTATTCTCAATTTTTGCATATTTATATGTACCCCTGACAAGTAGACTTCCATTCATACGTTTAAAATTAAATTAATAAAAGAGAATACATACGCCTTTTGTTCATGGAATTTTTCTTAAAACCTTTAATGAATGTGAAAGTGAAAATATTCTTTTTTATTTGCTTTCTTTCCTTTAATTTATAAAATCAACTTTAACAATAAAAATGTTGAACATTCCGATATTGCTAGAAACACAAAACTTCACTTATTATCACAGCACAGCTTAAAAATTATATGTAAAGAAATGCTTTTTCAAGGCGTACCTATAAGTACGACTTGTTCAGTAGTCATATATTATGTCACGATTCCGCATTCGGAGCATTATATTCAGAATAAAACGTTTTCCTTATGCTCAGAATTTTAAAATTAGAAATGCTTTTAAAAAAATTCGGTCAAGTGCAAGCTATACTTGTACAATTAGTGTTCCGTCCTCGGCCGCCCGACCTCCACCAACCTGCCGCGATACCCGCCGCAGTCGGCACCAACGCCGTATCACATCGCGTATGCTCGGAGCTGAGTGGGGAGCGTTTCGACTGAGCCAAATTAAAAATTTTGAAAAAGGGTAAGAACAATAGTTGTTCCTTGCATCGTAAGAAATATATTTTGTCGAATTTTTTTTCTCTAAAACCAATGGTTCAGCAGTTATAAGGAAATAAACAATTAAATTGTTTATAACAATTTATCGCGCTAGAATTTTTCAATCCTAGTAATTTTCACTTAATCTACACCTAATTATTAATGTTCGTGGACTTTTTCAGATTTTTCTGAGCGATTCTTTTGGTGATAAGGGTGGGGGACAACAATTTTTAAGCGTTTTCCCGAAAAATGTTTTAAAAAAAGCATAAAAAAGACATCATATATTATATTATTGAATTACTACTTCTACAAACTTTCAGTTGACACCCTACACGATGCCCTTGGATTTTTGTTCCTTTCCCAATTTACCCCCTGAAATTAACCCCCAGAATCAAAATTCGACTTTTTATACTTCACGTCTATAACTGGGCCACCACACTCTATCTCTGTGCTAAATTTCAAATTTTTACGTCGAATAGTTTCAGAGAAAATCACCGGTGACGGACGGATGGACACCGAAGTAATTCCATAAGTATTCCGTATTTTTAGTGTTCCGTGTTAGTTTTAGCAAGGAAAACTAATAATACAAAAAAAAATCTTTTTATCCCTAAACAAACTAAGGAATTTTCTAAATCTTAAACGGCTTTTAAGGCTGCTGTATAATACTGACATTCTGTAATATTATGGTCATCTAGGGAGAATATTGATAAGTAATGAGATAATTAAAGAACCAAAATGTTGATGAAATGACACGGTATTTTTGTCAGTAAAGCCTGGCAGTATTTCTAATCTCTATTTCTGGTAGAGAAATTATATAAAATACAGTAATATAATATTATTTTTAAAAATTGTACAGGTTTCATTCAGCTAATTATATTTTTTAAGGCTTATTTATAAATGCTTTCAAAGTGTCTCCAAAAAGTCTTAAATTATTTACTGCCAAACCCACAAATAAACTTACCCTGACACAGAGTATGCAAGTTTACTTTGTGCTTACTGAAATAAAAATTTTAAATTAAAAAACGACAAAAGTGTGGAGATTTAAGCTTGTATTTTGTTTTTGAAACAAATCCTGTATTTTTTTCTAAATACTTGTGGAAGAATTACTGATTTTTCTAAATTTTGACTATAATCAATAATGTCATTACAATTTGGACGTAAATTTTTGTTGTTGTCAATAGCTGTTTTTTAATTTTAATTTTTCTTTTTATTTTTAAAATATGTAATTAATCCTTTTCTTAAAATATAAGTTAAAACTAGCTTGCCTGAATTAGTTCCTTTTTTATGTGTAATTAAAGTTAACTTTCTTATTTTCAGATAAAGATAAAAAATCGGAAGATCGATCTAAATCAAAATCCCCTTCCCCGTCAGAAGAACCAAAGAAACCTACAGAAACAGTGCCTCCTAGAAGATTTATTTCGTCAATTCTTGGAGGTGATATACCTTATGGAAGTAGAGGACACGTATTAACACGGGCCGAAAGAAAAGAATATCCCCCTATCGTAGTACCGAGCAAGGTAAAAACGACATATCTTAGTTATTATTTTATATTTTTACCAGTTTGTTTAAAATCTCTTAAAATACATAGGTCGACAGCTGGGCGAATAACGATCTAATCAAATCTACAGATAGGTCGCAGTCATAGAGAAAATATATAATAGAGAAATAATGTCAATATGCGAACGTGGCAAATTTACCAAGCTGAATCCGTAAACACAGACAGTCTTCTGCGGGCTTGCGCCTTGTCGAACGTTTGCCTTGTGACAGACAGGACCGTACTTCAAAATTTATTTTACATGCCGTGAATCTTTTATCGAGTAATAAATTATATTATATATAATAAAATATATGACTTGTAATTATTCTTTTTAATGATAAAAATGTAACCATTAGTGAGATTTTAACAAAAATTGTATAGTTTGTTGTCTTAAATCTGAGTTTTCTTGCTATACAAAACTGTCGATATATATATATATATATATATATATATATATATATATATATATATATATATATATAGTCCTCGAAAATAGCTCAGTTTATACATATACAGTGCGTCTCTTTAATGTCCTCCCTCTTAATTTGTGAAACGTTACATTAAAAAATTGAAAGTTGAAATAAAATATAAACATAGTATTCTAAACAATACAAATAAAATATGCAACTGTTTTAAGAAGTAAAATAGTAAATAAAAAAATTACCAAAACTATGTGTATATTTCATTGGATTGGCATCCCATCCTGTATAATTCTTGAACAAACCAAGTTCTATGGTAAGATGTAAATATTTTGACACCTATTTATAGTGTGTGCGCTTGATACTTTGGTGAAAGCGCTACTTACTTACGGCCCCATGTCAATCTAATATCTTAGCGATCCTTTGGCGAAAGCGCTTTTTTCTTTCGCCATCCCTTTTAAAATACTCCCCTCTACCCTAATCCAGTAGTATTTTTAGTTCCCCTTTGGCGAAAGCGTAAATATGCCTTTTGGACACTCACCCTTCTAATCCACTGATATCTTAGCGATCCTTTGGCGAAAGCGCTTTTTTCTTTCGCCATCCCTTTTAAAATACTCCCCTCTACCCTAATCCACTAGTATTTTAGTTCCCCTTTGGCGAAAGCGCAAATATGCCTTTTGGACACTCACCCTTATGCAATATAGGGGAAGGAGGCATTGACACTATATATGACCTTCTTACACCACCTTACCCCTTATACAATGCCCCTAATACACACACACACACCCCATCAGTACCTTTCTGACACCTTGACCACACTCAATAAACGTCACTGATAAATATTTCTACTTCTCCGTGTGTGTATTCACTTCAACACCGGAGTGCATTTAAGATAAATTATATTTTTTACTTACTATTCTTTAACATATTGATATAATTTAAATTTGGAATGAAACTATTTGTATTTATGCACTAATTGTAAGAAATAGATCACAAAATAATTCCTTATATTTAAAAGTTTGATACATAATTGGCGAAACATATGAAATGTCTTTAACACTTTGTAAAGAATATTTTTGTATCGAAATAACAAGCTTCAGAGGTTCGCTATATTCGCCACCCCAACCAAAAATACCATAACATAAAAATGACTGAGATTTTTTCGGCCCGGTCCTGATTGCCGAGTTGCGTCATTGAGTGCAACAACCACTTTTACGAAACGTCCCGAGTGCGCATGCCTCGAGAGAACCGTCGTTTAAAAACCTGACAGGCGCCATATGCGTACAAACGCACTTTTTCGCCCATACATTGGACGGATTCAGCTGGTGTCGCGAATACGTTGTGATGGTCTAAATATATTTTGTCTATGGTTGCGGTCTGCTCCCGAATTGAAAAAATTCCCTTTTCCAATTATTTTTTTTAAGTTTTACATTTTCCAGATTTTATAAATAAACAGATATATTTTACGACGTTTTTTTATCATATAGGTGAAAAGAGAATAAAAGTATACATTCATAAAGCAGCTACCTTCAAAAAAATGTTAAAAAATATAAATATGTAATATTAGATAAGAAACTTAAACGAATGTGTATTTTTGGCAGATGCGTACTCCACTCGATATAGGAAACTAGAGTAATCAAGAATAGAATGAAATAAAACAAAGTTTATATTATGGTAGGTCAAGAAGAGAACGCGACTGGACCTAAACGCGATCGGAGCAAGACTGGACCTAGATTTGAGCCTTGCTCATTGCTCAAATTCACTATAAACAATTAAAGAATATTTTATCATGTGTATATAGCTGCACTATATTGTGCTTTGAATCTAACGAAAATAAATTTTGCATTATAAATAAATGTCCTTTGTAGTTTATACAAAAATGATTGGCATTTTCTGTAAATGCATATTTAATGACGATTTTCGTTTTAGATTACGTTGCCCTCAACTCCAAAACCAAAAGAAGATGGTTTAAAACCACAAAATTTGGCACCCATCAGGCACTTCTCTGTAATACAAAGAACGCCAAAAACGTCAAAAAGAGAAGAGGACACAGGTTAGTATTAGTAATTTTTTTTTAAATTCACAAGATCGTTAACAAATCACGATAATCACCAAGGTCATATAGCTAGGTACTTCTGAATTTAGATTGCGTTTAACAAAGAATTCTACGAATCGTGCTATTGCTTTTCTCTGTTTGCGTTACGTAGAAATTATCGTAATTCAATTTTTTTAATATATCTGAAAGAAAAATAACAAGAACACTGGCAAAGTCTAAAAGTAAAATACCTAAAAAAAGCAAAATCTGAAGATAAAGAACATAAAAAGATGTGTAAAACTACTGTACCAACTGATTAAGGTCACTTGTCACTGGCAAATTTCAAAAAGCGAAACTTTCTATAGAACTACATACTTAGTTGTTACCCATAATATTCACTAACAACGTTTAAGTTTTGATAATAACTGAATATTTTTAATAACAAATAAGTAATGATATACGAAAGTACACCAGTATTTAGTTTATTTTCATTGTCTAAGCCAAAAGTTCAGAAATATTAAGTCATATTTTTATCAAGGCCCCCAAGAGCCCCCTCGGAGTCCGGGGCAAACGACCGCCCTTTGTTTAAGGGGTTAAGGGGGGGGGGGGGGTGAAGCAAAGAATAGGTGATTGGAAAAAAGAATAGGCGAGTTAAGAAAAGAATGGGCTCTTTAGTTACATTTTAATTTAGGTGCATTTGTAAAGAGCATCAAGTTTAATGATTTCAATGTTCATGTAACGCTGATATGTTTCAAAAGTTCTTATGGATTTACTTTATATCAGTAATAATATAAATACATTTTAACTGTAATAAAATTTCTATAAGGAGAAATATTTAAAAAAAAATGTTAGCCAATGAAGTTACCAATGGAAACTTAAGGCACATTACATTAAAAAATTTAACCAAAGTAGCTTTATGTCATATTCAGAAACTAAGCCATTTCACATTCAAACAAGCACCGTCATTAAAAAGGAAAGCCTTATGGAATACAGTTTTTTATTACCCAAGCAAGAGCTCTTGATATCCTAACAAAAAAATTAATTTTATTCTGTTATCTATTACAGATGTACGACTGCCCCCTGCGTTAGTGCACCAAGAACCAGAACAAGACCAACCAATCGATTACCACATACCCAAGCGAAAAGGGGAAGTCGAAAACGAAGAAGAAGAAAGGCGACACCGAGAGCAACGCCGCTCCCATTGCTCAAAAGTGAGTAAACCCCTTATCAATGTGCGATCCATTGTGGGGAAGCTTCCCATTGTCACCTCGGCTGCGGCTGGACATGGTACGTATAATCAAGAAAAAATAGCTTTGTTGCAAATTTAAAATCTGTAGATATCCAGTGAATATCAAGAGTAGGATGTAAATGCTTGTGGATATCCTATGGATCTTATGGACATTGTATTAATTTATTATTTGAGCTTCTCTTCCCAGATAGCACAAGACGTCCACTGGAAAGTCAAAATTTGTCCATAATATATCCAGTACGTCAAAGGACATTTTTGCACGGTCTACTGGATATTCATTTATTCTAGTGATTATGGATGTACAATTTTGGGCATGTTTTGTACTTAGATATTGCGCCCCCACTCAGAAAATGAGTAAACTATACATCTGAATCAGTTATTAAAAGAGGGCGGTGTGTTCCATTTATCTTAACATTGTTTTCCGAAGTGAAATAACTTCAAATATAAGGTTTCATGTTCATAAGTTATTACTATCAGAATGCGAGTCTCCCAGGAATGCTGTTTATGTATAAAAAAGGTAAGTAATATCAACAAGATAATATGATAAATGGATTACGCAGGTACATGCAAGGTAATTTAGTAATAATAATAAAATTAAAGTGATATTGTGGAAAAGTAGAAAAAGTGGAAACTGGTTTATAATCAAAAGGAGTGTCAAGTTGGTTTTTAATCTTGTTTTTTGAAAATCTAAATGTTCCATAGATACTAATTCTGCGCATTTTGCACATGTCCATATAAGGTTCATTAATGGTATCCAGAAGGACGTCCAGGAGTGTGTCATTTGTATAGTCCACCGGGTATCCATAAGCTGTCGGCTGGACAAATTCTGGATATCCTATGGACAGCCGGTATGTTCAGTTAAGGATATCCACAGGATATCCAGTGGACTAGGATGTGCTATTTGGGTTATTTCTCTAGTGGTGCAAGTCCAATTTTTGCGATTTTGAGTTAATACCAAGAATGTAGTCTAGAAGGTGGTTTATTATCTTATTTATAAATGCTTTATGTCAAACTTTATTAATAGGTCAGCAAGAGGCAGGTGAAAATACAGAGGTTAATAAAATCAAGCGTCTGTTAGGAAATGGTGGTAAGTCCCTTATAGGTCGACGTCCTTGCAAAATTATTGAAGCTAACTGATTTTTTGTTAGCACAAAAAAATGTTCTTACTATAATTTTTCTTGTATTACTGCAATTTAAAACATTTTTTGAACTTTGTTTTGTTTATGTTTTGTTATTTTTATTCAAATATATTAATAAAATGCAATAATTAAAAAAGGTAAAAAAATACTTAACGAATTTTTTTATTTAGAATTAATCCATTCATAACTTAAAACTGATATAAATAAATTTGTATAGTTTCTAGCAAAAAGAGACATTAACTTTTGTGCAAATAAAAGAGAAAAGAAAGTCTTAGCGTTTAATTGGATTTTTCTAGACACAAATGCAAATCCTTCATTTGCCAAAAATTGAAAAACTGGACTCAACCACTTTGGAAATTAGGAGCTCATATCGAACTCGATTATTTATTTTTGGCAATTAACAATATCACTATCTTCTTCTTTATAACATGTTTTAACTTAATATTCTTACTTTATTTTTAACAAACAACTAGTTTTTATTATCCCTTTTTAGGTCGGACAACTTCAGGAAACGGAAACTCCACCTCTAACTCTGGAGCAAGTAATTCCGGAGGTGGGGGATCAATCAATTTTAATGGCGGATCTGGTGGGGGAGTTAGTGGGGGAAGCATGGGCAGCGGAACCGGGGGCGGGGGAATGAATCCTGGAAGAGATGGGAGGCAAAATTATGGGCCTAGCAGTCCACCCACAGGTAAAAATAATTTTTAATATAATAAAAAAGTGTTCTTAGTAAATGCATTGAATTATTTAAATAAAATTATTCACGAACTGAGAAACCTGAGCAACCTTAAAAATCTGTGCAAACCTTGTATATTTATTAATAGGTGCCTAGTTTAGTGTGCTCTTCCTTCTCTGAAAAGAGATAAGCAATTGAGTCGGTTTGATCCAAACTACTTATTAGTGTATTCAAACCATAACACATACAAAAAACGCAATTCAACTTAGGCGAGAAAATCTATATAAACCTCTTAAGATTATTTAGCGGTTTCTAACTAATACATGAAATTGTTGCTGTTTTTCCATCTCTTCTATGAACAGGTTATATATAGTGCTGTGCTGTAACAAGAAATATAAAAATTCAAATGAGAAAATCAGCTTACAAAATAATATTTTATACAGAGCTAAGGATTTTACGTGGAAAAAGACTTAAATTTGTATATACTGTGAGAAATAAAAAAAAATCGGTCTATTTTTACTACGAATGTGTTGTTGTGTTATTGGCTGGTACCTACACATACTTCAGTTTGATTTTTTACATTTACATTTTATTTTTTGCGAATGATCTAACACATTAAGATTTTACGCCAAAATTAATGAATATATAAAAATGACGCTGAATGACGTACTTCAACAACAGCATAAAAATCATACAATGAATGTTATCAATAATTTTTTTTAGAAGTTAGTTTTAAATAATAATGAAATTACTTTTCACGACCTCGAAAATGGTCTTCGTCGATCCGTTGCTAACTAATATTTTGCTCAGTTTTATCTAGTTTGTGCTTTGATTATAGTGTTTCTTAAATTAGCCTAATAGGGTTGAAAACTAAATTAAATTTAATGCACTAATAATATTTACGTATTATGGTAACGTTTGCGGGTGCATCTCGACTTTAGAAAAACTCGTTTAGGGGATCTTTTCAAAAAATCTGTAAGTTACGATAATTTTCTTAACAAAAGGAGGAATAACAACTTTCTGAACGTGCTGCATGAAACAGAATAATGTGTTTTTTTACAAATGCTGTAATGAAAGAATTTTGGTTATACTTTTAAAATACAATGTAGTTGTGCTCAATCAGTATTTTTCGTCTTGATTTTTAACTTTTTCTTAGCAGAAAGTTTAAGCTAATAGGAATAATGCTTATCTCATTAATAACGTAATATAGGGTTTCATAACTATTACACATCATGGCTTAAAAATAAATGAAACTAAGACAAACCTTCTTGTAATTGGTCCTAAAACTTTGGTTACAAAAATTGAAAATAATTCTGATTTCAATATTATTCTCAATAATGATTTTATATTACCAACTATCAAATTAGGAAGGAATCTTGGCGTAATATTTGATCAAAATCTAAACTTTGATGCTCATATAAGAAACATAGTAAAAAAAGGATATTATAAATTAAGGATCTTGTATCATTTTAAAGAATTTTTAAATATCGAAACAAAACTTAAACTTGTAGATTCGATCATTATAAGTGGATTAGATTATTGTGACGTTATATATCATAAAAATATCAGCTACAATTCTAAACAAAAACTACAAATCCTACACAATAACTGTGTAAGATTTTCAGTAAATCTTAAAAAATATGATCACATTACCTCAACATTCAATCAGTATAAATTAATTAAATTAGAAACTAGACGTGAAATTCATCAAACTTGTTTCATTTACAAAGTCATAAACACTAAAACACCTGATTATCTATTTAAAAAATTAGAATTTCGTAATAATGTTCATTACGTGAATACAAGAAATCAAAACAACTTAACTATACCATCACACAAAACAGAAAAGTATAAAACATCTTTTAAATATAATAGTGCAATCATATATAACAGCATTCCCTTCTATCTAAAATATTTTACTTTTTCAACTTTTAAAACTTATTGTAAAAATTATTTAATCGGGGTGGAGTTGGAAGAATGATTATATATAATCAAAATTCTACCTTTTTGTGCCAACTAGTGTGTTACTATTGTTATTCATTTTTGTAAAATATTTATGCATGATATTATATTGTTACTTTTTACACTGTTTATTGTTTACTGGCACAAATAAATAAATATTATTATATTATTATTATTATAAATATTAGTTAAATCTAAGGGAACTGGCAACGTTTCAATAAATTCAATTGCTTTTAGTTTTTCTAGCGTAATTTTCCGTCAATGGCCCTGTGTTCGCTCAGCCAGGTGCAACGAATATTGGCGGGTTTTAGGGTATTTTTGCAAAATTTGTAAAATGTCCGATTTAAAAAAAAAGGATTGGGTATGTCTGTAGACTACTCCAGGAGTCACCCATTCCAATATATGCAGTGAATTTCCTAACACCCTGTATATGTATATATTTTTTTATATAACAACTAATAGTATCAGTATTAATCTAATCGTAATCAACATAATACATATTTTCAGGTTCCTTGCCTCCATTTTATGAATCCCTTAAAGGAGGTAATAACGGAAATGGTTATAACGCAAACAGTTCGTTTTCATCATCATACCTTCTTTCAAGCCAGCAAAATATGGATTGTGATACTGGACAGGTTAGTCTTTTATAAATGGTAGCTTCCATTTTTCTACACATGGTCTGTCTCAGAGGGGTCTAACGCTCATATTCGGAAGTTTATTATGAAAACTGTTGATATGGAAACTATGAATTAATGTTGAAGATAAGCACATAGCGAACCTAAACTATGTTTATTTTTATTAACAACTCGATTTTTCTTTTTATTATAATTTTCCCTCTAATTTCCCACCATTGTAAGGTGTTTTATAGTTCAAACTAATTTTTACTGCCCTCGCCAGAAAAGTACTGTGGTCGTGTAAAACCAACTTTCGAGATTTTTTCATATCTTTACGTTTTGGGATTTCTAGACACCGAAAAAATATGATTTCTCTTGGTGTGTCCGTGGACGCGAGAACTTAAAAACTACGACGAACAAAAAAAAAGAAATTGTGCATATTGTTTAGGCTTCACCCTGGCTCGAAATGGGTTCCACTTCCGGTGAAATATATTCAAGGTGAGCGAGCACCTAATAAAATTAATTAATTATTTGTTGCTTTAATTCAAAAACGGTTCCATTTAGAGAAGCTATATCTTGTATATAGCGAAGGCTTTTAAAACTGATACAAAAAAGCAGTTTTGATTCCCCAGATATAGGATCCCCCAGATAAGGGACAACTTAGGACAACTATTTTTTTTTATTCTATTTGAATAACTATTTTATCTGACACAAATATTATTTTTTCACTAGTTGCATTTTGCATAAGTAGGTCGTTGTATTGATAAAATTAGGTGTACTTTGACACAAGGTGTGAAAGTTTAAAACGAGTATTTTGTTGCTTTAATTCGAGAACGCAAGTTTGTAAAAAATATTTGGATGTAGGCATCTAAAGCTCTCGGTAAGCATTTTGATTTCACGTGGTATACACAGGGGAACAAAAAAAAAGCCTAGTTCGGGAAGATTAGCTTACAAAATAATATTTTATACAGAGCTAAGGATTTTACGTGGAAAGACTTAAATTTGTATATACTGTGAGAAATTAAAAAAAAATCGGTCTATTTTTCCTACGAATGTGTTGTTGTGTTATTGACTGGTACCTAAACATACTTCAATTTGGTTTTTTACATTTACATTTTATTTTTTGCGATTGATCTTAGAACACATTAGGATTTTACGCCAAAATTAATGAATATATAAAAATTAGAAGAAAATAAATAAAAAATCTATGTTGCTAATATTGAAGAACTGCATCTGTTCTTAGAGAATTTTGTTTTTAAATATCTAGGAAAATTTAAATTTATAGTACAAATTGATTTATATTTATATTTATTCTTTTTTCTAGTATTTATATGTTCAGTACTTTTTGAAGCCAAATAATATGTAATACAGTTTGGTTAATTATTATTAAAACTGATTAGTTAATGTAACTTTCATACTACTATTGACAAAAGACAAAATAATGTGCACTTAAAAATTCTTAACTTCATTTCGCGACGGCAAAGCCTTTTGCAGATTTTTAGTTACTACTTTTACGACGAATAAAATAAATATTTATAATAATGTGTGCGATCAACATAGACACTAAAGTCACTGAAGTGTCAGATGGTAGGGATCTGTAGGTATCGGAGTCAAACTACCAACAAACCGTTTTCTTTTTCTTGTAATATAGGTAATAGGTATATCTTCTAATGATTTAATTGTTTTAAGGAACTGGCAAATCTAAGTATAAACTGCGGGCAATCTTCGCCGAAACAATACTCAACTTTACAAAATGCTTCCTATGGTATCATAATGAAAGACGAGGCTGATCTGGATCTTTATGAAAACAAGATGGATCCAATGAATCAATTACTTCCCAATGGCTATTCGGGTTACGACGAAAGTATGATGGTGGATATGGTTACAGGAGCTGTCGTAAGTATCAATGCTTGCCCTAAAATATATCATTTCATCCATACCAAAAAAACATACATATAAAGTGCGCGCGTAAAGAATGGATAGGTACACACGTACTATCGTTACCAAAAATAAACTGGTATTGCAAATGCTAGTTGTAGAGTAGTAGCTCCTAGGCTATAGGAAGTAGGTATGCAAAATCTATTGAACATAGGTTATCATTGTTGCCATGAAAGTGAAACGGTTATCTTTGTTATGCTACCCTTTTTAGAAATGAAAACACGGTGCATATATTTATTGTTTTAGAATCTAGCAGAAATGAAAACAAGAAATTAACAGATTTTTTTAATATTTGGTCATAGCACCATTTTTATCAATCACGACTTGTAATCTTCGCAGCATACTTAAAATTAAATTTACGGTATACTCTTCTGTTATTGTATCCCATGCGTCATTTATTTTTTGTTGTTCTTCTTGATTTCTTGGGCGAAAGTCGTATTTATACATAAATTTTGCCATCTCTTCCCAAACGTTCTCTATTGGGTTGAGATTTGGACTCCTCGAGGCCCATGGTAAAACATGGATTTGATTTTCCTCAAGATAATTTGCAACTATTCGTGCTTTATATATAGGAGTATTATCATGCTGTACAATGGAATCATATATACGCCAACAGATGGTATCATGACTTCACTTAAAATATTGCGATATAACTCTGCATTGACTCTGTCCTGTATAATTTGACAAACTCCAGGCCCACTAGCACTGATCCAGCCTCATACATTGACTGAAAACCGTCCACTTTGACTGGTTTTGTGTGTATCTTTCATCATATCTCATTCCAGTGGGACTGTAACCGTGGATTCTCCGGTTGTGACACGATTGAAAAGCTTTTTCATCTGAAAATTTAACATTTTCCCATAAATCACTTCAATTTAAATATTCATGGGCACATTCGACTCTCCTGTGCTTGTTTATTTTTGTCAAGAATACCTTATTTCCGGCACATCGACTATTTATACCCGGGCTTCGAATTATACTTCGAGCCGTCTTGGCCGAACCAGGGAAATTGGTCTCCTCTTTCACTACAGTTTTAAATGGATTATTTGTTAAAAAAATGTATTAATTCCCTGTCTTGAGCGTTAGTTGAGAGTTAATCGTGATAATTTTCGCCCAATCTACACCTAATTCTCAATGTTCATGATTTTTTCAGATTTTTTTGAGCGATCCTTCTGATGATAAGGGTGGGGACAGCAATTTTTCAGCGTTTTTCCCGAAAAATGTTTAACAAATGCAAAAAAATACATACATACAAAATACATACCGGTGAATTCGTGTTTCAATAAGCTTTCATTTGACATCATACACGATGCCCTTGGATTTTTTTTCCTTAGTCCAATTTACTCCCCCCCCCCCTCCCAATTAACCCCCAGAATAAAAATTTAACTTTTTGATAAGAACCTATTTTCCTTGTAATTAATTCATACTGTGCAATTTTGTTCTTAGCCAACATAACAGTACTTTTACTAATTCTTAATCTTCTGCAATGTTCCTTATATGGACTCCATCCCCCAAATGACTATATTATGGCTTTTTGCTCGGTGGCAGGCATATTTTGAACAAGTAAAATTTCTTGACCAACGTCAATTCTTGGCGGCTCAAATTAAGAACGTGGCGCCCTCTTCAGCCGATTTGCTAACTACTATAACGGGGAATGTTTTGGTTTCGTCTTTGTCTTTATAATCGTGTTTTTGTCAATTAAGTCCTTCTTCCCCGTTAACAATCAGCTGATTACAGCTGGCTTCCTTAATTTGAGTCGCCAAATTCAAATCAAAGTGATAACTGGTTGTCAGTTTCAAAGAAAATAATTTATACTAGCCTAGGAGATTAGGATATATTTTGCTGTACCAGTTTTTTTTTCGACACGATGGTATGACAATATTTCAATATTGTTGAACTTTTTTATAAGCCTGCATCCATTCTCTACGTGTTTAAAAGAAGCAGTATTTTCACTTTCTGAATTTGTTGAAGCGCGATTTTTCAACCAATTAGAGCATGTTTCGCCTTTACGGGAACAGGCGTCGGGTAACCCTGAAAAAAATAAAAATTATTAACCGAAACAAGTGAACATCAACGAAAACCATTTCAGCTTAGCGAGATTGAAGGTGAGAGTGATTTAATTGCTCTCGTATATTTTTGGCTGTTTAGAATACCAAGACTCAAGGTTTTGGCTTGGTGGCTTGAACTACAACACCTGTTTGACTGAAACTGCATTCCGGGGCAGAGATAAGGCAAATCAGTGCTGAATTCACCAAACAAGGCATTGACTACAGGAGCCCTGAAACTCAGCAGGAATCAACTAAAGCTGGTGACGGGCCTAATAAAGGGTTATTGCACCCTAAGAAAGCATCATGTGCACACAATGGGCTTGTATCAAGATGAATCCCTGTGCAGATTATGCAATGAAAATGAGGAGATCCTCATCATATACGTAAATGCACCACACAAAAAAACTGGCCTCCGACAGTCAGTACTATTTTTTTTTAAAGAAATGCCGAATGACAAAATAGATGCTAAAGTGGCAGCTTTACTTTTGATAGAGGACGAGGAAGAAGATGATATAGTTGATTTATCACTTTCTCTTGCTCTGCTGACAAATAGGTCTCAATTAAATGTACGAGTATTTTAAAAAATTAATTTTGCTACACCAACTACATATCAATTTTTTAATTTTAATTTTCAGGTTGATCCTCTACAATTTACTGCAACACTGACATTTTCAAGTAGTGCCGAACACGCTTTACTCGAAAGCCTTTCAGACGCGACTGATTTATCAACTTTTTTACAAAGACTACCCAGTGAAGAAAATGGAGACAGTGATGAAGTTGTTAGTAATAATATGCATAGTCCTGGAGCTGAATCAACACAACTGCAGGTAAAGATTACAGAGTTTTAAAATGTAATTTTATTAAAGTGAGCTATATAGTAAAGAGAAAGAAGAGAAAATTATTATAACCTTAGTACAGAGCATTTATTTGTAAGATGGTAATGGGTTGAAACAAAAAGAAGTAATAATAATACTACTTTTTCATTTCAGGTCGACCAAAACATAGAATCATTCAATGAACAAATGCTCGGTCGAAACCAATATGATTCCGGACGAGCAGGTTACAACCATTCCCAGTTTTCTAAAATGTACCAAGAATCTCTTCCTCCTTACTCTTCCTCGCTGACTTCTTCAACAGACTCTGTTCAAGTTCAAATGCAGCAACAGCAAATGTTGTCTCCCACCTTAAGTTTTAATGGTAAGTAAACATTTTTTTGATAAACGAACTTGAATACAAATTTTGGAAAAGTACTAAATGTGAAAATTTTTAGAGACATAATGAAAGATCATGGAATTATTCACTGACATTTTTATAATACTCGTATAATCGCATTATTTTCAATCATCCTTATCAAAACTCGTTGTGGACAGAGTTGAAGTAAAAACAGCTTTTGCGTAATGTACAAAATATTTTTGTCTCCTTTACAGGCAGTGCATTAGATTTGGATTCTCCCACAACGATGTCTCTTCCGAGTCCTGGAGCAGCTTCATGTTCGTTGGATGGCGATGGTACTATCAGTCCCGCTGCAGGCAGTGTGAGTGGTGGGAAAAGAAGGGAGAGCGTATCCTCGGGAGAGGTGTCAAATGTCGCCCCGTCCTTGCAGGGCAGGGTAAATGTCTTGCAACAGAGGTTAAGCAAGTTGATGCAGGCAAGAGGCTGGGGAATATTCGGGCATTTTAAAGGGTTAACACTTGGCTTCAGCTACTATATCCGCAAATACTAAGAAAACAGAGTTTGGCTCGTCTTATTCAAAAGAAGGAGTTCTAGTCAGCAAATTGGGATATAAAAACTTCATTTATTACGCTTAATTCAGTATTGAAACAATGCACCATTTGAAACATATTCGCATTTAAATACTATAGTAGCCATGTAATTGGCTAATGCATTTATAGCATGTTGGGTACAAGGCATTGATCACAAAAAATAAATAAATTTTAAGACAAATAAGCCCAGTCTTGATTTTTTAAACAAGTCCTAATGTTAGCCTGGTATCAATACACAGCAGGTCCGCCCTATTCAACGTATTGCTTATGTTCTAAAGCTTGTTCTTTATATGTATATATCTAAAATGCAAGATATACATATGTGATTAATGTTTAAAAATGTTTATCTACGACCTCCTGGATATGTCATTCACTGATGGCTATTTTAGGTATGTAATGAGCCTGTTACACCACTAGTCATGTAATGAACTCATTTTAATTTTCAAAAGTTATAAACAAGAGAAGTAATCGAAATGCTTAAGTATGTTTTACCTGGTGTACTAACTAATTATTTAAACGTCAAATCTGAATCTTCCTATAAAAAACGATTTTCATTACTTTTTCCTTATCTAAGCGGTCGTGGATAAAATGCTGTGCATTACATGTGGGCCAGAGCATATTACAGTACTCGTGTGGTAAGTACAAGGCCTCATCGTGTTAGTACTTCCCACTTGTAATCGTAATGATGCTTCTATCCCATTAGTAATGTAAATAACTATAGTATATAAGTGATGAGTAGTGATTTCCGCAAACGGTTTCTATTTTCGCAGTATCATCTCAGAAAAAAAAGAATTACAAATTTGTACCCGCTTAGGCTATGTATATACTTACAAATGTCATTGATAATGACTACTGAGATGTTGTGAGATATAATAGCACCTGCAGTAAATTGAGAGTATTGTAAAAATGGCCTTTTAATACTAATCTTCTAATGGTAAGTAATCTTTGGCTGCGTCTTTTCGTATCCTGAAAATATCTCATTATGAACGACTCGTATAACAAAACATCCGCTATCACCTGTTTGCTAAATCACTTACTGCTAAAATTTATTTTTTTGGTTTTTATTTTGCTATTTTTAATGACAACACCCTCAATCACAGCGCGTTTTTATTTCACAGTTTCTATTACAGCTCGGTCTACCCAGCGAAGTTCAGCTCGAATTTGTTAACGGAGGCCACGGAATCAAAAATCCCTTGGCCAACCAAGAAAACAGTAGGCAAGGACCAAGGACTGAGGATAAGGCCAAAGTAGCGTCGGTCACTACCGAAGACGGACAAACAACATTTTGTTGTAAGGTACGAACATGCAAAGTAAGAAAAATAACATTTTCTATTAGTTCGATAGTACGATTTTTGAAAGATTTTTCATTTGCACTAGTATTGGGGACTATAAAGGACGATCTATGTATTTTTGGCCTAAAATTTTACAGCTTGCAGTAGCCTTAGCAGTAAGTGGTGTCCGACTTATAGAACGGAGAAAGGATCTTTAACTGACCATCATACTTTAACAACCGAATCTAAAAATTTTTAAATTTTACATTAAAAGTTAATCTACCTGCAATAACGTATTAATTCGTTTCGTTGGTGGGGTGAGAATCCTTTGAAGATGCGTTCAGGAGGAAGTAAATATTGCCTTAATTAAAAAGGTGGTACGCTAAATCACCGCCGATCGAGAACGAAATAAATAAAATAAACTGGATTCTTTCGAAAACTATCACTCGTAGCTGATCATGTTCACTTAACCAACTGTCAATTTAAATGTGGGATTTAAAGAACACAGAGTGATCACTTTCATTCTGTAACTTAGATCACTGATAATGGTCACAACAGAATACGTATAGAGTGACACAAACGGAATATATGCAAGATGGTTCGACGAGATTGTCAGTTCGAATCAGACTTCGACTATGGATTCTTGGTTTAGTAGTATAAATGTAGTGAGAGTGTAGTGTGCGTGTTGGATGGAAATGTGCAAAAAGATTCGACGAGATTGTCGGTTCGACCATGGATACTTTGTGATAGTCAGTATGAACGCAGTGGGAGTATAGTGTGTTTGTAGAAGGAAAGGTGTGAAATGATTTGACGGCAAAACGGTCCCGTTAACACCAGTTAAAAGCAAGGTGGGGCAAGCTGTCTCGTAAGATGAAGGCTCTGTTTCATACTCGGTGGCAGATGACTGAAGGATACGCGAGAGCATTTGGACATGCAAACTGGAAAATCCGTGTAGACGCGGACCGATACAATAAGGCAATATATGCCATACGAAGAAAGAAAGGAAAAATTACTGCAAGACAGGATTCTAAAGATCCGGTGTTATTCTCGAATAGTTAACAGATGACTATTATAAGCAGAAAATCACCTAAGACGGAGTTATTTAGCTGATACCTATAACTTAGACTTCATACTCTAAACATCCAGCTTTACAAGAAGGCCTAAGATATTATATATTTTGGGAGGACATATTCAGCAATAGACAGATGATAGAAATATATTACCAAAAGTACATGTAGCACATAGGTTCGTCAAATGAACTATAATAAGCTTTATCAGCCAGATTCTCCAACCCTAGTCCGGTCTAATTTGACAACCAAAAGTTTTAAACTGACAAGTGTAAGAATAAGACATTTAAGTTTGATACTATGAATTTATTTCTGAGTTTTTTCGCAAAATTTATAAAGAAAAGGGCAATTTTAGTACGTACTTTCGACAATAATAGAACTAATTTGATTACAGCAACTCGTTCCAAGATGAAAATCATTTGGAAACCCAACAAATCGCTGAAATATCAGAATACTTCATAAGTTTTTAATGACGACTTACTAACAATGACACGACAAAAACTTATCAAAACATAACTGGTCAACTATAATATCTTAATTTAAACCAGTACTAAATCTTAAACTTTCTTAGTGAATCTGAACGATAATGTTTATGATCATTCTAATAATATTTCCATATTTCAATTAGTTTCAAAAAGTAATACTTTACTTGTCAAAAGTAGAAAAAGCATGTCACGTATACCGATTAAACTGTACGGAAAGCGTAATAAAGGAATTTTCCGAATATCTTCACTTATCTTCATTAACAATTTTGTCTTTTTTTCAGGTATGCAATAAGTCTTTTGCTCTGCAGCGTCTCCTAAATAGGCATATGAAATGTCATTCAGACGTCAAGAGGTACCTATGCACATTCTGTGGCAAAGGTTTCAATGACACCTTTGATTTAAAGAGGCATACGAGGACACATACAGGTAAATTTATACACAAAAATAAGCAAACAAAAAAACGAAAACTACAAATATGATAAAGAATCCTAAACATTTTACACTGGTCAGCGAAGGATCAGTATATACTTATAATTATATTTAGAGCAATTTTTGTTTCCAATCAAATTTTTAAAATTCTGTCTCTCACTTTCAGTATATTTTTCAGTATTTTCAGTATTCTTGCTATTTTGAGTATAATTCGAACTAATCCTAAATTCTAACAATTTTTTTAGGTGTTCGACCCTACAAATGTGGACTGTGTGAAAAATCGTTCACTCAAAGATGTTCTCTAGAATCCCACTGCCTTAAAGTTCATGGAGTACAACATCAATACGCCTACAAAGAACGGAGGACAAAGGTATGGAGTTTACATTGCACAACTTTTTCAGTAATAATATAAATTTTAAACGATTAGCTTCTTTCTGAAATCAGGCGCAAATTAGTGTTGTTAAAACAAAAAATTAAATCATTTCCGACAATATTTCAACACGGATCCCCTACATTCGTTGCAAGCACATTGCCAACTAGGTCATGCAGATTCTGGGGTTCTTGTACTTTCCATTAAAATGATCAATAACAGGGAGTATAGTTCAGTTTCACCTTTAGCATTCTGCACGACTATTATAGTATAGTATTGTGGAAAATTGCATATTATATCATATCTTCCGAATACACAAACATTAAATTCAATAAATGAGTTAAAACAGACGTAATTGCAAGAATTCAAAATTTTCGTGATTTAGCTAGTAAGGCGTTTGCTGAGAAAACTAAAGATTAGGATTTAAATCAAAGCTGAACGAAGCTGAATGCCATATGATTTAAACTTTGATGTTGTGGCATTTTTTTATATTGCACCCAACCGTAATATATTTTTTTAACCATTTACCCGTTTGCAATACGTAAAACGCGTTTTGTTTTTACCAGATTTCTATATGATTTTAATCTATGTATATTGGGTCTTCATTCAAGATGATTCAATTTCATTTTCATTCCATTATACCCACTTTAATATGGTTTTTAAATTTTCATTTGAGTTCCGTGAGAGAGACATGGTTGAAATCTGCAAAGATCCACCTAAGCAAGCCTAAACAAAAGTTAGAGAAATACTTACAAGGATAACATAGTATCCTAAGAGCTAGCGAAGTAGCGAAGTCAAACTTACCATCATTTTTTAATGAAAATTTCGTGTCCCTGTGTATTGTAAATTCGTCAGTCACTAATATCAGATATTTGCTAGTGAACCCCGTTGCTCATCAACAGGCCAAAAAAACTACAACAAATATATAATTATTTTATTATTAAGTTTATCGAAATGTAAGTATTACGAAAAGTCGGTACGTACTTAAAAACAGGGGGGGGGGGGGGAATATAAAAACGCTTAAGAGTGACGCAAGTATTTTTTTTTGGAATAGGAGGTCTTCAAATTTGAGCGTTACTCTTAACTCTAAACAAATTGTCCTAATAACATTTTGCCGTGTTTTTGAAAATAGGGGTACCTACTTTAACTCATGAGAGATTTTCATATTTTTGTTTCTCCTCTGTATTCTAGTTGACTTTTCACAGTTCTAACAACGATTAATTTTGTTATTAGGGATGCCCATGGTATCAAACCCTAGCAAACCCAACTTTTCGTATACTTACTTACATTTCGACAAAGTTGTTCATATGTTGTTGCTATTTAGATTTGCATAATTTATATAAATTAAAAGTGCCTAAGTTTATCATAAAAATAAAAGATTCTAATATAAAATTTGTAGAAACCTATAAAATACGCAAACATAGTATCTACAAGACCATGTAAACATTTACAAATTTTCCGGTTGGGCAATTTTGGAAAAACAATCAATTCTTTACAATGGGATAATAATATATGTATAACAGTATTCCAAAAAGTATAAAAGATATAAGTACCACCCAAAAATTTTAATTTTTTAATTCCAATTAAAAAATCACTTTTTGGATCATTAATTATTTATTGATTCTTTTTATTTGTAATGATTTAAATATTTGTTTAATCTTGGTTTACATATTATGTGGATTGTACTTTTTTTACATATTCCCTGTAATAAACTGTATAGTCGCTATAAAAAAATAATGAATAAATAAACAAATTAAAAATATAATAAAATAATTTCATATTTGTTGCAAACTTTTTGGGCCACGCCGTAGATGTATAATTGTAAATATAGTACGTATATGTATCGGATCGATTTTATCCGCTCGAAAATGACGACTCTTAATTACTTAAGTCCTTATTATTAAAAGTGTAATACTAGAAATTTTTTTATTGCCTTTTAGGTATACGTTTGCGAAGAATGTGGCCACACCACTACAGAGCCCGAAGTCCAGTACCTCCATTTAAAAGAGAAACACCCATACAGCCCGGCCCTCTTGAAATTCTACGACAAGAGGCACTTTAAATTTACAAACTCGAATTTTGCAAACATGCTCTTGCAAGTTCAAACATAAAGTAAATATTATTTTTTAAGTTATTAACTTAAATGTAAGAAATATTTGAGTGGAGGTAATGGACTTTCATTCACCATTTTTGATACATTATAAAAAGCAAGGAGTTACAAATTACTGTAATACTTACAAGATATGATCACATTGAGGGTTCTAAGTATGGCCGCAATCCAAAAAACAAGAAAGCAGACAAGTAGTATGAACGGCCGTTGTATTACAGTAACTCCTAATTCCTATACTTTACAAACGATGTTTCAATGACTGAAGGTCCTATAGATTCGATATCACATAAGTATTTGCTGCCATTTTTGTCATAAGAAAAATATTAAGTATACGTATAAGTTGGGGCAGTCTGGTGAACCCCCATTACGGCAGAAGCTATCCATCTATCCGACTTTAGGACGCCTAAATTTTCCTCTAATAAACTGGTTTCATCTTAGAATTGAAGTGCAATGTGAAAATCTTATCTGAACAATCTTAAAATCCCAACCTAAGCAAATTTAAAGAATTAACGATTTATTATAAAGTATTAAAAATAACTTATTAAAAAAGATGATGTCACATAATATACAATTTCTACAAAGCCACAAAAACTCTACAGAAATCAAACAGAAGCAACGGCAGATTCGAGTTTTTCGAAGAAAATGGCTTCTATTTGGTTTAAAATTATCCAAAGAAAACTCGGCATTCATATAAATAACAAAATACTACTGTTTCCTCGTTTCTTAGAGAAATAAAAAAACCATCAGTGTTTGCTGTTAGAAGATAGCAATTAAAGCAACCGAAAAATTATTACACATTCTCAAGTGCATCATCTTTTCTCTAAGTTGGAGGTTTTAACAGACACTGTAGAACTCGTCAAAATAAATAACTTGTCCCTGTAACATTCTTATAGAGGTCCTTGAATAAGCAAGTAAATGCAGCTCTAAACTGTTACGGCCTAAACTGAATACAATACCTACGAACATAATACGCCTTAACTTATGTCTTCCGGTTATTAAAATTTATAATTTAGATTAAAATATATGGGGGATATTTTATTTATATTTGTACAACTCACTCTGAAGCAAACTAAGCAAGAATTTGAAAAAGTGACTTAGCATAAAATTATAATGAAAAAATTTAATTTTATCTTTTTTGTAAATTTTGTAAACTTTCTCTGACATAAATAAATATTTTTTATTACTCATTTATTAAAGTTCGCTGCAAAATTCATTCTCTAATCCTTTATGTATGTACCGTGCGTTCAATTTAGCTTGATAACATTTTGATTCGCTCTAACTTTTTTGTTTGTAAAGATATGAAGGTAAACAAAAAAACAAAATGTAGGGTTAGTAGCCAAGTTTTTTTTTTGAGTTACACATAAAACAAAACACTAACAATTGTCTGAGATAATAGCCTACCTTATATTGTCATCAAACCCAATCAAACACCCTGTATATTATATATGTATTCATGTATTCAATAGAATACGCTATTCTGATTACAATGATATAACACATTTTATATTAATCCACTCGTTTTTGACATATCGGCAAAAATATGAAATTTTTATATAATACTCTGGTATGCTGAAAACAAATCTAGTTACGGCACTCTTCGAGATTAAGTAGGATAAAAATTTAAAATTTCATATTTTTGCCGATATGTCAAAAATGAGTGGATTAAAATATAAAGTGTGTTATATCATTGTAATCGGAATAGCGTATTCTATTGAATACATATATAACATACAGGGTGTTCCATTTAAAAAATATAAGGTAGGCTATTATCTCAGAAAATTGTTAGGGTTTTGTTTTATGTGTAACTCAAAAAAAAAACTTGGCTACTAACCCTACATTTTGTTTTTTTTGTTTACCTTGATATCTTTAAAAACAAAAAAGTTACAGCGAATCAAAATGTTATCAAACTAAATTGAACGCACGGTACTTAATATGTATGGTATGAATGGTATGTATGGTATATATGGTATGTATGGTATGGTATGAATGGTATATATGGTATATTTAAAAACAATTTTGAAATTTCCAGTGGCTTGTGATTTTAAAAAATAAAACTAAATAAACAGGACAGTTTTACCTTCAAAGACGAAAAATCCTCTTAAAAATGGGCTTTCTAAAATATCTCAAAATAGGAAAAGTACCAAAGAGTGAGTTTTGCATATACAGGGTGTTTGAAAAATGCATTAGAAAGGTGATTGTACTTGAAAAATGAATTGAAATAGTTCCATAAAATAAATTTATATATCTCAATATTTTCCGAATTATAGCTGCGCAAAGTTTAGTTTTGAAAATTTTCTTGTCATACTGGATTTAATCCTTGATGTATTGAATTGAAATTTTTCACACGAACTAAGTTTAGTCCACTCTATAATCCTGAGGTAAAAGTACTTCACTGCTTTTCCGCTAGAGGGCATTTTACCTAAAACTAAAAATTTATTTTTATTACTTCTTTTTTATTTTGACAGATATTGCAAAAATGAAGATGCCGCTTTAAAGGCATTAAAAAGCATAATAAATAATGAACTCTTCATTTGAGTTATTGATAGCCCTTACCGTTTAGTTGCAAATCGGAATTGAAATTTGTATTCTTTAAAGTCAAATTTTAAACTAAATCATAAATCAAGTCGAACTTTTATCAGCGTTCACAGGTAGGCTCGTTTTGTGGAAGTGAGTTCCAAAATCGACTTTATTACTGCCAACGTGGTGGTCATAAGAGAAATAAATAAAGGTATGCAAAAATTGAGAATAAATTCTCTAACCACCTGAAAATTCCTTATACAATAAGATTTCAACAAATAATGGTAAAACAGCTATTCTCCGGGCTATATGCCCCTCCGCTAATGGATGGCGCTGCCTGTGTCTCACTGCTTATGCAGTACGACAGTTGTAGCTTTTAGGGATTACTTTTTCGGAAGGTTGGTATGTTCGTCTATCCTGTACTAATGAGAACCAACGAGTTCGAAACCGGTCTGCAGGTGACGACATTCTAACTAAAGAAAAAGCTTCCTTCTTCCTGGTAGTTTCTTGCATTTGAAACAGTATTTTCTTATCTAACTGTGTTAGAAGAAAATACGGCAAATTTTGGTATGTAATTCAGCGCTCGGAGGGGCATATAGCCCGGAGAATAGCTGTTTACCCATGGATTTATTATAATAGGATTCGATATCTGTATACTGTGAGCGTATCGAACGTGAAGCCTTATATTTTGTTGTTTGTTTTTGTTTTTGTTTTTCTCTTGGGGGGAGCAGTTTACGAACTACGAACATAGACAAGACTACGAATTACTACGTAATTGAATCAAGAATGGTAGTAGAAAGAGATAAAATAGCATTGGAGTGTTGGAGCTCAGGTTGAAAAATCACACCGGTGTGTCACCCGGCGATGATATCGAACGCAGCGCAGAAGTGTTGCTGTCTGGCTGGTTGTTTAGGAACACGGCTGAACCTCGGTCTGAACACTCGGTTACACGTACGTCTTTGTCTAATGAACTAGAAAAGAAAAAGTGCGACGTATAGATTTATATAGATTAATAAATGACTCGGAGCGACTTTTAATAAACACCTTTAGAAATAACATAACCTATAAATAATAAAACGTTTTTAACTTAAATTTATTATTATTTAGCAGAAAAATAAAATATTTTAGGGCTTTTATTCCGTTTAGTACATCTTGTGATGCTTCTAACGTATTTTTTGTACAAAAATACAAGGTAAAATAAGATGTGGCCAATGTTTACAAATTGTGTTTACAGTGTCGTTTAGAATGGTTTGTTTTGGCTTCAAAGAATGTGAACTCATCCCGTATCCAGTCCTAATAAATCCATGGTTTTACCATTATTTGTTGAAATCCTTATTGTATAAGGAATTTTCAGGTGGTTAGAGAATTTATTCTCAATTTTTGCATATTTATATGTACCCCTGACAAGTAGACTTTAATTCATACGTTTGATAATTTTACCTTACGGTAAACTCTACTCTGAATGCTTGAAACTGCTAATGGATGGCGCTGCCTGTGTCTCACTGCTTATGCAGTACGACAGTTGTAGCTTTTAGGGATTACTTTTTCGGAAGGTTGGTATGTTCGTCTATCCTGTACTGATGAGAACCAACGAGTTCGAAACCGGTCTGCAGGTGACGACATTCTAACTAAAGAAAAAGCTTCCTTCTTCCTGGTAGTTTCTTGCATTTGATACATTAGTATTTTCTTATCTAACTGTGTTAGAAGAAAATACGGCAAATTTTGGTATGTAATTCAGCGCTCGGAGGGGCATATAGCCCGGAGAATAGCTGTTTTACCATTATTTGTTGAAATCCTTATTGTATAAGGAATTTTCAGGTGGTTAGAGAATTTATTCTCAATTTTTGCATATTTATATGTACCCCTGACAAGTAGACTTTCATTCATACGTTTGATAAATAAAGGTATATAGATTTTTAGTTTTTTTTTTCACGATTTTTAATTTTTAAAGGCTTGCCATTTAAAAACGAATTAAGATGAAGACCTCGGGTGTGCGGCTAAATGTTTCTTTTTTAGAGACCTTTAAAATGGGGTACCTCTCGGCATAGGGTTGCACTTAAAATTTTTGACTTCAACTACCTAGCGTCACCCCTCAAAGGGGTTGAAAAAGTTAAATTACATAAAAAGTAATTTATTAACCAATAAAATGCACCTAAAATTTGGTGTCTCTATCATAACTAATAGCAAAGATATTGGCCCATAATTAGACTTTTTGGACACCCTGTATAAAACAATCAAGCTAAAATTTAAAAAAAACTGCTATTCTTACTTATTG
This sequence comes from Philopedon plagiatum, assembly GCA_963971165.1. Classification (NCBI taxonomy): domain Eukaryota; kingdom Metazoa; phylum Arthropoda; class Insecta; order Coleoptera; family Curculionidae; genus Philopedon; species Philopedon plagiatum. Next base: position 31,519,641 of record OZ020192.1, on the reverse strand, counting down.
CTAAATTCTTTTTGTCCTTTGGATTTGTTTTCTTTCTCTCTCGAACGCGTGCCTATGTCTAGAAATTCCAGGCGCGGATTTAGGGGGGCGCAGGGAGCGCCCCTCCCCTAGAGCCTTGTACAAAAAGGATTTCAATAGTGAAATTTATAAAAATAAATTTTGTAAAATAAATATTAACCATTCGTGCATGTCCTACAAAATAATATAAACAAAAACAAACATTTACCGTAAGGTGTTTAATATATGAATTAGGAAGTGACTCCGCTACCGGCGCCGGCTCCCAAAATGTTGGTGCATGTATACTGGCACCGGCACCGAGTACAAAATTTCTCGGGTGCCGGCGCCGCTGTAGTCCAGATACGGCCAAAACCAAATGCCGGAAGTTCTAACCTAAAATAGTAATAGTTATGTCTTTTAAATGATATGTAAACATTGTACTGTTTTAATTTTGCGTAAAAACTATAAAATATGAAAGTAGGTGTTAAATTTTCTTCATATGCAAATTTTAATTGTGTTTTGGTGAACTACAAGAAGGCCCAAAAAACAAGTTTTGGTTGCGTGATAGCAGAACAATTGACTTTCAGAAACAACGAAGTTCTAATACTGTGATGGATATGATTTCGGCTCTGAAATACTATTATCTGCGGTTAGCCTGTGTTAAAGGTGGAAGTCCATTCAAGACAAAAAATTAAAAGTCAACAAGGAAGCGTTACATGTATAAGCAAAGCTGCCAGCTAGCATTTTCTTGACAGTAAATGAGTGTAAACAATTTTTATGCATCCTGGAGCTTGAACAGTGGAACATCCAAGTTCAATGGAACATCCAAGTTCAGAAATGGGAAAAAAAGTATAAAGAACAGCCTAAGTTTGAATTTAGAGATATACAGATGCCAGGAAAAGTAAAAAAAAAACGAGGACGTTCGAAGGGACTTGGAAATACAGTATTAGGATTGACTCGCAAATGGGCTAAGAAAGCGAAGCCTTACTTTTAAGAAAAGTTTGATGGTTGTTTTTCTTATTTCTAATAAATTCGCAGAATAATAATAATTGTTATATTTTTGTAGCAAGATTTAAGTTTTGTTAAAAGTTTACACTATAATTTATTATTTTTTGATTGAATTAAAGTATTTTGATTTTGATCTTTTTTTGATATTAATTTTCTAATGTTGCCGGCACCCAGCTCGGCTGCCGGTGGCGGCACCCAATAAGGCTATACCATTAGGGCTGCTGGCGCCGGCAGCGGAGTCACTTCCTATAAATTATACCAGCAAAATATGAATAACAGATCTATAATACGAATACGTTATACAGGGTGTCTAAAATAGGTGATACCACTATTGCTATCTCCGAAGTGGTAAAATATACGAGGTCGGTTAAATTAGAGAAAATGTGCCATTTCTAGTCTCTGTTCATATTCCGTTTACGGAGTTGCCAAATTCTCTATAGTTTCTTATCTACAGGGGATTTTTCAAAAATAGTCAAAATCTTAATTCTTAAATATCTCGAAAACTATTCTAGTTAGAAAAAAGTTGTTTTTACAAAAATCACACGATTTTTTACCTTCTCTAAAGTAGCGTTATTGTTTTGTTTATATCATTTGTTTTTACTGAGTTACTGATGCTAACTTGTTTTTTTTCAAAAACGGACCTGGATTGTTTGCTGCATTTTTTGAAAGAATGCTTCATACCCTTTACAACTGTGCATCACTTGATTATGTTTTTCGACGTTTTGGTGAAGAATAGTATCATCATTAGGATATTCTACCAGTACGGACCTGACATTTTTCAAGTTAATGCGCCATTTCACGACCTATTATGGAGACAACTAAGTCAGTATCAGTAACTATGGATTAAATTGTTTTAACTGGTAAATTTTAATTTTAACCATGATTACTAACAGGACCCTCAAGTTTGTAAAATTGGTCCAACGCCTGAAACAAGCACAAGCTTAGTTTTAATTATAACAAATCCTAATAATTAATTCTTAGAGGCGTGATTGGCTTCGTGTGGTCAGTCCAATCGCGTCCATCAACCTGTTCGTCCGCCCGTCCATTTATTATAATTCAACGCAACGTCAAAACATAAAGCAGCGAACGGATTTTAGATTCGAATTCCTTATAATCCGAACCCAGTAAATATGACAATGGTTTTATGCTAGAATATAGTTAAAGGTCTTTAATTTGAGATAATATGGTTTGTTTTCAAAGCTAGTAAATAGTAATTCAACTGTACCAGCAGAATGAGTTGCAGCAGAAATGAAACCATTAAATAAAATAGGATTATTTATTATTATCTTTTGAACTGAAAGGTGATTTTTGGATACGAAAATATTAAAAACGTAAATAATGAAAATGTATCATCAAGGATGCCTTTTACAATATGTAGTAAACTTAAACACTAGTTAGGTGCTGTTAATAAAGGCCGCTAATAATATCTGATATGAGTCTGCTAAACTTTTGCTCTCAATAACTCATTAGCTTAAGTGCAATTTGACAAACTTTAATGACCAACGGGTTCTGGTTAGTAATCATGAACATAGTTTACAATTAATCAGTTGAATAATTTAAACCACAGCGATAGGTTGTGAAATTGTGCCTTAACATGGAAAATTCCAGGTCCGTATCGATAGAAAATCCTGATGTTGTTATTCCTGATTAAAACGTCGAAAACCATAATCAAGTGATACATAGTTGTAAAGGGTATGAAGTATTCTTTCAAAAAATGCAGCAAAAAATCCAGGTCCGTATTTGAAAAAAACAAGTTAATATCGGTAACTCAGTAAAAACAAATGGTATAAACAAAACAATAACGTTACTTTAGAGAAGGTAAAAAATCGTGTGATTTTTGTAAAAACAACTTTTTGCTAACTATAATAGTTTTCGAGATATTTAAGAATTAAATTTTTGACTATTTTTAAAAAATCCCCTGTAGATAAGAAACTATAGAGAATTTGGCAACTCCGTAAACGGAATATGAATAGGTACTAGAAATGGCACATTTTTTCTAATTTAACCGACCTCGTATCTTTTACCATTTCGGAGATAGCAATAGTGGTATCACCTATTTTAGACACCCTGTATAAACAATGCAAGCCTTTTTCGGCATTTTTGATTTACATGCTCTTAGATGGTTTCTGAAAACATTTTTTACTAAAGGAAACAAATAAACAAATAGGGCTTTTTTTGAAAAAACATCTTTTTTGAGAGCAAATTTGTTTTGGAAAAACAGCTCTTTCGAAAACGGATTTACGAAATTTTTCGAAAATATTTTCTCGAACACCTACTTCGAAAGTACTCAAAAATATCTTAACAGCTCTGTTTCAAAAGATGCTCTTTTTAAAACGAATTTATGAAATTCTCGAAAACATATAAGTACATATGTCAAAAGTACATTTTTTCAAAAATTCCTGAAAAATAATTTTCTAAAAATAGGTACACAATTTCGGAAACTATTTTTTCGAAAACATTATTCTATGAACTCTACTAGCTTGGAAAATGTTAAATAAAAAAGACGAAAATGGATCCTGAACAAACCTGAACGAACATTTTTTGAGTTTTATCAGGATTCCTTAGGTTTGGTACGTTACTTCTCATTTACTTCTCAAATTACTTTTTGCAAAAGCCGTCGCGGTGGGTTATAAGTGAAGTTGAATCAAAGTTTCTTACACTCGAAAGTTATTTCGAGTGCATTTATTTTTTTTATTTTATTTTTATTTCTTTTTATTTTTTTATTATTTATTTTTATTATTTAATACAATTCAATATAGAAAAAATATTCATAATTTAAATACAAGAAATCAAAATAATATTGAAATACCTGTTCATCAAACTGAAAAATATAAAACATCATTTAAATATACTTGTCCCATAATCTATAATAATATACCCAGTAGTGATCTCAAAAAATTAAGTTATATAAATTTTAAATATAAACTTAAAAAATATTTGCGTGGGGTAGGATTGGAAGAATGATTAATTTTAATCAAAATTTCTACCCATTTGTGCCAACTAGTATGTTTCCGTAATTTTTAATTCCTTTAGCTATTACAGTTTTTTTTTATAATTATTGTACTTGTTATTACAATTCTTTGTTATTATTATACTTGCTATTTTTCTTGGGGGCACAAATAAATGTATTTATTATTATTATTATTATTATTTCCAGATTTTGAATCTATAGTATTCCTAGGTTATTTTCCCACAGAAATTAAAATGATCGGCGGAGCGCATTTTGAGAAAAGTAACTTTTAATAATTTTTGTTTTCGAAATTGATAATGCTTTAATACTAATGAGGTAAAAAGGACAATCATATTATTATTTGCTTGAAAAAATTAATATTCGAAAAGTGTTCTTCGAAAAAAATTAATTTCTCTGAAAAAATATTTTTGAAATTGCTTACAAAAAATTGAAAAATTGGTTTTCGAAAAATTGTACTTATATCCCTTCAAATGAGCAGAAGGCATAAATAGAAAAATGCCAGAAAATTTACACTTTCCTAATAACTAACAATTGTAGGCCCTGACGTGGGTACGGGTTTCTTTCAAAAAACATTGTTCGATGTTAAATTAAGTAAATTTTGTCAAAAAACAGCTTTATCGAAAGATGCTTATTCGAAAACGGATCTACAAAATTTTTTCGAAAATATTTTTTTTTAAAAGTGGAGCTTTCAAAATTACATTTTCCGAAATCATTCAAAAATTAAATTATGAACTCTGCTACCGTAGAAAATGCCAATAAAAAGGGACAGAAAAAGATCCTGAACTAACATCAACGAACCGTTTTTGTGCTCGGTCAGGTTTGTTCCTGGTCTCTTCTACGTTACCCTGTAGTAAACTACTTCTTCAAAAAAGCGGTTTTTTTTTTAATATGAATATTCGAAGATTTTATCAAAATAATGAAATAATGTACAAGTATCATATTTTCTTTAAAAAAAATGTAGTTTCGAAATGTACTTTTTGAAAAAAAATCAAAAAGTTGGTTTCCAAAAAAAAAATTGGAAAACACTCCCAGATTTCGAATATCTTTATTATCGAAAAAGTTCTGTTTTCGAGAAAATATATTTTCGAAAAAACCTGCTTTTAAAAAAAATATATCGTCAAATGGACAGAATGTATAAAAAAATTGCTGGAAAAGTAAGTTAAGATGACCAACCGTTCCGTTTTCGCAAGAACAGGTTTACATTTTTCGTCCATTATGAAATAGTGTTAATTTTTTGTCTATGCTTTTATGTAGCTCGAGGTTCCTAGACGAGATTCTGAATCCGCCCATGTCTAGAAATCAGCCCAATTTCAACTTAATAGTTAGGTATTTTAGAACAACTTGCAAGAAGAAATAAGTTTAACCTAAAACGTAAAAGATTTATTGAGTGTGTGGTTTCCTGCGCATATCGGTCATTGGTTATAAATAAAGAAAACTTATTTGTAGCTGACGTTTCGGTATATTACCATCTTCAGAGCTAAAATAATTACATATTTGTACAAATAGAAAAGGGCGCATACAAATATGTAATTATTTTAGCTCTGAAGATGGTAATATACCGAAACGTCAGCTACAAATAAGTTTTCTTTATTTATAACCAATGACCGATATGCCCAGGAAACCACACACTCAATTGTTAAAAAATACGGTCAGGAATCAAACAAACTAGTAAAAGATTTATGTTGGCCATTTCATGTTTATCTCAATTTAAGAGCAATTACTACTACTTTGTTTTCTAACGTTGTTGTTGCTCAGTTTTTTCTATAAAGAGCCAATGCCTTATCTGTGTAACCATATTAAAAGGCATATAATTTGTTAAAGAAATCAAAATTTTATTTTGTACTCTCCTTTAAAACCGCGCCCAGCAAAATTGCGATCATAATACGTTTTTCTTATGTGTCTACACCGGCAAGTCGTTTTTTTTTTAAACAAATAATAACTAGCACCTTTTTTTTAAAAAAATAGATAGGCGCTAAATAATCTTTTTAACATAGCGCCTTTTCTGTCACTGTTTTCGAGCTGCAAGAAGTAGGAAGCAAAATTTCCCTCTTGTGTAACCCAGTCGGGTTTAACTTTTTGTTACTTTTGTACAAACTTAAAAATTTCAATTAATGTTCTAATTTTTTTCCTTTTTTCCAGGTGTACGTCTGTGAAGAATGCGGCCATACCACCGCCGAACCCGAAGTGCATTACCTCCACCTAAAAGATAAACATCCCTACAGTCCCGCCCTTCTCAAATTCTACGACAAGAGGCACTTCAAATTCACAAACTCAAATTTCGCGAATATGCTTTTGCAAGTCCGTACATAATTATTAATTTTAAGGTTCAGTGTACTTTTAATTTATTAATTTATCTTTTAGGTATTTTTAGCCTGTTTTTTTTTAAGTGTGTAGAGAATAATTGATTGATAAGAATTTTTAAATAACACTGCATTAAAATATCGAGATTCTTATCCATGTGAAATTATTTGCTCAGATTACATTAAAAGTATATGATGATAATTTACGATGACTCTTGGAAGGAGATCTTTTATTACGTAAAATGGTGTAATGTAATGATATTTTGTTACTATTGGTTAAAATAACATAACTGATAAGAGCTTTTAGAATTATTAATTGTTAGTAAAGCGATAACTATCGATGACGATGAGGCAAGTGGATCAAAGATAATTAAATATTACTTATCAATCAAATATATCCCACAATGCATGCTAGTTTTGCACAACAGGTTTTTGATATTTATTTAAAATAGCAGTTTAGACTTAAAGACGTTGTTAATTATTGAATATATTATTTTTACTATTATAAAGTTGGCAAGAAGCAGCTGTGATTACTGAAGTCACTATTACTTACTAGGATTTTTTGGTCGAAATTGTATAATATTTATTCAGTTCCGTTAAACAAGTTAGTTTTGATGCATCGTGAGAACTAACAAGCGCTTAAAACGCAATATTCTCTTCTTATCTCAAATTTTAACTTTTTTAAAATACAAAATCTGTTGTGCGACATCTAATATTAGCATATTTAGTTATTAATCCGTCCAATATAGAAGAAAGTACTTAAGATATCCTTAGACATTTTTACACTTTTCTTTTAGTTGGAAGGTCAAATATCTGTTTAATCTCTTCTGTGATAATTTATTAAATTTAATAATTTCGAGTTTTAATTTTACTAGATTATTTAATATGCACTTTAAGCTATATTGATCTAGCGTTATTTATTAGTTTTCTTGATTCGCGTATTATGGTTTTCCATACGGGGTTATCGACAAAAATTTACCACCATTTAACATTATTGTGTCAAAATTAAGAAGCATAAACGCACCGTTTCTTTTTAAAACGTTAGAGTAGACGTTATCCTACCTCCGCATATACTTTGACCCGGAATAAGAGGGGAGCGCTCCTGGCCTCCAATAGCGCTTAAGCTGGATATCAGAACAACAAAAGATCGGACGCAGTTAAGTTCGAAGAAAAATTTGGGAAGGGTCAGCAGTTTAATACCGAGAAGCATTTGCAAATTTTCAAAAAAGTTACGTTCGTGCCTCTTACAAATGGCATTTTTATCATCGTAGAGCTGGATATTTTCATCTTCTCAGGCTTCTTGCATTTGATCGAAGTTCAGAAGACTTTACAAGCATATAAATCGTTCAGTTTTTTAGGTCTTCACGCCGACAAAAACGTTTTTAAAGGGGCAGCATCTTTTATAGTTTTTATACATTATTGGTTAGAAGGTGGCAATTTGCAGGTAATAACCCCGTATGTACAAACGTAATGTTTATTTTAAGTACCGCAGAGTACAGTGCAGGCTATATCTTCTTTAACGAGAGTGCGATATACGCTATTTAACAGTACGTGGGTACATTAAGTAGTAGAAATTTAGATTAGCTTCAGTAAATTTATACTTAAATATAGACACTATTTTGAGTGCTTGTTTCGTTCTCTAGATATCAAAAGGTTACTTTTTATTAGTTCTGCCGTGTCTAGACTCTAGGTCAATAATAAACTCTTTTAAAAGAAGAAGTAAACTGCACAATACTTTGATCCTATGTACAAAAATTTTAATATTTTAATAAACATCATCAATATTGTGGCAATAAAATGAGGCACGATTAGATGTGCTAAAGTAGCCAAACTCAATAATAAAATCGGGTTTTTTGTGCAATCATGGTGGATGGAACTGGGTATAAACTTAGATTAGTATACTTAGATCACTAAACTGTTATTATGCACTTATTTGTCAGTGGAACATTGTTAGACATTAAAACATTGTAATATTCACCTTAGACAAAGAATAAGAACAGCACTAGAACGAAAAACTAGCCCTTAAGAAAATGTACCACACATGGATCCAAAGTTTATATAATATATACTATTAAATAAATAAATAATAAACCTGATACCATATCAAACATATTAACGGCACAGCCTAATGCTTATTACTTCATTTACCGTGGTCTAAAAAGTAGTATGTTTCGATTACAGTCCAAACGCATCTTGCAACTTGTCATTGGACTGTGAATTATGGTTTCAAATAATAGTATATATTTTTTGGTTCTAAATGTATTTTCTTTATATTAAAGGCCTTTTAAATTTTTTTTTGGACATTATAGCACTATTAAAATCAAGATCCTAAATTTACTAAAGAGCAGAAGTTAACTCTGGTAAGGATTTAAAAGGCGAAAGGTTCATACTTTGGGCTGTTATTTAGTGCATTGTCCTTGAAGCATGATAGAATGTGACTGCAATATTATACGCAATTTAATCTTTAACATGTTCCCGAATTATTCTGGTGCTTCATAGAACTAAGCTCACAATCAGTGGTTTGGTAGCAATAATAGCTTTAAATATGTTAAAGTCAAAAAAATGTTTTTAAAGATACTACCAAATTTTAATAGAAGTACGAGTAGGATTGTAATAAACTACACCTGTATAGAAAAAAGACGAAGGACCCTGTCCGCGAACATTATCAATGGTCATACGGTATTTTTGTTCCAAATCTGGTAGGTATACAATATCCTCAAGCTTGCATAACAGCGGGAAAAACATTCAATTGCAATGATTATATTTTTTTAGTTCTCTTGATCTAACCTATTGTTATTGTTACCAAGTCATTGAGAAATAGAATCAATAACTATGGTGCTACAGAATTATATAAGCAAAACAGAGATGAAAGAATGATCACTTCCACAACGAAGGCAAAAATTTGTTTTTTAGAAAATTTTTCCAAAAATGTGTGTTATGTGATATGATGAGTGAACGTTGAGAAGATGTGTTGTAAATATTCCTTAGTTTCTAGTAAATTCTGTTGATATAAGTACCTTTTCTACCTTTATTAGTTGAGTTTAACTATTTTAATTTTATTTAAACGCTATTGTTAAATGATTTTTCTGTATTGCTAATTTTATTCATTTAAAAACTATAGAAAAGTCATACCTATTATTTAACGAGACAGACCATATTGCCAGTGATTCTAGACATTTGTTAAAATTTTATTTATCAAAAAACTACTATGCCTAATTTAAGCCTATTTCAGTCTGATCTTGTAAGCTAGGTACAATTTTTTTCTGAATATTTCAGGTAATGTAAATGGTTATTTTCTTTGATACATTTAATAATCTGTAAACTACTTAATTCCTTTAATTTTCAGGAAAATTTTGTACTTTTCAACTTTACAACCTGTAAGTAGAGACGGCTAAAAGAACATTTTAAAAGCATGTTTAGTCTTTTTAGTTTTTCACTTTAATTTATAAACACTGTATTTATGTAACTCATCTTAAAGACATTATGTGTACTTAAAATAGATCAAAACATATTGTATTTTCCTAATGTTGTTATACAAATAAATTTTTATATATTTACACAGCGTCTTTATTAAAAGCTGATTTATCAAGTTTTCCAATCGAAATCCCCCGACTAAGCAATATTATACATATAGGTACATATCGTAAGGGATCTTCAAGTACTACATCAATAAATTTAGAACGCATTAAAAACAAGTAAGTACTTATTTATTAAGTAGGCGAGTCCAGAAAGAAATTATACACTATTCGATCCACTTTTACATATTTAGGACGAATACATATATTTCTGTTATAGTTCAGCCGGCGAAAAAAACTATTAAGTTGACTGATGATATATTCAAATATATACCTATTATGTCAATAATTAAGCGAGGGATATGTAACAGGGCCTTTCTGCTGAAAAGGGACATTTTCAACAGGTCGAATATAAGATGTAGCGACTGTTTTAAATAATTTGTGGGTCTGATACACGGCCTGCTGAACTCATCAACGAAAACTATCTACTTCCAGAGGTTCCCCATATCATGACGCGTACCGAAAAGAGCACTACGCCTTCTTTACGACGCGACGCCAGCTTTTTAAACCTCTACTTTATCATGTATTAATGAAAAAACCTGGACTCAAAAAACTGCCGTCTTCCATGTTTGGTCGTAGTGGAGTCGGAGAATAGAGAGAGGTAACTGCATTTAAAAACCTAGCCAAAGGTCGATTTTGTGAAATTTACCCGGCTCCAAAATATAAATTTACCTTAGATAGTTAAGTAGATGAGGAACACAGCATCAAACTTTTTTCTGACCTTCCGCTCTACTGGGTAACAGGTAGCCACTTAAAATTCGATCATATTTAGAAGTTTACAACATACCGGTTCTTGGCATTCTTGCCATAGCATCTTTTAAAAGTATCTTATTTATATATTTCTGAACAATAAATATTGGTGCGGAAATTGGATTAGACGGAAATTTTTTTGTTAAACTCCGAAGATTATTCCGAAGAACAACGAAAAGAGTTTAAACATGAAAGGTGATTTTTTTATCTAAGACATCCCGCGTAGACTTCAAGTCTAAGTACTAACATACCGTGGGCGTCTGAAGGGAAGGGAAATGTAGTCTATGGACACGGGATTTAAAGGATTGAAGGTTGGAACGGGAAGGGAAAAGATCTGCAGGCAATTTGTTCCATAATCTGGAGACCCTAGGTATGAATGAGCGAGAGAAGTGGTCTGTTCTAGGCGTTTGTAGCTGGACAGTAAAGGGATGAATACACAACGCGCCTCTTATTGTTCTGTTAGGAACGGTCAAGGGGGGAATAGTACCGGCTAGTCCTTCAGAGCAAAATCCGTGGAAGTAGTGGTAGAAAAGGGATAAATCCCCAATAGCACGGCGATGAGCGAGAGAAGGGAGTTTTCTCGTGAGGGCTGGGTCATTGATAAGTCGAATGGATAGAATCAAGGATGTTAAGTGTCGAAGGTGATGCCACTCCCCAGATGTGGGATCAGTACTCTAGGATAGGTCTTATTTGGGAAATATAGAGAGTGTATAAGTTGGAAGGGGAGAAGTATTTTCTGGCTCGAAAGAGAAATCCAAGCTTTTTAGCTGCCGATGTGGCTACTGGAGTAATGTGTTTGTGCCAGCTGAGATCATGTTCAAAAGAGACGCCAATAAGATCGAATGTTTCCAATCGAAATCCCCCGACTAAGCAATATTATACATATAGGTACATATCGTAAGGGATCTTCAAGTACTACATCAATAAATTTAGAACGCATTAAAAAACAAGTAAGTACTTATTTATAAAGTAGGCGAGTCCAGAAAGAAATTATACACTATTCGATCCACTTTTACATATTTAGGACGAATACATATATTTCTGTTATAGTTCAGCCGGCGAAAAAAACTATTAAGTTGACTGATGATATATTCAAATATATACCTATTATGTCAATAATTAAGCGAGGGATATGTAACAGGGCCTTTCTGCTGAAAAGGGACATTTTCAACAGGTCGAGTATAAGATGTAGCGACTGCTTTAAATAATTTGTGGGTCTGATACACGGCCTGCTGAACTCATCAACGAAAACTATCTACTTCCAGAGGTTCCCCATATCATGACGCGTACCGAAAAGAGCACTACGCCTTCTTTACGACGCGACGCCAGCTTTTTAAACCTCTACTTTATCATGTATTAATGAAAAAACCTGGACTCAAAAAACTGCCGTCTTCCATGTTTGGTCGTAGTGGAGTCGGAGAACAGAGAGAGGTAACTGCATTTAAAAACCTAGCCAAAGGTCGATTTTGTGAAATTTACCCGGCTCCAAAATATAAATTTACCTTAGATAGTTAAGTAGATGAGGAACACAGGATCAAACTTTTTTCTGACCTTCCGCTCTACTGGGTAACAGGTAGCCACTTAAAATTCGATCATATTTAGAAGTTTACAACATACCGGTTCTTGGCATTCTTGCCATAGCATCTTTTAAAAGTATCTTATTTATATATTTCTGAACAATAAATATTGGTGCGGAAATTGGATTAGACGGAAATTTTTTTGTTAAACTCCGAAGATTATTCCGAAAAACAACGAAACGAGTTTAAACATGAAAGGTGATTTTTTTATCTAAGACATCCCGCGTAGACTTCAAGTCTAAGTACTAACGTACCGTGGGCGTCTGAAGGGAAGGGAAATGTAGTCTATGGACACGGGATTTAAAGGATTGAAGGTTGGAACGGGAAGGGAAAAGATCTGCAGGCAATTTGTTCCATAATCTGGAGACCCTAGGTCTGAATGAGCGAGAGAAGGGGTCTGTTCTAGACTTTTGTTGCTGTACAGTAAAGGGATGCATATGTAACGCGCCTCTTGTTGTTCTGTTGGGAACAGTCAAGGGGAGAATAATATCGGCTAGTTCTTCAGAGCACAATCCCTGAAAGTACCGATAGAAAAGGGATAATTCCCAAACAGCGCGGCGATGAGCGAGAGAAGGGAGTTTTCCTGTGAGAACTGGGTCATCGATGAGTCGAATGGCTCTCTTTTGGGAATCAAGGCTGTTAAGTGTCGAAGATGATGCTGCTCCCTACACGTGGAACTCTAGGTTAGGTCTTATTTGGGAAATATAGAGAGTGTTGGAAGGGGAAATATTTTCTGGCTCGAAAGAGAAAACCAACTGCCGATGCGGCTACTGAAGTAATGTATTTGTGCCAGTTGAGATCATGTTCGAAAGTGATGCTAACAAGATCGTTTCATTGTTTTGTAGGGCTTGGCCATTCATGTGGATGGGGTGAGACTGGGGAGCAAGACTGGGTTTTGGAGGCGTTGAACTGAACAAGGTTCTTGGTACCCCGGTCTAAGATTATTATTAGTGATATGTAAAGGTTGAGGCTAAACGTAGATGAACTGCTTCACATTATAAAGAAAATGTTTTTTACAAGCAGTTGGCTTGAAGGTACATTTGAGATACCTCAAGCAACATGTCGATCGGGGCGACCAACAAAATTATCTGGCGAATCTGTTATGCATGCCTATCACTAATGTAGTACCGATATATTCTGCCTAAAGCCTAATCTGATCAAAATAGTTTTTTCCTAGTCTATTTTTATCAAATAATGTAATAAATTGAAATTAACTAAATTAAAAATGAACTAAGTAGTTAAAACTGAAACGACAGTATATAGAAAACCAACACACACTAATAGATATTAAACTTTAATTCAAGTTATATTGCTTTATAAAAACAGGTGTAGTGCAAAGTTTATATGACAGAGCAAAATGATTTGTACTGATATAGTTTAGAAAATAAAAAAAATTTATTAGAAGAGTTTTAAACGAAAATAATTACCCTAAAGCCTTTTCAGATAGACCTTTTAGGAAGTTTGATGATAATAATAAACAAAATAACTCTAATAATTAAGATACAATAAAGTTAACAATTATATATTTTCCAGGGATTTCATAATAAATGAGAATAGGCACATTTTAATATCAGAACAATTTTTAAAACGTACTACCCTTGGATCTCTAACGAACGTTAAACCTTTTAATGCAGATCAAGCTTCTAAAAATGTAATTTATCAAGTACCATATCAGTGTGCTAAATTTTATATAGGTGAAACATCTGGGCCAGTTAGTGTTAGCCTAGACTAAATAATACATAAAGGAATACTGGCATGGAACAAAAATGGACCAAAGAGCGGGTCTCCCTGGAGACATTTTGGGGGTTTACTAGTTTATGGCTTAGGAATTTGTTTGTCCACCATTACATACATAAGTATATATAGGTACTATATAGATATATAATGGTGAACAAGCAAATTCCTAAACCATAAATCAGTAAACCGACCCAAATGTTTCAAGGGAGACCCGCTTTCGGTCCCATTTCGGTGTATTCGAGAATTTGTCTATATTCTTTATAGTCTCTGGTGTTACGTATAAAGAACATACGATTAACCAAGGCATCGCGAATTTTTTAAAAGTAAATTGGGTTACATTTTTTGGGAAACAAGTGGAATAATTCTAAAATTTTATTTATAAAAATTATTAATGAAATTTTTCATATAAATTAGGCTTCACCCTGGCTCGAAACCGGCTACATTTCTGGTGAAATATATACAGGATGAGTGCTTTTAACAAAATTAATTTCGATGTTTTTGTTGCCCTTTTGTTTTAAAAACGATTAATTTTACAAAAGTTATATTTTTAGTGGCTTTTGCCCGCGACTTCGTCTCCATTACAAGAGGTTGAATTTTGAAAAACCCTTCCTTATTAGGTGCCCATGTTATATCAAAATCCTCTGTGCATAATTTTAGCGCACAGTGGTTCCGACTACATGGAGATTGCGGCCATAATTATTGCAATTAATAATTTTGGAAAATCATTAACTGAACATTAATTTTTGTACTTAACAAAGGGTTATTGTAAACAAACCATACCAAAAAATGGTAAAGTATGAGTCCAGCTAGTGTGATAAGTGTTTCGTAATACAACTTCTTATTTTTATAATTTTTTTCTACTGTATGTATTAGTATACAAACCCTTGATTTTTGTCAGATTTGTTCTACTCTGATTTTACAAAGTGTAGGAAAGGGACAACAGTTTTTTAGAACTTTGTTTCAAATTTTACTTAACAAAACTGTTATATTAAATAATAAGCATGCTATATATATATGTTTGTATTCTCCATTTTGTGAGCTTTTATTTGATACCCCGGATACTGAGCTTGAAAGCAAAAAACAGATGTCACTAGTTTACCCCCAAAAAACAACCCCTAAAATTTTGAATTATCTTTTTTTGCATATTAAATCTGTTTTTAATATATGACCTATACCTATGCCAAATTTCAGCTCTTAACGTTTAACGGTCTTGAAGAAAGGGGACTGTGACAGGCAGACACCGAGTTGATTTCATCTGTTCAGTTTGTTTAAATACTGGCGCAAAACAATAAAAATTAACTACAAACAGAAAAGGCCGTTAAACAGTCAATGGCTTAGGTCATATTAACTTAACTATTATTTTCTATAAAACTTGTTTACAAAAATATTTTTCTAAATTAATATATAATAATTAATAGTACTAATACAACCGATACAGGTTGATAAGTTAGTGAATGATCTTAAAATTACAGCTGTTTTTAAAGCAATTATGATAATTTTTGTTAAAGGAATTAAAACAAATAAAAAGTAATTGTCCCGAGATATTTATTCAAGTTTCCACCTAATGTAAAAATAAAATTTGAGAAAAAAATATTTCGAGGAACGCCACGTGGTAAAAGTTATTACTATTACTTTTTTACATAGCTTTTTTCCCACCCTGTATAACAAAATGTGGTTCTTATTAGGTTAAAGCGATCATCGCAGCTACCTTTCAGTAAATTAGGTCTTTAAAAATCAAAAATTTGTTTAAATCAGGTGAGCCGTTTTCGATACACAGAGCTGTAAAAATGATCGAAAAATGCCATACAAATACCAACTTTTTGACGAGCAGTTTACTTAATTATAACTTGAAAAGTCAGACGGATCTGGATACTCGCATGGAGAAATGGGGGGTTTTGTGACCCAAGAACAGGACTTTGCCTGGAGAAATGGGTCAGACCCGAGAGAATGAGAGAGGACTTTTTCCCGCACTCACTACTTCACACCAACTTTGTGTGAACGTGTCTGGTCATACACTTGACCGAGCACAACACTATTGCTCTCAGTTACCGAGCTAACTAAGTTGTTTTTCCGATGGCAACGAAGTTGAAATGAAATGTACTACCCCTTCGGGGACCCGCCTGAAAGGGTTTGACCAATTAGAGTAAGAACAGAGATGACGCAAACACTACTCGGACCATTAGAAAATAGGAAAAGGCCGAACACTGATACCCCGGTACGACTGCGAGGCGTAAGGGGGTTGATATCTGTAGCCATGTTTTCTGGCTTTTTTTCTGCATTTATTTTAGAACGCTAAAGCAATAAAACTAAAAGATAAAAGATTTGCTAAGGAAACTAGGCCTTTGAAGTTTCGCCGACAAAGGGGCCGTTTTAGAAGAACTAAATTAAAGGAAAGATTTTCTTTAGATATTTTATCCGAAATGGGCTTTGTGATTAACCGATAACAACTGCGTATTTTAATGCAAGTTAAATAAACAAGAGATACGCGTTCCAATTTTATTATTTAAAGGGAATCTTATACCTGCTTGGTTGTTAATATTTATTTAGAAATTAAAAATAGAAAAATAGAAATGAGACGAACTGTTGGGTTTCCCGAACAGGTGCCCTTCGTTACTGTTATCATTCCAAGATTTTTCCTGCGTGTGAGAAGAATGAATGTATGTCTCATCCATATAAATTATTGGACGGTTCTCTTTAGGAAACTTTTTCATATATGTTAAGAAATTTAATCTCTTTGACGACTGTCGGATTTTTCCCTCAACAGTTTGCGGTTACTTTTTGTTTTTCGCCACCTAAATCTCATTTTTCCCTACTTTTCCTTAAACTCTCAAGAGAACCGGTGTAGGTGTAATTATTGCAGTCGTCTTTAAATTTTTTGTGAATTTTACGCAAGTTTAGCACTTTTTTTCAGTCACTTTAAAGGTGATAATATTGTACAGTTGTACAGAACATTGCCATCTGTTAAACCAAATCCCGACCTCGTTAATTAATTAACACAAACTTTTTCAATTTGGATTCTGTAGGGTTTGAGGATTGTGTGAAAGTTATTTTTTAAATTGAAAAATATAAATATTTTAAATAAGCTAACGAAATTTGCAAATTTTTTCACGTTTTCATTGGCCTGTAATTTTTTCATGGATATTTTTTTCTACATAGAAATAACCTTCGCACACTCAATGGATAGCATCTTTCAATTGGCGTTAGAAAAAAATGAGTAGTTCTAGTGCTCCAATCGCCTGCAATAAATCGCGAATAATCTGTAATAAATCGTGTATCTGGATAACCTTGTGTAACAATATTTTGGCTCCGATTTACGAATTAGTTTTATAACAAACCTAAGTAATTCAATGGACAAAACCCTCGGCGTGGAAGACCCACTCTCATTTATTTGTCAAATAGGTTCTTATAGTGACTATTTAGGTGGCATTGGGGTTTATAAATAATATCTATTAACTTCACAATATTAGATATTGACTTTGACCCTTTTGGGTGTGATTTAATGAGATCAACATTGTAGGAGGCGTGTTTTATATTAGGCGAATTATTGCCACAAAGCAGCTGCCTATGATTATCACTTTATAAAGAGTAATTCACTTAAGAATCGAGTCTCACTGCAGTAAATTATTGTCTACTTTGAGGCCAGTCTGCTCCAGTCTGCATCGTCCAGAGTCACAAACACGTTGCCTCGTATCCACAAGATGATTTCCAAGAGTATCCGGTAAATCAGATGCTCAGTAAATGTTCCAACTAAACTCTGTTAAGAAGGTTGCTTAGCCAAATTTTAAACATGTGTACGTAAAAATATTACTGTACTTTATTAAATTCAAGGCCACTAAGAAGAGAAGCCACCACTAGCACTATTTCCACATTTATCTTCGTGTTTTCCCAACAATCAAAATGACATTAAATTGCATTCAACAACTTTAATAATTCGTCATCTTTAATTATCTTCAATTATTGGTTTTAGAGCGACTAGCATGCTTTCAACTGAAAAACGTCGGTTCATTTATTTTAATGGATATTTATGTATGCAGTATGTATGAAGTGTTTATTCTTAAAATAACTAAAGACAGGTCCGTAATTACAAAAACTGAAAACAAAGCGAAGTAAATAATCTGAATTAAATTTGGGTCTCCATCCCACCCACCCCCACCCCCCACCCACCCCCCGACAACTTTTGTCGATGACAATAAGTTAACTTAATAACCTAGTTAAACCCTGTGTTTTTTTTTGTTTTGTTTTCTTTATATATGAATTTTTTTTTTCCTGCATAATTTACGAATTATTTTAGAAAATGGCTTCTTAAAGCGATTTTAAGGCGAAAAACATTATTTTTATTAAATTGACAAAAATAACAAATTTTTTACTTTAAAGTATGGATGACGCGAGTCGTTTTAAAAAAATGTCAAGATAAATATTAAACATTAAAATTTTGTCACCCTGTACGCTGGACACGAGTCATTTCTATACTATTGTAAATACAGTACACTATACGAACAATGCACGTTGAACATTGCAACACCCTGTATATAGATAAGTATGATCCACCTAATTCACAAAACTTAAGAACGGTTTTAAGGTGAGTCCTCCTAGCTAAGTTTTGACAACTTTAATTTGAGAAATATAATTATTATCGTTTCATTCAAAACTCGCCTTTTTCTGATCATGATTATTCCTAAAGCTATAAGCTTCCTTTTAGTAAAAAAACAATATAAATCGGGCATTGATTTTTATCGGGCTTATTCAATCATTTCGGGTTTCAAAAGTTGTGGAGTATCAAAAACAGCGAACAAAAATATAAAGAGAACGGAATGGTGGTTAACAGAGGTACAAAAAGTAATTAAAGAGTAGAAAAACCTATGAAAAAAATACCTCAGCACCAAAACTTTAGATTATGGAAAATACAAGGTGAAAAGAATAGAAGTCAGAGACTCAGTGAAGCATAGCGAAAATTCGGACAAAAGATCAATGAAAATTTCAGAGAAAACCAAAAACTGTTTTATGGTACGCTGAAACAAGTAAGACAGAAAAAAGTATACAGTATGATAAATGTGAAGCACAAGGATGGAAACATAATAATGGAGAAATATAAAATACTGCAGAGATGAAGGAAACATTTTAAAGAAATAACAAACACAGACAACTTATCCGGAGATACGAAAGAGGAAAGAGTAGAAAGAAGAACAGAAATAGCCATAATCACGGAAGAAGAAGTTAACGAAGCTACCAAAAATTTAAAAATAGGGAAGCAGCAGGGATAGACGGATTTCCACTTGAAATGCTAAAATACTTAGAGGAGGCTGGAATAAAGGTTTTCACAGCATTGTTAAACAAAGTGATAAGAGAGAAGAAAGTACCTAGGGAATGGAATATCGGGATTATCCTACCATTACATAAAAAAGGCGATATGAGGGAATGTTCAAATTACCGAGGAATTACGCTAATGAGTCTACCAGCAAAAGTCCTGGCCAGAATAATGGAAACAAGAATAAAAGAAGAACTAGAAAACACGTTGGAAGAAACACAATATGGTTTTAGGAAAGAAAGGAGCACACAGGACCCAATATTCATAATAAAACAAATTACAGAAAAATGCATAAGCAAAAAAAAACACACTCATGCAATATTTATTGACTTGGAAAAAGCATTTGACAGAATAAGACGAAAGGATGTATGAGAAAGTTTATATAGAAGAGGAATTGACAGTGAAATGATAGAAGTAATAAAAGCCATGAATGACACGACAAAAAATGTGGTGAGAACAAACAACAATCGGCAGAATTTTAAACAATGGACGGCCTAAAACAGGGATCCGTGCTGAGCCCTCTGTTGTTCGCAATAGTGGTAGACGAGGCAAGGCGGAAGCAAAACAAAATGTGAAACCTATGACGTTGGGATACTGGAAGATGAAAAAGGTACAGATGTCAGAACTGCTATTCGCAGACGGCATGGTGGTACTGGCAGACTCAGAAGAAAACCTACAGCATAATATAGAGAAACTTTAGGAAGAACTAAAAAGAATAAATATGAACATAAATATCCAAAAAACAAAATCGATAATTATTGGACAAAACAACAAAAGACACGACATTAGAATAGAGGAAAGGAGCATAGAACAGGTGGAAGAATTCAAGTATTTTGGAACTATAATAGAAGGAAATGGTAAACAGGGAAAGGAAATTAATGATAGAACAGCAAAAATAGGAAGACTGTATAATGGACTGAGAACAACATTCTTTGGAAGAAAAGAAAGAACAAAAGACATAAAGGTGGAAGTTGTCAAAAGGGTAATAAGCCCATCATTACTATATGGTAGCGAAACATGGATTATCACAAGTAGGGACAAGAGCAAGTTAAATGCAACGGAAACGTGATTTAAAAAAAAATAGAAAGAAAAACTAGAAAAGACAGAATTAGAAAGGAGGTATTTAGAAGTGAACCGAAAATAAAACCAATACTGACAAAAATCGAGAACAGACAACTAGGATGGCTTGGGCATATTCACAGAATGCCAGACGAAAGACCCATAAAATGGGTATACGAAGCAAGAACCCAAGAAGTCAATCGAAGAGGAAGACTTAGAATAACATGGTAAGACGGAGTGAGGGAAGTGGTGCACGAGAGAAGGATCCAATGGAATGAAGTCAGAAGCTTAGCACAAGAGAGGAACGACTGGAAAAGACTAATAAACTCAACTTCATAGACTTACACCACCATGGTAGATAGACTTAGGAATAAGTAAGTATTCCTTTGATGCTGATGCATTAATATCCTTTTTAGGTTATAAATTATTATAAGTTGACTGTTTTCCCAGTTCACTTAACATTTGTGTGTAACAGTTCAGCATAAATTTCGAATATTACATTTTTTATAATTCAGTTTAATAACATAACAAAGATGACCAACAGGCAAAATTTTTGCAGCGGTGTCAATGTTTAATTTATTTCTTAAATTTGGGTCGCCCATCTTGGGACTACGTCAACAGAGGCCATCTCTCCGTTTTATCGCTTCTTTGAGAATGAATTTGTTAAAAAAAAACGAATTTTTTGGGGATAAGCTTTTCGAATGGTATAGTTTTATAGTACGAAATACAAAAAATTGCTGGTTAAGCCCATTGTAGGAAACTGAAAGAACTAGTGTGGATAGACAAAATTTTTAGATATGTGTAACTAAACTTCCAATTATTGTAAACTTCGGCAACATTCATGTTTTCCAATAAAAATGTTTTTAGAAGAAAATTGTTATAAATACCACTTTAATAAACACTACACTGCTGGTTTACTTATTAAAATAATTTATCAGTTTCTTCATGTCATGGCACATTTCCAAAAACATTTATAGAATTAAATTAATCCCATAAATATTTTTATCAAAGTGTCATCGTCATAACTCAAGAGTCTCATCAATTTTAGTTCAGATGTCCATTAATAATTTTGTATTTAGTCCGACTCTGTATGGTACCTTCAAAATAATTTTACTATATATTAGTACTAAGACTGCGTTTGAATAACAGTATCACTGCAGTGACTTCAATCATTACAAGCTTTACTACATAAGTGACGTATCTTGTGTTTATCTAGTGTTATCATCACATAATTAGTACTCGTAAGTAAACACAAATTTTGCTATATTATTAATTGCTCATTGAGAAGATTAAAACTAAAAAACATTATTTTCAAACGAAAGGTTTTTCTCTATTCGTGCATCCAGTTAATATACGCCCAGCCAGTTCTGAACGTTTCCGTATGAGGAGCGAGGGGCGTAAAAATGCATAAAAACCATGCTTGAGAGCCTCTCGCCATAGGCGTGCTTTAAAAACGATTTTTTAAGTGGAAAATTAAAATATTTTTTAAAAACTTCACACTATTTAAAATGACTAAAAAAATGGAATTCAAACAAATAGAAAATAGGTATACGCTATTGCAAAACAATTCACAATACCTATTTACAGTTAGATATTTAAATTTACCTTTTTTTAGAAAAATACAGTTCACTCATAAATATTTTAAGTATAAAGGAAGTAAATAAATAAATATTATCTCTATACTCATTTCAAGAAATGGTACGATTCCGTGGCCAGCAAGATCCCCAGATCTTTCACCTCCGGATTATTTTCATTGGGGCTATTTAAATCTTAAAGTGTTTGTGAATTAACCCAGAAATTTAAGAGATTTGAAATTAAACATTAGAAATGAAATCAATGCTATCCCACGTCACGTTCTTCAAACCCTTATGCAAAAATTTGCTAATCAATTAGAAGAATGCATTGAGAACAATGGCGATCATTTACCAAGCACTATATTTAAATCATAAAAAACTCCCATCTTCATCATATATATACCGGGTGTCAACGAGATCACTTTCCGGCTGCCATTTAGTTAGTTTTTAATCGAACAAGATGAAACTTGGCAGGAGTCATAGGCTAATAAAAAGTCACTTTTCGAGGTACTTGTCAAATTTCGACGACTTCCGGTTTAGCCGGAAGTGACCCCAACTTTGAATTTTCAAATGAGACACCCTGTATATTTCTTGATTTCTGGAATCTAGAGATCATTTTACATACAACTGTATTATAGTTATTACTTTTTGTGTCAATTTACCATTTTTAAAACATTTTTTTTGTTTTAATCTAGAGTGCCATGACCCACCTTAAATCGTTCTAATAGACGTGTACATCTGCACAAAAATACCTACACAATTTTATGACCTTTCATTTGTCTTACCAGAGCGTTCAAAGTTGACTAAATCACTTTTTTGATAATAACTTAAAAAAATTAAATACAACTATAACACTTTCATAGTATAATTAGATGTAGTTTTTTATTACGAATCCAACGGTGCATCACAACATCAAATTTCCCTTGGATTTTCTAAAGAAAACTGCATTTTATTGCCATAGCCATTTGTTATGGTTTGATCAAACATGTAACTGCACGACGACGATCAAATATTATATCCAGTTAGCCATGACAAACAATTAAATTATTATAGCTGTTTAAAAAATATCGGAATGAAGCCTCAAAATATTGTTAAATTTGCCATGGAAAACAATTGAATTCAGGATAAATGATAGAATTTTACAAATTTGTAAACAATTGTTTTTTCTGGTGTTTAATATTATATTTCTGGTTTGTGGCGAATTGTTTACAGCCACCCATTATTATTATTCAGTTTTGTCATGGCTAAGTGGATATAATATTTGATGGTCGTGCAGTTGCATGTTTGATCAAACCATATAAAATGGCCTTTGCAATAAAATGTAGTTTTCTTTAGAAAATCCAAGAGAATTTTGATGTTGTGATGCACCGTTGGATTCGTAATAAAAAACTACATCTAGTTATACTATGAAAGTGTTATAGTTGTATTTAATTTTTTTAAGTTATTATCAAAAAAGTGATTTAGTCAACTTTGAACGCTCTGGTAAGACAAATGAAAGGTGATAAAATTGTGTAGGTATTTTTGTGCAGATGTACACGTCTATTAGAACGATTTAAGGTGGGTCATGGCACTCTAGATTAAAACAAAAAATTTGTTTTAAAAATGGAAAATTGACACAAAAAGTAATAAAAATAATACAGTTGTACGTAAAATGATCTCTAGATTCCAAAAATCAAGGAATATACAGGGTGTCTCATTTGAAAATCTAAAGTTGGTGTCATTTCCGGCTAAACCGGAAGTCGTCGAAATTCGACAAGTACCTAGAAAAGTGACTTTTTATTAGCCTATGACTCCTGCCAAGTTTCATCTTGTTCGATTAAATACTAAAGAAATGGCAGCCGGAAAGTGATCTCGTTGACACCCGGTATATATATATATATATATATATATATATATATATATATATATATATATATATATATATATATATATATATATATATATATAAATATATATATATATATATATATATATATATATATATATATATATATATATATATATATATATATATATATATATATACATACATATATATTAATTCCTTTTATTAGTCAAGTTAATAAATTTTTATAAGCTGTTTAAATTGGGTAGTTCATTTTGCCGAACCCTGTATAACGTAGGCGTGCACTAAGGAAGTTTTCAAAATTCAGCCCCTAAGGGGATGAAACAAGGGTTCAAACTTTGTATGGAGAAAAAATATTAGATGGTCCTATTAACTCGAAACTTCATAGAAGTACTCTAGAAAATAAATGTTTAAAAACGTGTTTTACAGTTCTTAATATATCAACTCCTCAGGGAGTGAAATGGAGTAAATGGAGTAAATGGAGTGTATACTCCAGAACCACTATCAACAAGTATGCTCAATTTTAATGAAATTTTTACAATAATCGTCGACATATCAAAGATTAAATTTACCTATTAAAATTCAAGGGTCCACTTATCCCGATGTCCCTTATTAACTTTTCAGTGTTATTAAAGTAATTATTAAATAAGAAAGTTTCATTAAAATAAAATTAGTACTCCCGCATGAATTTTATTTATCATTGTTTATTAAAAAATTTTCAGTTTCTGAAGTATCTCCTTTAATATGAACTTTTGAACTAAGTAAATTTAGCTAAATCATAATTGATGCAATGAAAATGCAGCTAAACTAGTCTTCCTTTTTAAGCATTATAACACTTAGGTAATAATAATATAAAAGTGCGACAATATTTTGTTTTTACTTTTAAATTATGTTCTCTATTTTTTTTTGTATTAAAAGCATTTTTTAAAAGATTTATTTTTGTGGAAAGCAGCTACATTGGTTTTCAAGTAATAATGAATATTATAAAAAATAAATTGCATCAAGGTTTTTTTTGTATCAAAAGGAGTTGAACGTTTTATTTTTATGAATAAATATCTTTTTAAGTATCCTGATTTTACCTTAATTTTTTAATTTTAATCACGATTTTTAAATTAAAAATCACTTCATTAAAATCGTAATTTTAATAGCTGATTTTAATCAACTGATTTAAATCTAGGAGTTGCGAATTTTTTGATTTTTAAATTAAAACGATCTTTGTGCAATAGAGGGAGGGAGCTGTTAAGCACTCGTATGGGAGCTGTTAAGCTCTCGTATGGGAGCTAAAAAATAATTATAATTTGTCAGACCACAGGGTCTCAAACTGCTATTACAAATAATTTAAAATCTATATTTAGGAATTTTTGTATCACTCTAAGAACAGATAAATACATTCTATGTACATCTTTAAATTTTTTTGGAAGTAGACAAATAATTTTGTTGGCCAAAATTTTATCAAATTATATTATTTTGTTTTTTTGTCCAATGGATCCTGATAAATATGAAGAGTTATTGTTATTTTCGTTGCTCGGGAAAAGAGATATCTGTTAACGTACTTTTAAAATTTTACTAAATTTAATGTAGAATTTTTATCTCTATCTTTGAAAAAATTACAAGTGGACGAATAAATAAATCTCCCGAGTGTATATATATATATATATATATATATATATATATATATATATATATATATATATATATATATATATATATATATATATATATAATTTTCTTATATTTTTTTGAAATAATAATCAGATTTCATTTTTAAAATTAAGCAGAAAGTTAAAATGTTATTTGGAAATATACATACATATTAAGTAGACACAAACGTCACTTCACACTAATGTAGTATTTAAAAATATATTTTTATCTTTTAAATATAAAAAAAACATTTGACATTTCAGCACCTACTTCAAAAATAACATTATAAAGATACCATAAAAAGATAACAGAGTTAATTTTTTCAATAACACTGATAATAGGTAATTAAAAATTTACATTTTATTGTATTATCTTGAAACTCCGATAGGCTCTAGGTGCCGCAACGTCTGGCTTGTGTATTTTAAAAAATGAAAATACCGAACAGGGCATTTTGGATACTAGATTGCAAACTGGTAAAGAACCTATAAAAGAACTACAAACTTTTTTATAAGGCTGACATACAAGATGCTCCTTATCAAAATATCATTTCCCATCCTTCTTGTTTTAAAATATTTAAAAAAAAAATATTTCTAGGTTGAAAAAGCAACAGTAAAATAAATGACATTTAGACAAGGTATTTTTTTAACGAGATGGTTCAGAGCTTACGGGATATTCATTAATCCAGGCTGGTTAATTACTGTTTGCAAATTACAATTTTTTTTTGACTAAGTCATGTGGCATTTGTTAATCCTTTAACAATTGGCTCTTTAGTCTTAAAGATATTTTACCTTGAAATTTCTTTCTCTTAGAAAGTAAAGCCAAGTCTTGCCAATCAAACTTTTAACATAAATCAAATATTTTTGTTGGAATTTATTTTTACTTGACATACTTTTGCGCTGCGAGCGTGATTCTAGTACTATTAATATAACATTGTATATATGTACTCTATATAGCAGATTTTGCTAAGCAAACTACAAAAAAAATTGTATTCAATATTTTTCAAAATCTTTGAACCTTAGGGCCTGGGCGCCCAGGGGGAGGGGCAAGGGGGGGGGGGCAGTTTCCCACCCACCGGGGTCGGTTTCCACGGTGCTTTTTAACAACTGCGCAACTTCGTGATTTTGTAACATACGGTTTTTTGGCAATTTACTCTATGAGCGCCCATGCCTTAGGGTAAGAATCGTTTTGTTTTCATGTACCTAAATTGTGGGGATTCCGATTATAGTGATAAAAAGTAATGGTAGTAATGGTACTTAAAATGTACCCATTTTTTCTATTTATATTTAAATTATTGTGAAAATATATTTCTCCCAAAATTAGTATAAATAAAATAAACTAGAAATCTTCATAGATTTGTTTTTATTTAAAGACGTTTATTAAAATCCTACAATATCCTATATTATATGGGATTTTGGTTTCTAATTATTTTTACTTTAATTTAGACTTTATTTATCAATATAATTAAATAATCTTATTCAATTTTTATTAATTTCTAAAATTTCTGTAACACTAGTACTACTAGCCTACGCCCGCGACTTCGTCCGCGTGGTATAGGTAATAATAGACTAGTTTTGGTGTCATGATTATAATAATACATAAGTTATGTTAGGTTAGGTTAGTTATATCCATAATTAAATTACAAACTTTGAACCCCTATTTCACACCCCCTTAGGGGTTGATTTCTAAAGAGTTATAAAACATAATTTTATTTTTTAGAGTACCTTCACGTAGGTTCAAGGTAAGAGAACTGCATAACAATTTTATTCCATTACAAGCTTTGAACCCCCATTTGACCTCCTTAGGGGTTAATTAATTAATAACTGCAAAACACGTGTATAAACATTTATTTTTTAGAGTACGTCTATGAAGTTTCGAGTTAATAGGACTATCTAATATTTTTCTCCATACGAAATTTGAACTCATATTTCACCCTCTTGAATGAATTTTGAAAACCCCTGCCTTAATAGACGCCTACGTTATACATATAAGAAAACTCTGTGCAAAATTTCAAGTTTCTAGACCCAGCGCTATGGGTTGTGCGTTGATATGTCAGTCAATCAGTCAGTCAGTCAGTTTCTTGATATTAATGTTCCGTGAAACGAACTCTTATGAAATCACTTCGGTGTCCGTCCGCCGCACACAGGCGAAAAATCGATAAAAGTCGGACAGAACCCTATTTTCAAAAAGTTCCTAGAATACAAAAATTAGGCCTTGGACCTCTACCTTAATGACCAATCTATGGTACCTGTGCGCGCGAGCACTGCGAGACCCTCCGTTACTTCGCTACGTTAGTGCGAAGAACGGTTTCTTGGAGAGCGTATGAGTTACGGAAGATAAAGTGCTATTTTGTATATATGCATGTTGGTGTTTTTCGTGGATTATTTTATTAAAACTTTTGGGATAATTTGTATGTTTACAATGAATTTCGTTTTTTGTTTATAAAATTAATAGGAGGATAACGGTTATGGTGACTGGCCAAGTAGCACAGTTGTTTGTATTTTTATCTTATTATTTACCTTTACATGGGGATAAAGTTAACAATACGGTCAGATTCCAGTTTAAAACTTTGATTAGACGTAAGCCTGAAGTCTTGTTTTGCAAATACAACAATGATTTTATGCGACCAAGTGCGACCCTTAACAAAAATGGCGCATTTATACAGTTACGTTTGCTCTAATCTGTACTATTAATAAAGTTGTTTAAAATGAGAAATCTGTACATAAAGCAGAATTGTAAAAAAGGGGTTTCTATGGTCTATTTAAGGTGTTCTGAACCAAAAGCAACAGTTTTTAGAATGTTTGTCTGTCTGTTTGTGTCTTTGTTCCGGCATCACTTAAAACTACTAAAAATAGATTTTAATTGGACTTTTACCAAAAGATAGGTCTTATAGCCAGTTAAATTTTAATATTGGGGTATATTTTATTAGGTTAGGTCAAGTATAGGTCAAGTTGACGAATAAAATGTTTAAACCAGTATTGCCTTTTTATTACAATACTTAATTTTTTTACTACAATTAATTTTAATTTTAAAATGATTTAATAGACTACTGGTCGTTTGTACCACCAAATTTAAGGCAAGTATAGTTATAAATACGTTTATTTCATTTAATCAGTAATAAATTACGTAATAGCATTTAAAACTATACTTAGCTTAAGTAAGCCTTAAATTTGGTTGTGCAAATGACCACACGTCTAATTACTCGCGCAAAGGGGTAGAATGAATAATAATCAGGTACTGGCTACTTAATAAAATACTTACCTATAGTCTGTACACCGAACGTACGGAGTAACAAAACTACCTGATATTAGGTTTAAATTGTTTTGGGTCATAATGGGAAACTAACATTATTATTGTTTTTTCCGAAAACTCTATCCTTAATAAAAGTAGAAAAATCAATTTTAACGTAGCACTAGATTGTGATATACACATGGAGACGCAAAAATAAAAAAAAATATCTACTAAAAACCAATAATATTTAAAATCTAACAAGAAAATACAAAGAAGTAATCTAATTCTGCTTTCTAAAAAAATACTTATTTTATTGATTTTTAGAGCTACAGTTTTTAATCTTTTGGCTTCCTTGTATATTTTACATAAAATTTACCTATCAAAATTTATTTTTTCTTATACACTAACTTTTATCAAGAATCGCACATTCTGAGAAATCAATATTAGAGAAGATTTTTCGTTGGCGCCGACTTTTTTGCACTGTTCTTGGTACATAATCCTAATAATGTCATTACCATGAGATATGGTTCAATTTAATTAGGCTTAAAATATTTTTTTTTAGTCAAATAGGGTTTAAAAGTAATATTAAAAATATTTTGTTCAACAATTAATAACGTGTAGGTTTTGTCCGACTTTTATCGATTTTTCGCCTGTGTGCGCCGGTCAGAGGCGATTTTCTCCGAAACTTTCGAAGTAAAAATTTTAAATTTAGCACAGAGATAGAGTGGGGTGGCCCAATTATATACATGAAGTATAAAAAGTTGAATTTTGATTCAGGGGGTTAATCTCAGGGGGCAAAATGGGACATGGAAAAAAATTTCAAGGGCATCGTGTATATAGGGCATCAAATGAAAGCTTATTGAAGAAAAAATTCAACAGCATGTATGATGCAATTTTTTTATGCATTTTTTTAAACGTTTTTTCGGAAAAACGCTTAAAAATTGCTGTCTCCACCCTTATCACCAGAAGGATCGCTCAGAGAAATCTGAAAAAATCATGAACATTAGGAATTAGGTGTAGATTGAACGAAAATTATCAGCATTGAAAAATTCTAGCGCGATCAATTGTTACAAACAATTTAATTGTTTATTTCCTTGTAACTGCTGAACCACTGGTTTTAGAGAAAAAATTTTTGACAAAAAATATTTCTCACGATGTAAGGAACACCTTTTGTCCTTACACGTTTTTTAAAATTTGTAATTTGGCTCGGTCGAAACGCTCCCCACTCAGCTCCGCGCATACGCGATGTGATACGGCGTTGGTGCCGTCGGGCGGCCGAGGTTTGCTCAGGTTAAGGTTAATTGATGGAACGGGACACTAATTGTGCAAGTATAGCTTGCACTTGACCGATCTTTTTTTATACAATAATATATAGAGATATACAAACATACAAAATAAATTAGCATTACTATAATAATTAGTTCTGTTAATTTTATTTACGTTCGTAACAGGATTATTAAAAAGATCTGCCGGTTTTTAACTCAATTTTCTGTTGGTTTGGAAAATCGAAAATAAACACTTTTTCTTGATAATTCAATTAATTATTTTTCATTTTTCAGGATTAAAAAACCGCATTCTGTCACAATTTGATTTTCAGAATAAATCAACGAAATTTTTCAGAACTTTTAAATTGTTTATCAATATCTAAAACTTATTTAAAAATTTAGCATAAAATTTCACTTATTTCTAAGACACTCTCTTAATAATGATCTTAAAGGAGATTAAATATTTCTAATAAAGATATATACAATGACGTCTTTACCCTAAGGGCACGTGGGGCACGAACCCAGGGCCCCCGGGCCGATAGGGGCCCCGAAATGCCGAAACCCATGCCCATTACGGTGTTTTTGACTTTCTAAGAGGGCCACCAAACTCTGTGTGCCCAAGGGCCCCTGCATGGCCTAAGACGACCCTGGATATATAACTGAAAAAAGAAAAAGGGAAATATTATTTACTGTCCTAGCACGACCGCCTGGTTGAACTCCTTAAAAAGACTTTGTACCGATTCTACCAGCGGACCGAAGGTCATTACTGTTTTTGACTTTTGGTGCACTCACAGCATTTTTGTGTATTTTTGAGACAATCGCGAATCGCCGGGTTTTTAGTATTGGCTTCGCGAATACAAATATTTAATATAAGAAAACTATCTTTCCCGTCTAATATTATAAAAACACAAATATTTCTTGCTTGCAGATAATATAAAAAGTATTATAATAAAGAAAAAATAATTATTTTTAGATACAAATTTAACATGACTTCAACAAACGAGCTAATATGGATTTCCCCCTTAAACAAGGAATTTGCTAAACCAGGAGTGGTAAAGAAATGTCCTTGGAGAGAATGTTTAGGAAAAAATGTTCCCTCGCCACATACAAAACAAGACTGGTAAGTTATTTTTCCTTTTATCTCTATCTCCACTGAAAATAATACTATTCTTACTAATACATTGGTACTAGAAGAGAGTAACTCGTTCATCTAAATGAGAAATAGAGTTAGTGCTACAATTGAGCTTTAGGTTTGAAGCCAGAACTGACTGAACCGAACTTAGATAAAGCCTGTTCAGCTTCACGAACTTAAATAATATTTTAGTAATATTATTTATGTGTTTTTAGGAAACAACTACACACCAATGGTGTTTTCCCAGATGTGTTGTCTATGATTGGCAATACTCCATTAGTGAAACTTAATAGTATTCCTCAGAGTGAAGGGCTAGAATGCAACATCTGTAAGTATTGATACTTCTTTTTTCTAAAGTTAAATCAATTATAAACAACGATCTTATTGTCGATTTGGCTGTTGTTTTTCTTAGTACTTGAACAAATAATATAAATTTAATATTAATTAATATCGATGTCCATGATAACCAAATCTCAGTCAGTAAAAATACACAAAATATTATTCACCTCTAATGGCCTTTCGCACCATAGTCTGCTAAAGCAGCTTGGACTTGCGCCGCTCTTAGGCTAGGACCTACTAAGTCTGAGGCACAAACTGTCACAGATTAAGCGAGGCTCAATGCTAAGCGAAAGGAGATAAAAGGAAAAACCGGTAGAAATTCCCAATCAAACACCACAATGGGTTTGTTTATGCAGCAGTTTCAAATCAATCAGAGCAATAATATTATCCTATTTCGATCAGCAAACTGTTTTCCTTGAAGATGATTGGCTCAGACTAGTTTCAAACTGCTGCAGAAAGAAACCTTGTGAAAATAAGTTAATTTGGTAATACTGTTAAGCAAGAAGACCAAGATATAAATTCTTTTTTAACAGCGAAAGTTGATAAATTGATAATAATAGAAAAAAGTAATTTTTCGCCGATCGTTCAAAAATTTTGACATTTCTAACAATATTTCTTGTAGAAAAAGTCAATATTACAATCATCTAGTCGTTAGGAAATATTCATTTCATTCACTGTACGGAAATATTATTTTCTTAGAGCTGTTAGTGTATTGCAAAAGGTATTAAAAACACGACAGTTCTGGAGAAATTCATTATCATTCATTTGTTTTGAATTTTCTACTATATACAAAATATATAACAGCTCGAATTTTTAAAAAAGCAACAAATTAAATTTATACGCATCAAGTTTGATAACACAAAAGTCACGGTTGCATGGTTCCAGAACCAATTTTTAATCGGAATTTCAAGGTATCAGT
The DNA here is from genome assembly GCA_963971165.1 of Philopedon plagiatum. Lineage (NCBI taxonomy): Eukaryota > Metazoa > Arthropoda > Insecta > Coleoptera > Curculionidae > Philopedon > Philopedon plagiatum. The sequence goes on along the minus strand of OZ020192.1, from coordinate 31,487,418 downwards.
TATTTGTGCATAAGATTAGTTATTCTTTTTTCAGAATTAAGCAGTTCTAATAATATTTTCTAGAGAATTTTGAACGATCTGCCGAAAAATAGTGTATATCTCGTAGGTTTTTTTTTAACTCGGGACATGGGACTTGCCTGGTAAATTGTTCACCCCATGTTAACTTTTGTTCTACTCGGAACTAAAAGACGAACCTTCCAACAGAGGTTATTTAAATCCTTAGAAGACGCCACAGTGACTTTTTTTTACCAGTAAGGCTACCAAAGATGTAAAAAATGACTTCTTTTTTGGTAAAACGCTTTTTTTAACCTCTGTATGTCAGGTATTTGATTTTGACAGCTCCATGCATTGTTTAAATTAATTGGGAACTGTAAGTTATCAAAAATAAAAGATTTCCCTTAAATTGGTACGGAATTGCTAAAAAAAACAACGTTCAATGCGAATTGAAGACCCTCCTGCTGAGATTTGGCACAAACTTTTTAGTAGAACAAAAGTTAAAATGGAGTGGAAAAATTACCATGCAAATCCCATGTCCCGAGTTTAAAAAAAAACACTGTATATAATATATATAAAAGGTATAATGTCCCCACCCAGTAGCATTTAGTACTTGTCCATGATTAAATAATGTCACCTTAATTAAAGAGAATTAAGGTAACTATTTTCTACATGGAAAATATAGGGTGTTAATATAATGTCGTTTTAGATGCCAAATGCGAATTCCTTAACCCCGGAGGTTCTATCAAAGACAGAATGGTAAAGCGAATGTTTGAGGATGCTGAGAAACAAGGCCTTATCAAACCCGGAATGACAATCATTGAACCATCATCCGGAAATACTGGAATCGCTATAGCTTTACTGTCAGTCCTCAAAGGTATGTATCGAAATTTGAATTAATAACATCGGTTACAATCTTTTAGTAGCAGAAAAGATAATAAACGCAATGGTTGTGTTTCTTCTAGTAGCAACGCAGTACTTTGACCTACATTTTATCTTGCTTCATAACTATTATATAATAACAAATTACTTTTGGAGTTTTTTATACCAACAATTTAAATAACGAGTAATGTGGGTATAAAATTAAAACAAGCCGGATGGCATTGACCCGCCCTTTTTATTATATAAGACCTTCGCGTAATTTTCTGGTGTAAAATTAATCTGCTACTGGCTATGATTATGATCATATGTGCAGAAGAACAGTAATGAACTTTCAAAAATCGTCTTTTATTTTTAAGGTGTAAATACGTTACTAGGCCAAGCAACAGAGCAAAATATTAGCGATTTTTTGACATTAATCCTATCAGAAATCCGCCTGTGCCATCATCTGCAAGACGATCCGCAGATGATCCCTGTTATATTTCCAACTCTGAAATTTTTTCCTTTAATTTGTTATAAACATTTTTAAGCAAAAAAAAAACGCGATTTTTTTAGTTTTTTGCTTATAAAATGGAAGGTAATGAACCAATCTTAATGATGTAAATGGACGATTTGTAGAGAATAACAATACGAACAAAATGAGAGATCGAACGTCCCGATAGGATAAGCAGCAACCGAGAAAATCCGGAAAAACCGGAAAATTAAGAGTGATTTTTAAAAATTCATAAATCGGCCATTTTTAAACGTCGAGGGCTCAAACTTTGGGAAAAAGTAGTAATTTATAGCTACTTTATGTGTGCAAAACTCCGACGCTGTCCGACGATTGATTTTGCCACCATCGTCATTTAAATTTTTCAACACATTATTTTACAACAGGTCTGGATGCTCTATGGATCGTCCGATTTTAATTATTGAAACGGATTTGAAAAGTACGAGTTTAATTGAACAATATGTATATCTTAGTTTTTCCATAAAATGCTACGAAACCGGTTGAAAATGCACGTAAAGATCGTGAAAATGGCCGAGCCCGCGAATATTGGCTCCCCTTCGCTCCGCTTCTCTCCCGCTACTCGATCGATTTCGCGCGAAATCAAATCAATAAATAAATTATTAAAAGTAAAAGTTGCATAAAAATATGTACATATTTCGCATACCCACTACATACCAACTCCTTATTTGCTGCCAATATCATGTTATTTGTGTATCTTCGGAAGATAGTAGCATTGTTTGTTTATTCTTCAAAAAATTTAAAATTTCACCATTATACCTCAACACTCTGTTGTTTAAAGTTTTTATCTTTTTACCGAACGATTTAAAAACTTTTCGTTCAAAAATACTGTTTATATATAACAAAAAATCTGCAAAAGCTTTTGCAAGGAACCTTCTTCGCCAAACGAATTACAGTTTATTAGATCAGCATTAACGTGACCATAGCCGTCCTGGGTTTTGCAATTTCTTTTGCAATATTGATTCTGGTGACAACCACTTCATGGTCTGAGAGATCAGGATTTATTACATCGCTACTTTCTGCAAAATGCATACTAATGATGATTAAGTCGATCAACGAATGAGAGTTTTCTGTTACTCTCGTGGGAGTAAATATAACCTGCTGCAGGTTAAGATCATTTAGAAGATGTCTCAGAAGAATACTATTTGGACCCACACCTAACATATCTATATTCAGGTCACACAGTATCACCATGTTCCCCCGATTCATTTTAAGATATCTAATTATGGTCTCCAACTCAGAAAGAGCTAGCAGAGACTGAGAGGGAACTCTGTATGCAGCACCAACAGCCAGTCTACTAGATTTAGTTTTAATTTCCACCCAAATCTGCTCAAGGGTTGCATTATCAATAATATCTGTTAAGTCAAGCAAAGTACACTTTAAAACCCGCCTAACATATATCAGTACTCCACCCCCTCCCCCTAGTACCCCTGTCCCTACGGAAAACCCTATATCCATGAACAGCGATACTGAGGTCCGGCATGTCATCACTCAACCAGGACTCACTTTCAAAGCTTACTTATTTAATTTAAAATTGACCGTATGTCCAACTAAGAAATGTTTGACCATGGATCTGGTGGTCTGTTCTCTAAAAAAGCTTCGCCACCTATTTCATCAGTTTGCCCAGCCACATAGGAAGAATTTCCATCTTGTTCCACTGCCCCACCCTCCCGATTAACAGTGGGTACGATAGAAGGCTCCTCTGACGGCCCCTGCTCTGCTCCATCTCTTTCAAGATCAAGACTCCTATGATGTAGGTAAATAAATTTATTGACAATCACCCCTTCCGGCCCTAGTTCGGGGAGCAGTATTTGGATCACCTTGTCAGTCGGAGTTTAAACGAACTTCAAAGGGAGACATTTAGGATCTTCATCTTGATACAAAAACTGTTAGAGCCAAGATTGTGCTCGTAGAAACTTCATTATGTCCTTTGATTTCGTATCCGGCTGTAGCCCAGACACAAATATACACGCTCTTTCAGACGTCCACCCACTGTTCACGACACGAAAGCCAGTCTTCTGAGTGCTTGTCCCCCTTATAGGCTCAGCACGCCTTTTGATTTTGTTTATTGTTGTATTACCATTCCCATTGGTTATGTTTTCCTTAGTTATTATTTTTGTAGCGACGTTCCATTCGCCGGAAGTCTGGGGTATTTCAGTTGGGTTATCATTCACTGACAAGTGTTCACTCGGAGGGTGCGCACCAATAGAGGAGGCTTCGCCCAACCGCCCAACGTTCGCCACCCTCGAATAAGACGAAGATTTAGCACATAACCTCATGGCTTAACTATCTGAGGTTAGGTTATCAATAGTGAGGGGAGAATCGAATATTTTGTATTCGAATACTTTTGAGAATCGAATAATCATTCGAATACAAAGAATCGAATTATTTATATTCCGAATTCCGCTATATTATTAGGATCGAAGAATCAGATGTGACTAATAAATACTTTCTATGGGTCGGCACGTTGGCAGTGTCTGCACTCGTCAAATGTGCAGGTGCACCGCCACCGCCGCCGTTTGTTATTTCTTTGAGTTTTCCCCGCGCTTTTTACTCGGCGTCATCCTGACACATTCACAGAAATCAATCGCGTGGGGAATACTTTTATTATGGAAATGCAAAAATCACATCGAAATAATAAAAACTTCTGTTCTTCTGTTTTGCCCAGTTTTTGCCTTGTCATTGTTAATATGTATATGTACATATGTTGATTATTGTCATTAAAAATTATAAGTTAATATATTATTTTTGTGATTTACTTGGTGTCAAACGGTTTTTAGTTCAGAACTAGTTATTCAAATAAATTTAGTTCTATTATTGTGGAAAATACGAGTACTGACTTAAATTTGCCTTTCCTTTATAAAGTTCACGAAAAACACAGAAATAAAGTCATAGTACTAAACTTAGATGTATTAGTATTATACTTGTCAACTTAAACTCTTGTAAAATTAGACCGGTCTTAACAATAGTGAATATAAAACCAAGATGTTCAAGGAGAGACTAATTGTATTAGCAGGAACTAATTATATTTTACTAAATAGGTTACAAATGCATAATCGTAATGTCCGAAAAAATATCTGAAGAAAAAGAAGCTGTTATTACGTCTCTGGGAGCTAAAGTGGTCCGTGTTCCCGTTACTGCTGGTTCGTTTGATCGTGAGGGACTTTTCGGAACAGTTAATCGCTTACACACGGAAATACCAGATTCGTTTATTTTTGATCAGGTAAGCAGTTTCCACAACATGTGCGTCATTACAATTTGTTTCTTATAGTTAAATATTTTGCACATGAAAAAAGTAAACATTTATCATAAATAACAAATATCTCTCTTTAGTTCAATCATCCCGGAAATCCACTTACACACTATGACACCACCGCCAACGAAATTTTGGAACAACTTAATAATCAAGTTGACATGGTCGTAAGTAAAATTTATCTTAATGTAGTGGAACCTATTAGTGTAATACAAATATTATTGTGTATATACATGAGTAAAACTGGATCATAACGAAAGTCTTTGTAGGTATGTCAGCCTATAGAATAACTTAAAAATTACTAAACTCACACTTAAAGTTTCTCATAGTATTAAGCAGCAATAAATTTAATTGATGTTTAGAGTCACCTTTGGCGATATCACTGACACGCGTGTTGTCACATTACAACTGTCCAGTTGGATATATACTAAATTATTTATGAAACTGCTTTGTAATTTTCGACCATATATTAGCTGACTGTGCTAGATTATATGTATATTATTGTATATAATACTCATATTATTTAACAAAAAATTTAGTAATATTTGCATGATGATATTTCTTCTTAGGTTTTTGGTGGTGGCACCGGAGGAACCGTTACTGGAGTTGGCAGGAAATTCAGAGAGGTTTCTCCAAATACGAAAATCGTGGGTTTCGATCCTGAAGGATCCCAGTTTGCTTATCCACCCAGTCTGAATAAGACTGACGTTACGTTTTGGGAAATAGAAGGTAAATAATAGTTATTACCAGTTCAATAAAATAGAAAAAAGTTTGGGTATAAAACAGCAACAATCTCTCAACAAGTCACAAAAAACAACAACGGGGCTTTAAGGTTGAAATTATACTGAAACCGAATCCAATACGTTATCTACAATAATTAGCTCCGCAATATTTTCCCTTAGGTTTAGGTGCTGTTTATCCCCATAACTGATTAGTATTTGAAATAAATTACATTATTGCGAAAGAATTATGTTTTTAACTCTTTTAACAGGTATAGGATATGAGTTCGTACCAGGCGCATTAGATCAAAGCGTCTGCGATTATTGGATTAAAACAAATGATTTGGAATCCTTAGCAATGGGTAAAAGGTTAATGAAGGAAGAAGGCTTGCTAGTTGGTAAGTTAAGAAATAGTTAACCAATAAACCGCAAGGGGTTTTCTTGAAATTCTGATTTTGATAGCATGGCCTTACTATGTTAACGATCTTGGAAATGGTACCGAAACCATATTGCCCCGTCTTTTTGAAACTTAACATCGAGATTCACCAACAAATTTAATTGATTTAAATTTAGATCAATTAGGATCAAATTATCCAAGTGCTGGCAAAGTTACCAGCAAGATAAATGACGGTGATGCCACTAAAAATAGAATTAGGAAGAACAAGATAGACATACAATTTATCTTGATGATAACTTTGCCAGCACTTCGATAATTTGGCTCTTAGTTGACCAGTTAAGTTTTAGCAGTTTTTGTACTATTTGTAACTGTTTCTAAGTCGTTATTAAAAACTTATGTGTTATTCGATTATTTCTGCAGCTTGCTGGGTTTTCAAACGCTTTTAGACATAGAACTAAAATAAATTTAGTTCTATTATTCTAGACAATACATACTTGAATTGCCTTTTCTTTATATATTTGCAAAAAAAACAGAAACAACCTTATAGTACAAACCCTTAATGCCTTATATAACACAATTTAAAACCTTGATTATCAAATAAACCGGTTTTAGCACTACTCAATCGGCCTTAAATTTATTATATTATAATGTTATTTTTTATTGAAGTATAGTCAATATATCCCATTAGCTCAGAATAGAAATAAAATTACAAAATTCAGTTATAGAGAAAGAACTATAGACAAGAACCAAAAATGTATTCCTCAAATACTATGGCAGTTTTATTTATTTATTTTTATTATTATAAATGACACACACGTTTTCTAAATTATTTGGCTGTCACAGCACTGCAAAGGGACGCAATTGCATCCATGCACCATCATTTCCTTAACACCATATTCCTTAAAATATTATATTAGTTGAATACTTACTAAGATTCTTTGCAAACCCTAGCTAACTAATATTCCTTGGTTACAGGTATGAGTAGTGGATCAGCCCTTTCAGCTGCTATCAAGGCAGCTAAGGACTTGAAGAAGGGCCAAAACGTCGTCGTATTTTTACCGGATAGTATTCGAAACTACATGACAAAATTTGTATCTGACCGCTGGATGGAAGCTAAAGGATATCAACCTTGTGAAAATAAAAATAATTTATGGTAAGGTTTTAGAATTTCTTTACATTCTTGTATGCAGAACATGGAAACAACAGTAAAGAAATATGTTTAATAAATGGAATAGTGCATTTAACAGTGTCATCTACAGTTATATGATTTATTATTTTCTATATAAAATGCCAGGGACAAAATATGACAAATTAAATGGGCAATATTTTTATATTTCAAATATGTTTGCAACATTTGTGTCAAGTATTTACCAGTAGGCAGGGGCGGATCCAGGATTTAGGAAAGGGCGGGGCTAATTTGTATTTAATAATACAATACTGGTGCTGAGGTTGACTGAAGTTAGGGCGTAATTATGATGTTATGTTGTTGTTGGCCGGTCAATGGGGGGGGGGGGGGCTTGAGCCCCGAAGCCCCCCCGTGGATCCGCCTTTGTCTGTAGGGTCAAGTGGAGCATTGTAACGGTTTTGGCAGGTTGTTTACATTTACCCAAATGTTATGGTTTCTGTTACATATGTTATGCACAATAGAACAAAGAAACATAATCAGATATGTGACTTATGCATTTGTTAATCCCTCTCAGTGCTGAAAATAATCCTAAAAAAATATATGTTTTATTTAAAATTAACATTAAAAAATATTGTTTCGTTTACCCCTCGATTTACCCGCTAAAATGGAAAAAATGTAAATATTCAAATATTTTATTTGCTACATACGTCTTCTAAAACACTGTTTTTCGGTCACAGCCCTTGGAATCAATAGATGTATTTTTTTCAATTAATCCTTTGTGACATTATTGCAATTGGCGCACCGTAAAATTGTTGAGCTTGTCTGTAATTTATTTTTTTAATTTCAACATGTCGGCCAGCATTCTCGAGATCTTCTTTGCTTCAAGATTATCCATCAGTCAAACGCACATACTTTCGCGGCATCTATAACAAGGTAAAAAACTATTTTTCATGTTCACAATTATCCCGAAATCCTGTCTACAATTACCCCATATTTGATTTTCTTCGGGGTAAATGTAAACAGTTTCCTAAAACCAGTACTTCACTCTACACATATTTTAATCGAGCAAAATTTAAAAAAATATATTCTATTTTTAAGCCTAAAACACTAATTAATGTCTACTTACCTTTAATACAAAATGATCATAACAATATTAGAAAATCAATCTCAAAAGGAAAAATACAATTTTTGCAGCAACTGAGCAAACAGAAAGTGGACACTGGTTTAACATGTCTACAAGATTCACGTGTTTTCATTTCAAAAAAGGAAGGGTTAGTCTCCCACAATTCCCGGTTATTTTAATTTTGGCGGCCAATTTCAAATATTTACAAGTGGTGTTTACAATTACCTCTGTTTACATTTACCCCACTTGACCCTAATTCTTTGTCACGTCAGAAAGTTTCTCCGTCCTTATTTATCATGCATCGAAAACCGAAATGTTCTTTGTTACAGACCAGGTAATAAAACGAATTTAACTGAATCAGGCGAAGAGTTCCTATAAGAAACATTATAACACTGATATCAAATTAACAAAACTTCAGTATTTTGGCGAGTTAATAACCTCATATTCTGACAACTGACTTCCCCTACCATGCATCGATTGGAAACATTGGTCTTCAAGTGGGACGAATCCCATGAGTAATCAAAGTAATCTGATGAAAATATGATGCATTTAAAAATGCTAAAATTAATTTCAGCCAATTTTCATTGGTAATTTAAAAACGATTCAAAGGAAATGTGATTCATGCGCCTTGGACTTTGATGAAGTTAAAAACTCGCCCTTTTTTACATAAAATAAATTGTATTTACAGCCTGATTTATTTCAAAATATAGTTCTTAGAAAGTAACTAAAAAATTTTATTTTATAATTAAAAATGGGGCTTTAACTATAACAACTTTATTTTAGGTGGTGGGACCAAAAGGTATCAAACATTCAGTACAGAACACCAGAACTTGTTAACAGCAAGGGTACTTTAGAATCCGTTTTAAATCGCTTGGAATCTCAGAAGACCAATGAAGCTATTGTTGTATTACCTAACGGGTAAATCATAATATTAAGCATTCTATTTTTATGTTAACATTAGGCGACAATAATTGATTTAATAGAATTACAACGGCAACCTAAGGTAGAAATGGAAAGCCTTTTTACCCCATTATATGCCATAACAATGGCACATCCTGTTAAATTGTTCTCCTAATAAGCCATGAAGTCATCTTTGATAGCAGGCTAATATGGAACTCTCACTTGCAAAACAGAGTAAAGAAAGCATACATATCTTACGACCAATGCCGTCGAACGGTGGGCCGAACCGCAACAGCAGGTGCTATACACACCTACACTGACTGTTCCAAAACCAAAAAGGGCTGAGGATGTGCAGTATACTCCAGAGCCCTCAGCATGAACGTAAAATGGTCTATAGGTAAAGATGCAAGTATAGTTCAAACAGAACTCACAAGTATCTGTATAGCAGCAAAAGAAATAACCAGTAAGAATATTACTGGACAAAAAGTGCACATACTCACGGACAGCAGACAAGCACTTTTGGACCTGGACAGACCACGTATCATATCAGGCACAGTATTAGAATGTCCCCGAGCCATAGCAGAAGCCTCTACTCATCATGTGGTCACTCTGAGGTGGAGAAAAGGGCACGGTGCATCAAAAGGAAATCGCATTGCTGACTCCTTAGCTAAGGGGGCAGCCGCCATAAATATGCTCAGGGCGGGCTGCTCCACTGACTTAGCGACATCGGTAGTAGCGGACCTAATTAAAAAACACTCCCATGAAACTTTTAAAAAAGTATGAGATAGAACTAGAGGCTGCAAACTTGCCAAGGAGCTACTTAGTTACCCTGACAGTGAAACAGCCAAAAAGTACTTGACGATGACAAGGTAGAACCTGCGTCTTACGACGGGTATTCTGACAGGAGACTGTCAACTCCGCAAGAACCTTTACTTACTGTCGAGCAGATCCTTTGTGACTACCCGACATTTTCACCCTTAAGAAAAGCCGTGTTCGGCGAGTATTGGACCACCTTAACCAACATCAGAGAGGCACCTCCCGACGTCATCAACTACGTTACATCAGTAGGCTTGTTGATGCGCTGAGAGGAGTCTCCTATTTCGGGAGTATGCACAATGGGTCTAATACGGCCTAAGTGCCGTAGAGCTTCGGCTCACACTCCCAACGCTTCAGATCAGAGAAGCCATGAATACTGAAACACCCGAAACACTAATTAACCTACATACTTAAATATTTTTAAAATTTTTAGAAGCATGTTGGGTACCATCACCACCCAAATATTAAGAAACAAACTTATCTCAGGAAGTCTTCAAGCAACAGACTTGGTGGAACGATGTACAAGCAGAATTCTTCCTAAACTTGATAACAACTCTACTTTGGGCCGAGCATTCAGAATTATTGAAAATGACAGATTTGCTGTAGTTGTTGAAACAACAGGTAAGCAAACATTTTCCTCCGCATAAATCGCTTGCTTGGAATTATAGGGTTCTATGTTACAATTTTCCAGGAAGTGAGATTTTAATATCCCTGTGTTGCTTGCTCTTGCTTCTCATAAAACATTAATGGTTTTATGTAGCTCCCCCACTATAATGTACACGGAAATAACTTAGAGTTTTCAATGATTTTGTAATTTTCGAGAAAACAAAGTTCTGATATTCGAAAAGTTGGCTTTGTAACATAGAACCCTATAATTCCAAGCCAGCGAAAAAAAAAATGCTGTGTGTAAATTTCGAATATGCTATATATTATTGATTTCTTACAAAAATCGTATTCATTATTTTTGAAAAAGCTATGGAAAAATGTTTTTTCGCAACATCTTTAGAGGGCTAAGACTTATTGACAGATTTTGGTCCGTTTTTTCTTGCTCCAGCAATTACATCGTCTAGTTCGCCATCTCGGTTTTATCACAAAATTATCATGAAAATTGACCTTTATCATCATTTAAGGCACAAAAATTAGTTGTCTTCAAAACTAAGCTGAATATAACAGATTTTCAACGTTTTCTATTTTCAGGTGCCAGCGTGGATAAGATTGAAAAGCCCTTAGGTGTTATTTTTGGCGAAGACTTGTATGCCTACACCAGCAAAAAGCAATGAAAACAACTTGAAGCAACAGCAATAAACTATATTTACCCTAATAACATTTATATAGTTGTATACATAATTATGTACACTGTGTATGGCGGAATTATTCTTTCAGCTATAAGTAAAAGTATTCTTCGTTTCCAACTACTCTAAACAGTTTAAGTTAGATTGGTGAACATGAAAGTCACAAATTCTGCATTAAATTTGATAATTAAACACATGCATTAATTAGTTCATAACCTGTATTAGGTTTGTACCTTAAGATTTATAATCTTAATAAAAAGCCTAAACCACTTATTTTAGTTATTTTCAGGGCCGTACCCAAGGGGGGGATTAGGGGGTTTAACCCCCCCCCCCCCCCCCGAAATGTCGACGAGCGTCGTAGGCACCTCGACACTCGCACTCAGCATCGCCATGAAAATCAATCAATCAATCAATCAATCAATAAGCTTTATTGTCAAAGAGTATTGTCTTATAGACAAAGCACACTAAATATACCTAAATCTAAAATACCTATCACAAGTTAAGTTAAAAATATTATTTCAGTCATTAAAATATTAAAAATATAAGGTAAAGTAGATAACAAACAAAACAATAATTAATACGAACAACAAAAGGACAATTAGTTAACTAATGTAGTATCACAATATTTAAACATAAAAATCAAAATAACATATCACAAAATTACATCGCTATAAAATTCAGCTAAACTGTAGTAAGCCTTACCAATGAGAATTTTCCGCAGTTTATTTTTAAATATCTTTAAAGTTGGGCAAAGTTTCAAAAAAGTTGGTAAATGATTATACATCTTAATGCCCTCATATATTATAGACCTCTTCGTCAATGTCAAGGTGGGAATAGGGAGGGTCAAATTAAGGTATTGTCTTGTGTCATAATGTTGTGCCTGAGCTGGAAAGGTATGACGGTACTTATATACAAGACATAAAGTTTCTAGAATAAATATACTATACAAGGTGAGTATGTTGCCATTAACGAATAACTGTCGACAAGACTCCCGTGGATTTGCTTTAGATACGTAACGCACAGCACGTTTTTGCAAAATAAATATAGTGTTCACTAAAGTAACGCCTGCCATTCCCCAAAACGCGATCCCATATCTGATTCTTGAATCAATGAGGGCATAGTAGACAGATTTAGCCACAGCCGATCCCAACTCGTCGGCAGTGACCCTAACCGCATAGCAGCCTGATGCGATTTTTTTCCCTAAATTAATTATATAGGGTCCAAACTTAAGCTCACTGTCTATGACCAAGCCAAGAAATTTAGCCTCGGAATGATTGTTCATATTTGAGTCGCCAACAATGAGACCCTCAATATTACATTTAAAGCTTACAACATGAGTTTTATTCAAATTAAGTAAAAGAAGGTTGGAATCACACCACGCTTTTATTCTCTCAAGATCGCTATTAATGGTGTTTTTTAGAGCTCCGGTACTATCACAATGCCACAATATAGTCGTGTCGTCAGCAAACAGTGTGAATTGCCCGCTGATATTAAGATAAGTCATTAATGTAAAGAAGAAATAGAATAGGGCCAAGGACTGACCCCTGAGGCACACCCCACTCAACTTCCTGAGCCGATGACGTTTCCGCTCCGACACACACTTTCTGCCGACGACCGGACAAATATGACTGAAACCATGCCAACGCAACCCCTCTAAAACCATAACACTGAATCTTCTGCAGCAGAATTCTGTGACTGACACAGTCAAATGCTTTTGACAGGTCACAGAAAACTGCAGCAGCGACCCCTCCTCCGTTTATCCGAGAATATAAACTCTCTAACAATCTAAAGATAGCGTCCTGTGTGCTTTTACCCTCCTGAAAGCCAAACTGACTATCAGACAAAATTTTGTTCTGTACAATAAAAGAGGTCATGCGTGTTTTGACCAATCTCTCTATAATTTTGGAAAGAGTTGATAGTAAAGATATTGGCCTATAGTTTGATGGATCATTAAGACTGCCACCCTTATGAAGCGGAATAACCCTAGCCATCGACAGACCAGATGGAAATATTCCAGCTTCCCATCCCTGATTTATAGCCTGCACAAGAATCTCCAACACTGAGTCCGGCAGATTCAGAAATACCCTAGCAGATATTCCGTCATCACCCGAAGCATTTTTGTTTCTGATTCCCGCGATTACATCTTTAATTTCTCGTATGCTAGTAGGTACAAAATAAAAAGAATTGTTTACTGATAACCTTCGTAAGTAATCTAATGGGTCAGCGGTAGGAGTTAAGTTATTAGTAAGTTTCTCGGCTATAGTACAATAAAATGAATTAAATGCATCAGGTGATACTTGGGATTCAACCACACCCGGACAGAACCCTACCACGAATGTCGTTAACAATAGACCAGCACGCCCTATGCTTGTTCGGAGCAGTGTCAATGCGGTCAGAGTAATAATTATTTTTAGCCACCCTAATCAATTTTCTGTAAATAGACCTATAATCACAAAAATGCCGATGGAAAAAATCATTGTCAGTAAACTTTCTAATCTGATGAAGACTTCTCAGATTAGCTGCAGAGATCCTAAGACCTCTTGTAACCCATGGCTTTTTACTCTTTACCCTAATTTTTTTGATAGGAAAGACTTGGTTGAATTTATTTAACAAAATATTGTAAAAGACACCGAGAGGTTCAGGAGCATGCAGAACAGAATCCCAATTACTCTCTGCGCACCGTCGATAAAACCTCTCATAATTAGATCTAGTAAAAATCCTGCCATATTTAAATTTTGGTGGCAGATTAATTGAAATTGGTAATATTTTGCATATAACTGCGTGATGGTCAGATAATGCAGCATTAACCACAGAGCACACAACGCTCTCACTATTGATGTTGGAGCAAACATAATCAATTATAGTTGAGGAATGCTGAGTGACTCGCGTAAAATCTGAAACGTGCATTTGCAGGTTGTGAGATCTCAACAAATTATTTAACCTGACGGTCGAGGGAGCACAAGACTTTTCAAAATTGATATTGAAATCTCCTGAAACGACAATCCAAGAGGAAATAGGTAATGACGAAAGAAGTGAATCCAAACCATGGAAAAAATCATTAATGTCAGATGACGGCGACCGATAAATACAAATTATAAACATGTTACGTGATTTGGAAAAAATCACCGAGAACTCAAAACTATTTTCGATTGAAAGATTGTTATAAGTATCAATTGGCTCAAACAGATTATTCTCCAAAAAGCCTTTATTGGCCAAGATCAAAGTGCCACCATGAACAGACATCGTTCTACAAAAGGTTGACAGTACCATCTACGATGGGATACAAAACAATTCACCCTCAATCAACCAATGTTCAGTCAGTAAAACAAGAGGAGGGAAACCCTGTGAATCCAAAAACATATATAATTCACTGGTTTTATTCCTAATGATTGGATATTAAGAAGGATAAATGAAAAATATGTATCATTTTGAGATGTTATGGATACAGATCCACCAGAGACACCTCCATAAAATTTGAATCACTTGCTGAGGGAAGATCCAGCACGCCGCCAGAACACGTCAGACCAGGAGCAACTGAGGGAGTGATGTCTTCCACCAGACCCGAAGGCGATATCACATCAGGACCACATCCCGGAGATGGAGACACCCTCCGTGAAGCATCATCATCATAAACATTAACATCAACAATACCTTTTAACTAGTCAACACAGCAATCTGCACCAATCTCAGTAATGGGTTTTATAAAAATTAAATTTTTCCCTCCAAAACCCGCAAATAACCGCCTACTAATACATTTACCCAAGTCCTCCCTACTAATTGGAAAGCCGTTCCTGTTATTATCTATGAAAATAAAATGGCCCTACACACATTGGTTTAGCCTACCTACATACATATCTAGTTTCATGTTAAATTTAAAAATAGAATTATTTAGATTAATAATATTAACATTTGATATATTAGATTGCACAAAAGGTACGGATAGAAACATTAAATTGGTGTTACCCAAGTTTTTAATTTTTTTGTTCATTTCACTAAGTAAAGGATACCCTCTGTTGTTTCTAAGGCCATTATATCCACCCATCACTATAACATAGTCATTATGGGTAAAATCCTTCGTTAAGTCAGAAATATCTGTTATAACATCCAAAAGGTCAGCATGATGCTTAACTATAGACTGGACAAACACATTTTTTGTCGTATTCCTTATTTTTTCACCCAAACCACTTCCGCACTGATCAGTAAGGAGAAGTACTTTTCTAGTATTTATCTTTGCATTGTCACTTTCATCACTTTTCTTAAAGCTGGCGTTAGAGACTTCTTCAAACAATGATCTTGGAGCAGCTATATCTTCAATTGCTTGTTTTTGCCCATACATGAAATTATAGAGATCATTCTGGAGCTTTTCTTTTTCACGTTTAAGAATGTCATTGTCAGCCTCAAGTGTTTTTATGGAAGTCACCATACTATTTATCATCACGTTCAGTTCTTCAATTTCAGATTTAAAGCCGTTAATAGTAATTTTATATTCCTCCATTTCATCAGTTTTCTTATTTAACAGTTGTTCAAGGTTCATCATCAGCTTATCATGTTCCTTTCGGGGGTCAGTCTGGACAAGGCAATTCTTTAGCTCCATCGAGGTCGTTTGTTGTGATGAATCCTTCACAATTTGACCACATTGAGTGGAAGAATTAACATAAAGAATCTCCTGTTTATCCCTTACTTGTTGTCTTAGTCGGTTGATGGATATATTTAATTCATTAATGACTTCATTCTTACTATTAATCTCAGTCAAATACCCATTCTCTACTTCGATAGCCTCATCCTGCAAAACACAAGAATTCCTTTTTAGTCTTTTCAGATGTATATCTTTTGGCTCCAGTTCGGTCCTAAGTTCACAAATAGTATTTTTCAAGCAGGCTGCAGCGTCCAAATCAAAATCATCACTTGTAGCTTTTTCGGCACACTTTCTAGAGCAAAAAATCAAGTTTTGGTCAACCGTTGTATATTTATTGGTCCTCTTTAAACAGCTGGGGTGAAAAAGGCTCTTACAAACTATGCAGAACCAATTGTTTTGGGGTTTATCTTTACAGCACTTAAAGTTTGTAGCCATTGTAAAAGAAATATGATAAGATTTATTAAAGATAAAACGTTATTTAAAAACTGGTAGTCCGGCACTGTATTTATTTGTATATTTCAAAGTTCAATGACCATAAGTCACCAAATCATCAAACAAAAAGTATCAGCAGATTCCTCAAAAGACAAAAAAGACCATTGAAATAAAATATTAAAGAATACAATGTTATCTCTTAAACTCGGCTGACTGGTATAAACAAAATTTTTATGTCTTTAAAAATTGAACGGTTGAAAACCCGGTTTTTGGTGTTTTTCTCATTATTAAGGAAACTTTTCTAAGTTCACTTTTCGCTAGGTAGACACTACACTCTTTAACAAACTTGCTAAACCAAATTCTGTTATTCTACACGACTCTAAACCAACAAAAAAACGTTGCACTATCGGAGCTAACAAAACGCGTCGTTCTTTTCAACAGTTCATCGACAATCATTCAAAAATAGCAAAAATACAATACAAGCTTAATGCAAATCGTTATTACTTTGTTTTTTGTACTAAATTTTGTTTTTAAAGTGCGTTACAGCTGTTTCGTAGTACAACTACATCTTCACAATACAGTTACCGGCAACCGCGCGCTACCTTGCGAGGTGTGGGATGTTTATACGCAGACCCACACAAGCACGAACTAGTCAGGCTACATAGCTCGTGAAGCTACTTAGTTCATAGGCTAACAGAGTATACAGACTTGAATCTGAATAACACATGTCTTTCTAAATTGTTGTTGAACGCCATCCTTGGTCTGTATGCCCACAAGCTTGCTTTAATGATCGATCGAATCAAACTTGTCGACGGACGGAGTTGACAAGAGCAAAAATTCTTTATTATTTTACGACCAAAAGTCATTCTTTATAAAAAAAATTCTGCTTGTCGAAAATTGAAGTTTGCCATGATATAAAAATCTAAGATCAGATGCAGAGGGTGTTAATAAATTAAGAAAAATGAAAATGCTTTAGGAGAGAAGCACCATTATTTATGATTTTAAATAAAATGTTCGTAAAACAAAGCTGTTTGTAATCCAAAACAACGCCTCAATCCAAATTTTGATATCAAAATTCTGATTATTAAATTTATTCCAGATAGCTACCTCACACCCCTCCGAATTAAATAAGTACACTCTTGTTTTGTGAACATTTTCGAAAATACGCTGCAATAGTCGCAAAAAAAACACTTATTATTCTAAATTAAAAAATTTGAATTTTTATTACAAAATTTGTATTTAGACTTTATTTTGGATTATAAAAAACTTTGTTTTATGAACATTTTGTTGAAAATAGTAAGTAATTGTACTTCTTTCGTAAAGCATTTTAATTTTTCTTAAAAAACACCCTGTACATCTGATTTCAGATTTTTATATGGTAAACTTATTTTTTCGACAAGCAGAATTTTTATGAAGAATGACTTTTGGAAACATTATTTTCCCCTTATCAATTCCATCCGTGGACACATTGTATGTATTAATATGTAAACTTACGTGCACAGAAATCGACCCACATCATACTTTTGAAATCGAATGCAATTTTTAGCAACCATTTACTAGAGTTTAATTACAAAAAGTATATTGTACGAAAGACTGTTTAATATCCACTATAGTGGGTCTATATCAGTCGAGATGTCCTTTTTTTATTCAAGTGATAAGTGATGACTGGTTTCTAAGAAAATGCATTTGATATCAAAATTGTGTGATTGGTCAAGTTCTCTGCGCGTAAGTGTATAAATATTATGATGGTTCCGATGGACGAAGTATGGCTTTTTGCAATGTAAATCTTGCACTTACAACCTATATGGTATACAGCAGAATGATGCCATATGATTGGTTAAGAGGAAAAATTTTAAAAAAATCATAAAATATTTAGTACCATGATATTTTAATGAATTACATATACATTAAATTGAATAACCTACAAGACCAATGCGCAGAAAGCTAAGACCACATGAGCAGCAAAATAAATTTAATTAGACGCGTGTGAAAAATACATACCGTACTTAAATTGATCTTTTGTTCATAAACTTGCGAGAAAACATAAAAAAATTCATAGTACAAAACTTAGTTTTCTTATTTTTACACTTATCAGTTTAAATCCTTGATTTTCAAAAGTTAAATAATATGCTATTTTAAGTATCTTTTCTGACACACACTCTCTCTACCCACAAACGCTCTCAATGCATTGAATGAATGCAATATAGATATATACCCAAGTGTATTTGCTCTGCTAAAAGTATTCGCTACATTGCCGGTATCAACAGCTTCGCCGGAACGATCCTTTTCAACGTTGAGAAGATTGAAAACATACCTGAGAAATTCAACAAGTGAAGGTAGAATGACTGGGCTAGCACTAATGAGTGTACACCGAGAAATAGATATTCCCAATGGAGAGGTCTTAGATATGTTTTCCAATGAAAAAAGAAAGATTTATTTTGTTATATAGGGGTATTTTTTTTTTAATTTTTGAATTTCGGCAAATTTTACACCAAAAAAAAAAATTAAGAGTTATCACTGGGACTCTTTCCTTAATTAATTCTTACGACTTTACTTTTATCAGTAATTATAATAAATATAACATTTATGTGTTCTAAAACCTAGCAAAATAGGAGCAAAACCTTAAAATCATAGAAAAAGTCCCTCCTGTCCCCCTCCATTTGGTCCTAAATATTTAACAAAATAATCATCTTTTTACAAGAAACTGTTGAAAATTTTGTTGGAATACTTCCCCTCTTTATTTTGATATAAAAATTTAAAAATATTACATCAAACTTTTAAGAAAAATAAATTTTAATTATTGATATTACCTTTTTTTCATCTACTTTGTCGGTGTTTTTCATTTTGGTCAAAGGAAAGCGGATATAATCGTAGTGTTTGAGATTATTTACACACAGTTTTTATTTCTAAATAATTTAGAATTGTAAATTTTTAACAAAGCAAAAATAAATGTTTTTATTGTAGTCAGACACACAAAAGGGACAGTAGGGACAGCGTTGGGACAGAAGAGACAAATAAAAGAGGTACACTTGTTTAAAGATTTTGTTTATCGGTTTATCTAAATTAACAAAAATTTTAACCAAACAGAACATTGAGATAATCAAACTAATAAACCAGTATTTACTTCGAATTTGAAAAGGCCACGGCCATATTTTTCGGGCTCATTGAGTTTTCCAAGAACATTTTTATAATTAAAATCAAAAACATCGTCAACGTCTGGAAATCCATATATGAACCCCGTATGTTCTCGTGTGATTTTTTTTCTTAAAAATTTCCCTTCATATTTCTGCTCTCCTACTAATGACACCTGGCATATATAAAATAGTGGTTTTGAATTTTGTTTCGAATTCTCAGCATCAAATTTGACTAACAACCAAACACTCGTTTCTATTTCACTCTCAGACACAGGGAAAAACTTTTTTGTGGTAATCTTTGGGGTAATTAGCGACGCAGGGGTAAGTTATCTTCAAAGTCACTATTATGGCCAGAAGAAATGGCACCGTTATCATCGTAATCATATTCATAATTAGGCAATAACGATGGAAATACCACTTCTGATGGTTGCAACAAATAATGAGAACATAAATTATTTTTCTCACAATTATGGCAACTTCTGTTTTTTAAAACAAGCACATTTGGATTTGTATTGTACCATAAAAGCTGTCGTATTTTCATTGTGTTTGGGACGGTGACGCCATCATTCAAGAGCTCATTTGATAAATTAATTACTTTTTCAATATCGTCGGTTGTTATTTCGTACAAATATATTTTGCTGTTATTTCTCTTAACGGCATCGACAAAATCTTTGGCGCATGTTATGTTATTGCCATATGCAATAGACTGATCGGCTACTCTTTTAAGTGCCCCATCGATGCCATCAGCGACACTTTTGCCGTGGCCTGACTCAAAAAAATTCCAGGTGCAATGTTGAATTTTGTAAAATGACGCATAATAGCTCAGTAGTTGGAAATTTGTTTTATTTTTATATTGTGATGTGGGGCCATCACTTACAAAATGCAAGATTTTGATGCCTTTTTCAAGAGCTATGTCAATAATAGGTTTTAAATAGGCCCAAATGGCGTATGCATTATGTAACAAATCATCAGAAACGCCAGAAAACGAAAAGCACTACAATTCTTCATTTGTTCTCAAATATAAAGCACCAGTGTGTAGAGATATTTGACGACGCGAACCTCCAAAATGAACGCTTTGTACCTCTTCATTAAATTTGCAGTTAAAGTTTTCTGAGAAATCTATATTTATTACAGCCTCTTTTTCGGTAATGGTATCTCTCAAAACTCTTATTTGCTCTTGTTGGTGCTTTGCTTTGTAGTGATGGGGGATCACAACTTCTAAATTATCTTCAAATGTTTTTCTCATGTCCTGGAGGCTTGTTCTAACTAAGGATTTCGTAGTGACTTTAACTTTTATTTCCTTTCGGTTTTTATCTATCCTAACTTCAATTTTCGTTACCCATTTATAGTGTGATACTTGCTGGTTTAAATCATTATCTTGGCTCATTATTTGTCTTGTTTTTTCAAAACATACACTGCATTTTCTAGACATGCATTCGTCCGTTGGGATTTCGCAAGATATATTCGCAAATAGGTCTTCAATCGTTTTTATTTCAGTGCAAAACTGGTGCGACTGTAACATTTTTTTTTTAAATGTATTCAAAATTTGCATGCTTGACACACAGACATGTATCTCTGGATTCAATATTGCGCTTAACAACCCAAAACGGTTTGTACTTGTAAAATGTTGCAAGGCTAACATTCTCATAATTTTCTTTAAATTTCCTATGTAGGTTTTTTATTGAATCTGTAAGATAGCGTTTTTGTTTCTTATTTTTACCAATAGTTACACAATCATTTTTGCCGGGAGCTTGAATGGATGCAGCGTCACTCATAAAGAAGTCATGAATTTCTCTTTTGATTTTTTCACGTTGTAAGATCATTCTTGATTGTTTTAAGGGTATTATGTTTGGTTGCAAGACAGACCTGTTATACCTGTAATAAGAAATTAGTCCCTTTATATTTTTAGATACTTTATATTTCTTTGAAATTCTTCCACTGATTATTTTGGCTACAACTTTTTTGTCGGTTTCATTCGAACATTTTTTTACTGTTGATTTGATCTGTTCTTGTAAAACCTCACCAATCAGTAGTTGTTTCTTTATAGTTTCTGGATCACCTCTTTTCATAATTTCCTTAACTCTTGTTCCCGGTGAAGGTGTATTAGGTTGACGAGTGTTTTTTGAAAACCTTTGAAGCTGTTTCTTGTAACGCTCAACTTTAAGCTTCTCCACTTTAAGTTCATGACTTGTTTTATCTAACAATTGTTTCAGATCGTTCATTTTTCTTAAGAGCTGGTCTTTTTCTCTCTTATATTTTAAAGAATCATTTTTGTCATGAGGTTTCTTTATCAACTTTGGGGAACTTTTCGACATGGCTGGTACAAACGATTTAGTGGACTGTATAATCATCTAATTAAATCATATTGGACACTGGTTAATTGTTTATTATGTATAAAATATATCATTAATTCGTACATAAAATAATTTTGCTTCTCGACATTGAGAGTGGTTTCTAAGAAGTCGCCCTCGTCGCTTCGTCCTTTACCAGGGTGCTAATCGGCGCGTGCTCCCTTTTCGTATTCCATGTTGCCGCTTACTCCTGTTTTTCAGATCGTGCATGACAATAATTACTTGCATGCGAGTATGGAAGAGCGAAGGATACTCATTATATAAAATTATGTACAATAATTGTCCAATGGCTCTGATCGGTCTGTCTGGAGTAACGTCTCGAATTGGTTTAGCTGATCGATTTTCTTCTGAACCATCAATATCAATTCTTTCTTGCATTGGTGTTCCAGATCTACTTTCTTGTGGACTATTGACTGAAATGAAATCTTCTCCTTTTTTTATTTCTTTAAGTTTCTGTCGCTGTTTTTGCTTTTTAATACGCCACTTTCCTCTTTGTGTTGCTTGCTCGCGCTTAGACATTTCTGTAATTGATTTTATTTTCTTTAGGCGTTTCTTGTTTTGATAAATTTCTCTTTCTTTTCTACAATATTCTTTGTGTTTTCCTTCATTTTGCCTTAATTTTTCTCGTTGTCTTCTCTTTCTTTCACGTTCTTTTCTTTGTTTCTCCTCAGTTGATATTGTGCTCTTTTTCTTTTTCCGTTGACCTCTTGATGTATTTTTAGGATTCTTGGCATTCTCAGTATCATTTTTTCCTGCCGTTTTGCCATGTTCTTGTATTTCTGTCAATTTTTTTTCTCACTCGAACCGACACTATTACTTTTTTTTGTGCACACTTCGAAATGTTTTGTCTGATGTTGTTTCCGAAACGTTTTGCTGTTTCAAAGCTTTTTTTGCATGATATCTTTCCTTTTCTCTGCGCTTTCTCTGGTCATATTTTGCTTTTTTTCCTTGCTCTCTCCTTTTATAAGCATTTTCTTTATCAGTTTTCAGCTTTCCAATCAAGCTTTGGATGTCAATAATTTTTTTTTATTGCCATTATAATCCATTCTGAAAAAAAAAAACAAAATAATAATTTATTTGTCCCTTCTGTCTCCTTAAGTCCCTTCTGTCCCAGTTTTAAAAATAAAGTAAATGGGACAGAGGGGACTGGGACAGAAGGGACGATTTTAACGATTTAACCACGATACACTTACAACGGTATGCTACGATATGACGTCGCTTCGAGGGAAAATCCTAAATTGACTAGACGCTTGCACCCCTTGTACATAAGAACAGGTCAGTTTATTGTTGGGTACTGTGTTGAGTTGACGTTTATTAAAATATCATTGTCATATTTCATTTGCTCAGGTAAGCGCCTAGTCAATTTAAGATTTTTTCTCGAAGTGACGTCACAACGTAGCATACCGTTGTAAGTGTATCGTGGATTTAACTCGATTTTGGTAAAGTTAGGTTATGTTTCGTACCGGCTGCATATTTATTTTTCAACTGAACATGTAAATTCATAATATTGACTATAAAATTCCATTAAATTCTACATTAAACGGGTTTTTGCCAAAGGACAGTAAAGGCTCAAATCACTATTACCACAGATTTATATAGCTATATAAATCTGTGCTATTACCTACCTTTCTATGACTTTTCAGTGTTTTCTTCGGAAATATAAGCACGTGCACTTACTAGAATCAAATCTAAACTCAAAACGACAGGTTAGAAATTCATTTAGGCTTAACTTATCGACACTAGTGCCAACTGTTATCAGGTTGCAGCATTAAGAACAAGGTAGGACAGAAGGGACATGAAACACTGGGGACAACCCAATTTTTTTAGAAAATTTTATGTTTTAAATATTTTTCCCTTGTAACTGATGTATTCCAAAAAAAAAAATACTTCAAAGATTCATATTCTTTAGCAGCGAATATTATTTTAAAACTTTTTAGGGGTACAAAACGAGTTAACATCAAGAATTTTTTCACTGGGGACATGGACAGAGGGGGACATTTTTGCTTTTGCCAAATGATTTCACCAAATTTGAATATGAGATATTAGATTTCTATTTTTGTTTTAGTAAGGTCTACATATGCAAATTACTTTAGAATATGACATTCAGTCAAGATCTAATGTTCTAGCAGAAAAATTTTACAAAGACACCGAATTTTAAAAATTAAAAAAAAAATACCCATAGCCTCATAAGTATTAAGACTTATAACAGTTAACTACAAGTTTATTTTATTTTTCGATATATCTGTGGGTTTTTCATGTGCTTAGTTAAAATCTGTTATTTCATTTTAAATTAAAGACGTGTACTTAGAGATGAGCAATGGTTTTTTGCTTCCCACTTCGCCTCCTTTTATTTCCTTTTTATGAACTTCCAAGGAATTTAACCCCCTACAATTAGAAGCAGGCTTAATATATGGCTTAATACGGCACTGAATGCAAAATTGTGAAACCCAGAGGGTTAGCTGTTATTTGGTAGGACAAGTCAAGATCCCTTCTATATTATTTTTGATCAGATTCAAGTATCACCTCAATAAGGTATATTATTTTAGGACAAATAAGATATTTTTTACGTGCCTTGCACTTTTTTGTTACCAAAATTATAAAAGTAATTAATTTATTATACTTATTAGGAATACTCTTTTAATGCCACTTAATTAGCTGTTATTATGTCTGTTTAAATGTAGCTTAACTGTGCCTTCTATCGTCGCTTTTTATTATTTTAAAATATACAATGTTACTGAACCAAAAAATTACACTAAACTTTAATGTTATGTGTACAGCCATTGGCAACTCAAACTTTCAGATATGCATATAAACATCTGAAATGATTGTCGATGGCTGTACAGCAAAGTTAAGTTATCAGCTGTTATGGACAGGTTTCAGAAACTTTTCGTAATTTGAAATCGAATTAAAAAATTATTTAATTAGCTTGGATGCGCACATATTTTGTTGGTTGATTCGGAACAACTTAGAGAAAAAGTTTAGTCGTTAGTCGAGCCGTCCTTAAATTTATAAAATCGTACTCATAATCCCATAATATCTAATAATAAAGTTAATTATTGTAAGATTCAATTTACAAAGTTGCTCATTAGAATAAAAGGCACATTGATTAGTGCAGCTGATTTTAAGTGGAAAGCGAAAAGCTTAGGACGGACCGACTATACTCTGAATAATTTACAGATAATAGGACTAAAAATTTTTCTCATTAAGCATAAACCCGTTATTACAACAGTAAATGTACGTTTCTTTGCCAAAAAAATTAAAATATGTTTTAAAATGATGTGTTTACACCAATCGAATATTATAAAATATTCACGCGATACGAATGCAGTTTCTTGGGACCATTTTAAAACTTGTCCATAACAGTGAGACATTTCTGGTTTACTTTATATTTACAGGTTTCCATTTGGGTGAGATTTTACAATATTTACTTCAAATCCTTTTCAATTACGGATGAAAGTGGTTCGAGGGTTAAAAAGTCAATCTACTTTGGAAAAACCAGTTATTACATTTTTCACTCTGAATAAGCACATTCAGTGGTTTGATTTCGCAAAGTGAATCTCTGAAGATGCCTCGTGCAATCGAAAGCGAAACGTCGGAAAGTTATTCCACTTTATGTCTTGACTACGATTTTCTAAAGAATGTTGTGGTTTAATTCTTTGCTATAATATTAAGAACCAATTACTGAAGTGTAAAAATATAAAAAAAGACGTTAGTTCATGAAAAAAATTAAAATTTAATCGTATACTTTTCCTTTTAAACTGCGCCAAGCAAAAATTCGAGACGTCTGTCAAATTTTTACAGCAAGGTTTTAAAGGAAAAATATAAAATAAAATTTTTATTTCATTTATCTCTATAATATATAAAAGAAGAAACTGACTGATTGACTAGACTCACTGACTGATTGATTGACTGACATATCAACGCACAGTCCACACCGCTGGGTCTATAAACTTAAAATTTTGCGGAGAGATTTCTTATATAACGTAAGCATCCACTGAGGAAGAGTTTTTCAAAATTTAATCATTAAGGGGGTGAAATAGGGGTACGGAGAAAAAATATGAGATGATCCTATTAAGTCGAAACTTTATAGAAGTATTCCAAAAATAAATGTTTAAACACGTATTTTACAGCTTTTAATAAATCAACCACTAAGGGGGTGAAATGGGGGTTCAAAGTGTGTAATGGAGTAGAATTGTTATATCGCGAACGAAGTCGCAGGTGAAAGCCAGTGAATTACGTAAATATACTTTAGGCATTGGTTCTTTATATTATAGCAAATAACTATAATAACATTATAAAAAGAAAAATGCTACCATCGATCTGTTTTGTGTGTAATGTGATTTTTGACTTTTCTTGAGGCTGGTATCTATGTGCTATCTCTTTTAGACCAGGGATTATGAGCTATAGGGGGCTTTTCAGAATTTAGCAGTACCAAAATGATATTTTTTAAAAATATTTATTGATAACTATAAAATCAATACAAAACGTAGAAAAATTAAAAATGAGACGGTGTCACGCCGTCTTGTCTGAAAACTTCTTTTCGCCAAATCTCTAGGGTAGGCACACTCCATCGTCCTCGATAGCGCCACTCCATTCCTTATGTCTTGTTGGAAGCGTTCACCTTGCTCGTTACCTGCAGAAAGATTTGAAGTAATTTAAAGGTGAAAAAAGAAAATGCACTTTTAAATTATTATACCCAAAAAACCTTTCCCAATATTTTCTGAAAAATCTGGGCGCAACAGGATAGATTAGACATTATTTTCGTTATCAGAGCAGTAGAATTAGAATCAAAATCACTGGAGATCCGTGTAATTGGATTTGAAGTAAATAACTACCAAAATTGTTCTAGTATATTTACTGAACCAGTGCCTTTCCTCGTTCCCTTCTGTGATTAAGACCTTTTTTATATGACTAACGCCTGTTCAAAGTGGTATTATTGTTTAAACTGCCAAAACAATAAATGTACAAATTGGTTTACCCATGCCTCATATTGAGGTGCCGTTATATTAGCTTTTAATTTGAACATAGCAAAGTATTTTAGGCGAATATTATTTAAATATTACACAGGGTGGTTTTAATTAATACGACAATTAAACCAATTGCGATGGTTTATAATTTTCATTAAAATTAAAATTTTACTCTGGTATTCACTATCGGTAAGACCGGTTTGATTTGACAACCAAGGGTTTAAATTGGTAAGCGTAAGGGTGTAAGACAACTAAGGGTTGTACTCTTAATTTATTTCTGCGTGTTTTTGCAAATTTATAAAGAAAATGTAAGTATGCATTCCACTAATAGGACTAAATTATTTTTAGCAAGTTGCAAGATACAAATCATTAGGAAACAAAGCAAATCCCCATAATATTACAATAACTTAAAAGTTTTTATTGATGACTTCGTAACAACGACAGGATAAACAGCTGTCAAAACTTAACTGATCAATCTTAATTTAAACCAGTACTAAATATTAAACCTTTTTAGTGAATTCCAGTGTTTAATTTTGTATTTCAGGTTTGTTGGAATGATTAACTATTGGACATTTGGAAATAAAGTCACGTGAATTTACATGACAAGTGATTAAGTATATCACATGATCTTCTTTACGAATGTCTAAAATGGCATGGCTAAAAGATTAACTTTCTAATTTTGACATATACAGAGTGATTCATAAATAAGTACCGAAACTACATTTACGATCATATTTCTTCTTCACCCACTACATTCCCTGTTTTTATTATTATTTTTAATATCCTGGTTTATTTACTAAAACTATTACTATTAAGATTTTTTCATACGAGGTATCGTTTCGAGATTTACTCGAATTAAAGCGTTGAAGTAGTTTAAAGCGAGCTTTCCTGATTTTGATCGTTTAATTGCATATACTGCATTAATCTGGTTGTCAAAATTCAAATAGAAACCTGGTTACTAGCAAATATTACATAATAAAATGTTCTTTGTGTCACACATCTGTATATTCTAAACAGTGAGATTTAGATAAAAATTTCATTTAGCTTTTTTTCATATTCCCCCTAAATCTGTCTTTAAATTTTCCGTACTTATTTCTGAATCACCGTGTATATAAAGTTACACTTTTCAAAACCGATGACAGTTCTGAAACATCTTACTTTTCGTAGCTAGTTACCAAAAGTAAAATATTTCCTAACTAGTGACGAAATATTAATTTCATATCTAGTTAGGAAAAAATTAAACACAAAAAATCATATTTTGCATTTCTCTGTTGACTTCTCCGTTACAACGGAAGATAACGCGTTTTGAGCTGCCTCTTCAATATCACTTGGGGTCTCCTAATCGGATATTTTCAATATTTTTAAAAGAAAAAATATAATTTGTCACGCGACACTTCTTTACAAATAACTTAAAAACGACATCATGACAACCCAGAGAACTATCTACTAGGAAACTACTAGATGAAATAAAAATATCTTCGTCTCTACTTCAGCGACATACATACTTGGACTGCGGATATTTAAAGTTCCATTCATAAAATACATAGGTTGCGCAGAACTATTTAACTCCACTCCACTGGGCGAAATCACTGCCACAGGAACGCATGCGCAGTATACGAATAGTCTTTTTCCCGAATTCATCAACGACAAACCGATTCCAGTCGGTCAGCGCGCTCTCCCTGTTTAGATAACGTAGTTAAAAAAGGATAGTATTCTTAACCACGAGAAGGGTTCGTCCGCCGGTAAATTCAAATCAACGCAGCTTTATCTATGCAACAGAACAAATGTAGATCAGGAGCGGAGCAGCAGCCGAAGTCCGTTCTCGGTCTGCTTCGGTTAGCTTCGTACGGGAGTTACATGTTACGCCACTGGTGAAGTGTAGTTATAAAGATAAAGACTGGTAAATGCCTAGAAAGACTTTATTTAGGTTCTTATCTATTACACTGCGTAAAATGATAAATAAGTAATAAGTGCATAACAAGAGTTTTACCGATTATTATCTTTTAGTATTTCTCTGCATATATATTATTTCACATTTTATTAGATATTATATCTCTTATATGAATAATGTTAAAACATTATCTATTACACCGTAAGTTATCTTTTGCTATAAAGCATTTAGTTAACATTTTATCTAATAAAATAATATAAATACTGTAAGAACCTGTGTTAGGATATACAGTATATTGTTAGACGTCTTCACGCACGTTAGTGGCGGTATATTTGTATCACTTGTCCTAATATATCTGTTTGAGGTTACCTGTATAGTTTCATTGGCAGTGTATTAGCAAGTTCATACGGAGGGGTTTCTACGAACCACCCTATTGGAAACCCAAGGTAACTGGCGCAGTTCGGTCAAGGATTAGTGCCCGTACAAGAAGTTCAAGTGTAGTGCCGTAACGTATATACGGATAGCTCTTAAATGGACTGGTGATCTTCAAATCTTCAACGGGTCAACCACAAAATCCACAAAAATCAAAGCATCAAATCCAGTTGAGGGATCAGTAGTGTAACAAGCGAGGTCTTGGTCACTTTCCACCCTCTTCATCATCGTCAAACTCACGGATTCATAGTGTTGGAGTGCTCAGTGCTCATCCAAACAGTGGTCCGCAACCATCCACAACCATCCAGAGGAACGTATATCCAGTGGAAAATCTTCACAACCATCCAGAGGAACGCATATCCTGTGGAACAGTTCAAGTCGAAAAGAAGAAGTCAGAATGAAGATTCTATATCGTTTCTCATTACTCCTTATTTATATTAATTTTGTTATGGCCTCTATCCAACAATTAACTAATCCAATTTTACCAATTCTCTTAGGTAATACTAAAGTAATTTCAAATAAACATACTTTTGTAAGTTATATTAATATTACTGATTTCACGGAACTAAAAAACAATCTAAAACTACAATTAGCCTTTATTACAGAAAATAAAAATGACACTACAATGTCAAATAAGTTGGCTGGACACGCTTGGTCACTAATAAGCCAAATAGAGCGTTTACTTCAAGCCGTTCATCCAAATATCAGGGAAAAACGTGGTCTAATCAATTTTGGAGGTACTGTATCTAAATGGTTGTTTGGAACACTTGATCATGAAGACGGTAAAAGAATAAATTCTGTACTAAATCATTTAAATAAAAATGATCATATGATTCAAGAAAAAATTAACGAACAAATTTCTATAACAAAAGACTTTATGTTAAAAACAAATCAAAGTCTTTTTCAGATAAGATCTAATGTCATAACTACAATGCATCTTATTGAAAAATATCAAGAAAAAATTAATGCTATTAATGCACTACATTTAATAATTAATTCTCTGATTAGTCTGGAAAATAATCTAAGTCAAATTATAAATGCCGTTACATTTGCCTATCTAAACAGGGTGCATCCAATGTTCCTTTCACTAAATAATTTAGAGTCAATGATAACGAAAATGAACTCTTTTTATAATAAAAATCAGTTGGTAGATTTTAATAATAAACAAAATTATTATAAATTTTTGGGAATTCAACTTACTTTTGATAAAGAGAGAATAATTTTCTTGATCCACTTTCCATTTTTACACCCTTTACAATTCAAATCCTATTTTATATATCCAGTACCCATTCAAAATAAAATTATCTCACCACCAAAACCATACCTTATCCTTAATGCGAAAATTGGAAACTTCCAATATGAAGAAGACCTTTGTGAGCAAATAGAAGACACCTTCTACTGTAAAAACCATTTAGAAGCCAATGAAGATTGCATTGTCAACATCGTTATAAAGAACGAAGCCACCAATTGCAGCACTCTCTTGATAAGATTGAACACTCCTACAGCCAATCAAGTGACCCCTCAAAATGTATTGTTTACCACTCCAAGCAATGCGCCTATAACAGAAGTTTGCCAAGTGGAAAAACATAGTGAGTTGCATCCGGGTAGCTATCTAATTTCTATACCAGAAAGCTGCCATGTAATTATTGATATGGAAATATTCTATTCTACAGCTGAAACCATGTTACCAGCAACAGTTGTTCAACTGTCATCACTAGATATGTATCTGCTTAAAGAGCATCCCACTTCACTAAATATAAAGAGTATGGACCTTGAAGAAATAAAACATATAACTTCAGTCATGAATCACCAAAGCAAATTGGTTCTCTCCGAATATAGAGAAACTCTTCACAGTTCTTGGTTATGGATCATCCTATTAATTTGTGTCATTATCTGCTTAATGACATATTTTGGAGTTCGTTGCTACTATCGCATCAACCACCCTTATCCTTTTATAAAGTTGTCAAGAAGAAAGAAGACAGAAGCTGAAAGCCCTACTCAACTAGAGCAGCCGTAGGTCTTTTCCTAAGAAGGGAGGAGTTACGTGTTACGCCACTGGTGAAGTGTAGTTATAAAGATAAAGACTGGTAAATGCCTAGAAAGACTTTATTTAGGTTCTTATCTATTACACTGCGTAAAATGATAAATAAGTAATAAGTGCATAACAAGAGTTTTACCGATTATTATCTTTTAGTATTTCTCTGCATATTATTTCACATTTTATCAGTTATTATATCTCTTATATGAATAATGTTAAAACATTATCTATTACACCGTAAGTTATCTTTTGCTATAAAGCATTTAGTTAACATTTTATCTAATAAAATAATATAAATACTGTAAGAACCTGTGTTAGGATATACATACAGTATATTGTTAGACGTCTCCACGCACGTTAGTGGCGGTATATTTGTATCACTTGTCCTAATATTTATATCTGTTTGAGGTTACCTGTATAGTTTCATTGGCAGTGTATTAGTAAGTTCATAAGTTCATATGGAGGGGTTTCTACGAACCACCCTGCTGGAAACCCAATGTAACTCGGGTTGTTTGCGTGGGCCAGTGTTGCCAGATTTCGGTTATTTCTCCCGATCCCATGAATCAAGTACCGAATCTCACGATTTTTACCTTTATAGAAATATCAATCAGCGAATCTCACGACATTGATCTTTGCAAATTGCAATTTGATTGCAAGTGAGGTTTGAAACTCTATTTCTATTTTCACATTGCACTTTCTCAATATACGCAGTTCAAATAGTTCCAATATAATCCAAATGAAATGCAAAATCTGAATAACGAATGGCGAATGTCAAGATCCCATCCCACTAAACAATTTTGATAACGATACCTTGTTGTTTTGGGAAAAAATTCATTAGTAAAAATAGCAGATGACTCTCTAAAATTTGCGGGTCTTTAGATTTGTTTTTCAGATTTTTTGCTTACCCTTGAAAGCGGAGAGAACATTTTTTCAAATTTGTTTAATAAAAACTCAACTACGCAACAAACCTAAAGTGAAAACAATAGAAGGCATTTTATATACCAACAGTTTGTCAAGAGACAAAAATTGCTACGATTTTTGTATCACAAATAATACGATTAAAAAGTTAGGTTGTGGTCACGTATTTTATTCAGATAAAAATAAGATAGAAACTCCAGTGATACAGATGAATAACTTCTTTCTTTTTGTTTGTTTTGTGTTAGTTTTACACTTTTATTTATAAAAAAAAATATTTCGTTTTTTATAGCACAAAGTGACAGATATTTCTTTAAGTTTGGAAATTTGTTTAATAATATTTTGATATCGTAAAATTTTTTTCACTTTTATTGAAATAAATGATAGTAAAATAAGATTATTTAATCCTATTATTTTTACTTCCGGTGCAATCATTACAGGCTCGCGATTTATCACGAATTTCGGCGGTTAATTCTGAAGCACTCTCAAGTTTGTTTTTTTTAATGACTTCTGGCAACACTGCAGGTAGCGTCAGCGCGTCTCGCTAAAGCAGTGTTGCCGCGACACGGCAATTGCCTGGTTTTTACGGCTTTTCAAACCGAAGGTACGGCCACGGGTTTACTGTACTGCCGCGCATATAGAAACACGACTTTTTCGTTTAAAAACTCCAAACGCATACTTGGCCATTTATGCACGAAAAAGGCTAAATATGAAGGTAAAAAAATGAGTAGCATTTTAAAAAATGGAGGGACTTGATTCATTCAGAATTGTTAATATAATTTAATTTTAAGGAAAGCTGTCAACAGTTTTATGAATATGCTAAAAATGACAAAGGTATTTTAACTGCCGCTGAGTCGAACAAAAATACGTGTTTAAATTTAAACCGTGAATAAAAAAATCTCTTCCTCCGCCACGGCTTTTATTCCCTGTCGGTTGGCAACACTGCGCTAAATGCTATAGCGTGGCTCGTGCTCGTGTGTTTTTAGTATCATTTTGGAGTTAGTAAAGGGTGCATTGAATGCATGTCTCAATTGGCGTCACGAAAATCCGTATCGTCGTATTTCCACGTAAACATAATATTTACTTTGTTGAATCTCGACTGTAAAAGGGTTCTTAGCGGTATGTCGGCCTATCTCTGATGGAAATCTGCAAGCAACCTTTATTTCGCTTTGCGATTGCCGGATCCATACAGCTGGCTTTCATAGTTTTAATTTACGCGGGTAACATCCATATCTTTATGAAAAATATTTTTTAAGATTTCAACCTATTACAATAAGTATTTCTACATGAACATCGGCGTATTAAACTAAAAATTTACTAAATCTTTCATAAATATGTGTTCTATGTGAACTGATATACCTACCACCATACTACCATACACAAATATTAAGACCCGTCCTGTAACCTTTTAACTGCGCATGCGTTCCTGTGGCACTGCGCGCGGTCGGAGAAGGAGTCATTCTTGGTTCAAGCGTTGTTAGTCCAAGTATGTGTAAGTCATTGGTTTGATACAATAATTAAAATTAATAATTTTATTCAAATATTTTTGTCAAAATTAGAAAAAATCTTGCATGAAACACGTTAAGAAATGCAATTTTCTTTAACTCGTATAATTTTGAGGGATCTCGCTTCGCTCATCCCTCAAACATTACACTCTTAAACAAAGCCAAGCATTTCCTAACTGGTTACATAAATGGTATTAAATAGCTCTTAAACTCAGCACTCTATAACGCTTATTTCATTTTTTGTTAAATAAAATATTAAGATCTATCTAAATTAAAAAATTTTCAATTATAATAAAAGAGAGATTTAATGAAAGTATGACTAGACTAAAAATCAAAAACTGCACCGTAATTTTAACCACCCTGTATTTCGTAAAGAAAACATGTTCTTCCTGCCATGACAATTTGTCTCGAATATAGTTAATTATTATTATTCGTTGCCATAAAATATTTATAGTACAGTATCTATTCTTTGTTAAAAATGTTATGTTATGTAAATATATTCCTAGGGAATGACCATTTACTATTGTTTTATACGAACAAATTAGTCTTTACTGTCCGAGTAGTATGTGTTATGGTAGTCTTTGTTAAGAGTATCGACTCTCTTTGCTACTATTTTGTTTTTTAAGCATTTCTATTGCTCGAGTTGTTCTCTACGAACTTTTTAGTATAAATCCATAAAAATACTTACAATTCTTTAAAAAATCAAAATTTGATTTGTAATTTTCCCCTAAAACCGCTCCCGGTAAAAATCCGATAAGTCTGTCGAATTTTTGTGGGCGAGGTTTTAATAGAAAAGCACAAAATAACCTTTTTATTTCTCTAATAAATTAAATGTTTTCTATGTGTCTCCACTAGAAAATCATTGGTTCTTGTAGGAATAACCCAACCTGAGCAACAACAGTTGGGGAGGGGATATTTTAAAAATTAACTGGTAAGCAAATCCAGTAGCGCAGCCAGGAATACGCTCTGGGGGGGGGGGGGGTGGTGTTGACAAAAAAGACACTGAGTAAAATTGAGAATTGAAATTGAATTTTCGTGAATTTGGGAAATGGGTATTGTATAATCTTTAGGCCTTTGGGGGGGGGGTTAAACCCAAAACCCCCCCGTGGCTGCGCCACTGAGCAAATCATCCGTGGTGTCAAAAAAGAATTGCATCAAATGCGATGATTTTATGGTTGCAGAAACAACCAGGAAACTTGCTTTAACATTTCCTAAACCATAGTACATACATACAGACATACTTGAATTCGTTGATATAGCATATTACAGTAATGTTATTTATAATATTTTTAAAAAGTGTTAGATTAACTTTTAGAATCTAAAGGCCTGTCCACACTTAGTAACATGATTTTATAACGTGTTGACAACATTTAGACGTCCTTATTAAGTATTCGGATTGCAACAGTCCATTCCAACATGTTCAACGCAAAGGATGTTCGTCTCTTGTCTAGATAAAACAACGGAGACAAACTTCCTTGCTATTAAATGCAAAAACGTTAATGTGAACGCAGCCGCAACATGTGACCAAAATACTGTTGCCAACATTCTTTGAGGTTTACCGCTCACCAACCGGTTCGACAATATGTTGAATAACTTTGTTGGTAACAATGTTGAGTAGCAAGTGAGGACAGGCCTTAAGAGTATTTACAGCCAGATTCTCCAACGCTAGTCCGGTCTAATTTGACAACCAACAGTTTTAAACTGACAACTGTAAGAATAAGACAACTAAATTTTATACTGTGAATTTATTTCGGAGCTTTTTCGCAAATTTATAAAGAAAAGGGCAATTTTAGTAGGCACTTTCGACAATAATAGAACTAAATTCACTCTAGCAACCCGTTCCAAGATAAAAATCGTTTGAAAACCAAGCAAACCACTGAAATATCTGAATAATTCATAAATTTTTCAATGACGTCTTATTAACAACGACAGGACAAAAACTTGTCAAAACATAACTGATCAACTAGAAGATCTTAATTTAAACCAGTACTAAATCTTAAACTTTCTTAGTGAATCTGGACGTTAATGTTTTACATCAATAAAGTTGTTCAACATTATTTCAATAAGAATAATAATATCGTGTAAAAGTTTTAAGAAAAAAAGTTTAAACAAAGGAAAATGATTTAGTCTCCAATGAAAAATTGGCACAAGTTCGGATAGTAATATCTTGGCTTTAATATTAAAAGTTAAAACTCTTCTATGGTAAATGGTCACCCCTAATGTAGGTATACTAATAATTTTAAATTTATTTTGATTCAGCCCAACTGCCATTGTATATATTCGTGTAATATTTATTTTAGTTTTAAAATATTCTACAGTTGCCGGTGTTCCCGAGCAGGCAGCTTGACTTCTTTTATTTGTATTTTTTTACTGTTTTAAAGACTGTTAAACTAATAAAAGTGCTAATATGAATCGTAATCTTGTGGTTTTATTTATTCTGTTATGTTGGCCTGAGGGCCAACAAAAAGCTATCTGAACAACCCTAAGCAATAAGCCTGAGCTAAAACTATAGAGAGAAAGCAGTGGAACTTTCTAGGACTTATACAATGAATTAGGATTATTATGAAATAAGCTAATGGGATGGTTGACTGTCAAATTATTCCACAGGGTGGCGTCACTGCTGCATGTGTCAGCCAGTGTGGTTATTTTACTGCTTACAGCTAGGGGAAGCATCACTTTTAACTGAACAACATGAATTTAACAATAAAAGTCAAACAAATTGGCAGAAACATAACCTTTAACGTACAATTATTGACGTTTGAGTGAGGCACATGCAGCAGTAGCGACCTCAGCGCTTAGCAGTTTAGACAGTTTTGGATGCTTTCCGTTTAGTGGCCACTCTGTATATAATATCTCTAAGTTGAATACGTTAATAAATATTTTCTTAGAAAGCAGAACTTTTATGAGTAACTTTTTTTCGTGAAATAAATAATTAAAAAGGTTTCCATATTAGAGTGCATTTTAGACACACTGTAATTATTAAGGTTAACTTTATGCTAATGTATTTTTAAAAATAAATATTTACCTAGGTGCTTGCAATAGTGTTGATGTTAGCTTCAGGTGAAAATGGTGTCAGCACATTATTAGATATGTAGATCATATTTTCATTCAACTTCGAGATCAGCACTCTCAATGTGTTGTTTTTATGATAGAACAGAAAATGCTCTGAATTTTTGAGATAGCTAAAAGTAAAAGCGGTCTTAGTAGGCAACCGTTAAAACCCCAAATTAACAACTGAAGGGTACAACGTCCTCATTTTAATAATAGCAGCCATCTGTTGTAATTTTTGAAAAGCTTTCTTTCTGTATAATTAAAATTGCCGTAACATATTCAGAAGCCCATATACTCGAAAAAAAAATAGTCATTGCTAGAAGTGCCTAAATTCACCACTAAGACCGTATTCTACATATTGATACTGCTCCCCGACAGGACATTGTCAAGGTAGGACAGTCATGTTTGGCTGCAGTCTCTTCTCTCGGAAAGCGTCCCCTCAAGATATAAAATAAAATACATTGCACGTCTTTCTCATAAAACATAAAATGTCACAGGCACATTTTGTATTAGATCATTAAATTTTTTTACTTACTTACTATGTTAATATTATTTTCTCAGAAAACGGAACTCTGTATATGGAGTAACATTTAAAATTATTAATAAAAAATTAACAATAATAAAAAAACTTTTCCATTTGTAGAGAAAATTTTAGACACACTGTAATTAAGGTCTTAACTTTATGCTAATATATTTTTTTATAAATATTTACCTAAGTGCTTGCACTTCTGTTGATGTTAGCGTCATGTGACAATGGTGGCACATTATTGGATAGATTTATGTAGATATGTAGATCAGATGTTCACTCAACTTCGAGATTAGGACTCTTAAGGTGCAGCAAACCTGAAAAAACAAATTTTAACATTATTACAAGATGATGAAACTATCATATGATTGATTATCATAATAATTAAGAGCAGTAGGAAACGTTTTTTGTTAATACGTCGCCTCGAGTCTAAACTTACAACATAATTTTTAATTCTAAATAACATTTACTTATTATATTTTGCTCCAAAATAAACCTTTAAGCTCCTCTCTTCGGAGAGTTTCGGATTTTTTCCCGTTTAGTAGTTACTCTGTATACAGGGTGATCCACGGTGGATGGTACGTTAGACGTATCTGGTCAACCAGCCAACGAATCATTCTGAAAATTTGGTCGTGTACATAATCGAATTTGCTCTACGTGCCTAAAATATTTTAACGATGCAGTGGTGCCGCTTCTACCAAAAAGTAGTAACAACTTTGATATTTTAAATAGAATACCCTGTATATGACTTCATTTTCAAAACCACTATTAATTTCTTAACAACTTCCCTTAACATTGTTTTAAACTTATCTCTTACAGTTTCTGAAATAATAATTACTTTTCAATTTCTTTGGCGGAAAACGTTACCTTAAAAAATGCTGATATTTTTAAACTTTAAAATGTTAGGACCCTAAAATTTTGTGGAGAGTTAAATAATAACAAGGGGCTTTTTACCATATGCCCAAATCTTAGTTGCAGTATACAGGGTGGTTTAAAAATACAGTTATTTTGATTACTTGAAAAAGTGGCCATAAGTATATTTTTTTAAATGTAACACTCTGTATATTATTACTGATTTAAAAAGCTACTTAAATTTGCTCTTTATTTTTGTCAATTGTACCTATGCCTAGGTAACTAGTCAAGTTTCTGACTTATAGGCCATTATTTGTAAAATTTTCTCAACAATTTAATTTCCATACGGATTTTAGTAAGTATTCCATGACAAACAATTGTTTGATATAAAAGTCATGTCACTTTCGTTACCGTTTTAATATTTTATTAAGTATTACTGATACAAGTGATAAATACCGTTAAGAATCATGGAATAAAATTATTCAAATGCAGTTCTTATGAATTTATTTTATTTGGACAAAGTGATAAAATTACGCCAGAACATATATAAAGTTTAATGCCCTGAAGTTTTTCAAATCAGTAATAATATACAAGGTGTTAAATTTAAAAAAATTACTTATGTTCACTTTGTCAAGTAACCAAAATAACTGTATTTTAAAACCACCCTGTATACTGCAACTAAGATTTGGGCATAGAGCAAAAAGTCCCCCGGTATAATTTAACTCTTCATCAAAATTTCTTAATTAAATATTTTAGAGTTCAAAAATATCAGTATTTTTTAAGCTAACTTTTTCCACCAAAAAAATTGGAAATCAATTATTATTTTAGAAACGGTAAGAGATACGTATAAAACGATATTAAAGGAAGTTGTTAAGAAATTAATAGGGGTTTTGAAAATGAAATAATATACAGGGTGTTCGGTTTAAAATATCAAAATTGCTACTACTTGTTAGTAGAAGCGGCAACACTGCATTGTCAAAAATATTTTAGACAGGTAGAGCATGTTCGTTATGTAAACGACCAAATTTTCAGAGCGATTCCTTAACTGGTTCGCCAGATATATCTAACGTACCCTGTATATATACTTAGTTAATATTAATGTTAATATTTTTTCTCAGAAAACAGAACTCTTATAAGGAGTAACTTTTTTTCGTAAAATTAATAATAAAAAAGTTTTCCATATGTAGAGAACATTTAAGAGACTGTAATTAAGGTCTTAACTTTATGCTAATATATTTTATTAAATAAATATTTACCTATGCAAGTGCTTGCATCAGTGTTGATGTTAGCCTCACGTGACAATGGTGTTAGCACACTATTGGACATATGTATATATATATATATATATATATATATATATATATATATATATATATATATATATATATATATATATATATATATCAGATTTTCACTCAACTTCGAGATCAGGACTCTCAAGGTGTTGTTTTTATGATAGAACAGGAAATTCCCTGAATTTTTGAGACAGCTAAAAAGAATAGAGGAGTTAATAGACAATCGTTTAAAACCCCAAATTAACAGTTGAAAGATGCAATGTCCTCATTTTAATAATAGCAGACATCATCTGTAGTAATTTTTTACAAGCGTTCTTTCTGTATAATTAAAATTACCGTAAGATATTCCCCATATGCTCAAAAAAAAATAGTAATTGCTAGTAGTGCCTAAATTCACCACTAGGGCCGTATTCTACATCTTGAAAGACTGCTCCCCGACAGAACGTTGACAAGATAGGACAGCCATGATTGGCAGTAGTCTGGCAGACCCTCTCGAAAAGCGTTCCCTCGAGACGTAGAACACATTGCACGTATAAAACATAAAATTTAACTAGGCATATTTTGTATTTGACCCTTGACCCTTCAAGTACTTTGGTATATTTAGTTTGGTACACAGGTTCCACGTGGGCAAAATCAAAATTAAATTACACTGATGATATGAAGGTAGTGCTATTTTAGAAATGCATCGATTGATCAAGGTTCACCTTAGTGGATCCTGTGCAAACACATCGTAAGAAAATAATTTTACAGTACCTTTTTTAGTATTCCTCCAAGGCGTCGGCAACTGTTTCGGCCTCCCTTGACCATCATCAGTGTTGTACGGCCCCGAGCAGGGACAACAACAGACAGCCGCTTACTAGTTAACAATTTTACGTACCCAGACCTGAAAAGTAAACAGCTGCCAAGAAAACACCTGGGACATTTTTTTAAATATTACGTGAAGTAGAAAAGCCAAAGCCAAAACAATAATTGTTATCGATATTTAATTAATAAAAAATCCCCCAATGTGTGTTCTTAGTTTAAAAAAAAAGTATCTTCTTTTCCTAAAAACCAAAAAATAATTAGTAAACTACAAATGACAGTTTTTGTATAACATTTTGGCGTTAAATTTAAGTGTTTCTTTTTAGGAAATGATTAAAAGACGAAAACCCTAAAGTAGTAGGGATAAAGGGGCGGGCGATTACTTTTTTGAAACAAGAAATTCATGCACACGCGCAAAGTTTACCTTGTAACTGTTGCGCAGACAATGACAAGGTAAAGAATGCATGTGCATGACTAAAACCAAACTTATCGCTAAAAATTAAAAATGTATCGCTTATATTTAATACCAAATTATTTTGCATACCTAAAAAAGAGTTAATACCTAAAAATGAAAAATTAGTTATAATATTAACACCTGAAGAGAAAAAAGTAAATTATACCTAAAAATAAAAAATTAGTAAATAGATACAGGGTGGTTATGAATGTATTATATTTAATACCAAATTATTTTGCATACCTAAAAAAAGAGTTAATACCTAAAAATGAAAAATTAGTTATAATATTAACACCTGAAGAGAAAAAAGTAAATTATACCTAAAAATAAAAAATTAGTAAATAGATACAGAGTGGTTATGGATGTATTCCATTAATGTTCAGACAATTTAAATACTTATTCCAGGGAACAGACATCAATCTTTTTTTCTTTCTTCTATCTTTTCTTTATAAATTCAATTGATTTTCATATATGGTAATTTTATTATTATGGATACTAGTTATTTTTCCATTATAAAAAATATTTCTCTTCAATTAATCTTAGAAAGCCTAAAAATAAAAGAAAATATCAAGATAAATTTTTGGTGCAAAGACACTTAAGGTGAAAAGAGACGAAGTATTTTCTATTACTGAACAAAATTGAAAATTGAAAAACACCATCTTTTGATACAAGCTTTTGTTTAAAATATTTTCATGAAATTTTGGTGAGTTGACATTGGGATAGGGATAAACCTTAAACATATTTTTGACATTTACCCCCTCTCTATATTTTGGAAGGTGGGGGGTGTTTTTGTAATTTTAAACGGGATGATGTACTTTTGTTTATAAGATTCGAATCTACGTAAAAAGCTACGTTCGTAGGGGTGCAATTTTTTTTATTTACTCTTTTGGTTACGGAATTATGGTTAACTAAATTTTTATAGAATTTAAAAAATAAATAAATTTTACCAATAAATCAAGTTCACTTATTTCAGAATTATTAATTGTTTCCATGGAAATGCGTTATTTCTACTCAAGTCAGTTGCGAACTTTGAAGTTTTAACGATTATTAGTCTAGGCCCCCCGTTTTAACCCCCTTGACTTTTTCCTGCGGGGTTTTATAAAAGACAAAATGACGGTGACTTTACCTACAACCGTAGATGATATAAAGACCGAATCCGCCTGCTGATTAGTGACACTTGAAACGTTACAGCGGGTACGAAATTCATTTAGAAAAAGACTGAGAAAGTGTTTGGAAGTTGAAGGGGGACATTTAGAACAACTTCTCAAGTATGACAGACTAATAATCATGATTCCGTAAAAAAAGAGCAAATCAAAAAAAAATTGTACACGTACCTACGTAGTTTATTACGTAATTCTAATTTTATAAACAAAAGTACATCGTCCCGTTTAAAATTACAAAGTTCCCACCCACTCCTCAAAATAGAGAGACGGAGTAAATACCAAAAATATGATTAAATATGCCCCCCGTCACCCTATTATCTCACCAGATTTCATGAAATAAAATTAAACCGTTTTCGAGATATCGCTTCGTAACAATTTAGAAAAAAACTCGCCTTGTACATCATTGGCAAACAAGCAAGACACACCAAGATAAAAATGTAGTTTTGAGAAAATTGGATCCCAATCTTTACATTTAATTATGTCAAGAAAGCCAACTTTCAAAAGTAATTTGTTTTAATTTCCAAAATATCATATTCTCTGTCTGTGGGCATAAACAATGGATACTGCATCCACAATTCACTTTTTTTTTTTAAATGTTACTAAATAAGTCAAAATCGAAAAAAAATTACTCGGTCTTTTGCTCAAAACTTTTATTCCCATTTGCACCGCAGTGTTTAAATTTGGTTTAACCCAAAACATGTCTAGAATGATTACTTTGCTGCAAGACGAAGGCACCAAGGAAACATTCTACACGTGGATTAAGCCAAACCTGGTTTAAATATTGCGGTGCAAATGGGAGTAATAAATCAAATAATAATTTTAATTGACATTGACATTAAGAGTCACAGAGACATTAACATAAGGGCTGTCACATTAAGTGTCCAATTAGTTTAATTCTTGATTAAACTGTTTGTGCAACTGGACGTAAGTGTGCTTTACTTGTAAACCGACAATATACTTGCTGTAACAGCCAAATAAAATCTTCTGTTATACCTTTTAATAGTTATCTATTGGATAAGTAATGATAATGATGCTCTGCACCATCGAAGCTCTTCATCATCAAGGCTCTAAACAGTCTAAACCATCAAATGCTTCACCATCAAGTCTCTTCATCTTTAAGGCTTCTAACCACCATAGACAAAAGACTATGGGGGTATTGTTCACTACCTCAAGGGCGTATCCTGAGTCACTTCATATCACAGATATTCCACGCACACGCGATGAGATGGTTAAAGATGATTGAAAAAGGAACGCATGGAACCACTTACCTGAAACAACAGAGAAAAAACATTTAGAATACAATTTTAACATCATTAAAAGATGATGAAATGATCATATGATCAGTTGTGCAAAATTTCAAGTTTTTAGGCCCAGCGGTGTGGGCTGTGCGTTGATATGTCAGTCAGTCAGTCAGTCAGTCAGTCAATTTCTTCTTTTAGAAGTGTTCTTAAATTCAGCAACTTTCTTCATCGGAAATAAGATGTTGTAATATGTTGAAAAGAAACAAAACACAGCCATGACATAATTCGCTGGATTTAAAAACTTAAAACAGATGTAGAAATAGACCATCTATAAGCATCAAATATCTTACCTTTACAAATTCAGTAGGTTGCTCTAATCCTCTAGGCTTGTGTCCCGTACATTTAGAATTCTGGTTTTAAGCTTTCATGGTCGCACCTCCCTAAGCTTCTAATGGCATTTTCAAAAAACAATTGTCGTTTGAAACAATTAACCTTTAAAAGCGTCAGTCGGACAGTACGCAAACCAACCTTAAGGTATTTTCTTTAAAATGTAATCAGATTTAAATATATTAGGTAAAAGATAATTTCAATCAATTTCAGCCCTTTTGTACGTTAGACTAAAAGAGATCAAATCGACTGAAGGTCATCAATTTTATCCTTTCTGTACGTTAGACTAAAAAGAACGAAATTGATAAGACCTAGAAATACAAATAGTATTCTACAAACCAATTAAAAATTTTAAAAGATACCAATCTATTTCATCCATCTTGTACGTTAGACTAAAGGGGATCAAACGGATTGGATGTCATCAGTTTCAACCTTTCTGTACGTTAGACTAAAAAGGAACAAACCGAGAGGACGTAATCTTTTAAAACATTGTGTGTATTTAGGTCAAAGGAAATCAAACTTCCAAAGTATACTACAAATAAATAAAAAATTCTAAAAGATTTATAATAAATCTACTATATTCTTTCTGTACGTTAGACTAAAAAGAATCAAATGGATTGAATGTCCTCGACTTCAACATTTTTGTACGTTAGACTAAAAATGATCAAACATAGAACGTTTGCCATTTAAAATATCGTGTTAAAAAGGTTGGTTTTTGTATCCTATGCCACCCTGAAAGAATTTCGCGCCTCGTTTACACATTGTTTTAATAGGTTCCTGAAACAAAGGAAAAATTATTTAGATACAAGTATTACAATCGGTAATTATTTAATTAAGAGTAGTAAGTCTCATCGTAACAAAAAATTCGGGAGCAGAGTAAAAGAGACTATAAACCTCAGAAGAAATATTACCCTGTATATTATTTGGGAAGTTTTTAATACTATTTTATCAAAAAGTGCTCAAATTTAGCCATGTACAAACGTTATAACAATTATCTCAAAAATAGTTGGAGATATAATGTAAAAGGCTAGAACAAAATTAAAACTTTGACACCCTGTATCTAGGAAATCAACCTTTGTATGCCAAAATGAACTCTTTTACATTAAATCTGCACAAAAATCATATCCGACTGTAAAGAACTTTTTTTAGGTTATAGGTTCATTCTTTAGGAAAGTAAGTATACCATTACTGTTTGAAAACAATCAGTCTTTGTCCTTTGTAGGGGCTTAATAAT
Source organism: Philopedon plagiatum (assembly GCA_963971165.1). Taxonomy (NCBI): domain Eukaryota; kingdom Metazoa; phylum Arthropoda; class Insecta; order Coleoptera; family Curculionidae; genus Philopedon; species Philopedon plagiatum. Next base: position 31,443,106 of record OZ020192.1, on the reverse strand, counting down.
AATGTTGCTTTTTCCCTAAAGTTTGTAGTGCCCTGTAGATTAGACCAGTCATAACGGCGATACACATTTACAACTTTGTTTTCTAATCCACTCTAATCTCTCAATTATTGAAGGAGATACAGGATTTCTTAAAGTGTTTGAAAAATAACAAAAAATTGCTTTTACGATGTGGCTTTGCTGGGGCTTGCAAGAAGTCCGGACTTAAATCCAATTTAACACCTATGGGACATCCCTGGTAGGTGCCTAAGAACTTCGAAAATTTCACCAAACAATTTGGACACTTAGGACAGAGGCTTGTTGAAATCTGGAATGGATTCGATCAAAATGGAATAAGATTAGGCATGTGTAGGCGTTAAGCTGTTATTATGTTTTAATCTTTAAGGTATGTTCTTCAATGTGTTGCTTTAAATTTTATTGGTTTATAATAATTGCTGTATTTTCTTAATAAAATAATTCGGTAATTTTTATTTGTTGTTATTTTTTAAAGTACATTAAGTAAAAAATATCACCCTTTAAAAAATCCTGTATCTCCTTCAATAATTGAGAGATCAGAATGAATTAAAAAAATGTTAAGAGTAGATGAGGCTACAGTCTAGTTGTAAATGCAGTTATGGCTGATCTAATCTACAGGGCGCTACAACTTTAGGGAAAAATAACATTTTTGTTAGACCCCTGTATTCTGTACAAAATTGATTTTTTCGAACAATACTGGTATACTTACTTTCTTAAAGAATGAACCTACAACCTAAAAAGAAAGTTTTTACAGTCGGATTAAGGGGTCAAAAGAAAATTGCTACCAAAATTATGATAAATTCGTTGTGGTGCGTTAATTAACTGGAGTAGTGTATGTACTACCTTGTATAAAAAATGAAATGCTTGTGGAACAATATCTATTTTATCCATTTGTGTTTTTATTTTAAAATTAATTTTAAGAATATTTTCATTCAGAGTAGGTATTTACAATTAGCCGGTGTTTTATTATATCGTGTACTCAAGACTATGACTTGTATAAAATAAGTATAGATATATGTACCTACTTAGGCACTCAGAATAAAAATACAAAAAAAATGTATTTAGTCTCTTTCCTTACTTCAGATCCAAATAATGAAGTAGATCATATTTTTCTGACACCCTCATTGAAAATTTACTTTTCCTCCCTAATTTTGGGTTTAAAAGGGGCACTTTTCCTCCCTACGTAGGAAAAGATATTTTTCTTCCTAGGGAGGAAAAGTTATTTTTCGCCCTAGGGAGGAAAAGTAAAAATTAAATAAATATTCACGTACAGATAATTTATTTATTTTAAATTTATATTATTGCCTTCCGGTATATCTGTAGGTATAAAATCTTCATCAAAATCTCCCATTTTTGGATAAAAATTTATTAAAAACGGTGAAAAATTTGAAACAAAAGCGGTCTTAAAATATGCTTGATGTTTATTAATACGTTACTACGTTAATATGTACCTAGATTCGAATCGAGATGTTTCGAACCAACTAGATTAACTAAATAATTGAATTTTTTAAAAGGTTCTTTCTTTTAATTAAAGATTTTAGCTGTGCTAGTGGGCACTTCAAATGAAATTATTTGTTGTATTTATTGAAAAATATAAAATAGGCTGACTAAGCATTTTTTAATAAAAATATGTCAACTATAATTAGGTATTTGAAGACACAATTTTTCTTTTTCATTATTATTCGGAGGTTTTCGCGGAAGTGTTAGAAAAAATCATATGTTTTGCACTGGAGTAAAGCATCTTTTCCTCTCTTTGCGTTTACTGTCCTTCTGGCAGAGCAAACCTCACATGCGGGAGGAAAAGTGCCACTTTCCTCCCTAGTTAAACAAAAAGCTATTTACTATTTCATACAACTTTTGAGCTGCTTTTTGACTTATAAAGAAATCTTATGAGGTTTATTTTAAGGAACTATACAGGGTGTCCGGAAAGACTTAGTATGGGCAAATATCTTTGCTATTAGTAAAGATAGAGACACCAAATTTTAAGTGTATTTTATTGGATAATAAGTCTATTTTTTTATGTGATATAACTTTTTTCACCCCCTTGAGGGGTGACGATAGGGAGCTGAGGTAATTTTTTTTAAATTCAACCCTATGCCGTGTGGTACTTTATTTTAAAGGTCTTCAAAAAAGAAACCTTTTACAGCAAACCTAAGGTTCGTATCATAATTCGTTTTTAAATTCTTAAATAAAAAAAAAATAAATACCGTTATTTCTCTTATTACCTTAAAAGCTATTCAAAATGACCACCACCTTGGCAGTAATAAAATCAATTTTGGAATTTACTTCTCACATTTTCGAGAATGACAGGTGTTACTTCTTGGCAGAGTTCCAAAATCGACTTTATTACTGCCAAGAAGTTCATGGTGGTCAGTTTGAACAACTTTTAAAGTAATAAGAAAAATAAAGGTAGGTACTTAAATTTTAATTTCTTTCGCGATTCTTAATTTTTATAGGCTTGGTATTTAAAAATGAATTAAGATACGGACCTCGACTATTTTTTAAGACCTTTCAAATGAGGCACAACACGGCATAGGGTTGAATTTAAAATTTTTGACCTCAACTCCCTAGGTTCACTCAAGGGGGTTGAAAAAGTTAAATTACTTAGAAAAGTACATTTATTATCCAATAAGTTACACCTAAAATCTGGTGTCTCTATCTTTACTAATACTAAGACTTTTCGGACACCCTGTATGTTTTTTAATCCAAAACCTAAAAACGTCCCATATAAACCTATTTTATCAGCACTAAATTAATTTTACGGTATTAATAAAGCATAATAAATTATATGAACTTTCTAGAGTCTCTATTGACCTAACAAAAATAATAAAACGGTTATAAATAAATAAATAAAATTATTCACCTCCTTATCTTCCTCCATTGGCCCGACGACATCATTTTCTTTCTTCACGATTCTACTCTCCAAGGTTCGAACAAAGGGATGTCGACGTACCCTGGCAAATCGGTTGCCTAAGCCCTTTCCAGACATCCGATGGTCTTCAAAGGCTAACTCTATCACGCTTCTAAACTTCGACGATGCATGTTTAGGCAATCCCTTAAAGAGCAGAATCTTCACTGACCACCCACGATCCGTATTTCACTTCTGTTTGCACGTTTTTGATGGATAGGGCAAGAATGGTACTAACAGACAACTGTACGCACCATCTACAGATTCTTGAGCCTTTAGCTTGAAAATATCAAGCATTCGCATACTCAATTTTCTCAAACCCTACAATCAAGAGTTCTATAGGTGCTACGCATAATAGTCCACTAGCAATGGAAGATAATTTAATTTTACAGACAGTTATACGCACCATCTACAGGCTCTTGAATCTACAACTTGAAAATATCAAGCATTTGCATACTCAATTTTCCCAAGCATTAGAGTCAAGAGTTCTGTAGGTGCTACGCGTAATAGTCAAATGGCAATGAAATATGAAAGAGAATCTAATTTTACAGATAATTATACGCATCATCTACAGGCTTTTGAATTTACAACTTGAAAATATCAAGCATTGGCACACTCAATATTCACAAGCCCTAGAGTCAAGAGCACCGCAGGTGCTACGTATAGCGATCTGCTAGCAACTTAATTTTAAAATAAATTATGATTTTTTTATAACGTATTATATCCATGCTCATCCTATCACCAAAATAACCCGGCGTGAGGCAATCTGAAACAAAAAGAAATAGAACTATAAACACTGTCGTATCTGAGGTTGACAATTGATCAGTAATTTTTTCATTGAAAATATCTAACCAAATTTTATTCTTAAGGTGTTAGTCTAGGTGGCTACTGAAGAACATGGACCCTTATCTGTAGTTCAAACGTATAGTTTTAATAACAATAAATAATTGAATTGATTCTGCCTTTACTTGGTGGAACTCCATATCACTACATATAGACATAAACACAAATTGTTTAAAATTCCACTTTATTTAAACAAAAATATATTCGTTTACAATATATTCGACATGTTTCGCCAACACGGTGGCTTCTTCGGGAATGAAACAGATTTGGTACCAAGTGACAAGAGGTAGGTAAATAAGTAGGGTTTGGGGATTTTACAGCAATAAACATTAGGTATTCTTAGAATAAATTTAACAAAGGAGAAGATCTTAGGTCTAATTGGCAATTTAACAGATGTGCAGAATTTTTAAGTTTATTTATTTCTAGAGATTCTAGCAAATCTAATTTACAACCCTTATTTTCTACATGAAGAATTTTGAAATTAGTATCAAAACTATGATTATTTTCTATTAAATGATTAGAATAATTTGAATCGGATTTTTTATTTAAAAAACTTGAATGGTGTTCCTTGATTCTTTTTGAGAAACTTCTTCCCGATTGGCCTATATAGGTTTTTGGACAATCTACGCATGATAGTTGGTAGACGGGTGATTTGTTGTTTTTGTCTGTTTTTGTTTTATTGTTTTTTAGAAACTTTCCGGTTGAACAGTTTGTTTTAAATGCAACATTGGTGTGTAGGTTTTTGAGGAAACCTGCGATGTTTTTAATTGCCTTGCCAAAATATGTGATTAAGCAAAATTTTTTTGTTTCTTTAACTATAGGGAACACCATATTGATTGCTTTTTTATATAATTTTTTATTTAAAATGTTACTTATTGTGTCTGTTGTGTATCCATTATTGATGGCGAATGAAACGACTGGTCTTATAGGAAAACCGTTTTTGTGAATTTTTATATGGCAGAGATATTTATGGACTCCTTAGAAAATATTATAAAAGAACACCCCCTTTTTAAAAAGTTTATTTATTGGTATAGATATGTCGACGATGTTTTAGCGTGTTTCATTGGTTCTGACAGGCAATTAACACAATTTATTAATTTTATAAACAGCTTACCTCCAAATATAAAATTTACCGTAGAACAAGAAAGAGACAATTCTATAAATTTTCTCGATCTAACAATTTTACGAGATAATGGAAAACACAACTTCTCAATTTTTCATAAACCAACACACACTGACACAACTATATACAACACATCATGTCATCCTATACAACACAAACTGGCAGCATTTCATAGTGCGATCCACAGATTAATCCTTTAAACAATAAATTATGTTAAAGAACTAAATATAATTAAACAAATCGCCATCAATAATGGATACACAACAGACACAATAAGTAACATTTTAAATAAAAAATTATATAAAAAAGCAATCAATATGGTGTTCCCTATAGTTAAAGAAACAAAAAAATTTTGCTTAATCACATATTTTGGCCAGGCAAGTAAAAACATCACAGGTTTCCTCAAAAACCTACACACCAATGTTGCATTTAAAACAAACTGTTCAACCGGAAAGTTTCTAAAAAACAATAAAACAAAAACAGACAAAAACAACAAATCAGGCGTCTACCAACTATCATGCGTAGATTGTCCAAAAACCTATATAGGCCAATCGGGAAGAAGTTTCTCAAAAAGAATCAAGGAACACCATTCAAGTTTTTTAAATAAAAAAACCGATTCAAATTATTCTAATCATTTAATAGAAAATAATCATAGTTTTGATACTAATTTCAAAATTCTTCATGTAGAAAATAAGGGCTGTAAATTAGATTTGCTAGAATCTCTAGAAATAAATAAACTTAAAAATTCTGAACATCTGTTAAATTGACAATTAGACCTAAGATCTTCTCCTTTGTTAAATTTATTCTAAGAATACCTAATGTTTATGCTGTAAAATCCCCAAACCCTACTTATTTACCTACCTCTTGTCACTTGGTACGAAATCTGTTTCATTCCCGAAGAAGCCACCGTGTTGGCGAAACATGTCGAATATATTGTAAACGAATATATTTTTGTTTAAATAAAGTGGAATTTTAAACAATTTGTGTTTATGTCTATATGTAACAATAAATAATGAAATAACGACTTATAATTCAATTTAAAATTAAAAGAATGCAAAATATGAGTATTAATATTTTTCCCCGAAACTTATGGGACATACGTTAATTATGTGTAAAAATATTTTGTTAAGTCCTTTTCAATCACAACTAACAATTATCCTTTGGTGGCGTTAGGGGGTTTTAACTTATTTAACGAAAAATTTTTACATATAAAATCCTGGACAACTATGTTAAAAAACAATAATAGTAGGGATGAATCTCGATTACTCCTCTTAAAAATGGTTTCCTTTTTCATTATCTTATTACGATACAGAAATTACAAAGATCAGTTCCGAAAATATATGTAAGAAATAATGGAATTTATTCTGTATTGGTTATAAGCTTTTTAATATTAGCGCTAGTCTGCAGGCTTATTTCCTGGAAAAATTACAGAGCTTAAAACACTAACTAGTTATATTTTGTTGTTTGATTCATTATTATTCATTTACATTGATTTCCCTTTTTACAGATTCTATTCTGTCGTTATGAGAGAACTTGCTGCTGGCCCGATTGATCAGCAGAGGAACAAGGAACCTTCGTTGTTTCATATATATATATATATATATATATATATATATATATATATATATATATATATATATATATATATATATATATATATATATGTATATATATATATATATATATATATATATATATATATATATATATATATATACATTTAAATCAGACTTACCATATAATTATTTAGGTGTTGGCCTTTCCAGCGATGAGGTTGCTCTGCTCCCATGTTCTCGTCAGCCCATAACGAAATGATTAAAATATGAGAACATGAAAATTTGGACAGCCCGAGTCTCCTCCAAGCGCACTGAATTAGAGCCGGTCTCCAATGTTGATCCTGCAAGGGGCGGATTATGGCTGGAAATTCTCAACAGACACTTCAGTGCTACTACTGCCATGTGACCACCAGGGCAGGTATTAAACCGTCCGTGGACGGTTTAATACCTGCGGTGGGTGGACAAGTCCACCCACCTTTAGTTGTTCCTAACCCCGGTTTGCTGCATGGTCCAAAGGCATCCCAACCAAGACACCAGTCAGCGCAAAAATGCCCGTTGTGTGAACCTGAAGAGTCCGCGTCCGCCGATTTCAGTGTACGTATTGCGTTCGCCTGTAAAAAGAAAAAAAAGTGAAACTTTCTTTTACAGGTTGGGTTGGGTTGGGTTGGGTACAAAATAAAAAAAAAGGAAGGAAGAGGAGACGGGGCAGAGTGCGGAATAAATAATATAAAATTTACATGCAAGTCAGATGCAAAAAGAACGTTTAAAATTAAGTTTCATTAGCATTGGAGTACCTTAAGATACAAAGAGATTTATAAGAATCAGGCTAAAAAATTCAATATTTTACATTTTTAATTTAATGACAGACTCTTTACTAGGTTGGATGGCCTCCTTCACCTTATTAGGGCATTAAGCAAAAATAGTGAGCACAATGTCAGGTACCTACTGATTATATATTAAAAAAAATTCAATTGATCACTCGTTCGCAAAAATGGATTGTATTTTCTGAAATAAAACAGATTTTGAAAATTATTAGATTATAGGACGCTTTACTGAAAAAAAAAATCAAAAAGATGTAATGCGAATTCAGATAACTCCTCTCGAATTATTTTAAAGAAAATTTCGCACCCACTTTTTCTAACCAATCCTTAACCAATATATTGTAGTTATGACTTTGCTAATCAAAGAAACGACCGTCAGCTATCGCACCCGCGGGCCGCGGTGGAGCTACCGTGGGTGGTGCCTTAAAAGTCCATTAAAAATTTAAAAAAGTGAAAGAACTGTTTCACGGTTATATAAAAGTAAAAGAAGCAGTTCTTCTACTACCAAAGCTGAAACTTTTTATTTAGTTTCTTGCAATTGTGAAATATTAAAAAATCATAGTCAGCTATATAAATTCCGGGGGAATATACGTCAGCTGCTCATAAAAGGAGCGTAAGTTTAGGCTTAAAGTCAAATGATATAGAAGCTAAAAAAATGAGTCAAAAGATATCGAAAAATTTTCTAAAGAAAAATTGTTCAGAATGCACAGAGCATCCCATGTACCAATTTTTAGAAAAAAATATAAATAATGTGTGACCGTACCCTAGGGCTTGCAATCCCGGTAAAAATTCAGTCCCGGAAAATCTCGCGATTAGTCACTTAAATCCCGGAATAACTAAGTTATAAAATATGTCCAAAAAAAGCTAAGTAAATTAACGCTTTAAGCTAGCCTAATTTCCAGTATTTTTCCTAAAAACAAATGACCACGTTTCCAACGGGACGTTTCGATGCGATCGAACGCATCGGATGGAACTGCATCCACTCGAAAATTGCGTTATAAACGGGTAGAATTGAATTCTCGATCGGATGCCGTGGTTCAAGTCAATTCTATAACTTTTATGATTTGAGTTGACTGAAGTGGATGGAATATTATTTTTGGCGATAGGAACGGAATTGGAATAAATAATGGATTCAACTGACAGTTAACCCTTCAGCAGATGTTCTTTTTGTGGATAAACATAACCTTTAAATTTGTTGTATTTAGTATTTCAATTTTTTTTGTATATAATTGGAAATGTAAGTATCAAACCTAAATTCACTTGTTATCTCGTGAAAGAATGTTGTTGATTACTGTCGCGATTTTCGGTTGCTTTAAAGGTAAATAAGAATATATTTATTTCTTTCTTTTTATGCTCTTTCCCTATTTAATTTTAGAGAACTGAAATCTGGATTAGTCGATCCGCTGTAAAAATAGACGATAAATACGGGGTTCGTTTTTAACAACTTCCATCCGATCGGTTCCATCGGATCGACATTTTACGTTGGAAACGTGGTCAAATGTTTAGCGCGTGATATGGCCAATCCTGGAAGATTCATTTAAGTACTTATGTATAAGAATTCAAATTATTTTTACTTCTTATACCTTTATAATATGTCCTCTGCATAAATTTTGTTTTGTTTTCATATTAAAATTTTAATATTATAAATAAAAATAATTTCTTTTTATTAATATTACAATTTTTGGGGATCAATCTCGGGATTCCGGAATTTTGTTTCTTCGATCCCAAAAATCCCGAGATCCAAATATACGTCCGGGATTGCAAGCCCTAGACCATCGCTATGAAAAATCATAAATTATTTCGTTACTAACAAATACTAAATTTAATTATGAAAAATACGGTACTATTAGGTTTGAATGGTAATTCTTAGATCGTCTAAATTTTATTGGCGGTCCGAAATTTTGGAAAAGCTCATGTGCACAATATACAAGGCAAGACTACAGATAGCGACACGACCAGACCGTATTTTTTAAATTTATTTCCCGCAAAGTGTTTATTTCACAAATATTTGATTAGTTCTGACACAAACCTATGTAGGTTAGTTGAATTAAGTTATTTTCAAGTAAAAAAATAATTTATGATTTTTCCTAGCGATGCCACGGGTAAAAATTTGGATTTTTTAGTTTTTTCTCAATATGGTTCATGGTAGACTGCGATTCAAACTAGAATGGTACAGGAGCGTCAACTTCCGATCCTCTAATAAGCAGTATGAGACCAAAATCCGAGCCGAAATCAAAAAATCTACGAAACCATTTAGTCAGGAAGAAACATGCCTAATGTCTCCTGACTAAATGGTTTCGTAGATTTTTTTGATTTCGGTCTTATACTGCTTATTAGAGGATCGGAAGTTGACGCTCCTGTACCATTCTAGTTTGAATCGCAGTTTACCTATACGAGACTATCGGTAAATTCTGAACAATTTTTCTTAACAAAAATTTTCGATAACTTCTCAATTTGACGCATTTTTCGATACCACCGTCAAGTTTCTTTTAAATTCCCGCCAAACCAGTGATCACATGACATGTGTTAAAATAAATTTTTTGGTGGTCGGACATGCAGAAACAAACCCCCAATAGAGTTTTTTTAAAAATATCAATAATAAAAATGTTTCCCTGCCAACTTAATGGCGGACACTATACAGGGTATTATAAAAAGATAAGAAATTTGAACGGCAGATTCTACATTCAAAAATATGAAAATAAGTATATATAAACATGGCTCCAGAAACTCCTTTTTTTCGAGTTACACGGTGTTTAATATTTTAATTTTTAAATAATTTCTTTTTAATTTCTCGAAAATGCGATAAGATATTGACATGAATTTTAGTACACGCCAGTATGGAATCAAAGGGTACCTTTATGTGCAAAAATTTATTTTCTAATGTACTTGCATCAGTCCTGCATCAGCCTGCTGGTAAGTCTTTATTTTTAGCGAAAACAATTGCCCGCCTCTGATTTTTTGCAAAATTGATATAGTTCTCTTAAAGCCCAATTAATTCTGCGTGAAAAGTGTACATTGAGCTTTTTCGTTTTGACGCACCATTTTCGAGATAAAAATTAATTTATTTCTTACAATTACAAAAAAATTAAAATCAATTTTTTTAAACATATGTTTTGTTCAGGAAACAGTGCTTATTGATTTAAGTTTATAGTAGATGCCGGAAATGCCTCTAAATCGTATACGCATATTTCTCCTATCTCTTCGGAATACTCGAGGTCTGAAAATATTAAACACCCTGTATCTCGAAAAAGAAGCGTTTGAGGATCCATGTTTATATAATCTTAATTTCATATTTTTAGATGTAGAATCTGCACTTAAAATTTCTTAGCATATTTTCGTAACACCCTGTATATTAGACTAATGCATAGTTGAATTTCAGTTTTGGTACTATTATACAAATACAAAGATTGAGTAATTATTAGGTATGATTTATCGTTCACTAGAAACAATAATATCTGTAAATTTGCTTGTATATTTTTCTTATTTTTAGTAAAACGAAATTTGAACGCCAACTGATGTTAAATCCTAGCTAACAATTGCTCAATTTTTGTATTTGTATAATAGTACCAAAGCTGAAATTCAATTATGCATTAGTCTAATATATGTATATATACTCTATAAAAATAATAGTTGGCTAAATGTATCCCGAGGAAATAACCTTCAGCTGATGTAATACTATAGACCGCAGCCCTCGAGTATACCGGGTGTCAACGAGATCACTTTCCGGCTGTCATTTCTTTAGTATTTAATCGAACAAGATGAAACTTGGTAGGAGTCATAGGCTAATAAAAAGTCACTTTTCTAGGTACTTGTCAAATTTCGACGAGTTCCGGTTTAGCCGGAAGTGACACCAACTTTAGATTTTCAAATGAGACACCCTGTATATTTCTTGATTTTTGGAATCTAGAGATCATTTTACGTACAACTGTATTATTTTTATTACTTTTTGTGTCAATTTAGCATTTTTGAAACAAATTTTTTGTTTTAATCTAGAGTGCCATGATCCACCTTAAATCGTTCTAATAGACGTGTACATCTGCACAAAAATACCTACACAATTTTATCACCTTTCATTTGTCTTACCAGAGCGTTCAAAGTTGACTAAATCACTTTTTTGATAATAAATTTAAAAAATTAAATACAACTATAACACTTTCATAGTATAACTAGATGTAGTTTTTTATTACGAATCCAACGGTGCATCGCAACATCAAAATTCTCTTGGATTTTCTAAAGAAAACTACATTTTATTGCAATAGCCATTTTATATGGTTTGATCAAACATGCAACTGCACGACGATCAAATATTATATCCACTTAGCCATGACAAAACTGAATAATAATAATGGGTGGCTGTAAACAATTCGCCACAAACCAAACACATAATTAAACACCAGAAAAAATAATTGTTTACAAATTTGTAAAATTCTATCATTTATCCTGAATTGGGAAATTTAACAATATTTTGAGGCTTCATTCCGCTATTTTTTAAACAGCTATAATAATTTAATTGTTTGTCATGGCTAACTGGATATAATATTTGATCGTCGCGTCGTGCAGTTACATGTTTGATCAAACCATAACAAATGGCTATGGCAATAAAATGCAATTTTCTTTAGAAAATCCAAGAGAATTTTGATGTTGTGATGCACCGCTGGATTCGTAATAAAAAACTACATCTAATTATACTATGAAAGTATTATAGTTGTATTTAATTTTTTTAAGTTATTATCAAAAAAGTGATTTAGTCAACGTTGAACGCTCTGGTAAGACAAATGAAAGGTGATAAAATTGTGTAGGTATTTTTGTGCAGATGTACACGTCTGTTAGAACGATTTAAGGTGGGCCATGGCACTCTAGATTAAAACAAAAAAATTGTTTTAAAAATGGTAAATTGACACAAAAAGTAATAACTATGATACAGTTGTACGTAAAATGATCTCTAGATTCCAAAAATCAAGAAATATACAGGGTGTCTCATTTGAAAATTCAAAGTTGGGGTCACTTCCGGCTAAACCGGAAGTCGTCGAAATTTGACAAGTACCTCGAAAAGTGACTTTTTAGTAGCCTATGACTCCTGCCAAGTTTCATCTTGTTGGATTAAAAACTAAATAAATGGCAGCCGGAAAGTGATCTCGTTGACACCCGGTATAGGGTCTCAGCAAGCTCGCTACTCATATCAGCTGGCGGTCTTTCTTCCACTATACAGTTAGCTGACTATTGTTTTCGTGTAATGTTATTAATAAACTATCATATAGTTTAATTTTAGCTTCGGTAATATCGTTTCCGTTTAAGCCTGAACTTACGTTCCTTTTATGAGCAGCTGACGTAGGTATATTTCCCCGGAATTTAAATAGCTGACTATGATTTTTTAATATTTCACGGTTTTCAAAAAACGAAATCTAAAGATTCAGCTTTTTTTATTACTATATATTATTTTTTGTATATTAACAATTAGAATCAACAAAAATTTGTACCAACAGAAACTTAAAATGCTTGCTTTTTTCCTATAATTACAGTAAAAATTGATTTGATGATTAATTTTTTTTACATTAGTTGCTTAGCTACCTATTTTATATTTAAAGAAATAATTAAATATATTTTGACACTTGGCCATTTGGTTTCAACCAGAGCCACTAATCCAAAAAACAACAACAACAATATTTTGACACCCTGTATATCAGGCGCGGCTCGTGAAACTTCAAAGTTGTATATCTCTGTCGCTACTTATGGGACCCATGCCAAATTCAGGTTTTTTAATAGTGAGCCTACTAAGAATTTTTTGGTAAAGAAAAAAACTATTTTTAAATTTGCGAAAAAAAGTTGAATTTTTGAATTGAACCACCTGGGTAAAAAATCAACACCCTTAGATATTTTATTTATTATTTTTTCTAAACAAATTTTACATCATTTTGTCGACAATTCTTAAATTTTAAGAGAAAAAAATGTGTTAGTAGAAAGTTATAACCATTCGAGTTTTTTGTTAAATTATATTTTAGCTTTAAGGAAATTCAAATGACTCTAACTTTCTACTAACACATTTTTTTCTCTCAAAATTTAAGAATTGTCGAAAAAGTGATGTAAAATTTGTTTAGAAAAAATAATAAATAAAATATCTAAGCGTGTTAATTTTGTACCCAGGTGGGTCAATTCAAAAATTCAACTTTTTTTCGCAAATTACAAAATATTTTTTTTCTTCGCCAAAACATTCTTAGTAGGGCTACTATTAAAAAACCTGAACTTGGCATGGGTCCCATAAGTAGCAACAGAGATATACAACTTTAAAATTTCACGGGCCGCGCCTGACGTGTACATGGTATGGAAATGGTTAAATATATTGGAATTTAAGAATTGTCGAAAAAGTGATGTAAAATTTGTTTACAAAAAATAATAAATAAAATATCTAAGCGTCTTAATTTTTTACCCAGGTGGGTGAATTCAAAAATTCAACTATTTTTCACAAATTACAAAATATTTTTTTCTTCGCCAAAACATTCCTAGTAGGGCCATTATTTAAAAACCTGAACTTGACATGGGTCCCATAAGTAGCAACAGAGATATACAACGTTAAAATTTCACGGGCCGCGCCTGCTGTATATCGAGAACGTAGGATTTATGAACCTCTTCCCGAAGTCTTTTATCACAACACCTAGTGACCTACACCCTACACCTACCTACACTTCTACTCCCCAGTACGTCCTAAACCTATACTCAAAACTTTTAAACTGGTTTGTTAATAACCTCTTTTCCTGTATTCATTTTTTAGTATGGCATAAATGTCAAATGAATATAATTTTAAGATTCTAAAATTCACTTGTGTCAGGTTTTATATCTATACTTCTAAAAAAACAGGACCTAACATGGGATTAAAAATTTCACATGTAAAACCATAGAGTTTTACTCTATCCTTTGGTCCGCTTTAAAAAAAATGCACTATATTAATCACAACCACGTCCCAAAAATGCTGTTTTTTGGTAAAAACTGCATTTGCGCTATATTTTTCTAGATAAAATCGAACTTTTCCTATTTATGCCTACACAACTTAAAGTATGAGTCCTTTAGTTGTATAAGTAAGCTTTTGCAAAAAAAAAATTTTTTGTGAACTTTTCCGATTTTTGGAAGTCGCTTTTAATTTTCTTTTTAAACTCGCAAATTCCTATGCAAACCAAAAAATTTCAGCGTAAGTAGTTCTGTAGTTCTGGCAGTATAAGCAATTCAAAAATTCAGGTTTTAATATTTGACAAACTGTGCAATTCTCTGATACTACTAACAACAGAGTTAAGCATATTATAAAACTGGAGGCCCCTATTACGGAGCGTATCTTTATTTTTATCTTAAAAAATGAAGGGCCAAAAAATCCATAAAAAAAATCTCAAAAAAATTTCCTCCCGAATTTAAATTTGAAATAAATTTAAAAATGGAGCGCTTGTTATTTTTTCTATGTCGCAAAATTATATTTAAGCTACATGTATATACGTAAAAATACCACAATATGCACTATAAAGCAAGTTATTCATGTTTGGAACTAAACATTTATTAAATAAATTTTATTTAGTAAGGATATATGCGCTGTGTGATTATCATCCATTTTAAAAATTTATTTTATTTTACTAAAAGGCAATGTTTATTAAAAAATTTTTTATGTGGTTACAAATTCTTTACCCGTATTCTGTTCCCATTTAAAATGGATGATTTAAAAATTAATAAAAATGCACCACCTACCAAATTTAAGTTTAAAAAGTTTAACAAAAATTTTTAGTTCCTAAGGATTTTTTTTAAAGGTGCTAATATATTTATTTCTTCCTATACCTAATATATCTTTATCTATACAGTCATATTAAAAGTTTTTAAATATTATAAAATATCCCAATCTTGGGGAAAGTAGTTCCCCTTTTATTCTATATCAGGGGCAAATTTAGAATTTCGCCAAGAGGAGGCGCAAGTTCCCGTTCGACATATTTTTATTGTTTGGGGTTCTAAGAAATGAACACTATTTCATACTGAACGAAAAATCTAAACCTGTTCTTGCGAAACCAGAACGGTTGGTCATCTTAACTTACAAATATTCTAGCATTTTTTTATTTGTGCATTCTATCCATTTGGACTGATATACAAACATTTTTCGAAAACGCATTTTTTAAAAGCACGTTTTTTCGAAAATATATTTTTTCGACAACAGAACTTTTTCGATAATACAGTTTTTTTTTAAATCAACTTTTCAAATTCTTATACTATTCGAAACTACATTTTTTTAAAACATATTTCTTGAAAGTACATTTTTTTATTGTTTCGAAAAAGACCTTGAATATTCGTATCTTAAAAAAAAACGCTTTTTTAAAACAGTAATTTACTACAGAGGAACAGCAGACACAAGAAAACAAACCTGACCGAAAACCAAAATGGTTCGTTGATGTTAGTTCATGACCTTTTTCTGTTTTTTTTTATTGACATTTTCTACGCTAGTAGAGTTCATAATTTAATTTTTGGAAAACTATATTTTCGGAAATTGTAGTTTTGAAATTCTTTTTGAAAAAAATATTTTCGAAAAAATTTTGTAGATCCGTTTCCCAATAAGCATATTTTGATAAAGGTGTTTTTCGATAAAATTTACTTAATTTAACATCGAAAAAATGTTTAAAAAACAGTACACGCGACAGGATCAACTGTTTGATTAATATGAAAATGTAAATATTCTAGCATTTTCTTATTTATGCCTTCTGTTCATTTGAAGGGATATACTTAAGTACAATTTTTCGAAAGCCAACTTTTCAAATTTTTTCAAGCACTTATCAAAAATACATTTTTTTAGAGAATATCTTTTTCGAGATTAATTTTTTTCAAAAAACATTTTTCGAATATTATTTATTCAAGCAACGGCTTTTGAAAAAATATATTTACGAGAAAGCAATGTACCAAACCTAAGGAAACTTGATCAACCTCAAAAAAAGGTTCGTTTAGGTTTATTCAGGATCGTTTTTCGTCTTTTTTTATTTACCAATTTCCAAGGCAGTAGAGTAGTAGAGTTCATAGCCTAATACAGTTTTCGAAAAAATACATTTTCGAAAATTGTATCTATTTAAAAAAACATTTTTAAAAACTTTTTGAAAAAATGTACTTTATGTATTTTGGAGAATTTCACAAATCCGTTTATAAAAGAGCATCTTATGAAAAAGCAGTTAAGATATTTTTAAAAAATTTACTTTCGAAATAGGTTTTCCAGAAAATATTATCAAAAAGTTTCGTAAATCCGTTTTCGAAAAAGCTGTTTTTCCAAAAAAATTGTTGTCAAAAAAGATGTTTTCCGAAAAAAAACCTGTTTGATGATTTGTTTTATTTAGTAAGGAATGTTTTCAGAAACCATCGATGCGAATCAAAAAAGTCAAAAAGGCTTGTATTTTTTATATAACATTCGTATTATAGATCTGTTATTCATATTTTTGTAGTATAATTTATATATTATAGAACTTACATAAACGGCAAATTTTTGTTTATACTATTTAGTAGAATATGTACGAATGGTTAATATTTATGATACATTTTTTATTTATAAAATTCCCTATTGAAATCCTATTTGCACAAGGGTCTAGGGGGGCACGCGCCCCTTGCATTCCCTCCCCTCCTAAATCCGCGCCTGACCTATATGGGGAAAATTTACGGATAAAAGTTTTTAGATAGAGAGAATTCCCTTTCTTAATGCATTTTTATAAACTTTTTGCCAATACTTTAAATAAATTTAAAAAATAAAATAAGAAAAACCATTTAAAAATTTAAGTATAAGATGTTTCAAAAGTTGACACTATGACACTATGCTTGTATTGTCCTTTTAAAAACAAAAAAAAAACTTAAAAATACATCATGAGTCGTGAGAGGGAACTTTTAACTTCAAATTGTTTGAATAGAACCTTAAAAAAATGTATTTTGGAAAAACTAGTGTGTTTTCACACCAGACAAAATACACACACCACAATTTTGAACTTTAGATTTCCCCTCTCAAAATTTGATGTTTCGTTGCACGAAACAACTAGCATCTGTATCTGCAAGAGGGCACCATTAGCGCTCATGTACGTTCCCTTCTTTTGCATAACCCCTGATCAAACCCATTTTTTTCTGCGCATAACCCCAAATTTCGTAATCATATAGGTACCGTTAGCCGGCAATAAAATTACGTAATTCTATGGTCGAGCTATGTTTTATGATACATTATGTAACATACATAAAAATACATAATATAAAAATCAAAAGCGATAAAAAGGTACTTACGGTATCTGGGAGCAGAGCAAAACTTTATATTAGGACGAACGAAACGCGAGCCCCCCTGCGATTCTATTAATTATGTAGCCGTCTACACATTCGCTACAACTGACAGAGTCTATTCATAAAACCGTCAGTTTTGAAAGCTTTTAGCCGAACTCCAAAATTATTAGAACAGGGAAGACTATCGCGGACTATTCTATTCCAGTGGGGAGCCCTTGATGACGACGTAAGCTGTTTCGGGACAACTTCCACCAGGAACGCGCGCGAAGCTCCTCGCCCGCCGACCACAGGAAACAGAATGATTTGTGATCGTAACTTGTTTTTCCAATCGATACAAATTTTGACAAAAAAATTGTTCTCGAGTCTATGCAAAAAAACTATATTGATGCCGAGCTTGGGTAAAAAAAGTTGATAAAACATACGCAACACTCCTTGTGCCTTATATTTCGACGGGATTTTGGATTTTTGACCAGAGACGTGCGGTTTTTGACATCGATGATGAATAATAATTAATAAATTTTAATTACTATTTTTATTATTTATTATTATCCGTTTAACATGTCGGAATGGCGTTAAAACACATTTTAGTGAAAATGACGATTCTCACATGCATTATCTTATTATGAAAATATGTTTGCTTTTCACTCAAACCTACTAAATGGGCTTTAAGGGTTTTAGACAAAGGTTTATTTGGACACAATTCATATTAGGGGGTAGGATATAGGCTACAGGCTAAAGCTAGAGAGGTAACACAAAGATGGACCATTGTCTAAAATCTAAGATGTTACCGAGAATCACTATAGCACACAAAATAAAGATAGCTATTTATGTACCCAGTTGGTGATGTATTTCCTATTGTTGGAAAGCCGCCGATTATTCGGTTTTTTACATTATAATAATTTCATCTTAGGTTTTTTAGATCTTCTTCATTTTCTACTGGTGTTTTATAAACAAGTGACTTTAAGCGTCCCCAGAAATAAAAATCAAGAGGATTTAAGTCTGGGAATCTTGGTGATCATGACTGATTGATTAGGTTCTTCAGTCCCCTATCGATCCACCGATTTCGACAAATTTCACTTAGGAATACCCTCCACATCGTTTTTGTGGCCTAACCCAACAAAAATTATTTACTCTTAAACTATCCCCGTATGAAAAAAATACCAGAATAGCTGCTTATATAACCGGTTAGGAA
Source organism: Philopedon plagiatum (assembly GCA_963971165.1). Taxonomy (NCBI): domain Eukaryota; kingdom Metazoa; phylum Arthropoda; class Insecta; order Coleoptera; family Curculionidae; genus Philopedon; species Philopedon plagiatum. Next base: position 31,424,397 of record OZ020192.1, on the reverse strand, counting down.
ATGCGTTACTTTGTTTAACGAGTGTAATGTTTGAGGGACGAGCGAAGCGAGATCCCCCAAAATTATACGAGTTAAACAAAATTATTAACTTTAATTATTGTTTCAAGAAATCTAAGTAGGCATCAGAAACATAGGGTAAAAACTTAATACCTATTGTTCAAAAAAGGCAATAAAAATCAATTTTAATCCGTAATAATTATATTTATTCATTTAGTTTAGGTAAAAAAATCAGTATAGTTACAAAACCTTTCTTATATACAAAAATTGATATATATATTCAAGAAAATTGAAACCTCCTCGAGCAATTGAAATTCGTCATCGCTATTTGTTATCAATGCTTCTATATTGTAGAATGCTGCATGTAGAGTTATTATCACTACAGAAGCACCTACAAAAATATTTTTATTTAATATATGGATGTACTGTATCTTCTTTATTTAGTGATCTTCCATATTGGGCTACAGAATGTCAGTATTCCAAATTAAGGCCCATAATAGTCAAAGACTCACCCAGTGGCTTATTCTCTTACCTATGACCCAAAACATGGCTCCATGTGCCCCAACCAGATAATACACAGGCATAGAACATACCGCTACTAGTCCATATTGTTTTGCTAATGAAAGCTCTTTCCCAAAAAATACCAGCTTCTTCTGCATATGTCTTTTGTTTAATTTATAGCCAGAATAGAATGTACCTGCTATAGCCAACAAAATTAAAGGTGATGTGACTCTAAAAGAAACCTTTTACTGTACTTCACGGATTAAAAGTGTTTTTTTAATTCTGCTTTTTAAAGAATAAAGTGACAGTTTTACTCCCTAAGAGATTGAATGACAAATACAACAAACAAATTTCCCTTATACATACAATATACCCTTGGATAAAGTGGTTTTACATTCTTCCATATTAACCATTAGAAAAGAATAGTAACTTTATTGCAGGAAGTACTTCTTCCAATAGTTTTCTAGTTTTTCCCCAATTCCGACTGAATCACAGCAAATATTTTGTTGGAATTGGGGAAAAACCAGAAAGATGTTGGAAGAAGTACTTCCCGCAATAAGCTGTGAACATAATTATTTTTCCTATTAGTCTTATTTTAAATAATCTTTAGGTCAAGGGGCACTTGGAGGGGCTATGGGGCTGTAGCACATTAAGACCTTTTTTTAATTTTTCTAGGTACATGTACTATGGGACAAACACACGATTGAACCCCCTCCTTCATTGTCAATTTTTCAGGGCCCCCAGCTACAATCCTTCAAACAATTCTTCAACGAGTAGTTCGGCGGTTAAATTTCAGCCCCTTTAAAAACCTTATATAAATACATACTTGCTACTTTTTTAAAGACCGCCCATCCGTCTATATACCCGCTCCCCCCCCCCCTTAATCGAGGAAAATGTGTGTGTGTTGTCATGGACTTTGACATTTTCACCATTTCAATTTTTTTTCTAGAAAATGGTCAGAGGGGGCGCAAAAACTTTCTCTCCCGGTTAATGGCGGGATAGTGCGACTAGCTTCGGTAAAAAATCCTGTTATACAGGGTGTATGGTTTCGAAGCTATTAAACATCAAAGTCGCAGCGAATGTGTTAAATGCCCCTCGGGGGGAACTGGAAATTTTGAAGAATTTTATGGAAATAAAAATATCCTAGGTATATTCTCTCATGTACTTAGAGCATACATTAAAATTAATAGAACTAGCAGAAGATACGACATATATAAATTTCTAATAAACAGATATTTACTTACAAGCAATATACAATTAATACTAGGAAAACAAATAAATAGTTTGATTGAAAATATTCTACCTTTCTCACGATTCTTTTTCCCAGTCGAGTATCGAGGGAGGAACCTTAAAATTTGATGTTTGTACAAAAACTAACCAGGGCCTTACATTCTGTCTTTGTTGCTGAATCCATTCTTTGGGGTCAGGTATTTGTGTTGGAATTTGCAGGAAACTAAGCAGAAGTTCAAACCAAATATTAATAAAAGTACAATATTTTAAAAATTAATATAGGTCACCTAGGTAAACTACTGTTTTTCTTCAGATCTGGAGGTGTTTCCATCTGTCCACTTACGTTTACAGCTACGTCCGCCATTTTTTAAAGCAATATCCCAGAATTTTGTAGTAAATCAATTGTAAGAAAAGTCGTTTAAATTAAAATTTAGTTTTTAGTCTCGTGGTTGGTGTTCGGTTTAAAGTATCAAAATTGCTACTACTTTTTAGTAGAAGCGGCAACACTGCATTGTCAAAAATATTTTAGACAGGTAGAGCATGTTCGTTTATGTAAACGACCAAATTTTCAGAGCGATTCCTTAACTGGTTCGCCAGATATATCTAACGTACCCTGTATATATACTTAGTTAATATTAATGTTAATATTTTTTCTCAGAAAACAGAACTCTTATAAGGAGTAACTTTTTTTCGTAAAATTAATAATAAAAAAGTTTTCCATATGTAGAGAACATTTAAGAGACTCTGTAATAATTAAGGTCTTAACTTTATGCTAACATATTTTATTAAATAAATATCTACCTATGCAAGTGCTTGCATCAGTGTTGATGTTAGCCTCACGTGACAATGGTGTTAGCACACTATTGGATATATGTATGTATATCAGATTTTCACTGAACTTCGAGATCAGGACTCTCAAGGTGTTGTTTTTATGATAGAACAGGAAATTCCCTGAATTTTTGAGACAGCTAAAAAGAATAGAGGAGTTAATAGACAATCGTTTAAAACCCCAAATTAACAGTTGAAGGATGCAATGTCCTCATTTTAATAATAGCAGACATCATCTGTAGTAATTTTTTACAAGCGTTCTTTCTGTATAATTAAAATTACCGTAAGATATTCCCCATATGCTCAAAAAAAATAGTAATTGCTAGTAGTGCCTAAATTCACCACTAGGGCCGTATTCTACATCTTGAAAGACTGCTCCCCGACAGAACGTTGACAAGATAGGACAGCCACGATTGGCAGTAGTCTGGCAGACCCTCTCGAAAAGCGTTCCCTCGAGATATAGAACACATTGCACGTATAAAACATAAAATTTAACTAGGCATATTTTATATTTGACCCTTGACCCTTCAAGTACTTTGGTATATTTAGTTTGGTACACAGGTTCCACGTGGACAAAATCAAAATTAAATTACACTGATGATATGAAGGTAGTGCCATTTTAGAAATGCATCGATTGATCAAGGTTCACCTTAGTGGATCCTGTGCAAACACATCGTAAGAAAATAATTTTACAATACCTTTTTTAGTATTCCTCCAAGGCGTCGGCAACTGTTTCGGCCTTCCTTGACCATCATCAGTGTTGTACGGTCCCGAGCAGGGACAACAACAGACAGCCGCTTACTAGTTAACAATTTTACGTACCCAGACCTGAAAAGTAAACAGCTGCCAAGAAAACACCTGGGACATTTTTTTAAATATTACGTGAAGTAGAAAAGCCAAAGCCAAAACAATAATTGTTATCGATATTTAATTAATAAAAAATCCCCCAACGTGTGTTCTTAGTTTAAAAAAAAAGTACCTATCTTCTTTTCCTAAAAACCAAAAAATAATTAGTAAACTACAAATGACAGTTTTTGTATAACATTTTGGCGTTATATTTAAGTGTTTCTTTTTAGGAAATGATTAAAAGACGAAAACCCTAAAGTAGTAGGGATAAAGGGGCGGGTGATTACTTTTTTGAAACAAGAAATTCATACACACGCGCAAAGTTTATGTTGTAACTGTTGCGCAGACAATGACAAGGTAACGGATGCATGTGCAAGACTAAAACCAAACTTATCGCTAAAAATTAAAAATGTATCGCTTATATTTAATACCAAATTATTTTGCATACCTAAAAAAGAGTTAATACCTAAAAATGAAAAATTAGTTATAATATTAACACCTGAAGAGAAAAGAGTAAATTATACCTAAAAATAAAAAATTAGTAAATAGATACAGAGTGGTTATGGATGTATTCCATTAATGTTCAGACAATTTAAATACTTATTCCAGGGAACAGACATCAATCTTTTTTTCTTTCTTCTATCTTTTCTTTATAAATTCAATTGATTCTCATATATGGTAATTTTATTATTATGGATACTAGTTATTTTTCCATTATAAAAAATATTTCTCTTCAATTAATCAGAAAGCCTAAAAATAAAAGAAAATATCAAGATAAAATGGTTAGAAAATTTTTGGTGCAAAGACACTTAAGGTGAAAAGAGACGGAGTATTTTCTATTACTGAACAAAATTGAAAAAACACACCCTCTTTTGATACAAGCTTTTGTTTAAAATATTTTCAGGAAATTTTGGTGAGTTGACATTGAGATAGGGATAAATCTTAAACATATTGTCACGGGATCTTAACTAAAATACTAAAACCCTGGCTTCATTATTAATTCTGAAGCTATATTTATTAATTTAAAAAGAAATAATTTATATTTTACACATTTCTAAAATAACCCAAAATGAGTCCTACCTGTATACTGTCTAAAAGCGCGTGGCCGGAGGAAAATGGCTCGGGACGTCGTAGACTCGCTTGCGTCGAGGTATTGACTGACGTCTCGCCTCTCATCCCACCTAGCAGGTAGACCCCCTCTGCCCCGCTCCAGGCCGACCTGAGTCGTCGCTACCGGACTTCGACACTAAGCCGCAAGGGTGAGCAGCCAGGGTGGACGAAAAAAACGATTGGTGAAACTTTCCCCCTCCACGGAAAACAAAAATCTGAAGGATTTTTGTGTCTCAATTCCCTAATTCTATTCTCTATTACAATAAAAAAACAATCTCCTTTGGGTTTAATAAAAAAATAAGAATATACAATTTAAAAAGCTGCATTTTTTGTGTTTGTCTTTATTCTTTCTCTTCTTCCTCCCGGCAGGTCTTCCTCCCTCTTGTTTGATTTGTCCCTAGTGTGGTCCGCATGTGTTGTGGTCCCAGGGTGGGCTTGTCTCCCGCTGGCACCGTCAGTGGTGGAAGGTCGTCGCCGTTCCCCATGTTGCGGTCCCAAGGCGTTGTGGTCCCATGGTGTTGTGGTCCCAAGGTGTTGTGGTCCCAAGGTGTTGTGGTCCCAAGGTGTTGTGGTCCCAAGGTGTTGTGGTCCCAAGGTGGTCTTGTCACCCTCTGGCACCGTCAGGGGTCCGCTGGCCTGGCAGGTCATCGCCGCCCCCTGGTGGGCTAGCTTCTTAGGACCTCAGTGGTTTGTGTACATGAAAAATAAAACAGGGAGTTAGACGCTACAAAAACTATTTACACAATTTATTTACAATTTTATATCTAGTGAAGCAGTAATTTCTTTCCCGTCCAACTTCTGTGTTTGGCCCCCGTGGCCACCCAGCACGACCGTGCTCGGAACAATTACCTTTCTTTAAATAATTTCACCGCTTAAAACTTTTTACTTTTTCCAAAAATTTCAATTTTCCATTTTCCAAAAAGTTTCCGCAAATTACTTATTTCTCCCCCTCCCCTACCGAAAAAAACACGATTATTTAGAGGCTTTACTTATTACTGTTTATCCCTTAACAAACACAAAAACAAAAATAACGACACAGCATCATTGAACATTGCCAGATTATGCGTATTGATCAGGCACGCTTTCAAGCAACGCTCAACTGCACATAGCCTCGTGCAACTGTTCACGATCTCTCTTACTTTTTTCTCTTAACACAAACGTTTAATTTTTCACTCTCTATATTCCTTTAACACCGTTTACTCTACCTTATACCTCTTTAACTACTTGGGGGAAAAAATCAAAATACCTTTTATTTATTTTAGTACCTATTTTCACTAGTGGCTTTCAAAAACAAAAAAAATAACTATATGCATTGTTCCTACTACTCTTCAAAATTATATGGTTCGTGGTACGGGGCCAATCTATATACATGGACTGTTTCCTGTTTAGCTCTTGCTCCTTCACCTCTCTGGATAATGTAATTTACTGGCGATGCTTTTCTTACTATTACAAATGGCCCGTGATACTTGCACTGCAACTTGTCACTTTTTCCTTTCTTTCTAATGTAAACTCTACGTTTGACTTTATCTCCAGTTTCATATGTCACTTTTTTGTGGTTACTGTCATATCGGGTTTTGTCCTTTTTCTGTTTCATAGTAATATTTCTTTTTGCTTCCTGTCTATGTTTCTCTATATTCGGGTTCGGAATAAGCATAGTGGCTGATTTTAAAAACATGGCGTCCGGTATAAGCTGTGGGTTTCTTCCAAAAACTAAATAAAATGGCGAAAACTGCGTTGTGTCCTGTTTACTTGAATTATAGGCAAATGTTACCATTGGCAGGTATTTATCCCAGTCATCCTGTGACGTAGACACATACAGGCTGAGCATATCTGCTACGGTTTTGTTAAATCGCTCAGTTAGCCCATTAGTCTGCGGGTGGTATGACGTAGTGTATACATTTTCTGCGCCCATATTCTGCACCATTTTTCTTACCAATTCTGACCTAAAAACTTGACCTCTGTCGCTCAATATTTTTTTTGGTACTCCATGTATGCTTATTACTTGGTCCACCAGAAACGCTGCTATTTCTTCTGCTTTTGCACTTGGTATTGCTTTGGTTATTGCATAGCGGGTCACATAATCTGTACAAACAACTATATTATTATTTTGACTTTTTGTTTTTGTTAGGGGTCCTAAAATATCTATGCCTATCATTTCGAAAGGCTATAAATCATCAATCTTTATTGGTTGCAGATCACCTGCTGGTTTTTCATTGTTTGGACCTTTTCTCGTCTGACAATCAGGACATCCCCTAATAAATTTCTTAACGTCAAGATGCATTTTATCCCAATAATAGCGTGTGTTTATTCTGTCGTAAGTTCTTGCATATCCTAGGTGTCCTGACAATGGCTCACAATGCAGCTGTGCATCAGTTGTGCTTTCAGTCCTTGAGGGATTACCAACTTGTCCTCCTGGTTTGGGACAGCCGACTTTTTATATAGCACACCATATTTCACTGTAAAATTTTTTGCACGACGTTGCAAATGTGAATTGCCATAATTCGGATCCTGGACAGCCTGTAGTAAGTCTGACACGACTGTATCTTCTTCCTGGAACTCTGTGATGTCCACTAAGGGTAGCAAAAATGTGGGAATTTCATTGGCATCATACTCGTCCTTTAGTGTTGCCTGTACACAGGTTGGGTTGGGTTATGCCTGTGCCGGGCTTTATTTCATTTTTATTTACATATTTACTATCTACAATATTTTTAACTGACGCAGTGTCTATTATAACCTTAATATTTACATTATTTAAACTTCCTTTTACGGAGAGAACATCTGTTGCTGCTTCATGCTGATTCTTGTTCTGATTCTCTTTCTCTTGCTGTTTCTGGACAGTGCTTATGTGTGTTAACATTGTCCGTTGGAGTTTTCCGACTGCTGTTGTTGCCAATTTTGATATCTACTAGTTTGCTGCTCTGGACGGCGGCCATTTTGTTCTCAACCATGTTGATTTGGCGTCCATCTTGGTCTTTGGTTTTCTAAATTTCGTTGACCCCTGTAATTTTGGTTATTTCTGTTCTGCGGGTTGCTGAAACAAACTCTTGCCTTGTGACCTGGTTTTCCACACTGAAAACATACTGGCCGACTGTCGGTAGTACGTGGTTGCCAGTTTTTAAAATTTCGGTTTTCTCTTCTGTCTTGATTTTTATTTAGCATCGCTTTTCCAATTTCTTCTCTCACAACTTGTGTAATTTCCTCCATTAAATTCGATTCTGTTTTTTCTGGCTGAACCTGCTGACTCGTCCCTGTTACTTTTTCTGACATTGACAGCTGTGCGAAAATTTCCGAAGCATGGCTTATTTCTTTTTCAGCGTCGTTTATGGTTTTAACGAGCTCTTGTACTTCTGCAAAATTTTTTGGCTGCCTAAGCTTGATTTGGTAGGCGTATGTGGGTAGTAGACCTTGTTCAAAATGTTCCCTTCTAATTTCGTCCTTCATTTTTGGGTCTACTTTGTCGCATAAGTACACCATTTCCAGTAGATAATTCATTACGTTTTCACCTGGCTGCTGTCTTCTATAACGTAATTTTAGTTTTGTTTCGTTTACATACGTGCTAAACGAAAATTCTTTTTTCAGGTCTTCTACTGTCGCTTTCCAATCGGAACCTGGGTTTCGTATTGCATAAATTTGTAACCAAGTTTGCGCTTGTCCCAATAAATACGATGAAAAATAATATAGCTTAAGATTGTCATCCCAGTTATTAATCAAAGCTGTTTTTTCATAGTCTTCCAAAAATACACTTAAATTATCGCCATCCGGATTATACGAACGCGGCGCTACAAATTGTGGAACAGCGGGCGTTCGGGCTGGGTTTATTAGATTTCCTAACGTGCAATTCAAGGTGTTCGGCATTTTTGAAAAAATATTTTTATCAGATTTTGAGGTTACCTGGTCGTTACTTGGCAATAAAGTTAGTGACTCGTTTAAAAAATTTTGAGAACTGGAGCTATTGCTACTGCTATTTTCCGCTGAAATTGACGACTGTATGCTTTCCGGCGAGTTATTAAATATTAATGACCTTCTAACACTGTCTTTACTTTTAGGGGTTGATGACGTTTCAACAACTTTGTCGTTTTCTTTAGTACCGCTTATTTCCTTGTTTTCCGCCTTATTTTTATTTTCTGTTACTTTATTTCCTGCCTTCTTAGAATGACTTCTTAACACCACTAATTTTTCCATGTAGTAAGAAAAGTGCACATTTTAAAAAATAACGCATCCTTAAATATTAAAACCGCGATCAAAAATTTATTTTTAAGTCTTTCTCCAAACTAGTAAAAAAAATACGTAGCAATTTTCATACTGTTTAACTGACATAACTTTAATTTTGCTTATTTTTAGAATTCAAACCCAAAAAGGCAGAAGATATTCGTTAAATAAAAACAACTCAAAGTTAAAAACAAATTTTAAACAAGTTTTCTACCGGCATTAGTTACTAAAAAAAACCCAATAATTTAAAAAAAAATTCAATATGTATTTAAAAATCATTTGAAAATAAACTAACTTTTTCCAACGAAAACGTACCAAAATGTAACATAAGCCAATAAAATATTTGTTTAAAAACGCTCTAAATAAATTTCAACTATAAAATAATATCGTTAAAAGCATGAAAGATTGTTCACTTCACACCTAGAATGTACGTAAAAAAACATTTGGTCAATCCGCAAAAAATAAAAAACGATAACCTTGATCATGACCTTTTTAAGAATTTTTACCAGCAAATATCATTTTAATAATTTTATATCTATTTCAAAAATACATTTTTCCCTGTAAAACAAAATATAAAATCGATACCCATAAGTAGTTTGCGAATTTTGCAAAAATTAATAACGAAACCAAAAAGGCAATTATTCAGAAAACACGGCCGCTCTGGCCGAAACACGGCGCCTCCACTAAAATTGTCACGGGATCTTAACTAAAATACTAAAACCCTGGCTTCATTATTAATTCTGCAGCTATATTTATTAATTTAAAAAGAAATAATTTATATTTTACACATTTCTAAAATAATCCAAAATGAGTCCTACTTGTATACTGTCTAAAAGCGCGTGGCCGGAGGAAAATGGCTCGGGACGTCGTAGACTTGCTTGCGTCGAGGTATTGACTGACGTCTCGCCTCTCATCCCACCTAGCAGGTAGACCCCCTCTGCCCCACTCCAGGCCGATAGGCCGACGCGAGTCGAAATGACCTGCGTCGTCGCTACCGGACTTCGACACTAAGCCGCAAGGGTGACCAGCCAGGGTGGACGAAAAAAACGATTGGTGACAATATTTTTGACATTTACCCCCTCTCTATATTTTGGAAGGTGGGGGGTGTTTTTGTAATTTTAAATGGGATGTTGTACTTTTGTTTATAAAATTCGAATCTACGTCAAAAGCTACGTAGGGGTACAATTTTTTTTATTTACACTTTTGGTTACGAAATTATGGTTAACTAAATTTTGATTGAATTTAAAAAATAAATAAATTTTACCAATAAATCAAGTTCACTTATTTCGGAATTATTAATTGTTTCCATGGAAATGCATTATTTCTACTCAAGTCAGTTGCGAACTTTGAAGTTTTAACAATTATTTCTCTAGGTCCCCGGTTTTAACCCCCTTGACTTTTTCCTGTGTGGTTTTATAAAAGACAAAATGACGGTGACTGTACCTACAACCGTAGATGATATAAAGACCGAATCCGCCTGCTGATTAGTGACCCTTGAAATGTTACAGCGGGTACGAAATTCATTTAGAAAAAGACTGAGAAAGTGTTTGGAAGTTGAAGGGGGACATTTCGAACAACTTCTCAAGCATGACAGACTAATAATCATGATTCCGTAAAAAAAAGAGCAAATCAAAAAAAAATTGTACACGTACGTAGTTTATTACGTAGATTCTAATTTTATAAACAAAAGTACATCGTCCCGTTTAAAATTACAAAGTTCCCACCCACTCCTCAAAATAGAAAGACGGAGTAAATTCCAAAAATATGATTAAATATACCCCCCCGTTTTCGAGATATCGCTTCGTAACAATTTAGAAAAAAACTTACCTTGTACATCATTGGCAAACACAGTGCCGTACCCAAGGGGGGGATTAGGGAGTTTAAACCCCCTCCCCCCCGAAATGTCGACGAGCGTCGTAGGCACCTCGACACTCGCACTCAGCATCGCCATGAAAAATAGCAAAAATACGACCTTAATGCAAATCGTTATTACTTTGTTTTTTGTACTAAATTTTTTTTAAAGTGCATTACAGCTGTTTCGTAGTACAACTACATCTTCACAATACAGTTACCGGCAACCGCGCGCTACCTTGCGAGGTGTGGGATGTTTATACGCAGACCCACACAAGCGCGAACCAGTCAGGCTACATAGCTCGTGAAGCTACTTAGTTCATAGGCTAACAAAGTATACAGACTAGAAACTGAATAACACATCTCTTTCTAAATTGTTGTTGAGCGCCAACCTTGGTCTGTATGCCCACAAGCTTGCTTTAATGATCGATCGAATCAAACTTGTCGACGGACGAAGTTGACAAGAGCAAAAATTCTTTATTATTAATATTACGACCAAAAGTCATTCTTTATAAAAAAAATTCTGCTTGTCGAAAATTGAAGTTTGCCATGATATAAAAATCTAAGATCAGATGCAGAGGGTGTTAATAAATTAAGTAAAATGAAAATGCTTTAGGAGAGAAGCACCATTATTTATGATTTTAAATAAAATGTTCGTAAAACAAAGCTGTTTGTAATCCAAAACAACGCCTCAATCCAAATTTTGATATCAAAATTCTGATTGTTAAATTTATTCCAGATAGCTACCTCCCACCCCTCCGTATTAAATAAGTACACTCTTGTTTTGTGAACATTTTCGAAAATACGCTGCAATAGTCGCAAAAAAAAACACTTATTATTCTAAATTTTAAAATTTGAATTTTATTACAAAATTTGTATTAAGGCTTTATTTTGGATTATAAAAAACTTTGTTTTATGAACATTTTGTTGAAAATACTAAGTAATTGTACTTCTTTCGTAAAGCATTTTAATTTTTCTTAATAAACACCCTGTACATCTGATTTCAGATTTTTATATGGTAAACTTATTTTTTCGACAAGCAGAATTTTTATGAAGAATGACTTTTGGAAACATTATTTTCCCCTTATCAACTCCATCCGTGGACACATTTTATGTATTAATATGTAAACTTACGTGCACAGAAATCGACCCACATCATACTTTTGAAATCGAATGCAATTTTTAGCAACCATTTACCAGAGTTTAATCACAAAAAGTGTATAGTACGAAAGACTGTTTAATATCCACTACAGTGGGTCTATATCAATCGAGATGTCCTTTTTTTATTCAAGTGATAAGTGATGACTGGTTTCTAAGAAAATGTATTTGATTTCAAAATTGTGTGATTGGTCAAGTTCTATGCGCGTAAGTGTATAAATATTATGATGGTTCCGATGGACGCAGTATGGCTTTTTGCAATGTAAATCTTGCACTTACAACCTATATGGTATACAGCAGAATGATGCCATATGATTGGTTAAGAGGAAAAATTAAAAAAAATTCATAAAATATTTAGTACCATGATATTTTAATGAATTACATATACATTAAATTGAATAACCTACAAGACCAATGCGCAGAAAGCTAAGACCACATGAGCAGCAAAATAAATTTAATTAGACGCGTGTGGAAAATACATACCGTACTTAAATTGATCTTTTGTTCATAAACTTGCGAGAAAACATAAAAAAATTCATAGTACAAAACTTAGTTTTCTTATTTTTACACTTATCAGTTTAAATCCTTGATTTTCAAAAGTTAAATAATATGCTATTTTAAGTATCTTTTCTGACACACACTCTCTCTACCCACAAACGCTCTCAATGCATTGAATGAATGCAATATAGATATACCCAAGTGTATTTGCTCTGCCAAAAGTATTAAGACTTATAACAGTTAACTACAAAGTTTATTTTATTTTTCGATATCTCTGTGAGTTTTTCATGTGCTTAGTTAAAATCTGTTATTTTATTTTAAATTAAAGACGTGTAGTTAGAGATGAGCAATGGTTTTTTGCTTCCCACTCGCCTCCTTTTATTTCCTTTTTATGAACTTCCAAGGAATTTAACACCCCCCCCCCCCCCCCGAAATATAATCTTGGTTACGGCCCTGGTTATTTTATTGGCAAATTTAATACCCACTAAACCATTGCTATCCATTTAAGACTTTCAAAAGATTAATAAAGAGCATGACACACCTAATGCTTTCTTTTTTGGTATCGTTTTACTAGGACTGCAGGCAGTCGCTGGCAGTCGCGTCTGGCGTTAAAGCCAGGCAGCAACCGCTGATAGTTAAGGCTGGTCGTTTTCTGGGTAACACCTTAAACTGGTGTCTGGCAGTCAGTATTATTTTGTAAAGGAATTCAAGATGACAAAATAGGTGTTAAAGCTTTATTTTTGACAGAGGACAAAGGAAGAAAAGGATATAGTTGAGTTTATTATGTTCCCAAATTCGCGAAAACCTTATTCATATAAATTAGTTATCGAAAATGATTAGAATGACTGCCAGACGGTACCATCAGACGCTATTGGCCGATTTATCAAAGATACACCTTTAATCGAAGCGATTAAAGTTAAAGTGGATGAAATGCGGCGGAAGGTGGATGCAACCACACTAACATTTTTCTTCTTAAAACTGTTTTTGTTAAATCTTAAAAAGTTTGGCGATTTTATTGCGATATGTTTGAAAAAAAAACTTCTCTCGTAATTTAAGGCAGCCTTTAATCTACCTTTCCTGAGAAACAAATTTCATCAAGATTATACCGTTCTAACAAAAACACAATTAAAAAATAATAATATATGTATTTCACTTCATGTTTCTAATTGTTGATGTGTTCTAAAAATATATATATTTTTTCCTTTACAATCAAGAATATAAAGTTCACTTTCAGATTCTCATTTCTAATTACATTTTGGATATAGTAGTTGTTCAGATATATTTGAATAAGAAGTTTTTGTTAATGCGTAGCCGGATTTTTTAGAGGTAAGTCATTTTAGCGTAATTGAACTTTACGAAATGTCAAGACAAACAGTAAAACACAATCTAAGAAAATCTGGTGTGGCCACCATACAACTTTCCAAATATTCAGTCCAACTGTTCCTTAGCATCAAAACGCGGGAGCAGTGAATATCTTATTCAATACTCAGCCTGGCATAGAGGCACAAGTTGTTGTTTTAGACATTTATGCGTTTTATCTTACAAAATAATGAAAATGTTGCTATAAATCTGATTTTACCATATTACTTAATGGAAACTTTAAATCGCCGCCATTTTCAAAACAGTGAAAAATATATCTTGAAACTTCGAAAATGACAAAGACCAAGGGCTATAATTCGATCACAGCACGCCACTGTAATGCCTTTCCGGGCCCTCTGTATTTCACTAAGTGCCGCACACCTAACGTACAAATGTAGCGCCACCAATTTTTTCAACAAATGTGTCGGGCGGGTTATATCGCTCGCTTTTTATTTTAATAATGATACGCACACTCGGCATGCATTTGCAGGAGGCGTTTGACGCTTGGCAACGCGTGCATTACATGCTTGAAGAATCAGCTTGTTCGTTATTTGTTGCGCAAAGTGGCATGAAACAAGAAACAAGAGGAAATGAAGGGCAATTTGAATGAAATCATACTACTTATCAAAGAGATAGAAAAATGTCCTCAGCTATATGATCACACATTATCAGAGTATAGCAACAGAAGGACGACAGAAATGGCCTGGGCAAACATTGGGATAAGGTTTGATGAGACTGGTAAATATAATACTAAAGTCGCTATTTGCCGCACTGTGAAAGGCTACATCTTACCTTAGCATAATTAACAAACGTTCCTGAGCAGAAACTGACTCTCTGAATTTTGTTTTTTTAAACTCGGACCAACCAACTCCAATAGTACTCATTTATATGTTCTAGGGTACCATTCTATAATACGATTGGAATTTTTCTTCATCGTTCACCAACTGCTTTGTTATTTCAAAATTTCCCACCATCCATCATCATAGGGATGAACCCAGTGGCGACGTTTTTTTCCTATTTTGCTTTAATAATTGCCACATCATAAAATCATCTTTGTCAGAAGACGACGATGGCATGGTTAAAAATGCGGTTGGGGAACTGCTAGTGTGTGTGCTTGTACATTTGTAGCAATTAAAACAAATGCGGTACGATATTTGTTGCAAAACATTTGTGGCGCCACATTTGTACGTTAGGTATGCGGCCTCACTAAGTGAGGCCGCACACCTAACGTACAAATGTGGCGCCACAAATATTTTTCCACAAATGTGTCGGGCGGAATATATCGATCGCTTTTTATTTAATAATGATACTCACACTCGGCATCCATTTGCGTTTAACGCTTATCAACGTATGCATTACATGCTTGAAGAATCAGCTTGTTTGTTATTTGTTGCGCAAAGTGGCATGAAACAAGAGGAAATGAAGGACAATTTGAACGAAATCATACTATTTATCAAAGAGATAGAAAAATGTCCTCAGCTATATGATCACACATTATCAGAATATAGCAACAGAAGGACGACAGAAATGACCTGGGCTAATATTGGGATAAGGTTTGATGAGACTGGTAAATATAATACTAAAGTCGCTATTAGCCGCGCTGTGAAAGGCTACATTCTTACCTTAACATAATTAACAAACGTTCCTCAGCAGAAACTGACTCTCTGAATTTTGTATTTTATTTTTTTAAACTCGGACCAACCAACTCCAATAGCAATTTATATGTTCTATACATACCATTCTACCTATATTACGATTGTAATTTTTCTTCATCGTTCACCAACTGCTTTGTTATTTCAAAATTTCCCATTGTGGACCAATCATCATTACAGGGATGAATCCAGTAGCGACGATTTTTCCTATTTGGCTTTAATAATTGCCACATCATAAAATTATCTTCGCCAGAAGACGACGATGTTATGGTTACAAATGCGGCTGAGGAAATGCTGCTGTGTCTGCTTGTACTACATTTGTAGCAAATAAAACAAATGCGGTGCGATATTTGTTGCAAAACATTTGTGGCGTCAAATTTGTACGTTAGGTGTGCGGCCTCACTAAGCAAACCTTTGAAAAGACAGTTCCAGATGAAAGGAATCTATTTTTTACACAGTCAGCGCTGACGCATCATTTCGCAAAGTTTATGGATAAAGTTCTGTCAGGAAAAATCAAAAATCACGTAAAATATCACTACACACGTATATTTCGATCTGTACCTGAAAAGTACGAACACAAAATTATGCCTTTCAGCTTCATCACATTTATCAATGAACTAGAACGCCACGTAAAGTAACGTTGCCACCCCACTCTAGATGTCACCAGCATGTATGGAAATAATTTACTAAAAATTCATTATTACGAAAAATAATGGTATATTGGTATATTTTATTAATACTTTGACTTGTAATGCTTTGGCTTGTGGTATTTACGAGTATAATTGTAGATAAGTATTAACCCAAAGCACTTGCGTTATTTTAGTAGACTTTTAAAAATCTGCAAATATTCAGCATAATTAAAAGCCTGGCAACAGCTGTTCTCAAAAAGTAGGTGGGGGACCATATTGTTTGCCGGGTTATAAATAACTTGGGAATCCCTTATTGTTCTTAAATGTAAATAATGGTATATATACTTGATTCGACATCAATGGTACAGTACACAAGAGGACAGAGCATCCCTCGGAACATCCGAACCGGAAAAAAAAATGGACCCAAGAAAACCTGAGCAAAACTAGTCACCTAACAAAAATCTTAAAAATCTTTCGTGGTCTAATTAGAGCCAGTAGCTACCAGACCTGGGTAGTAGGGAACTACAAAAGTAGTTAACTACTTTTTCGGTAAAAGTAGTTGTATTCTTACTACTTTTTTCTCCTAGTAGTTATACTCGATTATTTTAAGTCTGCATAAAATATTCGCAAAAAGTAGTTAACTACTCAGTGCTAACTACTTAGGTATTTTAACTACTTTTGTGTAATTTAACTACTTTTAAAAATATTTAACTACTTCTCTATATAAATTGCTTTTTTTAAAAGGGCGTAAATCATCATTTTTCTGATTTCGCTTTTATTTCTTTTTCTTGAGGTATATGGGTAGAGCTATTAATTTCAATTAAAAGGAGGCTTCCAGCGCTTTTTTATACGGCAGTAATTTTTTTAAAATATTTTGGTTTCATTTAAATGGGCAAGTCACTTGAAGGTTTTTTTTTTAAAAGAGCGTACTTATGTCAGCTGCATATCTCACAGACCGCTGCTTTGAAACATGACTTAAGCGCTTTTAAAAAAATATTCAGACACACAGCTTACTACTATTATTGGTTCTACACGTGTTTAACCTTATTTGGACAGCGTTATTCGAAAAGGAACCAAGCGACAAATTGTAATTATTTGAGTTATTGGCGCTACGCGACTCCTGAAACCCTAAATTACATATTCGAAAAAGACTCAAGTGCCAGAATGTTAACAGAGTCATCAGGTGATGAGAGAACCAAGCGACACCAAAGAAATACAGCTATGCGAATTGATCTAAGAGGAACCAAGCGACGTCGCTTGGTTCCTTTTCTAGTTTTACGTACGTTCTGTCGTGTTGTTTTATGACCAAGCTTTTTACGTTAATAAACGCATCCGGTGCAAGAATCAGTTTAAACCATGGGCGACAGAGCTAAGAAATTACTATCCTTGGCTTTGGAAAATTCCTTCAGTCTTTACTGTAAATTTTCAAATAGAACCAACCGCCAAAAAAATCACACTCCAGCTTTAACTACGGAATTTTTCTTTTACTAATTGCCAAACAGTTATGCAAGGTATATACTACTAAACGTGACTTAAACATTTTTGTCATTTACACTGTAATACTTTTAACCAAAGGGAATCTTTACACCTCTCTTTACTCAAAACTGTTAAAACGTCGCTTGGTTCCTTTTCGAATAACGCTATCCATTTTGGAGGCATATTTTGTGGTTTTGTTGTTACTTCAGTTATACCACAATTTGCTCAGGAAAAGTTCAAAGAAATTGTTTTGACATGGAGGAAGTTATAGTTGGAACTCCTCGAAGAAAAGGGCAAATTCAGCTAAACTACAAAGTGAACAGCAGATGCG
Source organism: Philopedon plagiatum (assembly GCA_963971165.1). Classification (NCBI taxonomy): domain Eukaryota; kingdom Metazoa; phylum Arthropoda; class Insecta; order Coleoptera; family Curculionidae; genus Philopedon; species Philopedon plagiatum. Next base: position 31,406,722 of record OZ020192.1, on the reverse strand, counting down.
GCGGATAATGATTTCGAAGCAGAACAAGAGCAAGGGAATTGAATTATTCCAGGTAAAGACCAGTTACACCAGTGGCGGCTGGTGAAATTTTAAAGTTGTACCCATGCCAAGTTCAGGTTTTTTTAATACTGAGCCTACTGCTTTGGTTAGAAAAAAAATATTTTGCAATTTGCGAAAAAACGCTGAATTCTTGCGGAGCCTCCCCTGGGAAAGAATTAACACGTTTAGGTATTTTATTAAGTAAGTAATTTATAGTCATTTGAATTTCTTTAAACCTAAAATATAATTTTTAAAAAATTTAAATGACTATAGCTTTTTACTAACACATTTTTTTATTTCCAAATTTAAAAATCTTTGACAAAATGATGTCAAATTTGTTTAGAAGAAATAATAAATGAAATACCTAAACGTGTTCATTTTTTCCCAGGGGACAGGCTCCGCAAAAATTCAATTTTTTTTTCGCAAATTATAAAATATTTTTTTTCTTTACCAAATATTCCTAGTAGGCTCACTATTAAAAAACCTGAACTTGGCATGGGTCCCGTAAGTAGCAACAGAGATATACAACTTTAAAATTTCACCAGCCGCCACTGAGTTATACTTAATGTACCTACTTAAAGATCTTAATTTTGTAAAATAATTATTTTTGAAGGAACAAATATTGATTTCCAACAATTTTAGTAGAATTTTTCATCAGAGTAATTGGATTTTTTTTTAAATGGGCGATATTTTCCATTTTTCTATGGTCCGTAAAATCTTTATTTTAAGATTAAATATTATGGATATGTTAGAATCAACATAATATATTATAGTGGAAAGAATTGAAAGTTAAAGTTTGTTCAAATGAACAATATTTAGAAAGTTTTTTTTAGCTTCTGAAAATGTTTGTTTTCTTGACTTAAGCCCTTTAAAAAAAACACGATTCATATTACGTCATTACATTACGTGTACGTCGACGCGTGCCAAAAATCTAGTTAGACCAAGTTCTTGGGAGCCTTCTATTCAAAAATATATATTTTTGAAAATTTTAAATTATGATTTTTTTTTATATCCAGCTATAATACATTAAAAAAAAAACGCAACCAAATCACTTCTGTATAACTTTCAATCAAATTGAAACAAATTTGTAAAATTTACTTAGATTTATATTTTTTTAAGTAACCCAAAACTTCATGTATGTTGCAACGATATTACACACAAGTTTCGAGTTTCGCAAATATTCTTAAAAATAAGGCAAATACTTTTCTAACAATAATGTGCAGAGTAAAAAACTAATGACCATTGGAGTCTATGCCATGTGAAATAGAAATAGATTAAAATTTTCAAAAAAAAAATATATATATATTTTTTTAATGGAAGGCTATGACTGTATTTGGATATATTTTTTAATTCTAAACAACTTTTCTTAATAACGATTTTCTGAATTTTTCGAAATAAGGGTACTTTACTCTTGAACGATTTTTATATTTTTTGGCCTGCCCTGAATGCTGTTTGTCTTGAAGCCATTCTAAGTGCACCTGATATGGTCATCGGACATGCACCAACTTTTGGCGGCATTTATAATTCGGTTGTGCAACTAATAAAAAAAATTCCCATGTGTTGCACACTTAATGGACCACACTGTATGTAGTTAATGAGTACTGACTAGTTCCATATTGAAATTGACCTCTTTAGGGTAAGGGCTACCTACCTGAAATTTTCAGCTTTATAGGTCTTACAGTTTTTAAGATATTTTTAGTTGGATGTCCGACTCCAGATCACGGCTGATAATTATAGGATTATGTAGGTACATTACCTGCAAACAGTAGGTTACTTAACAATAACCCCGACAATAACTCCTTTATGGCCCATTTGAAAATTCTGTTTACATCACCAAGTACTACTCAGATTTCTACATTTGAAAGAGTCTGCTAATCAGTGTCAAAAAGTCAACAATACAATGCCAAACACATTAAAAATTAATTTAAACAACATTTTACATTATGTTAAATTAAGACTTTTAAGAATATCCTAGGTATAAATTTTGAAAAAAATTAAAACATACTTACTCTATATGATACACTGATGAGGGATGATACACTGATTTATATTCGAGATGGGGATATCAATAATGGTATTAAAAAAATTAATGAAGATTCAAAACATGTAGAAAATTGGTTAACATGAAATAAATTAAAATTAATTGTTTTTGAAACACAATACTAGTATATTATGTTAATACAAGCAAAAAATACTGATATTGAAATCGAGGGTAAAAAACCACAAGTTGTAGAATTGTAGATACTTACTTTCAAATATTTGGGAATAATAGTAGATTGAAAAGTAAAATTTAATAATTATTTTTATCAAATTGTATCAAAGATAGCCACCAAAATTAGTTATTTAAAAATAATCAGTTTGAATTTACAATTTTTCTCTAAAAAGACGTTTATAACTAATTCTATTGTTTTATGTTGTTTTTTATTCTGTTCAACAATATTATACACTCGATTATACACTGCAAATGAAGAAATTTTTTATAAATTACAAATAGGTATGTACCTATGTACATAGGTACATGTTACAAAATAAAGCAATGAGACTAATTTTGACTGTAAGTTATAGGTACAGTAACTGCATTCATGATAAAAAATTAAAGTGGTTAGATGTAAAGCATCTTTATACTAAATATTTTATAATATTTATGTTTTTATTTTCAAAATTAAAAATAATTTTTTTCCAACAAATCTTTGGAAATTTTTATCACCAAATTTAAGAAACAAACAAAATTTCTTTTTACATAGTGTTTCATGCAATATAGAATATAAATCAGTTTTTCATAAAGGAATAATATAATAATTTAATAACCTAATCAATAAAACAATAAGGAATATGCACATTTTTTTTTTATTGCATAAATCGTTTAAGGAGGTCATTACAACCCCAAAACTGCTATTTTGAGGAAAATTACTGCGTTAATTTAGCTAAAAAAATTTTTATTTTCGGTATAATTTATTACAATTTCAAAAGGAGCCATTTGCCGGCTCAAAAAAGTTACGTCACAAGGATAAGTGGCAATCTACATGTTCGTAAAGCTGAACCGAGAGCTGCCTACCTACAAACGTCTAGAAAATCAAGAATTTCTGTGATAGTCCGAAAGCAAGTCAGTATTTTCTCGAATGATTGTACCTCTATCCTCTATCAATTGATTTACCAAACTGATTGTTAATATTGTAAAGTTATATGCTTAGGAATAGAAAAATGTCAGTCGACAAGACCTAAAGTCAAAAAGGTGATTTTTTTAAAATAATTATAGAACATTTTTCTGGGAGAGGAAACACAAGATGATTACCGACTCTCGGACTAAGACAAGAAGACAGCTGACAGCTACAGTACAGAGTTATATGGAGACCGGCATTAGTTTCCCAGCTGATTTAGTTGTTTATGCTGGTAGCAGTTGTGTTTTTATTACAGTGCTATTTGTGTATAATTCTTTTTATTAAACGTTAAAATGTATTAAAAATATAAACTACAAATATTGTAGTATGCCAATGTGCAAAAGTATCACTGTGTGTGCACTGCAAACCTCCTTTTTCATGTGCCCAAAAAACCGATGTCGAAGAAAGTACCTACTGCAAATTTAATCAAAAATTTTACATTAAGAGGTATCTGTAAAGGTTAGTATCGCTAAATTCAAGTAACCATATGTTGCTGTACATTTATTTTTATAGTATAATAAACAATAAGTGTTTTTAACTAAATTGTAAAGGCAAATCCACCAGCACTAACTTCCAGCCAATTTTCCGATTTTCTTTGCACAAATGCCGTTTTGGTCATTTATAACCAGTCTGTTTAATAAAACAAAAGGTTTTCTATCGACTAAATATTCTAGTCTTTGGGAAAAACTCAAGAAAATGGATTTACACTGAAATTTACATTACACTAGCCGTGACTAGCCATTATAAAACGTTGACGTAATAAAAAAAGTGACGTCACAAACAAAAGAAGTCTGTTTTACGAGATGTTGGATTTTGCAGGAAAATTTGCAAAATAAAACCTTGTTTTTTGTTAATAAAACCCAAAATAAAGAGATAACAGCAACTGCCACAAACATTTAATTTATGTAGAGAATACAAAAAAAAAATTTCAGGATTTTTTGGATTACATGCATATTCCCTATTGTATTTGAAATCTATCAAATGTACGAAAATTTTAAAAAGAATTAAACACATGTTTGTTGAATAATCAGTTTGAAAGTACCTACTACTACAGTTAAATAGCTCACTTATACCCAAAAATTTTAAAATTTCTAATTTGCTTAATTATTTAGTGTTTGAGAAATTTTTTTTTATTGTAGCATTAAACAAAAAAAATTATATAAGAATTTGTATTACAAAATTGAATTTAAAAATTACCCATATAAACTACTAATAAAGAATTGTGTTAAAACAGTTTTTTTTTTCTAGAATATGAACTAAATTCTAGGGGTACCTACTTACTTGCAAGTACAGAGCATCAGCAATATCAACATATCCCACACGGTTTCTTTTTTACGGCCCATAAACAAATCTAAGCAACAGGAACATTTTCATAAAGCACACGTCCCTGTACAGATACATATCATACCATAATCAGTGTCTGATACATAGATTAGGGTTAGTTGTCTGATAATGATAATATAATATACTTTCTAAGAAAATTCACAATATCTACTTAAATATTCGTAGGCGACATGACGAAGAGGCTCCGTCGCTCCGTGCTCCGTCAGCCTATAACACAAAATTTTAAAAAGGTAATTTTAAGATCCTATGAACAGTTGTTGACAAAAACTAGACGTTTTTTGGCGATTCAAAACCAACAAAGCCAAACCCGAGGGTTTACCATTGTTGTCTTTATTTACTTACATTTGACTGCATTGTGCAAATAAGGATAATAATACGGTTTTGATTTTTGTGGCACTATCTTTGTTTGTTGACGTTTAATTACGTTGGATAAACAAAGACAGCACATGGTTTTGGTTTTGATGGATTTGAATCGCCAAAATTCGACTAATGTGTCAGGTTTAAAGTTCACGGGGAAGAAAAAATAGAAGTGTTCATATAAAGGCGTAGTTTAGAATAGGCAGAAAAGCGATTGGACGAATATGTTGCTGATTGTCTATTGGTTATACATAGCTCAGACGGGGTTGAGCTTTGTTCGTTGGTGGTGCACGAAACTGCACTAACCTGCACTGGCGTTTTTCTAATGGGCGTCTTCTACAAATAAAGAAATAGGGCAGTGGCGGTTCCTGGAATTTCAGATTGTCGTATCTCAGTTCCTACGTGTGGGACCCACACCAAATTAAAAAATGTTTACTGTTGGGTACTCTACAATCATTTTCGTGAAAAAAGATTTGATTTTGAAATTTGCGGAAAAAAGTTAATTTTTTGGGCCGCTTCACCTGAGATCTGAGAAAGCTTTGTAGACAATTTTACTTATCATATTTTTTCATCAAGTATATCACATTTTATCGACAAATTCCAAATTTGGTGAAAATATTCTAATTTTCCTTAAAGAAATGACATTTTAAATGATTTCTTAGACAAAATATTTTAGGGTAAAAATGTTAAAAACTAATTAACTTCAAGATATTAGAGGTAATTCAATGAAATTTGAATTCTATCGATAAAATTTATGAAAACAACTTGGACGTAAAATTTTCTTCACAGCTTTCTCAGATCTCAGGTGAAGCGGCCCAAAAAATTAACTTTTTTTCGCAAATCTTAAAATTAAATATTTTTTCACGAAAATGATTCTAGAGTACCCAATAGTAACATCCTATAATTTGGTGTGTTTCCCATGCGTACGAACTGAGATACGACACGTCTTAAATTTCAGGAGCCGCCACTGAAATAGGGTAGGTTAGTACAGTTTCGTGCAATACAAACGAACGGACCTAAAGACACCATTAAAATCAACAAGCTTTTACGGATGTCCGCCAAAATATCGGGTAATTTTTGACATAACGCAAAAAAATCAGTAGCTTTTATTTAGGTTGCTTTTGTTTACGTACCATCAGAAAAAAAGTGCAGATCTCATGAGTTATTTTCAGCTTAAAATTGCGTATTTATTTCTGTGTATTTGCCTCTTGAATTTCGCACATAGAACACCGGCACCGCCTTTATAAATTGTTCGAGCATCATTATTGTGTTTAAACATTCGCAAAAGTAAATTTCGTTTCATACAATTTCAACAAGCCAGTAACGTATTTAGGCTTGGGCCCGCGGGCCCGGGCCTAGGGCGCCAAAATTTTAAAGGCGACTAAAGATCGGTGTAGAAAATTGATGTCGATAACACTATGCAACACTGAAAAATTCACCAGTATCATGAATAGTGATTCATGTTAAGCTTCATCGGTTTCCTACAAAAGCGGTACCGTAAATAACGGGAGTCATTTGACGGCCGTTTTTGCCATAGTAAAGTACGGTCGCTTTGACGGGGAACATTGTTGTAAATTAACGAAACGGTGCAATAAAATACGGCCACTATGACAGTCCACTTCATTGTGAAAATTGGAATGTTTTGCAAGATATATACCCAAACCGCACTGACATCTTATGGAAGTCCGAAAATTGTCAAAAACACGTCCAGAGGATGTCCAAATTTGGTTCATGTTTGGTCCAATAGAAGTCCAATTGATGATACAAATGTCACAAATTATGACATCCGCGGGATGTCAATTTAGGAAGTCCAATGAATATCCTCTAGCACAACATCCATAGAATGTCCCTTAAGGATGTCCATTGGAATATACAATTGTCAGAAATTATTTTATCCATACTCAGATAGCACATCCTTTGGATTTGCTTGGGTAGTCCACTGGATAGCCAGTGGATATCCTTAATTGAACATACCAGCTGTCTATAGGATATCACGAATTTGTCCAGCCGACAGCTTATAGATATCCAGTAGACTATACAAATGACTCACTCCTGGACGTCCTTCTGGATACCATGCATATTTATTTATTTATTTATTTATTTACAAATTTACCACATTCCATACAGAACACTGTACAATAGTAGCTTGTCAAGTACTTACAATTAAAATCAAAAAAATAATCTGTAAAAATACAGACATATACATCACATCGCAAACAATCAGTGGCGTGCCGTCGAGGGGGCTAGGGGGGGCACAAGCCCCCCCGCCCTTGTTTTAACGGCGCCCTCGCGCCCCTACGGAGATTCACTGCCTACTATGACCACATACTCTCCAATAAAAGGAAAATAATTTACGGCGCCCCCTGGAGATTCACTGCCTACTATGACCACATATTCTCCAATAAAAGGAAAAAAATTTGGCGCCCCCAAATCATTGTGCCCCCTCTGCCTCTAAAGGCACGGCACGCCACTGCAAACAATATAAATACCGTTTTAAAACGTTGTTACAGATAATAAACACAAACATTATACAAACAAAAAAAAATTACAAACTGCGAAGAACGCGTGAGTCCAAGGGAAACAAAAGATGAGAAATTAAACAATACAGGTCAACTTCCAAATTTAAAATAAAGAAAAACTAAGGTATGTCTCTGCATTCCAAAAATTCGGTAACCGAATAAAATCCCTTCTTCAAGATGAATTGTTTAATAACAGATTTTAATTTATTGTAATCATAACGTCTCACATGAGCGGAGAGCCTGTTGTAGATGCTCAAGTCAAGGAAGTTTCTGCGAGATCTATCCAGCCTGAAACGAGGAGGTCTCAGTTGATCTGCAGACCTTGTTTCATGCGCATGCAAGTCACGATTTGCATGAAACGAAGATATATTTTTATGAATTTCTAACAGCGTTTGATAAATATAGATTGAAGGAAGTGTCATTATTCCCATTTTAGTAAAAATGGCTGGCAGTGTTCTCTGCGGCGAAGGCCCGTCATTATTCTCAGAGCACATTTCTGCTGTCTGAAAATTGCTGCAGATGAAGGACTATTACCCCATATTACAGTCCCATAGGTAAGGTGTGAGTGGAAAAGCGAAAAATACACTAATCTTAAAGTATTGAGGGTCACAATTTTCTTTAGTTGTCTAAGCAAAAAGAGTGAACTTGACAGTTTTGGCATCAGACTATTTATATACATGAGTGCTCCAAGTTAACCGATCATCAATACTTATGCCCATGAGCTTGACACTATTTCGACTTGAAATCTTGGTGTTTGAAGATATTATAATTTCCTGGGTTTTATTTTGATTTAATTGAAGTTTATTGCAAGTAAACCAAGTGTTTATCCTGGAGATTTTGAGACTCGGCTCTAAGGTAGTCAGCATTACGGCCTTGACACATAAGAGTTGTGTCATCGGCAAAAACTATACATTTTTCCGGCATAAGATGATAAAAAAGATCATTAATATATATAATAAAGAGTAGGGGCCCCAGAACGGAGCCCTGAGGCACTCCGTGACTCACAATCTTTTTCTCAGACACAACATTGTTTAATATAAGACACTGGTGTCGGTTTTCCAAATATGACTTTATAAATTCTAACGGAGCATCCCTGATTCCGTAAAAACGCAACTTATTAATCAGAACGTCGTGGGACACGCAGTCGAAGGCCCTCGACAAATCACACAATCTGAGAGCCGCGATAATTCTCTTGTCACCAGAACAAACATCTAGCAACAGACTCTCCATACTCCTCAAGAAAATTTCAAAATCACCCAGACATGAGCTATAGAGTGATATACATAATTATGATATTCGAGTCCAAAAGTTCTATGCCCGAAAATTCGATGTTTATTTCAGAATTATACTTATCAAACTTTTTTTAAACTTTACGCCATCTTTAACAAAAATACAAGAGCCACCATGCTGATGGTCCTCTCGAGCAAAAAAAGAGGGTAATTTATAGCCCTCAATATTAATTAAATTTATGTTGTGGCTTGATAACCAATGTTCAGCAATCAATAAAACATTGTAAGGTTTATCACTTAAAAACAAGGAGATTTCGCTTACTTTACTAGACAAACATTGGATATTTATATAGAAAAGACTCACCCGTTCTCTAACAGGAGGTCTACCTACATCGTTTGTTTTAAAAGTCTCTTTCGATGGAAAAAACGATTAACAAATGTACCCGTTGGCCAAATTTTGGGATCTAAAGCCTTCTGCAGGTTACTCTCGTTTATGGTTACTTTAAATGAAGAGTACAGTGCAGGATATTGTATAGCCTCACATTCGGCTTCGGGACAAATTGGCTTTATTAATCTCGAAACATCCGCGGGGGTTGTCTCAGGGTGCATCTTATATACATGTAAGAAAGATACTTGTCTAAAATAGGCGCTTTCAGCTTGGAGCCATCAACGTTTTTCAGCTGGCCTATAATAGGAGTATTTTGCCTTCGCTTTTTGTAGACTACTGTCTTAAAATCATTGTTCTGTGAGTTTAAGTCGATGAGTTCATTCAATTTTTGTCGCGTGTTCGCATCCCATATGGCAGCTGCAACGTGCTGCCGTGTTATTTCTTTATTACTACCATCCGAAGTTTTGGCGTCAGCCGCATCACCGGTACTATCGGATCCGTTGTCATGGACAGGAACGTGCGCGTGGGAGATTTCTGCAGCTGGTAATGCAGATTGTGCGCCGTATTGGGGACTACCACGTGGATTAGATGTTGGTGTCTCAGCGGTGGCGGAGCCCTGAATCCTCGTTTCATCTGCCTCACGTGGAGAGGAATGGGACCTTTGTTTATTTTGAATTGATGTATGTCTGGTTGCGTATTTCTCACGGTGTAATGGGGCTAGGGTTACCAGATTCGAAAGACTAATTTCTGGGACGTCCTGTCAACCAAAAAAAAAAAAAAACGCTCTATGGTGTAGTCAAAAAATTTACCTATGTGCTTGGCCAACAGGCCAAAAGAACGACGGTAACATCGTTTACAAATACTACTTATATTTATCGCTAGACTTGGCAAGTTTTAACAATTTTTCGTCTTCAGGCCCTTTTAAAAAGGACAAAAATTCTGAGCAAGTCTAACTGGAATTAATTCGAATTTTCAGCCCAGCTGCAAGTTGTTTATTTTTGTTTGATTGAAGATTTCCGGGATAGTACAGTAAAATTCCGGGATCCGGGACGACCTAACAAATTCCGGGATTTTCCCGGAATTCCCGGACGCCTGGCAACCCTAAATGGGGCTGAATAATTAGGTTTTAAATACGCACTGAAATCCTCTTGTTCATTTATTCTTTTCTCCATATGTCCTACTAATCTTTTAAGGCTTGCGCTTTCAGTCATCAAAACAAGTCGTTGAGTATTATTTCTTGCACACTGGACATATACGGACCTTATATGGATATGTGCAAAATACGCAGAATTAGTATCTATAGCAGAACATTTAGATTTCCAAAATACAAGATTTAAAAACCAATTTAACACTCCTTTGGTTATAAACCTGTTTTCGCATTTTCTACTTTTATACAATATCACTTAAATTTTATTATTAATTGCTAAATTGCTAAATTACCTTGTATGTACCTGCGTAATCCATTTACTATATTATCCTGTTGATATTACTCACCTTTTTTATACATACTTTCACTTTCACATTTTATACTTTTATACAATATCACTTAAATTTTATTATTAATTGCTAAATTACCTTGTATGTACCTTCGTAATCCATTTACTATATTATCCTGTTAATATTACTTACCTTTTTTATACATAAGCAGCATTCCTGGGAGACTTATCCCTAACAGCACAAAATGTCTTAAAGACGTCTTATTAAGATCCACTTTATGTCCGAACGTCTTAAGATATAGAAAAGACGTCCTATGGATATCTATTTAAAGATGTCTTTATGACATCCATTTATTACGTCCAAGAGATGTCTTTTAAATGTCAAAACATAGTATGTTTTTGGTTTCATGCTGTCTTACTGAACTAAGAAAATCCAAAGTTAGTTCACCCAAAACGAGAGTTGGTCAAACGCCATACCTCGTCGAACCTTAAATTTTCGTGACAAAGCGCGAGTTTCAAATGATGTCAGCCAAAAATCCACCGAAACTTGCAGTATTCTCCCTAATTACTCTGAGCCTGAAATCACATGCATCGGTGATCATCCATCCGTTGTGACCATGTGACCCTTGACCTATAGACACACAAAAGAGACAGCCTATCGACACTATTGGGGCGCATTCACAGATCGACGCCCGGGTAAACAACCGACCATTCAGAATCAGACGGCCAGCCTTCGTTGGCCAGCCGTTGTGTCGTTGTCGGAGGGGCAAATTACAAAAAATATTAAGTTGTACGTAATTTCTGGGGTTTTTAGGTCAAGGAATTCTTATTTGAGCACTAAATAAAGTGTAACTTGAACCTCTATAACTAAGTATCATGGTTACTGAGATATCATACATAGTGCAGTAAATTCAGCTAAAATTTTTTAATTCAGTATTAAAACGAGAGGCTGTATAAATAATGTCTAGATCAGACGTCAGACGTCCATAAGGCATCTTGCAAGAACATCTTTAAGACTTTGTTCTGTTAGGGTATATATTATTAGGCAATATAAAAAGTGCAAGCCTTTTTGGTATTTTAAATTTTCATGCTCTTAGATTGTTTCTGAAAACATTCCTTACATATCTCACTGAGATCTTATCAAAATTTGCGCCGGATTGTTTTGGCTTTTAAAGGAAACAACTAATCAAATATTTTTTTTTCAAGAAAGTTCTCTTTTGAAAGAAATTTTCTCAAAAAACAGCTTTTCTGAAAGCTGATTAACGAAATTCTTCAAAAATATTTTCTGGAAAACATATTTCGAACGTAAATTTTTTCAAAAACGTCCTAACAGCTTTTCCAAAGATGCTGTTTTGAAAACGAATTTATGAAATATGTTGAAAATATTTTCTCGATAACACGTATTTCGAAAGTACATTTGTTCAAAATCGACTTCAAAAAATATTTTTTTAAAAAAATAGGTAGGTACATTTTCCGAAAATATATATTTTTTTGAAAACAGTGTTTAGAATATTAAATTATGATCACTAGTAACTTGTAAAATGTTAATAACAAAAAGATGAAAAATGATTGGTTGCTGTTTTCTATTGGAAAAAGGTGCCAGCCTATGCACAGTGATTTATTTACCAGTCGATAGTGGTGACAACTGTAACGATAACAGGCCAACAAGAAGTCTGATACAAGTCATAGTTAAAAAGTCATTAAAAATTTGCTAATTTAATTAGACTAATAAAACTAACATAACAGAATTTTTTAACCCTTCATAAATTTCACGATCAAGAAAACAACAAAAAAAATTGTCATTACTCTTGTAGTTATTGCCACAACCGTCCTTGCGTCCATATACTCGTACGTATTACTATTAGATTGTTAGCATCCAATCTACCCCTTGTTAAAATTTGAAGCAAAGATGTTTGGTGTTGTACCACGTGATGTATCAGTACTTTTGACCGAACTCTCACTGTCAATTCTGACAACAGTTTAAGATGTGAGCTTTTCGGCTTCCTTTTCGTCTTTTTACCTTTCAAAAGTCAAGAAAAATTAGTTTTTATTTGTGTTAAGTGGATTAAAAGTTAATTATTATCCTATTTACGATAATGACATAGCTATAATATACCGATAATGCCAGTTTTAAACAGCATGAAGTGGAAAAATTACTACTTGTATTTCAGCGGTGGATAGTTTTCACAAGAATGTAAACTTAAGAGTGAAGACATCATTTTTAATAACAATTTGAGATTTTGAGGCAAAACGGGTAAGAACATTATGTAAATAAAGCAAGGCATCGTTTGGAAATCTAATTAAAACACATTGTTTAAGCTCGAATTAAAACTGAAAATAGGTAAGTATTATTTATTATAAATATTAATTTATATAATACATTATAATTAAAATCAAAATCTTCTTAAATAATTAATTACCTACCTAATTATGCAAAATCACTTTGTCTTTCTCAACTGACCATCGACATGCGAAACAAGACTTATTTTCTATCTAAAATATTATTAACTCTGTTTCAATATTGTACTTTATAAAGTATATAATAATTTATACTTACTGGTTTTTCTGATATTTTATTATAAATTAAATTAAAATTATTAGATTATTCACAAAATAACACTACGGCGAAATCGAAGGCTTGTCAGATTCGAATTTGAACTTTTGAGTACCTATGACAGGCGCGAGCGGCAATGTCATATTAAGTAATGACATTGCATGTTGCATGAGCAATGTAAATTAAGCTATGGAAGTAAATATCCCGTTCTAGTCGTTTTGAGGGACAACATACGCCCTTTAAACCTTCAGGGTAGGTTCTTTGAGACAATTTTAGGGCTTTCCATGGGCCTTGATGTAACGTTCCTGAAACGTAGGTGTACTTATAACTAAAGGCTGCAGTATGTTTATTGGGCGTAAAACATCGTTTTAAGGACGATTTTTACTTTCGTTTCTGGTAGGTACATTCTTTTTGTGGACAAACTACGCCCCACGAACGTTCGAGGTAGGTCCAATAAGGTTTTTTGAAAACGTTCCTGCTACATCCACTGGTCTCTATAAAACGTTCTTTGCGCGTTTTAAGTATATTTATGTGTCATTAGAGAAAAACAAGTTATGCACGGTCATTCTGCAAGTTCTGGATATCTGAAATGCTCCTAATGTCATTATACAATTTCAAGTCGTCGGCAAATAAGAGAAAATTAGAGGGAGCAATAGCGCTGCCAATATCATTAACGAACAAATTGAAAAACAAGGTACCAACGAAATATGGCTTCTGACATTAAATTGGCTTCTGGGCTTGCCTATATTGGTATACCAGAAACATGCGGACCGTTTCAACTACTCCGAAATTGGATGAATGATTTTAAAGAACATACCACAACTAACTTTGTAGTTTTTAATTTAGCTACATCGTCTAAGTAAGATAAACGATTTAATTTAGTATTACCATAACAATGACATTCTCGCCTGCTTGGACCCATTATTAATATAATAATAATTTTTGTTATAAAGATCCTCGTAAGATCTAACAAAAATTATGAAACGTTTTTCCTGTTTCTGACATTTCTTTATAAACTTGGCAGTTTGCTAGACCGTCAGCTTACTTAAAACTGTTTTAGTTCATGATCAAATACATACACACTTGTACACTTGTACACAACTTCACAGTGCTTTTTAGCGAGACTAAAATGTTTTCTAAATTGTGATAGCCTTACTGCATTAAAGAAAAAGTTTATTTTTTTGATATCATAATAAAAAATAATAATACCTATTACATAAATCATAAAATGTGTAGGCATTTGGCATAACCTACCATAACTAACTAACCTTGAAATTTATATTAGAAACAATGTACCTATATGGTTGAAGGACTCCCATCTGTTGCCATTTAGGAAACCAATAAATGTAATTATAATAAAATATAATCTTGTTACAAATCGATTTACTGAAATTACAGATTACTGTTTTGCTCGAAAGGTCCTAAAAAGTAAGGTGAGTTTTTTTTTGAAATTGAAAAACTACCAGAACACTACCAACATAATTTATTTTTCTGTGGTAAATGAGCTGCGTGATTATTTTTTAGCACTTTAGCGGTGAGTAAGAATTTAACATCTTTTTAAAATCCACAACCTTTTTTTAGGCAATTGAAATTGTCAAAACATTGTTGCTTATTAGGTATATTTTACCTTTTAAGCATCAATATGCTGTTCTAAACTTTCATGTAGAAATTTTTAAAATTGTAAGAAAAAGAATTGTGTCCAAAAAGAATTTTAAAATGTCTAGAGGTAGATGGAGGCCATTTCGACCACCTTTTAAAGGTAATAATGATAGTTTTGTTTTAGTCTCTTTTTATGTAGAGTACTTAAATCGATACTTATATGCAACAATTTTTTTGGTACACATGTATTTTTTGAGAATCGAATTTTTGAAAGGAAAATATATGTACTTACTTAAGACGTTTCCATTTGACATTTCAGACGTGCTACCCGCCCTTTAAAACATGTGTATAGGGTCGGGGGGGGGGGGGGGGGGGGGATAAATGTCACACATATTATAGAATATGTCCGCCTGCCTGCTTGTTATCTTGCAAACTTTTTATTAAATTATTTTACACCGTTCAAAAATCGATGGGTTTTTGACAAAACGTCGTAAGCGACAAAACCTAAGAGAAATTTACGTTCAGATTTACTAAGAAAGTTTAAGATTTAGTACTGGTTTAAATTAAGATCTTATAGTTGATCAGCTATGTTTTGACAGGTTTTTGCCCTGTCATTGTTAATGGGTCGTCATTAAAATCTTATCAATTATTTTGATATTTCAGCGATTTGCTTGGTTTCCAAATGATTTTCATCTTGGATCGAGTTGCTGTAATGAATTTAGTTCTATTATTGTCGAAAGTACGTACTATAATTGCCCTTTTCTTTATAAATTTGTGAAAAAGCTTAGAAATAAATTCATAGTATAATATTTAGTTGTCTTATTCTTACACTTGTCATTTCAAAACTTTTGGTTGTCAAATTAGACCGGACTAGCGTTGGAGTATCTGGCTGTTTATTTCTAAAGATGGAACCTTTAAAATTTATGAAATAATAGTTTTTTAAACAGGAAAATAGCTTAAAAAAGACTAAAAAGAGAAATAACTAAAATCTAATATTTTCTTAAAATGATGGAACATCCGAAATTTTGTCAAAAGGCAAAACTGGCGGTTGTATAGAAGGCATCGTTATGCCTATCTAAAGTGACCATCTAAATGGTAGTAAAATAATATCGTAAGCGACATAGTTTTAAGGCGGTTACGATTATTTGTCAGTAACACATCGGCGTTTGCGATATAAATAGGGCAAAATTGAGATTTGTTTGAAATAAAGTGGTGTTTACGATAAAAAAAATGCTAATTTTGATCACTTAAGATAAAGAATAAGGCCAAAATTATTTTAAATCGGTGGTGCAATATTGTAAGCAACAGTTTAAATGAATAATCTGGTTTCCAGGAAATTTGTCGCATACGATGTTTTGTCAAAAACGATCGATATTATATTATGTATCGTGAGTTAGGTACTTAGTTTATAATGCGATACGGCATTGTAACACTTTAGAATCCTCAACCCATAAAATAAATTTGCTTAAATATGCTCAGGTTTCTGAGCAGTGATTAAAATTTATGCTATGTATTTTCAGAAACCTGAACAAACCTGACAAAAAAATGTAAAATTTTTTGAAGAGGAATACTTTAATGTGTAATTTCAGAAAAAAAAAACAGGTTTTTCTAATGTCACTAATGTGAGATAATATATGGTATAATACCTTTGATAACGGAATAAAACAGAAATGTTTTAGATAATGTGATACAACGTTATAATTATAATATTACACAAAAGTAGCAAAAATGGTTATAATTATGAAATTTTGAAGAACAACAATGTGGTATTGCTGTTACTCAAAAATAGTCCATATTTTATGTTGAAATGCACATTAGAATTTGGCGATATTTTACTATAGTTTTTATTATAGTGTGCATACTGGCATACTCTGATACAAAGGTAGGTAAAAACCTACTTAGGTAATATTGATAAATTAAATGCCCATCTGCAATACAGAAGTGTATAATTTTAATTTCAAATACTGGAAAAAGGTTTTTCTTTCAGTTTTTTGTATTGGAATTTGTATAAATTTAACACAGTATCAATTAAATAAAAAAACGAACATCTCCAAGGATTTTGGATTGGCAATTGTTTGTTTTATCATTGATTAGGTAACATTTTGGGTAATTTCTGTATAAAAAAAATTTAACGCAATATTAAACTGACTAATAATCTTTTGTTTTTAACACTGAATTAAGATTTAACACTGGATTAAAGGTTTTATGCAAGCGGCTGTTAATTCCTTTATTGCTTTAGTCCGCTTCCGGCATTTTTATCAACATTTTTTCGTACCAATAAATACCCTTTCTAATATTAACTTATTCTAGAGACTTAAGGCCTTTAACCCAGAACGAGTTCATATTATCTAATAATTTTATGAAAATGGGGATACTAATATTGTCATATTAGACAGAAGTCCAATCATTTTTATGAATCAGGTCCCTAATTTAGATTAGAATTTTAGTATCAAAATTAAATTCATGTTTAGTGAAAGAGTCCATTAGTTGGTTCAAGGCATAAAGCGCACTAGCGTTTTCAGCTCGCGGTTTTTTTTCGCAAAACATTATATATGATGATGATAATACCATCATATTATGATGGTTAATAGTAATACACACATTTGAAGCGTTGTGTGTACTTTAATTTAGTGTGCAGTGGAACACAAATGTGCAGTGGAAAAATGACTTGTCCACCTCCGTCACCAATTTAAGTAAGCGGGTTCTATAGCTCCCCGAGCTACAATAATGGTTTGCACCTCGGTTTGAACAGTGAAAGAACCTTAATAATGCCTCTTATGTCCAGTGGAGAAAAACTTAGAATAAAGGCTGGTGGGTTCAGGTATGCTTAATAGTTTGTCTCTACTGTCATACAGGGTGTTATGAAATTCACTGAATATATTGAAGCCGGTAAATCCTGATATCAGTTCAGATTGAAAAATATTCATAAATGGTGTTTCGCTATAATAAGCTAGGTATCGACCTTAAAAAAAATTGTAAGCACTGCGCATCACTGGTAATAACCGCATGGCCTTATAAAAAAAGTGAGCTGGGTTGTGTTACCAAGTCTCTCGGCAATAATTCTATGTAACAAGTTCGAGGAAATAATATTTTTGTTACCTTTGGAGAAAGAAATCCTATTAACTCTTAAAAAATTAATCAATTTCAAAAAGTTAAAATACAATAACAGAAATAAAATAATCCAGAGAACAGCTCTTCAAACCAAAACTAACACCAAACTAAACACCCAGAAATGTTGTGTTTCCTATCTTATAATGCAAAACACTACGCGTACGATATTTTGTTAATACTAACAGCACTAATAAAGGGCTGAACACTATTTTCTTTTACTAATTAATAAACAGAAAACAAAAATTCACCCGGCGTTATTAATCTCATCAACAATGTTGTTACTAACTTCACTTCTGTCTGGACAACTACCGTAAAACCGGGTGACTTGAGACAGCCGGGTGACTTGCGCCACAACTTCATGTTTTTGTAAGATTGTTAAGACAGGTGGCAACAACTGTACTTTAGTAGAATTCGTTTGGTGTATTGGTGGGCCACCAATACACCAAACGCATTCTATTAAATTACAGTGTTGCCACAGTGTTTACCACACGTGAAGTTGTGGCGCAAGTCACCCGGCTGTCTCAAGTCACCCAGTTTTACGGTACTTGAAAAGGAGCACGTGTCGGATCTTTGGCGACCAATCAGATGGAGGCACGGCAGAGGCGGCAAATTTAAGGGCAGAGAATGTTTAATTTGTTATATTATTTGCCATTTTGTCAAGAAACATCATAAAAGTACAAAATGAAAACACTTGTGGTAACTAGTTAAATCGATATTTAGTAATAACACCGCTTTTTAGTTGTTTATTTATATTATGAAATAGAACGCGTCTGACAACGATCGTTAATCGCTCGTCTTCGTTAAAGTTCAAAAACAAGCTTCAGGTGTCAGTTTTGATTGCACACATTTTGTATTTAACAAAATGATGTTTTTTTTGACAAAATTTCCTGCTGTATTCATTATAATACTGTGTAGTTGTTCTCAATTAGTGTGATAGTAAATTATGGAAACTCTAGTGCTACCACCGGACTGGATGTGTTAGTAAATTATTAGAGGCTCGATGGCCACCGGGATCGTATTTGCGTTTTGATTTTTAACCTCTTTTTAAAGGCAGAGAGTTTAAGCTAGTAGGAAAAATGCTCATCTCATCATTAACGTAATAGGTAAGTCGTAATTGTTATTGTTACCGTATAACATAGCCTGTTTCATTCTGCTTACAATGTCAACCTAATTTCACGAGTGTATGGTCCGTATCTTCCCATATCAACTAAAGAAATTGTTATTAAATTACAAGACACATTTTTTTTGTACAATGCGTCTTTGGAATTATAAATGCTTTGGATTATTTTCGGTTTTCACTAAAACTGCTAGAAAGAAATGAGATGTCAAGATTATGTTTAAATTTGGCTGCGTCGCGGCTGGGTCGTTTGTTTCCCTTTTAGCCCATAACGTCATGCCTTTTAAAAGCATCGGATATGGGGGGCGGTTTAGAGTATTTTTCTTAAAATACAAAAATGTGCTATTTGGGGGAAAACGTATTGGGTATGTCTGTAACTCCCCCTGGAGTCACCCATTCTAATATATTAAATCACTTCCATAACACCCTGTATTTATTTATTATAGTTAAAAAACTTTTCAAGGTATTCTCTCACGTCTGAATATAATTTATCAAAATATCCCTTTTTACATCTTGCATTCGTAAATGGATGCACCCAGTACCGTTGCCGACGACTGCGGAGTTTCTTGCGCCTATGAAGAAATAAAGCCATGACACGCAGATTCGTCACACTCAATTTTTAAACAACTTGCTCTAAAATTACTGGCTTGCTCGGTAGTTCGTCATATAATGCATAGAAAAATTAAGGGATACAATGAAGTACATATAAACTCAGCACGCAGAAATCAGAAATCGCAGTGTGTACTTAAGGCGCGTTGTAGCGTAAATAAAAAACCGTGAACTAAAAACGCTAGTGTGGTTTATGCATATACGTATTACTACTATATTATTAGCATCCAATCTAACCGTTGTTAAAATTTGAAGCAAAGATAAAATCTGATTTTCATTGGTTTTGTACTACGTGATGTCTCAGCACTTTTGAAGTTTCGGCGGAACTGTCACTGTCAGTTCTGACAGCAGTTTAAAATGTGAGCTTGTCGGTTTCCTTTTCGTCTTTTTACCTTTCAAAAGTAAAGATTAATGTGTTTTTATTTGTGAAAAGTGGATTAAAAGTTAATTATTATCCTATTTACGATAATGTCGTAGCCAATGTAAATATAATGCCAGTTTTAAGCAGCAAGAAGTGAAGAAATTACTTGTAGTTTTAGCGGCGATATTCTTCACAAGAATGTAAACTTAAGAGTGAATACATCATTTTTAATTTTTAATTTGGGATTTTGGTATAAGGTAATTTTCACCACAATGGGTAAGAACATTATGTAAATAAAGCGAGGCATCGTTTGGAAATCTAAAAAAAAAACACATTATTTAAGTTCGAATTAAAACTCAAAATACGTAAGTACAATTTATTGTAATCATTAATTTATATATATAATACATTATAATTAGAAGCAAAATCTTCTTAAATAATTAATTACCTACCTATACAAAATCACTTTGTCTTTCTCCACTGACCGTCAACATGCGAAACAAGATCTCATTTTCTATCTAAAATATTAACTCTGTTTCGATATTGTACTTTAAAGTATATAATAATTTATACTTACAGGTTTTTCTGATATTTTATTATAAATTAAAATAAATATTCACAAAATAACGCTACGGCGAAATCGAAGGCTTGTTAGATTCAAATTGGAACTTTTGAATATGACTGGCGCGAGCGGCCATGTTGTCGTATTTGGTGTTTTGATTAGCGGACGGTAGTAGTATTGAGTTCACTGGCTGGGCAAATCACGTGGTGATTTATGAGGGGTGTTCAGGACATCACGTGACTGGTTAGCAATTGTTTCCAAAGGCTACGTCTTTGCTTCAACATTTTTTCGTCGTTCGCTATATAGTAGTAATACGTATATGGGTTTATGCCTAGAGTCTTTTTTCGAGCCTGTTTTTGCGCAAGACATGTTTTTTGTAGTTTTGCTTGAAATCCCTAAAGCCATAGGGTACCTCGTGGCTCAACATCAATGCATGTGCATGTGCAAGTTGTCTAATTTGACACAGTTTGTAGAAAAACATGGTCATAAATTAAAATAATTATTTTTAGCAATGGCGACGTAAAAAACAGATATATTGGACTAAAAGAATTAGCTGACGATGGTTTAATATTTGTTTCTTGTTTAAACAGTCCTAAGGCTCAACAGCTAGTAAGTAGTAGTGAACTAACGGTAACGGACCTCCGCTTCTGCTTCCGCAACTGCAGAAGTTTTTTCAATAGAAATTTAAGAGAACTATTTCAATTTTAGCACGTAGAGTTGCCAGTGAACAACTATTTAATAGAGGTGATTATGATTAGATTATGGTTTAATAGAGGTGATTATGAATAGAGTTCGTATTTTAATAATACATGAGGCAAAAATCGGGGTCGGACTGGTGGAAAGTGTATGTAAATAAAATCAATATCAGACGTTGTCAGGTTATATTTATGAATTATTGGCGACTTAAATTAAGGAAGCCAGCTGCAATCAGCTGGTTTTTAACGGGGAAGAAGGGCTTGCTAGACGACACGATAATGAGAACAAAGACGAAACGAAAACATTCCCCGTTATAGTAGTTGGCAAATTGGCTAAAGAGGACGCTACGTTCTTAATTTGTGTCGCCGGTTGCTCTTGAAAAAATATCAAAAATCTTTTAAGGGGCTTGTCACGACCAAAAACTACTTTTTAAAAAACTGGTGGTTAACCAATAGGATTGAAACTTAGTACAACTAGACAGTTATAAAAATATTATCTTTTAATGTAAATACTGTTGATTTTTCTATGGTTGTCTTGCAACACATAAAATTTATCAGAAAAATATAAAAACAATATTTCATTTAACAACATTTTTTGCTCTGCGGTGGAGGCTGGCCAAAAATTTAATTTCTCGCAAATTTCAATTTTTTTCTATCAAAGGTATTTCCAATGCATTCTTTTTTAACCTCTTCGAAATTGTTATGGGTTATGATTTCCGTTTAAAAAATATCCAAAATAGTTCCTCGCCGCCGTTCTTGATATTTTATTATTAATTAATTATGTTTATACACAAAATAGTACTATTTATATAATCATTAAGTTAACCTTAGTATCCTGCTTGTTTCCTTTATAATTTGTAAAAATGATAAGCTTTAATTTTAAAAACAGGTGGGTAAAACATATCGTTAACAAAGAAAAATTTATAGTTATCCTTTATTTCAGTTGAAAATGTATGAACTTATTACTAAATCTGTCAAAAAATATGTTTGTTTCTTTTTGTTATATCTGTGTATACAGGTTGTCTGAAAGTCTTAGTATTGGCAAATATCTTTGCTATTAATAAAGATAGACACCTTTAAGGTGTATCTTATTGGTTAATAAATCTACTATTTTATGTAATTTAACTTTTTCAACCCCCCTGAGGGGTTCGTTCAGGATGGCGGGTTTTTCCCCTCACTGTGACGTTTTTTCATCCAGGGTCGTCTATAATACCATAGTTTTCACCATAGTTTATCATGGAGTTGGGCTGTACATCTTTTAACAGGTTTTGCAAATTATCAAAATAATAATTGACAATCTCTTGGGAGAATCAGATGCACGGGCCCTCTTAATGTTTTCACAGATCCTCTGTGTAAGGGCTGCCTTATGCCGCAGTAAAAAAGAATTTGCCTAGTCTAGTCCTGCTAGATTATTTTGGAATTTTGTCATTTTTACGCCTTTTCTGTCCAAGTAGCCTTTGACAGTGTAGCGAAGATCCAGTTTATCCTATGGATAGCCCTATTCCTCTGCCAATACTAAAAGTTGCACCAAATGTTCTTCTGCTTCTGATAGGGCTGTCTGACCTTGCGTTTAAACTGGACCTCTATTATGCCTTGATGGTGTTGACCTTGGGATGCCATAAATCTCATCGGCCTCTCGTAGGCTGATTTGGCCTCATCTGTACTGATTTAGGGCATTTAAAGTGTTTGGGCACTATAGTTTTGGTAAAAATTTGTCCCAGGCATTTTCTTGTACTCTCTGACCATTGTCCCGATTGATCCCTACAAGTGCCATTTTTTTTATTAAAAAATAAAAAAAACAACTACAATATTTTTTATTATTTTTTACTTGCCGTTTACAAAACACTTCAGTGTATCATATAGTCAGTTTCTGATCTCCTACTCCAATGGGAAATGTTTCCAGGCAAATTTTTTCCATTTACAAGAAACCGCGAAAATTTTGTTAGTTTTGAGCGCACCTCTGCCTTCACAGCGCGACACCGAACCCCAGAAGAGCAAACCAGAGAGAAGCGACAAAATACGTCGGCACCTTTGATGTTGGGGGTATAAAATTTTGTGACCTCGAGTCTAAATAATAGACAGTTGGCCGGTATAATTTGGTGTAATAAAGGTGTATATGTACTTACGGTTCAGGATCCTTTGGAAACGTAAACATGCTAAACCCTTGCCCCTCTTTTGAATGGCACCCACGAAACGTGCAGGTATTACGAAGCATAATTTAAGAATTTTTATAAATCACAGCAACAAATTAAGCACTTAAAACTTAGCATCAAAAATAGTTTTCCAAACACAAAACAAACTCATCGACTATCGGACTAAAAATGCCGGCGAGCGCGAGCACCTGTTTATGACAGTTGACCGAGTTATCCCCCACTTAAATGTTTTCGGCCGGACTCGATTATGTCGCTTCTCTCTGGTTTGCTCCTCTCGGACAGAACTAACAGGTGGCTTGCGGAAATGCGAATACAAGCTCCAGCATGTTGACTGAGTTCTGAAAACATCACTTCGAGTCACCGTGGCGAGTTATTTGTCCGAAAACAGGTATGTCCCGATTCACACCCGCGTCCCGATTCGCCCCATTTGACGGTACCTTTATTTATTTAATAGTTGTTCAAAATGACCACCATGAACTTCTTGGCAGTAATAAAGTCGATTTTGGAACTCTGCCAAAAAGTAACACCTGCCATTCTCGAAAATGTGAGAAGTGAATTCCAAAATCGACTTTATCACTGCCAAGAAGTTAATTGTGGTCATTTTAAACAACTTTTAAAGTAATAAGAGAAATATATGTAGTTAATTTTTAATTTTTTTCACGATTTGTAATTTTGAAAGGCTTGCCATTTAAAAACGAATTAAGATACGGGCCTCGGTTTGCGGTAAAATGTTTCTTTTTTGAAGACCTTTAAAATGACGTACCACACGGCATAGAGTTGCATTTTAAAAAATTTAACGCCCTAGCGTCCACCCTCAAGGGTGTTAAAACCGTTAAATTACATAAAAAGTAGATTTATTAACCAATTACTGGAAATTATTTCATAACTTAATGTTTCCTACATCTTTCTAGTGTCATTATGAAAATAGCCCATTTAAATATAAGATCTCTTATACCTCATCTCGATGAATTGAAACAAACTATAAATAATAATAATATTGATGTAATGTGTGTGTCCGAAACTTGGCTTAACAGTAATATAGATTCTGCTTCTATTAATATTCCTGAGTATAAATTATGTAGAAAGGACCGTGACGGTACAATGCGAGGTGGGGGAGTTGCAGTCTTTGTGAGTAGTAAGCTTAAATTTAAAATTTCATTGGTCGAATTTAATCTTAACTATAGTTTTGAGTACATTTTCTTAAAAATATCAGTACACACAAAAACTCTGCTCTTGGGAACGGTGTATAGGCCGCCGAGAAATAATTTAAATTCCTTCGTCGGTCAACTGGATGATATGTTTTCGTTTTTGCTGCCCACTGTTGATCATTGTGTACTTGTGGGTGATGTGAACGTGAATCTATTTAACTTGAACAACCCTCTTTCTGATTCGATGAGTACATACAGCATGTCTCAATTGATTAGTGAGGCAACACGTGTTACTTATACTAGTCAGTCCTTGCTAGATCCAATTTTTATCACCTGCCCTGAGGAGGTAAGTCACAGAGTCACGTTAGATATTCATTACTCTGATCACAGGCTTGTTTTTTGTAATCTTTCCATAAGAATCAATAAACACAAACAAAAAATGGTTAAAATTCGTGACTTTAAGTACTTTAATCACAATAATTTTTTATTGGATTTGCTTAATATCCCGTGGCATAGTTTTTATTATTCTAATGATATCAATGAGAAAATTAAATTTTTTACGGACAATATTATAAACGCATTCAATGTTCATGCGCCCGTGCGCACTATATAAGAGTCAGCAAGCCAAAGGCTCCATGGTTGACAGATGTTATAAAACTAATGATGAAAGAGCGTGATTTAGCATTGACCAAATTCAAAAATACTAGGAATGAAGAAGATAACAATCGATATAAACAACTAAGAAATTTTGTTTTGGCTTCCATAAGGCGAGAGAAGAGTAATTACTCTACAACCATGTTTAATCGGAGTGACAAGAAGGGGTGGCGTGCTTTGAGAGAAATGGGTGTTGGCACTAAAGATCGGGTTGAGTTACCTTCAGAGCTTAGCAAGCCTGATGATATTAACAACTATTTTTCCTCCTTTGTAAACAATACGAATGGTAATTGTCGGAATACTGTAGAATACTACAATAGCAATAGGTTTAACCCTGGAATAAATTTTAGTTTCAAGTTAGTCACTGTTGCAGATATCGAGAGAATAATAAACTCTATTAAATCCAATGCTGCTGGTAATGATTATTTCTCTTTAAAAATGATTAATTGTTGTCTACCAGCTATGCTCCCCCAGATCTGTCATATCATAAATTCTTGTTTAGAGCAGGGTTACTTTCCCACAAGCTGGAGAGAGGCCATTATACATCCTATACCTAAGGTAACTAACCCTCTTGCTTTATCTGATTTGCGGCCTATAAGTTTGTTGCCAATACTTTCCAAAATTTTAGAAAAGGCCATTTGTGTTCAAATTTATAGCTATCTTACTGCTAATAGTATATTGCCTGAGTGTCAATCTGGCTTTAGAAAGGACCACAGCACCACAGCAGCACTTTTGCATGTTATTGACGATATTGTTAAAGCTGTGGATGATAAAAAGGTAACGGCATTGGTGCTGTTGGACTTTTCTAAAGCGTTTGACACGGTCAATCACTCAGTTTTAATTTCAAAACTTAAATACCTGGGGTTTGATCAAAATTCTTTAAATTTTTTTAGTAACTATTTATCAAATAGGACCCAAAGAGTAATAATTAACGAAGAGTTATCTAGAAGCACCCCCGTATCTAGCGGGGTGCCTCAGGGTTCTATACTGGGTCCTCTGTTGTACTTAATCTATACATCTGATATGTTTTCTAGACTCAAGACATGTTCTATACAAGGATACGCTGATGATACTCAAATTTATCTTAATTTTGATTCAGACGACGATGATTATGCGAGAAATGCCATTAATGAAGACCTTAACATTATTAATAATTTTGCATTTTCTCACAATTTAATTATCAATCCTAAGAAATCATTTTATATATTGTTTGGCAGTCACAGGCCTGAATTAAGCACAAATTTTTCTTTATCAATTAACAATATACTAATTCCATATACCAGTTGTACAAAAAATCTAGGTCTACTTATTGATAATAAACTAAAATTTGTTGAGCATGTGAACCAGCTGCTTAGAAAGTCTTACTGCTCTTTGAAGTTACTTTATGCCCACAGAAAAGAGTTTTCTTTTAATATCAGAAAGAGATTATGTGAAAGTTTGGTTCTTTCGGTTTTTAACTATGGCAATATAGTGTATGGACCATGCTTGGATATTGCTACTAGAAATAGAATTCAAAGAGTTCAGCGAACATGTTGTAGATTTGTGTTTGGTTTGAGGAAGTATGATAGTGTATCTGCACGGCTTAAAATTTTACGCTGGTTACCAATGGCTCAACAGTGGGAGATTAATTTACTATCTTTTACTCATCGCTTGTTGCTCACGGGAACTCCTCCTTACCTTCGCCGAAAACTTACTTTTAGATCAAATCAGCATTCCGTCCACATAAGATCGGGTCATTTATTAAGTACTCCTAAACATATAGAATGGTATTTTATCAACGCTCATTTTCATATATTGCTGCTCAATTGTACAACAAAATAGATCCTTTAATCAAGAAATCTCTACCGATAACTTTTAAAGCCAAGATTAAACAATTATACTATGCAAAGTTTATAACTTAACTAGTAATCTGTGTCTTATGACTTTAGGGGTGACAGTTTTTTTGCTTTGGATTGCTTGTGCGAGGGGAGCGGGCGGGTGCAGAGGTGTTTTACTGCATTTGTTATATCTACATACCTTTCGTTGAACTTTAGAGATAAATTGAGTCTAGGCCATCTACTTCGCTTTCATTATGTTTAATGTCCTTACATTTAGGTTAATTGTAAGAGTAGCTGTTTAGCTAAAATTCGCCTAATTGTATTGTTTTGTAAATTTTGGATTCTTTTCTTTAAATAAAGACGATAATTAGACACACCTAAAATTTGGTGTCACTACTAGGTCTTTTCGGACGCCCTGTATTGTGTTCCAAGAAACCCGTTCCTGGGATGTAATATTTAAATCCGATCTCTATGAGTGATGTGAAAAGAAACAGACATGGCGACAAGGCTGCTAAACTTCTGTTTTCCAAATACACTTTGCCTCTATTAAATTTTGATACTTAATATCAGATTTGTTTAAAACAAATACATAGAATAATAAATTACTCCTGAGTTTTTTTTAACTCAAATTCTATATTTTTAGTGGTCACTGCAGATTTTGTTTCCGCTTCTGTTATAAAATTTTTAATATCCGTTCTCATTTCTGCTTTCGTTACATTTCCCTTACATCACTAGTAAGTAATTTAAGTAAATGTTAGCAAGGAATTTGTAAACATCACATTCATTGAGTTATGATGTAAAATACCGTTAAGAATAGTCGAAAAATGTCCTTTTTGAATAAAGATGTTTATTATTACCTAAATGTTTAAAGCAAAACTAAAATATCGAAAAGTTTTTTCTTTCGTGACATATTATACGCAATATGCTTTTAAAATTAAGTCTCCCGCCCTGGCAACTTCGAGATAACTTGAGATGTAACAGGGAATTGTTGGTGGCACAAATAACAGAAAAATTAAACATTTTGTATTGCAGCGACACTTTTCTCCCAAAATATTTGTACTTATAAGGTAAAGTAGCATTTGGCCTCTTCAGGTATTGGATTTTTTTGTCAATATTTTAGATAGTTTTGAAATTGGTATACGTGTTGTTTCAGGATGAGAAAAAACACTCCTTCCTCAATTTAATTGTACCGGATAGATGGCGCTACATACGGAATTTTCATACTTTAAAAACACTTCAATTTTTTGCTAATACATTTTAATTAAAAAATAGGATTCTCCCTTTTGCGGGCAAAAAAGGTATACTGGAAGCCACGGTTAGATGCAACTTATTCCTTAGTTATTAGTGGAGACTAGTTTTGGATTTATGATATGCTTAGATATTTGGTGAATAGTTATCACTACAATAAAAGAGATGTATTTGGTCCCCGAAATTAGCCTCGACGCAACACTTTTCGACCAACACCTACTAAACTATAGTCAATAACAAAAATTAACCGGTAAAATAAAATACGTTTCATCCGAGGTAAAGAGGCAATTATTTTTTGTCTAGAGTAGACACGAGATTTATATTTTTTATTTAAAAGTTTTATACAGCCATTAACATCTTAAAGAGTGGTCCTGGACTTTTAGCAGAGTTCAGTAAATAATAATCGAATTGACCTGCCGTAGCACCTTTTTTTAAAATCTAACTTTAATGCTAGCCGAGTCTTTTAAGAATTAACTTACCCCATATTTTGTGATTTTTAGGTTGAAAATCCCAAAGTAGCTGCATGTTTTCTTTTTCAATATTCGAAAAATGATTTACATGGGATATCACGACAAGTAGGCATTTTAGATTCACATTAAATTTTTTATAAAAGTTTTGTTGTCTAAAATATTAAAACATCTTATAGTGTATCTCCTGTGCTCAAGCATTTCATAGTAGTCCAATTTTTGACGCAGTATCATAGAACGTTTTTCTTTAGGTTCGCATTGAAGGAATAATAGAAAAGTTGTCAGAAGAAGTTACCCAGCGATTTTACGACTCTCAATCACTCTATGCTAAAATAAGAAGTAGTTTTATTAGAGAGCAAGGAGCAGAAGTAAAATGGGATGATTTAAAAAGAAGACATGATGAACTTTTGGACAGAGTTAACAAGGGAGAAGAAGAATTAAAAATGCCGGATTCCTTGTAAGTTGTTAATAACTGTTATCATTTACATGTAAAAAATTGCAAAATATAATTTACAATTTAATAAACTATTTATTAAAAACATAATACGGTGGAGTCCGGTTATAAAGAAATTCAAAGACTAGCGATATTACGTAGTACTAAGTAGCACGAGAGTATGCAGGCCTACATTTGCCTTCATGACGGGGAATGGTGACTAGCCTCCAGTCCTCAAGTCACAAAATTAGAATACAATATGATTGTTGATACCTTGACCTTAATTGAAAAGACGTAAAAGTCAACACTTTTTCTCTTGAAGTACTAATCTTTATTTCATAAACCTGAGCGACCTGGAAAATATTCAGACGCCATTATTTTTGTCCGTATTTTTTTTATTTAAAATGCTTTGTTCGGCCCCAAGCATTATTAAAAATAAAATGATAGATCTAAAGGCTGCAAGTCAAAAATTGTGTTAGGTGGCAGGAAGATTATGCATCCTGAGTCAGAGATTTCTAAATGCGCAAGGCGGTTCTAGACAACAATAAAGTTTTTCTTTTCTTTCTTTAGATGACGAACTTCTATGGAAACCCAACTGAAGCATGTAAGACGTTTTATGCGGTCGTTCGTTATTTTTTTTTTATCTTCTGACAACTCACGAAGACCGAAGTCTAAGTACTATGTACCGTGGGTGTACTCTAGAAATCCGACTCACACATCCAGAGCTAGAAACATCCGTAGGGATTTCACCAGCCCTTTAAGAGCATGTGTGGGGTGGGACCACCTCGGTCGAGAAAGAATTCCTCTACCACCTTCCAACAATTACCAACCATAAAATATCCATGGTCGAAGCGGGATTCGAACCCGCGACCTCTCGGTGGCAAAGCTGGCGCCGTACCAACTCGGCCACTGGAGACCCCCTTTATTAGTTATAAGGGTATTTCGATATGTATACCAAAGGATAATGAAATTAGTGTCTATAATTTACCCATTTAAGATAAAATAGTGAAATTTAAGATACCTATTCCGGGTAGATATGTTGCACATTTTAAACAAAATGAGTCGAGGCGACCAGTTTTGTTAAGATGATACATGAATAACTGTCAGAAATCATCCCTCTCTACCTGCAACCCACAAGCTAAGATCGGAACGTGAAAGTGTACCATACTATAGTCCCTGGCAGGCTAAATTGGTTTTTATATCTAAACCTGAAAGAGACTATTTACAGACAAATGCATTCAGATCGATTACACTTTATTCATCTAACAGTGGATTGATAAGCATATTGTCACGGGATCTTATCTAAAATACTAAAACCCTGGCTTCATTATTAATTCTGCAGCTATATTTATTAATTTAAAAAGAAATAATTTATATTTTACACATTTCTAAAATATCCCAAAATGAGTCATACCTGTATACTGTCTAAAAGCGTGTGGCCGGAGGAAAATGGCTCGGGACATCGTAGACTCGCTTGCGTCGAGGTAATCACTGACGTCCTACGGCTGTTCACTGCCTCGAGGTCGACCACTTCCAGCCCTACCGCCGGGCTGACGTATCGACATGCGTCGAACGGTGCGTAGGAAGGGGTGACCCAGGAACGAGTGAAAAGCAATTTTGGTGACACTTTCCCCCTCCACGGAAAACAAAAATCTGAAGGATTTTTGTGTCTCAATTCCCTAATTCTATTCTCTATTACAATAAAAAAACAATCTCCTTTGGGTTTAATAAAAAAATAACAATATACAATTTAAAAAGCTGCATTTTTTGCGTTTGTCTTCATTCTTTCTGTTTCTGGAGAGTGCTTATGTGTGTTAACACTGTCCGTTGGAGTTTTCCGACTGCTGTTGTTGTTGCCAATTTTGATATCTACTAGTTTGCTGCTCTGGACGGCGACCGTTTTGTTCTCGACCATGTTGATTTGGCGTCCATCTTGGTCTTTGGTTTTCTAAATTTCGTTGACCCCTGTAGTTTTGGTTATTTCTGTTCTGCGGGTTGCTGAAACAAACTCTTGCCTTGTGACCTGGTTTTCCACACTGAAAACATACTGGCCGACTGTCGGTAGTACGTGGTTGCCAGTTTTTAAAATTTCGGTTTTCTCTTCTGTCTTGATTTTTATTTAGCATCGCTTTTCCAATTTCTTCTCTCACAACTTGTGTAATTTCCTCCATTAAATTCGATCCCGTTTTTTCTGGCTGAACCTGCTGACTCGTCCCTGTTACTTTTTCTGACATTGACAGCTGTGCGAAAATTTCCGAAGCATGGCTTATTTCTTTTTCAGCGTCGTTTATGGTTTTAACGAGCTCTTGTACTTCTGCAAAATTTTTTGGCTGCCTAAGCTTGATTTGGTAGGCGTATGTGGGTAGTAGACCTTGTTCAAAATGTTCCCTTCTAATTTCGTCCTTCATTTTTGGATCTACTTTGTCGCATAAGTACACCATTTCCCGTAGATAATTCATTACGTTTTCACCTGGCTGCTGTCTTCTATAACGTAATTTTAGTTTTGTTTCGTTTACATACGTGCTAAACGAAAATTCTTTTTTCAGGTCTTCTACCGTTGCTTTCCAATCGGAACCTGGGTTTCGTATTGCATAAATTTGCAACCATGTTTGCGCTTGACCCAATAAATATGACGAAAAATAACACAGCTTAAGGTTGTCATCCCAGTTATTAATCAAAGCTTTTCTTTCATAGTCTTCCAAAAATACACTTAAATTATCGCAATCCGGATTATACGAACGCGGCGCTACAAATTGTGGAACAGCCGGCGTTCTGCTCTGATTTATGAGATTTCCTAACGTGCAATTCAAGGTGTTCGGCATTTTTGAAAAAATATTTTTATCAGATTTTGGGGTTATCTCGGCGTTACTTGGCAATAAAGTTAGTGAATCGTTTGAAAAATTTTGAGAACTGGAGCTATTGCTACTGCTATTTTCCGCTGAAATTGACGACTGTATGCTTTCCGGCGAGTTATTAAATATTAATGACCTTCTAACACTGTCTTTACTTTTAGGGGTTGATGACGTTTCAACAACTTTGTCGTTTTCTTTAGTACCGCTTATTTCCTTGTTTTCCGCCTTATTTTTATTTTCTGTTACTCTATTTCCTGCCTTCTTAGAATGACTTCTTAACACCATTAATTTTTCCATGTAGTAACAAAAGTGCAAAGTTTTAAAAAATAACGCATCCTTAAATATTAAAACCGCGATCAAAAATTTATTTTTAAGTCTTTCTCCAAACTAGTAAAAAAAAATACGTAGCAATTTTCATACTGTATAACTGGCATAATTTTAATTTTGCTTATTTTTAGAATTCAAACCCAAAAAGGCAGAAGATATTCGTTAAATAAAAACAACTCAATAAAGTTAAAAACAAATTTTAAACAAGTTTTCTACCGGCATTAGTTACTAAAAAAAAAACCCAATAATTAAAAAAAATTCAATATGTATTTTACAGAATTAAAAATCATTTGAAAATAAACTAAGTTTTTCCAACGAAAACGTATCTAAATGTAACATAAGCCAATAAAATATTTGTTTAAAAACGCTCTAAATAAATTTCAAATATAAAATAATATCGTTAAAAGCATGAAAGATTGTTCACTTCACACGGAATGTACGTAAAAAAACATTTGGTCAATCCGCAAAAAATAAAAAACGATAACCTTGATCATGACCTTTTTAAGAATTTTTACCAGCAAATATCATTTTAATAATTTTATATCTATTTCAAAAATACATTTTTCCATGTAAAACAAAATATAAAATCGATACCTATAAGTAGTTTGCGAATTTTGCAAAAATTAATAACGAAACATAAAAGGCAATTATTCAGAAAACACGGCCGTTCTGGCCGAAACACGGCGACCTCCACCAAAATTGTCACGGGATCTTATCTAAAATACTAAAACCCTGGCTTCATTATTAATTCTGCAGCTATATTTATTAATTTAAAAAGAAATAATTTGTATTTTACACATTTCTAAAATAACCCAAAATGAGTCTACCTGTATACTGTCTAAAAGCGTGTGGCCGGAGGAAAATGGCTCGGGACGTCGTAGACTCGCTTGCGTCGAGGTAATCACTGACGTCCTACGGTTGTTCACTGCCTCGAGGTCAACCACTTCCAGCCCTACCGCCGGGCTGACGTATCGACATGCGTCGAACGGTGCGTAGGAAGGGGTGACCCGGGAACGAGTGAAAAGCAATTTTGGTGACAATATGAGGGCAAACGCTTTTTCTCTACGAGGGTCCACTTCATTAAAACCATCATGCTTGTCAATCTGGAAAATCGTGTGAACCTGCTCTTCACCATCTGATGACAAGAGTAGAACCTGCACTCGTAAACCAAGAAATTGGACTTGCAATAGCATCAATGATAATGGCTCTAAGATACGGAGTAAGCGAGCCCATCCTTTGATGGACGAGCAGGGTTATACACTAGGGATCCAATCCCTGGATCCCGTAAAAAATTCATCTTTTTTAAGATCCCGGGGTTATAATGTGAGATCGCGGAATTTCGGTTGTAAATTTTATTTCTAAAAATCGCCTTCCGTAATTCTAACAGCGCGCTCAGGTGTTTTGCGTTACTTGCACGATCCAAATCAAAAGGAAACTGAAGGCTTATTTCAGATTTTAAAAGCAGTCTGTTAAGCAAGATTTGCTGGCACTACTAGAATGCCTTCAAGACAATAAATATTTGTTAGAGATATCGTCTGATAGCTCCGATGTCGAAGAAAATATACCAATTGCTACTCTTGAAAAACAACTTAAAGCGAAAAGTGAGAAAGGCAAGTGTCATTATCGGAAAAACTAACTCACAAACAAAAACATATCACTTACATCAGTAATGCCAGTATTCAAAACTCAAAGTTTGGAAGTTAAGGTATCTCAAGATATGTTTCTCGGCAGCGGGTTTGATTTTAACCAAATTTCATTCTTCTCTGCTAGACGAAACATTGGTTAATCTCATCTTTTTGCGTTATTTTCTTCGAAACATTAGTATTTTCTTATCTAACTGTGTTAGAAGAAAATACGGCAAATTTTGGCATGTAATTCAGCGCTCTGAGGGGCATATAGCCCGGAGAATAGCTGTTTTACCATTATTTGTTGAAATCCTTATTGTATAAGGAATTTTCAGAGTGGTTAGAGAATTGATTCCCAATTTTTGCATATTTATATGTACCCCTGACAAGTAGACTTCATTCATATTTTTAAAAATTTTACCTTACGGTAAACTCTACTCTGACTGCTTGAAACTGCTAATGGATGGCGCTGCCTCTGTCTCACTGCTTATGCAGTACAACATTGTAGCTTTAAGGGATTACTTTTTCGGAAGGTAGGTATGTTCTAGAGATGAGCGATATCGTGATATTTTAATATCTATGATATCTGATATCATTACTTTTTGATATCAGTGATTTAAAAGCGTGACGTGATCGCGACTTTCGAGTAGGTAACAATTTGCGAACAGCTTCAACAAAATGTCGTGAATTGCGATATATCATATCACTTACTTACTACTTTAACAATTTTGGAACGGTTTTCGGGTTCAGTAGCTATCTGCACCTGTGCTCAGTGCTGTACATGTCATGCACGGAAATAAAACAACAATATATCAAATTTATAATCAAATTAACTTATTAAATTTATAAAAACAACAAAGTGGGTAGTAAATTCGTTGGTACACAAACAAAACAAACACATAGGTTTGTTCAAACTAAAATAAAATTCTTGCCTAGTATCTAAGCTGGTAACGTTTTCCTAAAAAAATAAATGGGTACCTATTCTAAAGTATTCTTTAGAAAAAAAAAGAAAAATCAAAAACATATTTTTGATCGCTTAAAATAAGTTTAAGTAATAATCATATAACAAACTTACCAAATTACGATCGTCCAATGTAAGCGAAATTGCAGGGTGCTTATAATTTAAAAAGACAGTTTTGCTTGACATATTATATTACATTTTGCAATACTATTTTTTTCACTATCAATTTCAAAAAAATTCCATAAATAACTTCTCTTTCTTTTTTTAATAACACTAGACCTCGCACTAGACATAGTGTAACAGCAACCAAAAAACGAAATGAAAAAAATATACGCTCCAGTCTCCAACCCCAGTTGTTTTATTCATCTAATCCACAAATTGATATACAATATCAGTGACCACTGGCACTGATATCACATTTCACGAATATCAAATACTAAAAATAAGGTCCCGTAACTCCGTGATACGCGATTCGCGACATATGCGTTTCATAAAACGTTAACCGGACTTAAGGCACGATATCCCTTGCAGCCAATACATTCTTCACGGTGACATACGCAAAATCAACCTTATGGATAGATATCACTTTTCACGTCACGCTTTTACACGGACTCTGGTAGCAACTGTTACTTGTGATTTTTAGATATCAGTGAAAAAATATCAGTTCGTGAAATATCGCTCTTCTCTAGTATGTTCGCCTATCCTGTATCTGTGAGAACTAACGAGTTCGAAATCGGTCTGCAGGTGACGACATTCTAACTAAAGAAAAAGCTTCCTTCTTCCTGGTAGTTTCTTGCATTCGAAACATTAGTATTTTCTTATCTAACTATGTTAGAAGAAAATACGGCAAATTTTGGTATGTAATTCAGCGCTCGGAGGGGCATATAGCCCGGAGAATAGGAATAGCTGTTTTACCATTATTTGTTGAAATCCTTATTGTATAAGGAATTTTCAGGTGGTTAGAGAATTGATTCTCAATTTTTACATATTTATATGTATCCCTGACAAGTAGACGTCGTTCATATCTTTAAATATAGACTTCTTATTGGAGCTCGATATTATTCCTTCTTCTTTGAAGCTATATTACCATTTTTTAAATGGCCAGAATATTATTGGCAACCAATGAAGTTCTATTATTCCTTAGAACAGCGTTTCCCAAACTTTTCTGCTTGTGGACCCACTTCGAAAAATGATAATTTCTTGCGACCCACGTGAATTTTCAAACAAAAAAACACGGAATGGACAAAACAGAGTTTAGATTAAAACATGTTTTTAAACACTAAATCTAAAAATTTAGTCAATAATCCTTATATCATGTTAATTAAAATAAACACTCCAATAAACCATATAAAAGGTATTAGAGAAATAATAAAAATTAACAACATTTCTATTGTTGGCTGAAATATTACTTCTATTGCTCACGGACACTCTTTGGAGAGGTTAAAATTGTGCTGTTGGTATTTGTTAAATAGTCTTTAAGCTTGCAGCCTCTGTGTTTATCGTGTTAAAGGTACGCCAAAAATTATAGCTTTTTTTGCTATTCTGGGGCTTGGAGCAACTCATTTCAGTGTTTTATAGTATGTAAGTAAAACAAATCTAAAAAGCTTTGCAATAAAAATAAGTATTTCGATTAAATAAGATGAACACAAACACACAAATAAACGTTTACTGAAAACAATGATATATTTTGAATTGAATTTAGAATAGGGTATTACTGCATCAAATAATTGTTATATTTAAACAACCTATTAAAAACCAATGGAACCTAATATTGTAAGCAATCTTATAACATACTGGTTAACAATGATATAGGTACTAATCATTGAAAGAAATCAAATTTTGTATTGTGCAATACGGAATAGAGTCATTGAGTGAATAAGTATCTAGTTCAATATACGATCGTGTTTTTTCTGTGCATGGAGTTATCCCCAGGCACAATGCCTCTGAGTCGGTCAGCTACAAAAGCCATGCCATAATATCAATTTAAAATTAGTCTGGCACTCCTTTGAACCTTGGCCAATAACAGTCAAGTCACACTTACGTAGGTGCAAAGGCATAAAAGCAATAAAAACGCAGATTTATTAGCAAAACGAGGATTCTGCACCATTCACAGCGGCCTGCATTTAACATCAAAAACCCTGATGCACAGCTGGGTGGATTGAACTACAACGGCAGTCCTACTGGAACCACATTCCAGAGCAAAAGCAAATCAGCGCTAAGTTCACCCGCAGGTTTGTTACGGAGGTCCTAAAACTCGACAGGAATCAACTGAAGAGACTTTTGACGGGTCACTGTACCTTAAGGACACTCTGCACCCAGTGGATGTATGAAAATGAACTCCTTTGCATATTATGTAATGAAGAGGGGGAACCAGCGCAACTAGGCGGCATAACTACCTAGGGGATCTCGGTACCCAGTGAAGCAGCTAGTGAAAGAATCACTTAGCCTGACAAATCTTTTTAACTAGACCTAGTACAACAGGGATTATAATAAGCCTGATTGGCTGAGGTGAAGAGGATGTTCAAACTTTAACCTGATGTACCTTCCAATCAATTGGATGCAGGTCATGCATGCATGTATAATCAGAACAGAACAGGCACCAAAACGAATCCCTGCAAGCCATCACAGTTAATACCATGGATTTATTATAATAAGGATTCAATATCTGTATACTGTGAGCGTATCGAACGTGAAGCCTTATATTTTGTTGTTTGTTTTTGTTTTTGTTATTCTCTTGGGGAGCAGTTTACGAACTACGAACATAG
This sequence comes from Philopedon plagiatum, assembly GCA_963971165.1. NCBI lineage: Eukaryota > Metazoa > Arthropoda > Insecta > Coleoptera > Curculionidae > Philopedon > Philopedon plagiatum. The sequence continues at coordinate 31,369,194 of OZ020192.1, read as the reverse complement.
ACAAGACTACGAATTACCACGTAATTGAATCAAGAATGGTAGTAGAAAGAGATAAAATAGCATTGGAGTGTTGGAGCTCAGGTTGAAAAATCACACCGGTGTGTCACCCGGCGATGATATCGAACGCAGCCCAGAAGTGTTGCTGTCTGGCTGGTTGTTTAGGAAAACGGCTGAACCTCGGTCTGAACACTCGGTTACACGTACGTCTTTGTCTAATGAACTAGAAAAGAAAAAGTGCGACGTATAGATTTATATAGATTTATAAATGACTCGGAGCGACTTTAAATAAACACCTTTAGAAATAACATAACCTATAAATAATAAAACCTTTTTAATTTAAATTTATTATTATTTAGCAGAAAAATAAAATATTTTAGGGCTTTTATTACTTTTAGTAAATCTTGTGATGCTTCTAACGTATTTTTTGTACACAAATACAAGGTAAAATAAGATGTAGCCAATGTTTACAAATTGTGTTTACAGTGTCGTTCAGAATGGTTTGTTTTGGCTTCAACAAAGAATGTGAACTCATCCCGTATCCAGTCCTAATAAATCCATGGTTAATACAATACCTGAATAAATGTCAGAAATCAGCCCTCTATGCCCACAACCCACAAAACAAAATCAGAACTCGAAACCGTCCAAACCCCTTAAATTCTTACCACTCCATTTTAGATCGTAATATCCCATGATCTACACATCAAAGACCTTCGACTGATCATCAACTATTCCTACCGCTGACTTCCAGTTGAGGTGTTGCTAAACGGTCTCTAGACTTATATATCTGATAACAAGTTACATGATGTGCATTTTTTTATCACATATTTGGCGAGATGAAATTAATAATTTCGTTTTTATTATGTATTTGTGGCTGATATATTTGGCTTGTCTATGTAATTTGAACTTAGGTATCTTATCATAAGACTAAACGAATACTTTACTCAACAATTAAGTCCACATCAGAGCAGGTGTTTTAAGAAAACAGAATATATACAAAAATAAAGGAAAATAAAATTTAGATCGTCAGAATTATTAATTCTCTTTCTATTACAAAAATGCCGGTAGGACAAGTCTAAATACAAAATAAAGCAGTAGTTATTTTGTTTCAGCGTTGTGTATAAGATCATTCCAAAGTTGTTTGATTTCTACCATGCTATTGGGCAGGAGGTTGGTGACAGACTTCTTTTTAAGGAAGGTGCGTCAGGATCGTGGAATCGATGCCATATTACATAAAAAGTATATAGAGGGATATTGTTGATTCGATATTATATTAAAACTGCCAGTAAGTGTATTAAATAAAGAAAAATATTTATATAAAAATGAAGGTTCCTTTATGTATTAAATATCCTTCACAATATATATTATATATATATATATATATATATATATATATATATATATATATATATATATATATATATATATATATATATATATATATATATATATATATATTGTCTACTTAAGTTTTGTGTGCATGTCTACTTAAACTTTCTTGTTATTAATTCTACGAAAACAAGTTACTCTTTATCAAAAGTTCTGCTTCCTGAAAAAAATAATATTAGACTATTAAAACTTGAAATAGCATGTAAAGTATTGTACAGAGTGGTCAGAAAATAGAAAAAATTATAATTGGCCCAAGAGAAGTACCCTTAATTTTTATTTTAGAGCAAAATTAAATAAGAAAATGTTACTTAGAATAATAAATTATATCTAAGTTTCAGTACATTGCTTTCTATTAAAAAATAATTTTAACAATTTAAATATGTTAATTCCTAATGACACCACCAATGTCTTGCCACCTTTTCCCACTTAGATCCCAACAAAATTTCCTTATTTGTTTATAATTAATAAGTGATTAATGATTATTAACTTAAGTTGCATGTTATTTACATGTATTTTTTATTTAGTTAAAAAATAATTTATTTTGCATATTTAAATTTTTAATATTATTTTTTAATAAAAAGCAGTGGATTTAAACTAAGGTATAGTTTTTAATTTTAAGTATCATTTTATAATTTCATTTTACTCTAAAATAAAAATTAAGGGTACTTTTCTCTTGGGTCAAATATAAATTTTTCCATTTTCTGACCACTCTGTACATGCTATTTCAAGTTTTAATAGTGTAATATTATTTCTTTAGTAAGCAGAACTTTTTATAATGAGTATTTTTTTCCGTAAAATTAATAATAAACAAGTTTTCCGCATGTAGAGAGCTTTAGTAGACACACTGTATATACAGGGTGTTCGGAAAGTGCATCAGGATATTTGGACAGGTGATTCTACGTGGCAAAATAAAGGTAGTAAGTCATGTAACAAAAATTCGAAATCTCAATATTTTCCCAGTTACAGCCTATCAAAATTCAATTTTTTTGCTTTTTTTTAAGTTTCGATTATTGCTTAACTAATCAAATTGATACTTGACAGTTACTCAGCTTGGTGATTTATATCATTCTGTTTCAAAAATGTTTCTGTACTGTGCCACCAGAGGGCACTTTACCTGAAACCCAAATTTTATTTCTCGCGTACCTTTTTTCTTTTGACAGATATTGCAAACACAAATATGTTGTTTTAAAGATAATACAATACTTAATAAAAAAGGTACTCTTCATCCGAGTCGAAAATTAAAATTAAAGATTTAAATAGTAAATTCGAGGCCTAACGGACTGAACAGTTCTATTGGTATAATAGTTTTACTTTCAAAGTTTCTACGTTATTTTGTTGACTGAATTATGCTTCTACGTTATTTTATTGATGAAATTATAATAAGTCATTTTAATTATAATTTAAGTTTTTTTTCGTTAAAAGTCATATTTTTGTCTTAAGTTTGAACAAGTTTCTATCTTTAATAAAAAAAGGAAAATATTGTGTTAGGATGTTATAGTCGCATAGATAAGTAAATTTTATACATTTTTACACATACACATTTTTTAGGACAATGGATCATCAGAAAGGGCTCTTTATTATTGTGGGAAATTTAATGTAAAAATTTTTCCATCAGTTTTGAGATGGCAAATCTGACATCTCTATAACACACACAAAAATAAAAAAATAAAATAAAAAAGAAACTACTGACAAAACTGTTTTTTTTTACATACTTTATTAACAAGTGGAGAAAATGAAGCCAAATTAGCAGACCAGTATTTTTAATATATAATAATACCTTCCACAAGAACTAGCCAGAATAGTACGATATTTTATACATTTTACCTATGTATGTACCTACCTATGAAATACTTTTTATTTTCATTAATTTTGGACATTCCTTGGTTATGGAGACGGATTAATAATAATTGTTCTTTGGTGACGGACGGTATTTTGGATGACATACATGTGAGATGCGAGCGATATTTAATCCAGTCTAGACTAGAGCAGTTTGAGTTTGAGTGATGGTCGAACGTCGCTCCAAAGCTTTTTCGAACGGTAGGGGAATACACAACGGCGCAACACCGGTGTGTTATCCGGCGATGAACCCAGCCCTGTTCACGGTTACGGTTAACACTTAAACAATAGATAAACTTCATTTGTCAATTAATTGGTTGACAAATGAAGTTTAATCCATTATTTAAGTGTCAACCGTGACCATGACCACAGCCAGCCGAAAACGATGAATAGGCGTGATACCTTAAGCCGGGCCATAATACTTAAGGTCAGACAAGTTCAAAAATTCTTTTATCCCTTGACACCAAAAAGTCCTCCGGTCTGGATGGCATACCAGCAATTGTTCTAAAAAAAATTCGCTTCAGAACTTGCAGTCGGCGGCTCTTTTTGCCATTTTCTGACTGCATACCATGATACAATAAAAGGAAGATATGATACCAAACCGTGTCAAATTTGTCCGGGTTCGCGCATGACGTCACGCTGTGAGTTATTTTTGAAATTTATAACGCGCGATATAGAGTTTACGTTAGTTATAGGCGATTTTATATAAATTCTATTGGCAATATACTTTGCCTCCTGCTTATAATACAAATTTTAAAGTATATGATTTAAAATAAGCATGTAAATAAAGGGATAAATTAATTGAAAATAAAAGATATTGGTAAATTGCCTCCCAATTGCGTTCTATGTATTTATTTACATGGAAAGAAAAGGTAAATAATTTTATAAAGTAAAACTATGCCTAATAATTAAGATAATACTTTTTATTTAGAGGCATATTTTTATTAAAATATATACCTACGGAGTCTTCTGAAAATATGTTATAAATAAGAATTTTGTTTGATTGCTTGGGAATAATTTGTCATATTTTTTGCAGTAAGTAACAGCGATCTGTATGTTTGCGACGGAAACATGTTTTGTATGATAGTTTTTTGGGGATTTTACGCTTTAAATAGTGAATTAATAAAAATTATTGTATTTTTGAATTCTTCGATTTTTCAAATTTAAAAAAATCTTAAAATGCCAAAAATTATTCTAAACAAGACAAAAATATCTAAATTTATGAAATCATGTAAAACAAGAAATTATTTTTTAAGAAAATAGTCTTTTTTTCAGTCTCTTTGTCGTATTTTCTCCATTAAAGTCTGTTGATTTGTAACCGTGGAGATTTTTAGGGATTTTATTGTTTGTCACAGTAAACTTTTTTATTGAAGCGGGTTTGTAAAAGCATTAAACGCATTTGACATTCATGCTTTAAATTATATATATAATCACTTTCGTTAAAATGTCTAGGACAGTTTCTAGCATTTTTCACATTAAACTTATCTTATCGTTTGCACAGACGAGACGCTTCCAAACACTTTGTGTTTCTTTGTCTTTGGAGAAGCTAAAAACTTTAATATCGGGCATAAAGCCCTTGCATTGATTGTCCAGATCACAACAATATGCAACACACCTCATTTTCACTTTTAAACTCTTAAAAGTGATATAAAAACAACAAAAAATAACTTTTTTACAAGATATGGCGGAATTACTCACAGCGTGACGTACATTGCCACGCCTACCTGCGTGATATCATATCTTCTTTTATTTGTATCATGGCAAAAGCACAGGGTAAAAGGCCTTGTAGTTTGTACTAGTTACCACATCGGTCGATGAGGATGCCACGTTCAAAATTTCAGTCGCCAATAACTTCAAATATTAGACAGTTTTCGAGAGCACAATGCATTTTTGCGGATAACATTAACTTATACGTTAACATAGCCGCTATTTGACAGATCAGAAATTTAGTTTTCGAGACGCTTCCGCTTGCCGTAACGAAAAGGTTAACACTAAAAAATGACAGCTAATTAATGTTTTTTAAACTTTTTGGCTTTTAACCTATAATTTTTTCAGTAAATATGCTTTAGATTATACTAGTATAAAGATATGCTATAATTTGAGCGTTTTGTGTTATTGCTATTAAACAACATTTAATTTATAGCTAGAAAATGATTAATGAAGGTTTAGTTCTCTTAGAATCATCTGATTCTGATAGCGACCTAGAAGATGCGCTTCTATTAGAAGTTTTAGATCCCGTTAACGAAAACCGAGTTGAAATATCGGATGCATCGGAAAACGAGTGTAAAATGTATTTTCGTTTTGAGAAAAATAATATTCCTAGATTGGTTCAAGCACTAAGAATTCCTCACGAATTCACAACGGATAGTGGGCATAAAAATTCAGGTGAAGGACTCTGCATTCTGTTAAGGAGGCTAACATACCCTAACAGACTGATTGATTTGGAGTCTGAAATGAGACAAACCTTTACTGTACTTTAGGCTTTAATTAGCAGAAAGCATTCATATAAATTATGACAAGAAATAACATAAAATGACAAACAACTAAAAGTACCAGTAGTACTGGTAACAAGGTAATTATTAATATACATAGAAAGTTCGAAATCATATTACATTCTCCCTTGGGTTAATTTCAATTATAATCTTTTAAGTATGCTGGGGGATTGCGTTTTCTTGAGGATTGACGAACTTTATTTGCAAAATTCTCAATAGTAGCTTCGTGAGCAGTGGAGGGATCTTCTTCTTGTGGCTGAATAATTATCTCCGAAGTGCTAGGTCTCGGGTCATCAAAAGTGTTTACATCTTACTCAACAGGATCTGGATGGCCTTGTTCATCATTTCTAGACTCAATAGTATCAGCCTCGATTAATGGAATAATGGGATTCGTATCAGTAACAGGATCAGAATTGTCGGGGTTGATTAAACTTAAATCTCCCCTTGGTGCCAAATGTTTTATGGAAACTGTAGATTCCTTCCCATTTTCATAACGAATCACTGCATACTCTGGATTTTCCTCCACCAGTTCCACTTCTTCAACTAGGGGGTCATATTTGCTCCTGACATATCTCTTAAGGAGTACTTTTTGTTTAGGAGTTAACCAAGAAGGTATGGAAGTACCACTAGTCGATCTTCTTTGATAACAAAATAACCATTCATGTGGCGTACAGTTAGTTGATGTACACAGCAGGGAACGTATAGAGTGTAAAGCATCAGGTAAAACTAGTTCTAACTGTGTCACTTTTAAATTTCGAGTTTTAAGTGCTACATTTACAGCATTCCAAATTATTCCATTATATCTTTCTACTTGTCCGTTTCCTTCTGGGTTGTATGGTGTAGTCCGGCTATGGGCTATCCCACGAGACTGAAGATAGGCCACTATTTCATGGGACATAAAAGAAGTTCCTCGGTCTGAATGAATATAGGCTGGCATACCAAAAGTAGTGAACAGCTGGTCTAGGCATTCTATGACAGTAGAACTAGTCATATCTGAACAAGGGAATGCAAAAGGAAACCTAGAATATTCGTCCACAATTGTTAATAAATATTTATGGTTTGTAGCACTGGGCAAAGGTCCTTTAAAATCAATATTTAAACGTTCAAATGCGGATGTGGCTTTTATTGTGACCACTATGATTTTTGCAAACTTTTGGCTTCACTTCCGCACATATGGGGCATGCTGCTGTCATTTTCTTGACATCTTCGATAGAAAATGGTAAGTTGCGGACACGAACAAAATGATACATTCTTGTAATGCCCGGGTTAGAGTTGATACAAACTAGTATTTTTCGGTAACAGGTACGTTACGTTCCAGTTCCAAGTTCATACCTGTTCCAAATACCTGTTATTTTTTACCTAGTACTTTACAAATTTGATCTGTGATTTATACAGACGGCGTTCTGGTTCTGCGTTCAAAGTTGATCGTTTTTTATTTTTATGTGGGAAACGTGGACTTTGTTTTGATATTTTTATATTTAAATTGCTTGTTATACGTAACAACATATGGACGCACCCGGAATTTTGTCTCGGGGGGGGGGGGGGGGGGTGTGGTTGAATAATGCAATTTGGTGGATTTCTTCAATTAGTAGTGCACTTTTTAAATTTTTGTGTCTAGGATGTTGGTCTGGGGGTGCTGCAGCCCTCCAGCCCCTCCCCTGGGTGCGCCACTGCTTAATAATACTAGTTATTACGTTACCATCCTTTTTGTCGTTTAAATTAAAAATATGTTTATTTCAAAAGACATGAATTTGATTACAACAGAAAATTTTATTGCACATATTATGCAACTAAAAAGATTATTAAGTAACAAAATAAATTATTTACTGATCTTGAATAATCAAATTAATTAAATTAATTTATTTCATGCTCTTTCCCGGCTATACTAATATAAGTATTAAAATAATTTATTCTGTACTTGATATCTTGTGAAAATATCAGAATTAGAAAATATCAGCTGAACAGCGTGGCAGAGAAAAACGTATAAATAACCGTACCTATTACTTGATACCAAATATCAAAATACTGAAAATATTCCAAATACCGCGGCAGATATCGGTACCGGTGGCGCTCGCTGCTCCGCTGCTTAACCAAGAGTATTTTACGTAAATAATACTTTACACGTATTTCCTCTGCTGAACGGCCGACGCGTGACTCCGACCCGATACTCCATCGAGGCCAAATATCGCGTTCGCGTACATGAGTATTTAAATACGCCCCTAGTATTTTTGGTAAAATCGATAACTGTTACCTGTACCTAGCCGTTATGCGGTCATACCTGTTACAAAATACGCGTTCCTGTTTTGTATCAACTCTAGCCCGGGTGACATAGAGACTTATGAAGTTCATATAATTTGTTAGTGGTACTTGCTCCACATATCCTTGATAAAGCGTCAGCAACTATGTTTTCTCTTCCAGGCCGATAAACGATATCATAGTTGAAACAAGATAATGCCAAACGCCATCGCATAATTTTTTCATTTTTAATTTTGTTTGATTGTTTAGCATGAAACATAAAGGATACTGCTTCTTGGTCAGTTACTAATTTAAAATGGCGTCCCATGAGGAAATGTCTCCATCTTCGAAGTGCCTCTACACAGGCGTATGCTTCTTTTTCGACAGAAGAGTGTCGTCGCTCAATTTCGGATAAAATTCTCGAAAAAAAAGCTACAGGCCTTCCAGACTGACTTAAAGTAGCAGCTATACAATAGTCTGAGGCGTCTGTTTCTACAATCAATGAAGCATTTTCTTCAATAGTCCAAAGTAAGGAATTTTGCAACATCTTTTTTTAAAATTTCGAAATCTTGAACTTGGCTTTGTGTTAAAGGAAATTTTTTACAATTGACAAGGCTTCTGATTTTATCGGAGAATTTATGCCTATTTTCCTATTCTTGTAAAATCCCAAAAATTGAGTTTTTCTTACTAAACGACTTACCAAATTTGTAGTAAATCCTAGTTCCTTCTCTGTTTTGCCTCCTGTAAGTTACTTAGCATTTCGAGACCGTCGGAAAAACTTAACACTTAATTCTGTCCTGTTACATAAAACAACACATTTTGAACATACATTTTCTTTTTCGTGATGGTTCTTTTAAAGTTTATTTTTAGAAAAAAATACACTGGATTTGACTACAACGACATGAATAATCTCAACATATTTGGCGCAAATGTCTTTTTGAACTGAAAAGTTATTTTTTCAAAAAATATGCAGCGGAAAGAGGTGAGTAGTGATAGCTGTCCAAAAGGGCAATCACGTAAAGCAAGCAGTTGTTGACAGTACCATAACCTTTGCCCCCTCTCGCATCGCAAAAGCGCAGCACCAACAAGACACTGGTGTAAAGAAGGGCCATTTGCATAAATTTGGTGTAGAGCATCCTCATCCTTAGGTCGAGCTTTTAAACACCAATCCAAAGCTCAGCTTTAACCAACTACCAATCGCATTTCGCTATTCGGGATTTAGGATTACGAGGGCGGAGCTTCTGGGAGGATCCCGTAGCGTCCCAAGGGATGGCAGATGTACAGAGGCGCGCTGGCTTTTAGGGGGCCATTTAGGGACCTGGGTCACCTGCCCTGGTCGGCCTTTTGCTGCTCGAAAGAGATCGTTGTACAAAAAAAAACTAACATGGTCTGGAAACCTGGAAATTGGTTAATTGCAAATACGAGCTTTTAATTACATTTTTTTTTAGTAGCAATGCAACTAAAACTTTTTTTTTAATTAAATAATGAGGCTTACAATTAATACTTCAGTTACACTTGGAAAAATATATTTTTATAAATATTTGTTTTGGATAAGCTTGACTTTTTTTAATTATTATTTTTTTAAGGTATGTATGTTATTTAAATTTATTATTTATTTTATTTATTTATTTTAACGGAAAATCCATTATTAAAGTGAGTAGATGCCCTTTAACTTGAATTTTCAACATTTTAACGAAATTTTATATTATATGGATCAAGGTTAAGCATTTCATTATCAAAAAAGTAAAAAAAAAATGGTGACTGGTAAAAATGTACCTAGTTGTAGTTCACACTAACTTCACAGTCTAATTAATTGTATCTCAAGAGACATTCTTATGGTAAAGACTAGTAATGACATACTGTGAAGTACAGTTAGCCACAAAATACCAGAGAACGTGTCAATGGGTTAGACAGACTTACGGACAGACATGAAAAATTTTCTTTTTTTATTCAAAGAAGGAGTTCACTGTTTAAATGTGTCATAAAATAATTGACATGCTTTTTGCAGGATGGTATTAATTGAGTAATTGTTTGACATGGTAATTTAATATTTGATTTGAACGTTCTGATTAACTTCGTCATACATTGTACTTCATCCCGTTGGATACTCCCCATATATAAGGTCGCAGTGGGGTTAAAGCTACTGTGAACAAAATACAAATAATGGGGGATTTTCAGTAGGTATGATACGAATTCGACGGTAACAAGACCGTTCCTTGTTACGCAGTTTGTGAACTGTGAAAACATTGTTAAGAAGTGTCGAACTGGAAACACAATTCTCTTGTCCTGATATTAAGCTCTGATCCTGAAGCTCGTCCTGGGAGAGCACAGGTGTTGTTTGCCACCTTTGTCGCAAACTTCTATACAGAATGATTCATAATGCTTATTAGTATTTTTTTATTTTAACACTAGCATACATATATTTCATGTACTTTTTTTTCGGTTGTTGTTTGTACATTTACATTAAAATGAGCTTGTCCCGTGTATAAATAAATAAATAAATAAAATAGACTGAATAAACTTGTTTAGAGAATGTTAACAGTTGCTTAGGTTTGCAAAACTTTTCACACAAAATAAGATCAAAACAGTTAAAAAAATAGGAACAACTTTTTATTGAGAATAAATTCTGAACAAATAGTTTGTGTTAGAATTATTTTAAAAAGGAATTTTTGATTAAACCCGCCAAAGCCTGTCCCAAGCCAGGTTGAAAAAGGGTGAGGGGAGGAGTACCAACCTCGTAAAAAAAACAGGTTTCATCTGGCCCGGGTATGGGCTCCTGCCAGGATACGACTCAGTTAAATAAAATTGAAAAAAACAACTGAAAGAAATTGTCAAATTGTTCATTATTTAATTTTTTTTTATAGGACAAGAGACTAGCCAAGGAAAGTCAAATTTGTGCTCAATTTAATTTAAATTGTCGAATTTTACCATTCTTTGCTCATATTTGTGTAACTTTAATCAATTTATAGCAGGCATGGGCGCCCATAGGGGGGCAAGGGGGGACAGTTGCCCCCCCCCCCCCCCGGATCGCGTTCGTGGAAATATCTGTAGAAAAGGGACAAATCCCCAACAGGATGGCGATGAGCGAGAGAAGGGAGTTTTCTTCTGAGGACTGAGTCATTGATCAGTCGAATCACTCTCATTTGAAGATAATCAAGGATGTTAAGTGTCGTAGGTGATGCCTCTCCCCAGATGTGGGGGCAGAACTCTAGGTTAGGTCTAATTAATCTAAACATAGAGGGTGTGTAAGTTAGAAGGGGAGAAGTATTTTCTGGCTCGAAAGAGAAAACCAAGCTTTTCAGCTGCCGATGTGGCTATTGAAGTGTGTTAGTGCCAGCTGAAATCATATTTAAAAGCGATGACAACGAGATCGAACGTTTCTTTGTTCTGTGGCCATTCTTGGCCAGTCATGTGGATGGGGTAAATTTTATTTTACTTAAAGAAGTATTGGAAAAATTCATAACAGACAGCTTTGGGTGTCTTAAATATTTTTATGTATCGTTTTGTTAGCTGCAGATATTTTTTTTTGATACACTGGTTTGCTCAGGGTACATAAGTTGTCAAAAACAGTCCCAAAATGAAAGGAAATCTGCTTTTATTGATTTTTATTCACTTAAACAGCCAAAATCAAAACTTATTAAAGGGCTATTTAGGTGTTGATGAGAGGAGAGAAAGCTGATTTGATTCAGAATTGAACAGACAGATATAATCCTTGTTTGGAGTGACAATCGTGTCGTGTGCAGACTGCTTATGAATGCTGAAGGTGTCGATCCGACTATAAAGGGGAGATGAGCAATTAATGAACTTCTCTTACCCTTTCCGGGATCCGTTTTGATCGCTGTTATAAGCATTTAATCGATTATGGGGGTCTTAATTTATTATTTCCTGCGGCGGAGTTGATATTTCTCGATGACCCAAATACGCCCTTTTTTATTCTTGTTATTGTATGTAGACATGATTTAAGGTGGACACGCATGTAAACGGATAAAGAAAGAATCATTCGGCAACATAATATCCGAAATTCATCAAAGAAATTCATTCTGGAACATTTTTTACAAGTGCTCAAAATCGACTTATTTTTCGAGTCCGCTAGGTTTTCTCGCCATTTTCGTCGACCCAACGGCAAAACTCCGGCACGTGTTGCTTTTATGGTGATCTTAGACTTTATAAAGTTGAAAAATCCCGATAAAGTTCATATCTGAGTTGAGAAAAAAATTAATTTTCGGGGGCTGGATTTTTCGAACATGGGTCTATAAATTCGAACTTTTTGGGAAAACCGCGACTTTCATCGTCTCAACTATGCAAAAATCGAATTCTACGTAAATTTCTCTATATATGTAGTTATTTTTAGAGTTTTTTGAGCACGCTTAGATTTTTTGTCGTAAAAAGAAGCAATTTTGGGGTATTTTTTGAAAATTTTCCATACATTTACATGTGAAAAATGTCATTTCGGGTCAGCTCTTGGAATTTCCTGAAAATCCGTTTCCAGGGTATTTCAGGTACGAGAAATACGAAAAAAGCCTCAGTTTGACCCTATCTTCTTTTTAAATCCCGTTTTGGCGCTTTATTCGTGACTGTAAACTTTCACTAGCAGAGTCCCGAATAAAAATTTCTCAAAAAATAACGGGAAGGCTTAGTTAGAGATACGTTTTTCCACAATCCAACGGGAGAATCCCTGCACATGCGACTGTTCACAGTGATCCTAGACCAAAGTGTAAAATTTTTGACTTCAACGTTCGGGAGAACTTTTCCATTAAGACCTATGGAGGATCAAAATGGAAAAGGATCTATGTAAAAAATCCTTTTAAAACATCTTGTAGGCAGTCGATAAAGCTTTAGTTTTTTTAAACCTATTATAAAACAAAATGTACTTGATTAAACTAAAACTAAGAATCAAGACAAGCTTCGACGCATGGTTTATCTAAAGTCTATAAAAATGTTAAAGGACCAAAACAGCCTTTATCAGGTTAATCGGTAATATGCTTTTTAAGCTGAAATATGATCGTAAACGTGTAAAAGGTTTGATCTCATAAAATCTGCATCTAATCGATCCTGCTCGCTAATAATGGGGCAATTACACTATGTTAAACATACCTCTCTTCAGCTTTTAAACACTAAGGGTGTAAAGGAAAGGGTTGGGGAATTTTTTCTCCAACCCCCTTTGTTTGAGTGGTAATTAACTGATGAAATTTTTGGAATTAATATTTTATTTAGTAAATAACTTCAACTTTAACTTGAAATTAGCTTTATTTTTTTTTATCTGAGACAGCCCACGTAGACTTCAAGCCTAAGTACTAACGTACCATGGGCGTCTGAAGAGAAGGGAAATGTAATCTATTGATACGGGATTTAAAGGATTGGAGGTTGGGAGAGGAAGGAAAAACATCTGCAGGCAATTTGTTCCATAATCTGGTGATCGTAGGTATGAATGAGCGAGAGAAGTGAAATGTTTTAGGTTTTAGTAGCGGGGCAGTAAAGGGATGCATACGTTACGCGCCTCTGGCTGTTCTGTTAGGAACAGTCAAAGGAAAAATTATAGCGGCTAGTTCTTCAGAGCAAAACCCGTGGAAGTATGGATAGAAAAGGGATAAATCCTCAACAGCGGGGCGATGTGCGAAAGAAGGGAGTTTTTATAAGGACTGGATAATTGATGAGTCAAATGGCTCTCTTTTGGAGAAAACCAAGAATGTTAAGAGTCGAAGGTGGTGCCGCTCCCCAGATGTAAGAACAGTACCCTAGGTTAGGGCTTATTAGGGAAACATAGAGAGTGTGTAAGTTGGAAGGGGAGAAGTATTTTTTAGTTCGAAAGAGGAAACCAAGCTGTTATCGCCATTAATATATATATATATATATATATATATATATATATATATATATATATATATATATATATATATATATATATATATATATATATATATATATATATATATATATATATATATATATATGTATATATATTTGACAAAGCAACAAAAAAAAAACTAAAATTAAAACTAAAGCTATAACTAACAAGTCCGGGTAAGATTATCCCTAGCGTAGAAAAAAAGAATAAAAAATAATGAAATAAAAAAATGTTTAAAAATTTATATATGTTTTGAAAAAACATAAAATGCTTTCAGTGCATTTTGTTAAAAATATGCTCATTATCAAAGTATTCTCCACTAGCAACTTTTCCCAATTTGAAAATACTCCGTGTTTTTAATACTACATAAAAGTTACATATATGTAAATGAAAAACGGCGCCTGATTTTTCAGCATTTTTATCTGATTCTTTAAAAACGAAAATCTCTTTTAACTTTTCCCGAACTCCCCGCGTGAAATTCTACAAGGACATTTCAAGCAAATTAAAAAACCCTATCGGATGTTCTATAACCCCTTTGACAAACAACTGAAAGTACCAGTAGTACTGGTAACAAGGTAATTATTAATATACATAGAAAGTTCGAAATCATATTACAGAGTCTATGTTTGGAAGGTCAGCACCAGCACTGTCCAAAATTATTTGTTATATGATCAACCACATATATACTAATTTTCTACATCTTTGTTTAATTATTGATTAAATATAATAATAATAATAATAATAATAATAATTCATCTAAATTAACAAGCAAAAATATTTCGAACTACAAGAATCAAAACAAAACACGAGGAATGAGGTTAGATATCCAAGATTCCAAACGTCAACTACTGATATGCGCATGCGTATCGTTTTCGTAACTGCTATGTCTATCGTCCGTAAGATACCGGCAGCTCACGGAAACGGTAAGCAATAAATGACATTTGAAATGTCAAAATTGTCAAATAGTGGTAACCCGGGGCGCATTTAGGCTGTGTACCGTTGTCAAACCTGGTTAACCGCTCGGTTTCTTCGGTGACATTAATGACAGATATTGCGTTTCCAATCTGCCAACTTTTCAGATTACCGATACTTACGGGACACAAAACCGTAACCGAAGTTGACAACGGCTCTGGGATTCCCTTTCACTCGATACGACAGCTATCGTAACGCTTTCGATACTCGATAGTCAAAGCGATATCGACCAATTCGATATTCTCATTCGATGTCGTTTATGCCATCGCTTTATTCGATATTGGAAACCGTAGTATTCGTAGCACGCATGCGTAGTGAATTATAACCCAAGATTATTTTGTTGCAAAATTTTAAAATTTATAATTTATTTGATTTTCTTCTATGGTTGTGTGGCGTGTGGTCCTGATTGTATTCATTTTTTGCCTGCTTGTTTTCATCTAAAAAATGCTTCCAATTCTCGATATTGTTTTGAGGAGAAGAAATATTGAATCAAACATCAATTATTACAAATTACTTTTTTTAAGGCTTGCAAACACTGTGCCTCAAGCCCCTTTTTAACATATTATGTAATTGCATTACTTTATAAGTGATTGAAAAATGAACTATGAACTTGCAAGCCCTTCAAAAAGACTTAAAGCCCTACTAAAATGGTTTAAGCACTTTCAATGTTCGTAAACTCTCTAGAGAGCTTGCGAGCTCATTTTCAAGCTTCAATTACATATGGGCTTGAAGCCAACTGTTTGCAAGCCCTAAAATAATTGGTAATTGCAAGCCCTTTAAATTAACAATGAGTGCTTTACCCAGCTCTGCCCGCCACTATAAAATAATTATTTTAAAAAATCGTATTATGCAGTAGTAAAATAAGAAAAAAAAAATTAAACATCCCATTTATTTTCATATAAAAACATGCTGACATATACTCTATTAGGATGTTCCAATGAGCTTCCTGTACTTTAAAAGCCCTAGAAACAAAATAGTTTTTTGTTTCATCCAAACTTAAAAAATCAGTTGAAAGAAGGATCAAAATCAAAATCAAATCATATTTAATGTCAAAAAATACAAAAGTACTTACACGCGTCAAAAGAAAAATATACATATGTATTATATATATAATATATATAGACAGCTTGTTTACAATGATACAATCGTCACATATTAAAAATTACACTACATATATAAAATCTATAAAACACTAAAACTACAAAACATTGAAGTTAAAATTCAAAAATTCTTCATGTGAATAAAAAGCATTTTCTATTAAAATTTGTTTTATTTTACCCCTAAAATTATTTTCAGGCAGTTGTTTGATACTTTCTGGCAAATGGTTAAAAAAGTTTATTCCCAAATATCTTGGGCCATTTCGACACCTCTCCAGGCGGGAATGTTCTGGTATTGTTATTTTTATTTCTGGTGTCGTGGCTGTGGACTTCACCATGCACTTTGTACGTTCCCCTGTTGGATTTAACATGTCAGGCTATCCAGGATGTACTGGGATGAGAAAGTCAAGATGCCAAGGGCAGCAAAGGCCTGTCTACAGTCCTCCCTGAATCACAAACCGCACAGTCTTCCTCTGGAGGCCAAAAACACGCTTTGACCTGGGTACGTGACCCCAAGCCAACAGAGCATAAGACATTATTGAGTGGAATAAAGCAAAATAAGCAGTTCTAAGTACGGGAACACTAACACGCTCGCTAAGACGCCTCAATGCAAACAGACCGCTTCCAAGCTTCTTGGCAATCTGCTCAATCTGGGTATGCCACTTAAGTTCCTAATCGATCATCACACCCAAGAATCCTACGTGCGATGCTCCATCATTAACATCACCCATGTTTCTTAGTGAAAACACTAACTGATGTGTCTTTGCCTGATTCAGAAGGCTTCAGGATCATTTCTGAACAGTGTGTTTATTGTTTTGTTATCCAAAATGTATCAACTTGACTACAACATTAGTATCCGATTTTAACTGGAAAAGTCTAAAATGTCTTTTTTTAAATAAATTCATTTTATATATGTATTTGTGTAGTAACATGTTTCACATATATTATGTGAAATTAAACAAAAAAAAACAACTTGCAACACACATAAACAAATAATTCTAACCTAAAAATCACTGTCATCTCGAAATCGACCGACCTAATCTATGGGATCTCTGGAGGTACCGAAAGACTCGATATCGTTTTAGACGATCCGCGATCAGCTGAAAACAAACGGGAATCGGTTTTTTGCGCCAAATAGAATATTTCGATATCGAATAGCATTCTGGAATCCCAGCGCGGTACACGCCCTTAGAATCGACGCCCCGTGGGTAAAAATTAACTTGCCAATGACGTCACGGCCATAAGAAACAACGGCTGGCCGCCTGATTCTGAACGGTCGGGTGTTTACCCGGGAACACCCGGGTGTCGATTCTGAATGCGCCAGTTGCTTTCTGTGGGTTTCGAAAACTGTCTATTTTCCGTTAACCAATAGAATCGTTTACTGCTTTTCGCTTCCGCGCTTATTTCCGCACATGGGGCGTCGCGTCGGTTTAGACGCTAAATTTCAACTTTTAACAATGATCTTTACTAAATTCTCCGCCCGCCGCCGTCCGGCGAATATTTGTTCAGCCAAAAAATGGTCCGATCGTCCGCTTCTTCTGCAGACCAATCTCAATGAATCTCAAGGACCTAACCTAAGTTTCATGAGCTAAATCGACAAATCGACGAAGTATTTTTGTAACTCGAACTCAAAATACGAAAAGCAACGCTATTCCCAAAATACAACCGACGAAATATGGCTTCTGGACTTGCCTATATTGATATACCAGAAACGTGCGGACCATTTGAACTACTTCGAAACTGGATGAACGATTTTGTGGAACATACAACAGCACAATTTGTAGTTTTTAATTTAGCTACATCGTCCAAGTAAGATAATAAATTTAATTTAGCACTAGGTACTAAGTACTTTTAAATTCAAAAACATTCTCATCTTCTTCGACCCATTATAAGTCATTTAGTATTATAGTATCTTATTTGTTTATAAAAACTTCAATATGTACGAAGTGTAAAACGACTTTTAAGTATACCTATTCTTTTATTATATGATTTAAATTGAAATAGGTCAGATAACATACCATATATTGGTCATATTACTTACGTGTAGGCATTATGGTATATCTTTGGTTTAAAATTTGTATTAGAAACCAACTTACAATCTAATATAGGTACCTACCTCCTAAAATTGCGACCATATGCTTCACCCTTGGTGAATTTTTTACTATAACGCACAGCCTCTGTCACAATGTCATCAAATAGCACACCTTCTTAAACAGAGTTTAAGGTAAATGTGAGAGAGATGCCGTGTGGGGATAGATGCCACAGGTCACGTGGTACGTGTGTTGGTACCAACAAGACTTTGGCAACAGTGACATTGGAAGTCAGCTGGCTAGTAAGCGTTGTGTATGGGGTCGGTTGGTTTTTTCTTTGCCTTTTGAGTTTGAAATTTAACAATTAAAACGGTAAGTAGCATTTTAATTGCCTAATATTATATAGCGTACTTTTTAACTTTAGCAGCACATTGAATTTTAAGGAAAATAGGGTTTATTTATTCAATCACGGGCCTTGTCCATTCGTTTACAAAATATTTCTATTACAACTACTATAACTACGCCTAGTTTAGCCTAAAATCATACAATATATCACACATAACAATTAAATAATCAACTGAATAGCTCACAGGAACACAACATCAAACAACAGACAATATCAGACATACAATAAACAGCAAGACTGAAGATAAATACGAGTACGGAAAACGATCAATCAACAAGCTATCTCAGTAGGCGCTCAAAACGACCTCTGCAGTGAAACAAATCCAAAACATCCGAAAAGCGGTTTGCTAACCTTGTTGCTCTTGGCACAAAGGAGTTGAACCTCAGATTGGTGCGATAGAAGGGTTGGTGAAAAGTATTAGTGAATCTAGTGGTCCTACCCGGGACTGCCAAGCCGACGGCCTCCAGCAATGGTGGACAGTCAACCTGGGCGTTAGTTATTTTATAGAGTAACCTGAGGGTTTAATTTGTATCGTTCGAGTTAGATAGGATATTTTATAGATTAATTTGCATATTTTAGTTTAAGTTTTTATTTTGGTTTTTTGCAAAGTGATGGGGCGTCTCTCCCTACCGAAAAGGATAGATACTATGTATTTTGGGTGGGAGAGTTGCTACACATTGTATTTTTGTCATTAGATGAAAGTGATAGCTAATAACTTTTAGCACATGAAAAATAAAAAAAGTAATACTGTTCTGTAATAATGTACAATGCCCATCAGCCTAAGGCCAGTGCCAGACCAAAAGGAGATGGACAGAACAATTGGACTTGTGTCAGAAGTGCAAAATTGCTATATGAGATCTGTACCATGTTCCCCACAATATGCAACATACATAATTATGCAAACGAGAAGAAATGAAAAAAAATAAGGCATCTGTCCCTATAGGAAATTTTATGAGGCATCTTTCCCTATATCTCTGGGCATCTCTCCCACATCCCAGGGAAGAGACTCCTTAAAAGTCAGTTTTTTAAATACTTTTTTGTAACCTTGAATTCACTTCTTTTTTCGTTTCTTATATTTATATTTGTTAGAGATGCTTTAAATGTCACTTTGTTATTTTTGTAAAAAATATAAAATTAAACTAACGATTTTATTTGTAAAAACGTGGCAACTGTCCCACATTTATCTTATATCATATTTAGAGCTCGTATACTTTCTTACAAGGGCACCAAAACCCTTAGAACAGTCCATGTCACCCACAGTAAGTATTTGCGGAATTCTTGTATTTTTTGTTATCAACGTTGAACTGTTTGTGACCGTATTTGTTCTGGGCTTGTGAGACATACTATTCTTTAAAATTTCTTTTCCTTCTAATCTAATACTATTCGCTTTAAATCAGATACCTTGGTCTGAAAACGTTCGTGATCGATCTCCAACATTCTTAGTGTATCCACCATACTTCTACTAATTAAATGCATATCATCAAGCTCCCCGTGTTTTGCTTCAAACTCTATTTTTAAGGTTGTTAATTTCGCTGCCAATTCATCATCAACTATTTTTTTATTTAGCTCAGAGATATGTTCACATTAAATTTCTCCTTTAGTTGTTTACCGAACGTACTATCTGCATCTAAGACATCATCGGTGAAATTCGGACGCATTCAGAATCGACGGTGGGAAAAATTAACTTGTCAATGACGTCACGGCCATAAGAAACAACGGCTGGCCGCCTGATTCTGAACGGTCGGTTGTTTACACGGGAACACCCGGCGTCGATTGTGAATGCGCCCCTGGGCGTATTCAGAATCGACGCCGATTATATTTTAGGCTTAAAAAAATTCAAATGACTATAACTTTCTACTAACACATTTTTTTCCATCAAAGTTTAAAAGCGGTCGACAAAATGTTGTAAAATTTGTGTAAAAAAATAATAAATAAAATACCTAGACGTGTT
Source organism: Philopedon plagiatum (assembly GCA_963971165.1). Taxonomy (NCBI): domain Eukaryota; kingdom Metazoa; phylum Arthropoda; class Insecta; order Coleoptera; family Curculionidae; genus Philopedon; species Philopedon plagiatum. The sequence goes on along the minus strand of OZ020192.1, from coordinate 31,348,944 downwards.
CATTTTTTTCTTAGGAGGGGCACACCAAAAATTCAACTTTTGTTCGCAAATTACAACATGTTTTTTTTTCTTTACCAAAACATTTCTAGTGGGCTCACTATTAAACCCCCTAAATTTGGTACGGGTCCTGTACGTAGGAACAGAGATATATAACTTCGAAATTTCACCAGCCGCCACTGGAGTACTGCTTCAATCTGAGACTTTACAACTTCTTTGAAAGGTTTGAAATCTTAAGTAAAAGCCAGCACGCTTTTCAAAAGAAAAAATCTACTCTTACAGCAATTGAGAAGATTATAAGATTTATACACGACTCACTGGAAAAAAAGAGCTTCACTCTGGGGCTCTTCTTTGACCTGAGCAAGGTTTTTGATCTAGTTGATCACAGGATTGTGCTAGGGAAACTGGAGGGCTACGGAGTCAGAGCTCAATCATACTCATGGATAGAGTCCTATTTGGAATCTAGGACCCAGCAAGTGGTCGTTGAGGGGGTTAGATCGGACGTAAGGGGCTGCCAGAGGGGCGTACCGCAGGGGTCAACCCTGGGCCCCCTTCTGTTTTTGGTCTATATAAATGACCTAGAAGCTTCTTGTCAGTCAGCTGTTGGCTCAGTGATATATGCCGATAATACCACCCTACTAGTCGGTGCAATGACTAGAAATAGACAACTAGAACTAAGTCAAGCCGCAATAAACGAGATAAATCTTTGGTGTGAAAGAAATGGCCTACAGCTCAATGGGCAAAAAACAAATTTTGTAGATTTCTGTACAGAGAATACCATAGTTGATCAACGCTGACTTTTAAAACTTAACCTGGCCTCTATTGCTCAGGTCAACTGTACAAAAGTTCTAGGCAGGGGCGGCCCGTGAAATTTTAGGTGTATCGTATCTCAGTTCCTACGCATGGGACCCACACCAAATTATAGGATGTTACTATTGGGTACTCTAGAAACATTTTGGTAAAAAAATATTTAATTTTAAAATTTTCGAAAAAAGTTAATTTTTTGGGCCGCTTCACCTGAGAGCTGAGAAAGTTGTGAAGAAAATTTTACTTCCCAGCTTTTTTCATACATTTTATCAGATTTTATCGACAGAATTCAAATTTCATTGAATTATCTCTAATCTAATTAGTTTTTAAAATTTTTACCTTAAAATATTTTTTGTATGAGAAATAAAATGTCATTTCTTTAAGGAAAATTAGAATATTTTCACGAAATTTGGAATTTACCGATAAAATCTGATAAAATTTATGAAAAAAGCTTGGAAGTAGAATATTCTTCAGAACTTTCTCAGATCTCAGGTGAATCGGCCCAAAACATTAACTTTTTTCGCAGATTTTAAAATTAAATATTTTTTTACCAAAATGTTTCTAGAGTACCCAATAGTAACATCCTTTAATTTGGTGTGGGTCCCATGCGTAGGAACTGAGATACGGCACATCTGAAATTTCACGGGCCGCGCCTGGTTCTAGGACTGTACATTGACAGTAAACTTACTTGGTAAGTACACCTAGGCCATCTAAGAAGTAAATTAAGCTCTTATTGCTTTTTAATTACAACAATTAAAGTATACTGTCACAATAGATGTGCTTAAACTGGCATACTATAGTCTCGTACAAACTAGCTTGTCGTATGGCCCAGAAGACGAGCCCGTCTTCTGGGGCGCGGCAAGTAGTTTTGACGACATGTTTGTAATTCAAAAAAAGATAGTTCGGATTATGGCGGGTCTCCCCTTCGGAGACCACTGTAGACTGGCTTTTCGTGCACTAAGACTTTTAACACTACCCAGTCTATATATTTACCATCTTGCTCTATATACTAGGGAAAATCTCTTTAATTTAAAAAAGAATTCAGACTTTCACAACTATGAAACGCGAAATATGTCTGTTTTAACAGCCCCTGATAACCGTCTCAAGCTGTTACAGGACGGACCCAGGGCAGTGGGTATCAAGATTTATAACAAACTTAGTCCTGACATAAAGGCTGACTAGCAATAAATATATTTAAGAATAAGCGTCCTTATAAATGCAGCATACTACTCCTCAACGGAATTCTTGACTGGGTAGACCCAGTTAACTGTTTTTCTGTTTGTCTAAATTCAGTATGTTCTTTACAGTTTACTTTTAAAAATCCTTTTTGCATGTATATGTTTGATGAACTGATAAATGTAATGTACGATACATATTATTAGTAATATATTCATATTTGATTTGATTTGAACACAACTAATTAAACACAAAATCACCGACAAAATTCATCGTTTTCAGAGAGCGAGAAAACGTCGTGCACATTCTGCAGTACAAGGTACAGAACTCCTAATTTCCTTGGTGGCCACCAAATGCCGATCGCATGCAAATGAGTAGGTAGCCCTATCGGCTTAATTTCAGGTTTAGTGAAAGAGCCTATTAGTACGTTGAAAGGGTCTTTTTCCATGTAGTATGTTTTTCCCGTCATGCTTTTATAGTTTTGCTTGAGATTCTTAAAGCCGGTGTCCGGTCAATTCACCGAAAAATAAATTCACCAAAAAACGATTCATTGAAAGATTAATTCCCCGAATTTAACCGAAGTAGTATTTCATCGAAATGTTTCGCCTCCAATTTTTTTTAATACGCTACAAACATCGTTCTTTGGTGGTTTTACCGATGCAAGCGACACTTTCCCTAACCATTTAGCCTATCAACAAGACAAGTTTTAAAAATTCATTGCACTTTGTAAACAGTGAAAATCGAAAATCCAAGTTGGTTTGTGTTTATTTTTTGTGTTTTCGGTGAATTTATCTTTCGGTGATTTATCTTTCTGTGAATTGTCTTTCGGTGAATTGATCTAGAACCCCCAAAAACCGCAAGATACCCCCGGGTCGAGATCTACGCATGTGCAAGTTCTCTGACCTCCTAAAACACGGTTTGTCATAAATTAAAATTATTATTTTTAGTAAGGGCGACGTAAAAAACAGACATGTTGTACTGCAAGAATTGGCTGAAGATGGTTTAATATTTGTTTCTTGTTTAAATAGTCCCAAGGCTAAACAGCTAGTAAGTAGTAGTGATGTGACGGACCTCTGCTGCTGCTTCCGCCAATGCGGAAGTTCTGGATGATTTTATACTTCCGCTTCTGCTTCTGCATTTTTTCAATGGAAGTTTAACAGAACTTTTTAAATCTTAGCTCGTTGTGTTGCCAGGCAACTATTTAGTAAAGCAGTCTTAATATGAAATGACGCCGAGTGATGTGAAAGACTACATTGCGAAAAGGCTGCTAAACTTCTGTTTTTAAATACTTGCTTCTATTTTTGATTACTAATCTCAGATTTGTTTAAAAATAAAAATGTAGCATAATATCGCATGAGTTTTTTTTTTTGTAAAAAACATAAGTAATACGTTTTATTTTTTTAATAGTCATTGTAGCTATCGTTTCCGCTTCTTTTGTAAAGTTTTTAATTTCCGTTACAATACCTCCTTACATCGGTAAGTAGTTTAAATAAGTTTGAGTAAGAAATTTGCACATATTACGTTCATTTATTAGTTGTAACTTATGACACCAACTACCATTAGAAAAAGTAAAACAAATGTTCGATGAGAAAGTGTGTTTCGACTATTGATTTAGAAACAAGAAGGAGATACTATTGTTTACTTTTTAAAACAATCAGAAATTTCAGGGCTAAGCTTAATCTGGTTAACTGCATAGTGCCCCACCTACTTTTTGAGAACGGATGTTGCTAGATTTTCTGTTATGTGGGATATTTGCAGTTCGATAAACTTAATACTGAAAGAAAAGTGAAATCACCGTAGGTTAATATTTGCAACCGTAAATATCACAGGCTAAAATATACCACTTAGGGTTAGTAAAAATATCGGTATGTTTTTGAGTAATTTTTTAGTACCTAATTTATTTTCGTTGCATAGTGACCAAATTTAAAGTGATAGTGGCAACGCCGCTTTCTATTCGTTTATTCATGGATTAAACAGCTGTAGAGGCATAATATATTTTTGTGTACAGGATTTCCTAGCATTTCCTAGATTTTGAAAATTTATTTCGACAATGATTTTTGGTTCTCTTTTGCAATAACTATGAAATAAGTCTAAACTTATATAAAATACACTTGTGACAAATTCATGATGGCGAAATTATTTTGTCTTCATATTGATTTTCTTTTATTTCATAACGTGCAGGTATTTTTAATTATTTGTTTCCTTATTTTGTCCGTTTTGACATATTCAAATACAAATATCAGCTACACTTGCAAACAATTTTACCACAATGTTTGCGCTGGGTTTGCCCATCAGTACCAGTCCAACAGTACAGCGCCCTCTAGAAGATGTTGAACTGTCACTTGTCACTCTTGAATAAACACATTAAGTGATGTAAGTATTTAGAAACAATTTTCGAAACATTTCGGAATCATCTTCGATAAGTTTCGATTGTGTGTCGAAACAGCGAAAGTCACAGCTAGTACCAACCACTTGGAAACACGTGCAACTGCGCCATTTTAAATGTATACGTTTCGAAAATATGTCTATATTTTGTTGCCAAATTTTGTCGATAACAAAAACAATGGTTTAGATACATATACCAGAATGTGTCTAAAAATGCTACTTGGAATAGCGGCCTCTATCTCCTCTTTCTTTGTCCTACACACTCACAATGTATGAAATAAAAGGCTAGTTATGAATAACTCGTATCTCCTCTTGTTGAAGGTCAGTGGTATGAAAACATTTACCGCCAATAAGACTTTAAAGTGTCGTGGAGGTACGCACTCTGACGAGTTTCCTCTGGTTTTAGTAAATTAGCTAAAGGGCAGATCCTGGTTTACGCATTTCTGTGTGAAAAGTAGGTAGTGGTTTGGTTTTATTTATTTTAAAGCTTTTTGAGGTTCGTTAGTTAGGTATTCACAATTTTTTTGAGTGTGTTCTTTTTTAGTTTTGAAAATTTTTCTTTTATGTCAAAATAAGCTGACACCACTTTAATAAATCAACTGGAAATTTTATAAAAAATTAAATTATGATGAAAATCTTGAACACAAGAACGTGTTTGCTTTGCCAGTTGGCTAGTTTATTTTCTATTATTTTATGACTACACTACTTGATATTGCCTCTAAAATTACCTTCAGTCGATATTTTAAGCCCGAATCGTCACCTGTAATTTGAGTTGATAAATCGGCTCCATCCATGAAAAATTCCTGCTTTGCGCAAGTCCTGCAAATTAAAGTCACTTGATAAGATTCCTTTATAGGATAGCATTTTCTTGTTTTTATTAGACAACATGGATAAAGCTTTTTATGGCAGGTTCTGATTATCTCATACTCTCTTCTAGACCAGTGATTCCCAAAGTGTGGGTCGCGACCCCCTGGAGGGTCGCAAGGAGATTCCCAAAATGAAACGAAAACGCATTAGTAAGACATTTATTTTCGTCTTTCGCAACGCCAACGTAAAAAAAAAAACTTAACACAAATACTGGCGGTCATAGACGAGAAACTTAACTTGCATAAATATTCTAAAATTTTAAAATCATATATTTGTATAATCAAAACTTTTCGCCTGCGGCGCTGTTTAGCACAGGGGTCGGGTCACTAACAAAATTCTTGTCAAAAGGGGGACTCGCGTTAGAAAAGTTGGGGAACCACTGTCTAGAGCCTAGACAGTGGTTCCCGTGGAAATGGTATGTCTTCACTTTCTTACCACTGCTTGCCATATTTTTGTTTGCGGGCCAGCGCCAACCCAACCGCTGGATATTCTGCGATTCAGTTTTAAACTGCGCCTGGGCGCCGCGCCTTGCGTACTTATATCGTTCAAAACAACCCAGATTTTTCCCGAACACTAGCGCGTTGTCGCGGGTTCTAGCCAATTCTAGCGTGGTAACGTGACGTCGGTCGCGTCGGCTACAGATCGTTTACCGCAGTGTTGCCGTCACTTGCGTTTATTATGAGAATTTGCGGAATTTAGGAAATATAAACCTTTTATATTTTAACAATGTTTTGCGAGCTACCAGAATTGCCTTTGCGAGCTACCGGTAGCTCGCGATCGACGGGTTGGCGACCACTGGTCTAGACAATCCAACTTCAACAAAAACGATCAACGCTTCTAAAGGTGTTAAATGATCTATGTGTCCCTTCAAACCGTGAGCCGATTTTCGTTTGGGAGACGGGGGTAAATCTCTTATAACACTAAAAGCACCAATCTTGCATTTAGTTTGCAATTCCATCTGTGTAGCGAATTGTAGTTGTTCTGAATTTTTTTGCGAAGAGCGTCAGATTTTTCATATGTTACTTCTCTCACTAGATTCGCCAAATAATTTTGTTGATCGCCCCGATATAGATGCTACTTGGTGTATCTCAAATATACATTAAAGTCAACTGCTGTAGCAAACATCCTTAAAATGTGAAGCAGTCCATCTATGTTTAATGTCAGACTTTGCATAGCACAGTTTATGTTTAAACTTTCCGTTGTTCTTCGCAATAATTTTAAGTTTAACAAAAAAAAATTTCGGTTTGATCCAATTTCCAGTTTATGTAGTCATTCGGATAATTTTTCAGGATAGCATAGAACTACCTAGGAATTTTGATGCCTAGTGGCTCCAAAAATAATTTATTTTATAAAAAGTATTTTATCAGTCGTGTTAAACTGAAATAAATCTGTCAACATGACTCAATTCGGACCGATTCGAAACTGTTTTTAAAATAATATTTAAATAAAACATTCCTCTGTAAATTATTATTGATGTGAATACCGGGACGCACTCGGAAGTATAAGAAAATATTTTAAATATATCGGATTTGAAGTTGTAAAATATGCTGTACTTTCCTGCCTTAAGAGACCCATATTGCACCCATTTTTACTGTTCATAAATAATATATAAAGACAACTTTCAAACATTTTCTATCGTAAGAATGCCGCGAAATAGGTACGTGGACTTCTAAGTATGATCAAATCTGCTTCCCAGTAGGGCGGAAGGTCAGAAAAAACTTCGACTCTTAGTTCCCCATCTAGATAATTAAGTCAGGAAGATTTATATTTTGGGCTATGGTGAATTCCACGAAATCGATTTTTGGTCAGGTTTTAAATGCAGATACCCCGATATGCAGCGTGTAGACACGTACGCCTCCTTGCCGGACCATGTTCTCTTTGAAGTGTCCGCAAAATCCGACACGGAGCCGAGTGTCGGCCACCGTGATCCAGTTACAGATATTCAGTACCATCCTCTACCCTACACCAAAGAAAATAGCAAAGAATAGGTTTAATTTGTTTGCTCTATACGATGGGATGACCTTTAATTGTCTAGCATGGACCATCGTAAAGAAAGCCGTTGTGATGCGTAACAAAAGCGTTTATTTATTTGCAGTTATCTTGGGACAATAATAATTAAGAATAATAAGTTTTAACCAGACACATCAGCTGATATAATTTATATGGGTGCAAACTTTATTTAATGATATTTAAAATGTAAGTTAAGGAATCTTACCCACCCATCTGATTGGGTGTGGAATGTGGTGTGTGGTGTAACATGTGGAAATTTCGCCGCTAGGCGATTTTATTACTGATTAGCTTATTCTAGTGCATTTGTAAGTTGATGTAATAATCATTTTTGTAGGCGATGCATCGTACACAAAAACTGACTGTTGGTTTTAAATTTTTTCCTAGCGCCTCAGTAAAGGAATAAATCGAACATGACCGCTTGCATGTAGCACCCTGTACAAAAAACTTACTTAAGTACCAGCCATGACTTAACTTACTAGATAATGTTTTGTAATTTTTAGGCCGAAAATCCCAAAGTAGCCGCATGTTTTCTTTTTCAATACTCGAAAGATGGTTTACAGGGAATATCACGACAGGTAGGTATTTTAAGTTTATAATAAAAATTTTAAGTCAATATTTTTTAATCTAAAGTATTAAAAGAGCTTATGGTACTCAAGCTCAATGCTCAAGCATTTCATAGTAGTCCAGTTTTTGACGTAGTATCCCAGAAAATTTTCCCTTAGGTTCGTATTGAAGGATTAATAGAAGAATTGCCAAAAGACGTTAGCCAACGATTTTATGACTCTCAGCCACTCTATGCTAAAATAAGAAGTAATCTTATTAGGGAGCAAGGAATAGAAGTAAAGTGGGATGATTTAAAAAGAAAACATGATGACCTTCTGGACAAAGTTAACAAGGGAGAAGTAGAACTAGAAATGCCGAATTACTTGTAAGTAAGTTTGTATTTGTAACTCTTATCATTTATATAAAAACTAACGAAACATAATTTAGTATGTCGAAGATATTTACAATTTAAATATTATACTGTTTTAAAACATAATTTGGTGGAGTCCGATTGTAACGTCGTTCGAAGGATAGCAATATTATTAGTTTTAATGTTCTAGTCCGCTTAGTATGAGCGTACTAGAATATTACTACTGACATTGTTTAGTTTAAATCAAGCGACTGCGTTACATAAAAGAACATATATTTTACGGAGTTTCAGCTGACTGGGAAAAGTCAGGGAACTTTGACTTTAAGAAAGACGTGGAGTAGTCGCGAGAGTTACGCCAGGCAAAAGTATATATCTGGTTATAGATTTCTGGAACAGACAGCATATACCTGTTCTAAAAAAAAGCCGGTCCATTTCCATTGTCACTGTTCGTATGCACGGATTGGTTAAAGACATCTGTAGCTTTTAGAGTTGCCATTATATAATCGTAACTTTTGTGCCGTTAGGCGATAATATTCTGCACAATGATCTTATCAGAGAGATCCTTAAATTTAGCACTGTTGTTATCGATGTCAAGATACTGCTCCATATTGGCAACTGGTTGTAGTGACACGGCCTATAGGCATTTATTTAAGGGTATAAAGCAATGTAAAGAAATGAAGGAAAATAAATTTTAAAGTACAGTAGAACCCCGATTATCCGTGCGCGCTTTATCCGTGCGGCGGATTTTCCGTGCTTCATTTCAAATTGATCATCCGTGCGCGGATTATCCGTGGCGGGCTCCAGAGGTTGGCGCATGCACCATGCTGAAGAGTTCGGCTCGGGAAATCCCCCATATGTGTTTACTTATTACATATTTTCGCCAACTGCCGACCGACTCGTTATTTAAACATAAGCAGACGCACAAAATGCAGCGTACCGGTGCTAATGAAAAGCGTAAACGCAATGTTTTAACTATTGAACAAAAAATGGAAATTTTAAAACAATTTGAAAATAACATAAGTGTTGCTGTGTTGGCTAAAACATTTAACATTGGAAAACAAACGGTTCGTGACATTGTGAAGAAGAAAGCCGCATTACAGAGCTTTGTAGCTAAAGCTGACAGTGCAAAAGCTATTTCTGACAGGAAATCTCTCAAAGGGTCTACTTTTCGAGAGCTTGATAATGCTATGACCAGGTGGTTCTTGCAGAAAAGATCAGAAGGGGTTCCTATATCAGGACCTATGTGTGCCAGGCAAGCCCAAAAGTTTCACGAGCAGTTGAAAATCAAAGGAAACTTCTCAGCATCTTCTGGGTGGCTTTACAGGTTTAAAAAACGTCATGGAATACGAGAATTAGCTGTTCAAGGGGAGAAATTAAGTGCAGATAATGTAGCTATGGTAGAATTTTGCTATGATTTGGAAAATCTTATAAAGGAGCACGACCTAAAACCTGAGCAAGTGTATAATGGAGACGAAACTGGTCTTTATTGGAAAGCAATGCCGAAAAGAACACTTGCTGCAGGCTCAGAAACTAGTGCACCAGGTAACCTGTCCATACATATTTTTACGTATACAGTGTTTTTTTATTCATAATTTTTTTTTAGGTTTCAAATCAAGCAAAGACCGTCTAACAGTGTTATGCTGTGCAAATGCATCAGGAACACATAAGCTTAGGTTAGCCGTCATTGGAAAATCAAAAAATCCGAGGGCTTTTAAAACTATAAAAACACTGCCTATTGATTATTATAATCAAAAGGCAGCTTGGATGGATAGAGTAATATTTAAAAGGTGGTTTTTTGAAAAATTTATACCCCAAGTTAAAGCTTACCTGCAAGAAAATAATCTTCCACCCAAGGCTGTACTGTTACTGGATAATGCGCCATCGCATCCTGATGTAGAGCAACTAAAGTCAGCAGATGGGAACATATTCGTAGCGTATTTTCCTCCGAATGTAACATCTATAGCCCAGCCAATGGACCAAGGTGTTATAGAGACCATGAAGAGGCTTTATAGAAAAGACCTTATGCTTCAACTGTTGGGAGAATGTGACTTTATGGGGTTTTGGAAACGTCTAAATTTGAAAGAAGCAATTTATGCTGTAGCTCGCGCTTGGAGTCAAGTGAAAGCGACTAACATTAAAAAAGCATTTTATAAAATAATGACCTTAGAAGATACACCAGATGGAGAAGGTACTGAAGACGATAATCACTTAAATGAAGGTGAGTTATCGATCGGAAACATAGCGTCTATAGCCTCGCAAATCAAAGGTTTGGAAGAAATGGACAACGAAAAAATACAGGAATGGGTAGAATGTGATCACGAAGAAAAAGGGTATCAGATTATGGATGACGATTATTTAGATAACCAGACCTCTGCAGAAAGTTCTGACAAAAGTAGTGATGACGATGAGAATAACTGCGTCATCAAAACAAGTCATCGAGAAGCAGGGGATGCAGTAAATGTACTTATCCAATATTTTGAAGAACAGCATGGAACTGATGACATTCATGTGCTTCAGCTTAGAAAAATGAAGGAAATTATAAAGTGTAGAAGTTACGAAGCCCAAAAACAAACAAAAATTAGTGATTTTTTTAAGTGATTTTTTTACATGCACATACATATGTACATATGTATGTATTCTTCAGTGTACATACATACATTATGTATAAATATTAAAACTGTTATTTTTTGTTACATGTATGTAGTATCACGTTTCTTTTCTCCGCATGACACATGTATTTTTCTGAATAAATTATTAAAAAAATAAAAAATGTTGTCTTTGGATTATCCGTGTTTTCGAATATCCGGCGAAGGCTCGGTCCCGGCTGGCACGGATAATCGAGGTCCTACTGTATTCAAAAAAAAGGGAGTTATAAAAAATTAATTTTGCAACACCATAGGAAATGATTAAAATAAATTGACCGTTCGCGATTAAACAAATTTTAATAATTATTGAATAGTTTTGAAATAAAGAAAATGTTGAAGTTTTATTGAAACTATGTAATGGAAAAATATTCAAACTCCTCAAGTGGCCACATAATTTCCTATTAGAAATACTTTAAATAACATCGAATACTTATATAAATTAACTAACATATTTAGGAAAATCCAATCTATTAATTTAAAAATAATTGAATATAAGAGCAAATAATTTAATTATTTAGAAGAATTTAGAATGCATTTAATTTCACCAAAAACCGTAAAAAAACTTTTTTAAGTTCCGCAACCGGCCGAACATTTTAAACAAACAGGATTAAACTAACCCCCTGTGGTGTTACTCTAAATGGTGAAATTCTGCCCCGCTCGGAAAAGAGATATTTAAATTGCCCTTTTATGACAAAGGAAAGTATGTTTTGTCTTATTTGATTGTCCAACATCTGCCTGCTAAATTAGGTCGCCACTCGTAAAGTTAGCGGGAAAACGAAGGGGAAAATAGAATTTAGTATTGTCGTAAATGCCATGTTACATTAATTTCGTGAAGTGGTCATTAACAGGGGAAATTTATGGGAATATTCTCTAGATAAGTGGGATGACTGGCTAGGATAGTAGTTAAAAGATACTCACCGATATAAGGTGTTACTATGCCCGATTGTGAACCGAGATTCTGTCTACGGTCCAAAAGTCTGGTTCATTAAATACGGTGTATAGTCGGAAGTTTTGGATCTCGTCTGAATTTCTTGATAAATAGCGTGAAAAATAAGTGAAAAAGTAAGTGCGTTAGCAGCCCAAGAATTTATCTAGGATTATTGGAAAATTTGTGAAAAATTAAGAATTATGAAGAAGTATATTTTGGGTGACTCCCTTACGTAATCTGTGTATATTAATTGTAGTTGATTCAGAAATTTGTGTTTTTCTGATAGGGAACAGAAAAAAAAATAAAGAGAAAAATAAAAATGAGTCAAAAATTCATAAAAAAAAAATTGAGTTATTGCCTAACCTCGGCAGAAGTAGGTAGAGGAATTCTTCCTCGACCGAGGTGGTACCACCCCACACATCCTCTTAAAAGGGCTGGTGAAATCCCTACGGATGTTTCCAGCTCTGGATGTGTGAGTCGGTCTTCCCCAGTACACCCACGTCACCCACGTCACCCACGGTACATAGTACTTAGGCTTCAGTCTTCATGGGCTGTCAGAAGATAAAAAAGTAAGTATACTGTTTAGGAAGTCAATTGTAAGGCTAGAGAAGGTGTTAGGTAGAGTGGTGGTTTAACAGCAGTTGCTACGGTATCTGCGCGAAAGTTTATTTTGTCACCGCCACCTGTATTCCTAGGTTATCGTTTCGGCCATATAGAAAAGGTAAAGGACGAGAAAGGAATCGGTAGTGGGGGTTACAAATGGTGTCACATCTGGGGTTGGTTTAAGTTTTGGTTGTGTATAGATTCATTAACTACCACCGGTAACCAACCATAGAAAATTCCTATTTGTGAACAAACATTTTACACCCTCAATAAGTGTTAATCTGCAATAAACCAACTACAACATTAGCAGCCAGTCCATCAGCAACAATAATCACAAGCCCTGCAACGATGACTGCTAAAACTGGAAACATTCTAATATGCTTAAACATAGGCTTGATGTCTACGTGAGCTGTCTCAGATAAAAAAAAGACTTCCTGCCTATATATGATAGAACTACTCCTATAGTTGAAGGAACCAGTATATTAGCAAATTAGACGAAATCCCAAATGGTAGCGATAACTTTGTTAAAATTAAGTAACAAAGCAAAACAGTTTATGGATTCGGATCCAACAATAAGAGATGCAAAGAGTTGGACAACGGTAAAAGAAAATTTAAAGAGTCAGTTTAAACGTCTGTATATTAAGGGCTCTGCGATGAAAATTATTGAATGCCGCCAGAGGTCAGGTGAATCTTGCCGACACTATTTAACCAGACCACTGGGCAATCAAACAATAAACCTTGCAGGAGATCCTACACATGATTAAGTTGTTAGGAAAAAGTTGGAAAAGGACGTTACCATGCAGTTTACACTGGGACTTATGACGCCTCTGAAAAAGCGCGTTCAGTCTTTGGATGAAGCTTTGACGATAGCTGAATGGGAAGAATCCATAAAAAACTTAGTTTATCCGTCAAGCAACAGGGTATGCAGAATGGTTACGAACACAAATACTACGGACAATAGAAGCAATGATAAGAGAGAAGCTTTTCCCCCTTCAAATCAAAGGTGAACCATAAATTTAAGTGTTATAAGTGCCAAAAGAGGGACATACAGCTAACTATCGTAAGGAAAACGAAAACCATACCTTTAATCAACTTGGACACATTAGTAGTGGTGGCCGTAAAAAGAAAAATGCTAGCGGACAAGTACTTTTTAATAAAGTGTGTTATAATTGTAGGGAACCTGAACATTTGGTTTGTACCTGTCCCCGAAAAACAAGCCCGACATATAAGCCAACACAGCAGCAGGTGTTATAACCAACGCACTCAAATTTCAACCCCGGAGTTTGACTGCCGATGCCGAACAGCCAAGTTGGGACCAGGTAGTAATACGAATAAGGTAGGGATATTTATTTTAGGGATTTTTAGGGATTTTTATTTCTACAGCCGTGTAGTGGAATTAAGGTTAGGGTTAATGGTAAGCCATGCCTAGCCTTGATAGATTGTGGAGTATAAAATCTGATATTGCCAAAGGGTTCGTAGTGATACAGACGTCAAATTGATAGATACGTCAGGGGTATCGATTGTTTTGGTTAATAACTATGTATGATTTTGACAGTGTCATACCTTTAATGGATGAGAAGCCAAAGAATAAATTGGAAGACGTGGTTGCTCAGGTAGAAGCCGAAATTAAGGAGATACGAGGAAAACACTTAAGAAATAAAAAAGAAAATAATGAAAAACGGGTGATACCTCCGTAAATTATCCCGCGTTACCGCTAATGACGCAGGGATGCAGTTATTAGGTGATTAGCCGTCATCTGAATACTGAAGTTGAGAAATATCCAAAGAATATATGTGAAGAGCTCCCGACATTACTTAGGAAGGTTGCATAGTCCACTAAAAATAATTAGAATACAGGACCAGTTTCCACTGATAAGTGTTTAGAACATAAGTATGATAATATAGGTCCAGTTTCAATTAAAAAGAAAGAGATGAGTACTCAGACGGTCGACATAGCTGATAAGTATTTGGAAAATAGGGACTGAGTCCTTAGAAGAAGGCGCAATTATCTCCGTGTTAGAAGAGTTGGTAATTCCCCCGATGACACAGGCAATCTGCCCTGCAAATTTTCGAGGATTGTCCAGTGTTTCTAAACTATTCATGGTTTTAGAACCAAGCAACGAAACCATTCCTTTAAGGATAACAAAGTAACGGAAAGTGAAATGAAATTAAAGGTAATAATGACTATAGCAAGAGATTACGAAACAGATGTCGTAGAAGCTAGGAAGAAGAATAATGGGCTTATGGCCGAGAAGAGCAACCAAAGAGAAGCGACAAAATACGTCGGCACCTTTGATGTTGGGGGTATAAAATTTTGGGACCTCGAGTCTAAATAATAGATCGTTGACCGGTATAATTTGGTGTAATAAAAGTGTATATGTACTTACCGTTCAGGATCGTTTGGAAACGTAAACATGCTAAATCCTTGTCCTTCTTTTGAATGGCACCACGAAGCGTGCAGGTATTACCAGGCATAATTTAAGAATTTTTATAAATCACAGCAACAAATTAAACACTTAAAACTTAGCATCAAAAATAGTTTTCCAAACACAAAACAAACTCATCGACTATCGGACTAAAAATGCCGGCGAGCGCGAGCACATGTTTCTGATAGTTGGCCGAGTTATCCCCCACTTAAATTTTTTCGGCCGAACTCGATTTTGTTGCTTCTCTTTGGTTGCTCTTCTCGGCATATAATATGTAAGGTAAATGAAAAAGATACAAAAGATATTTTGAAAACACTTCATTTAGCCAGTTACTACAACAAGTGAAATAAAATTGCAAGACTGAATTATAGAATATATAATATATTGATATTTTTAAAAGCCCTGATCAGAAACTTAGTTGTATGTCAAATGTTACACATATGATTATGACGGAAAATGTCCCTCCTATTTTATAACAACCATATAGGATGCCGTACCACTGACAAAAGCTATTGAAAAAGGTAATTCAGAGATTATTAGATGATGGAATTATTACTGAAAACCAGCCTTCCTGGAGTTTTCCAGCTATTTTAGTAGAAAAGAAAAGACATCCTGGAGAAGATGTACAGTTTAGATTAGTTAGTTATTATAAAGATCTAAACGCCATTTCAAAAACAGATTTTTTCCCATTACCTAATATACAACCAACTTTAGACACACTATCTGGATCATTTATTTTCAACCATAGATTTAGCTTCAGGATATTTTCAAGTTCCTGTACATCCTGATGACCAAGAAAATACAGCTTTTTCAGATCCCCATAAACATTATGAATTTCCACGAATGGCCATGGGTCTTAAAAATGCACCAGCTACCTGGAGGAAAAGGGAAATGCAAATTACTCCCATGATAGGGTTGCCAACTACCCTCTATTTTAGAGGACATTCCTCTTTTTTTTCTAACCGTCCTCTTTTCCCTGACGCATAGAAAAAGTCCTCTTTTTTTATAGATACTAAACTAAAACGAAAGCAAATGCTGCAGATGTCTGTTTTAAATTTTAAGAACATAAAAAAATAAGAAAAAAATCCTTGCTACCAATTGATCGCCAACGCTTAATACCATTGTTTATCTGGCAACAACGCGTCAGTCAGGTGAATGCTTTGCAGGTTGCAGGATTTACCGATTTACGATTAGTTCTCTAGTCGAGTTGTCAAATAAAAAGTTTTTTGAAAACAGCAACTTGAACTTAAATGGACTTTTATGTACGTCCTCTATGTACTACCCCATTCCTCGAAATTTATTTATGTATTTTATTTTTTTTTTATTTCCAACGGTTTACACCATTTTTACAATAATTTATCCTATACAATAATTTGAAATCAGTTTCACTATATAATACTTAACTGTTTTAATATACAATATTTTACAAAATTTAATCCATCACAACGCAAATGGTAAAAAGATGCAACAAGTATAATTTTCACATTTCCTGACGAGCATTCCGAACTCTGTATTTAAAACTAGACAAGTTCATTTCATAAATAGGGAGATTCAAATGATCAAAGCTGCTGTGCTTCTCAAGTCGCTCGCTGAATGATGCAAAAAGGCGTTACGGTGCAATCGAAACGGAATGCCTAGTAGTTGTATTTGCAGGGAAAACATACAGCAATTATTTAACTGGAATTCATTTTACTATAATGGACCACCGTCCTCTTAAATATTTGTTGATTATTAAGGATCCAAGTTCAAAATTAGCAAACTGGGCTATGTTTCTTATGGACTACAGCTTTACCATTGTATATCGACCTGTAAAACGAAACAATAATGTGAATTTGCTCAAAACATTGTAACTGTTAAACAAAAGGGACATGAAAATATTACTCCCATGATTAATGTTATATGGAGCAAGGAAGAGCTTAAGGGTTTACAGTACAATGATCCAACATTATCAATATAATAACATCATTAGGACCAGAAGACGAACATTATTATCTTAGAGCCTAAGGATTACTATATCGGCTTAAAGCAGATAATAAAATACATGATCCAATATAAAATCGCACCACTAGCCATAGTTCCTAAAATTCTGCAATTGTACCATAGTTCGGTATTTGGTCCTCCCCCCGGTCAAAAGAAAACGAAAGAAATAATACAAGATTTTTATTGGTCAACTATTAGAAAAGATAAATCAATGATAGGTCATTTTGTCCATGAATACAATAATAGCCGGGATTTACTTTTACCCTATTGTCTTATGGCATACAGAAATTTGGCGCATGAAGAAACAAAATAGTCGCCGTTTTTCCTAATGTTTTTACGCGATACACCTAAGTATACGAGAATCCCCTATAAAGTATGACATAGATAAAAACTGAGTGAATTTCTAATCAGAATGCATAGGGTTCATAAACTTGGAAAAATAAATCTAGAATCAAAAAAGGGCTCGAAAGGAATTTCAGTTGGGAAATTTAATATATCTTTATACTCCAGCCATTTCAGGACAGAGACTTGCTTTTAAGATTAACAATAAATGGACGGGACCAGTTATTTTTAAAATTAAGGAACAAATGAAAAGAAACGAACATATGGTTCATGCCGATAGATTTAAACGTTGTAGGGAGTAGACTATTCATTAGAAAAAGATCAGCTAAATAAAAACCAAAAGAATAACGCAAGTGAAGAGGAAACTGTTAATATAGAACATGGAGAAGACATACAAAACGACACTGTGATTTTCTTGAAAAGGGGCGGGAAGAAAATGAACGGCCACAAGAAGAAGAATAAGAAGAGGAGGAGGAAGAAGAAGATTATGATGATGAAAGTGAAGAACAAAATCAGGATTCTTCATCCAACTAATGAAGAAGTTAGAGAATTACCTGTAAATAGACGTACTCGCACTCGAGAAGTGAGACTACCTCGGCGATACGAATATTACATATTAGAATAAAACAGATCTTGAAAGCGCCACCCTGTAGATTTGTACAATTAAAAATTAGGAAACCAAGTTAAAATTAGGAAAAATGTGTGTTACGACGATAGGAAAACTAAAATTGTTTATTTATTGCAGTAAAGACGCTCATACTGCTTATGATGGTCCGATTTGCTTATTCAAGTCTCATTGCTTGTGATTGCAGAAATCCCTCCACTAACATAACAGCGATATCACTGCGTAATGTTAGTACATGCCCTGATCCTGAAAATGGTTGTAACATAGAATAAGGATATGTGCAAGGTATCGAAAAGTAATGTTATCAGTATGCTCGTGTATATTCCTGTCTTAGTGAAGTTATTAGATTAGTCATTGCGGAATGTTCTCACATCAATCAGCGGTAGAGGGAGGGATATCTACCTATATCTATGAACTAGGAATGGAAGACTGTCGGAAAACGCATACCTATAGGCAATTCCGAGGACTTAGTGCTCATATCATAGATAAATTAAAACAAAACAGAACTGTGTCTACCACCCTTCTGTTAGCAGTAAATATCGATTCGACACATAACTGCATAGAAGCCCAGTATCACGAACATATAGCAGTGTACTAGTTCAAGCTGATATGAAGATAACACTACATGCTTATTATACAAAGGCAGCGTTAGAGTACAATGAAATACATTTGCGGAATGGAGTAATAACGTAAGATAAAAAAACGTCCTCAAAGTATGCCGTGGAATCAATCACGCATGTCTTGAATTATTACTCTTGAAAGGAAACATAGGTAAAAGGTACAGGTGAATGAAAAATAGAACTGTCAAGTTCTGAAGTTTTTATTTTTTATGAAAAATATGGTAATCACGGCAGAACAAAAATATTTTATGATCGACAGTTAGTTTAGAACTGGTAGAAGAGTTGATGGCCAGTGGGTTTATTCAACACGGGATGCCATTCAGGATTTTCAAACAGAGTTTCCACACATAGTCATGGATTTCGACCAGTTTCGCCAAGTTTTGACTAGGTATGTGGCTTTGTTTAGAGAAACAGGAAGTGTGAATATAAAGGAAGGCAGTGGGAGACCCAAAGTTTGCACTATTATCTAAGCTCAGTCCAAGAATTGTTAGCAAGCGACAAACCGCAGCGAATGCAATTTTCAGAGTGGTTAATGGGTAATTTGCATAGTAATGAGTATTCGAAGTCGAAAACCCAATTTCAACCACAACAGCTGTTACGAAGACCATTAAAATATCCAAGTGCGAGAAATAATGACATAGACGCATGATGACAGCAATGTTTACTAATTTGCTATGTGAGTAATGCATCTTTGGATTTGACAACGATCCAGTTTTGAGGTCTTAGGATAAATAAAATAGAAAATGTATTTATGAGTTTTAGGGCCAAATTACACTGGCCGACACGATTTTTGTAATACAGTTCAGCCCATTATTTTCACAATGCTAATACCTTTCTAATAATAGAAAAAATATTCATAAAGCCCTAATACGTATCACTTTTCAATGGGCTCATTAGACCCTTTTATAGTGGCAGGTAGTAAATTTTATGAGGGGTCATTTTAAAGGGGTGCATTGTAAAACAGAAAGATAACCTAAAATGGATTGGTTATAACCTTAAACTTATTCTCTTATTCAGTCTTCTTTTGAGTTTCGAATTGAGTGGTTCTGTGTAGTTAAGAAAGTTTTGTCAACGACGAAAATATCAAGTGAAACGCGCCGCAGTTGCACCAGACAAGTTTTGTTATATTTGTGGATAATTTCTGGTGAAGTCACAAGCCAGACTATTTTCTGAAAATGTGAAAAAAGTCTATTTCATGTTTTTTTGGTGTTTTAATCGGAGTCCAAGACAAGCAGTTGGCTCCCCATGTGTAGTGTATCAGCTGTAGCGTATCATTGGTGCAGTTGATGAAAGGGAAGAGAAAAAGTATGCCTTTTGCAGTTCCAGTGGTATGACGAGAACCCACCAATCATTTTTACGATTGCTATTTTTGCATGACAAGGACTTAAGAGCCTTCCAACAAAGAAAAGCGCAAGATCGAATATCCGAATTTGCCTTCTGCCATAAGACCTGTTCCTTACAATGCAGACTTATCAGTACCGACTGCGCCTTTAGATTGGCAAGATATTGTTTTGGGAGATAATGGAGATAATAACGCATCATCAGACAGATCCGAAGAAAAGTGTACCGACCCCACTTTTACTCCAGGTCCCAGTTCCGGCGAGCCACATTTGATTGTCCAAAGTGAGTTAAATGATTTAGTACGTGATTTTGGGTTGTCAAAGCAACAGTCAGACTATTTTCTGAAAATGTGAAAAAAGTCTATTTCATGTTTTTTTGGTGTTTTAATCGGAGCCCAAGACAAGCAGTTGGCTCCCCATGTGTAGTGTATCAGCTGTAGCGTATCATTGGTGCAGTCGATGAAAGGGAAGAGAAAAAGTATGCCTTTTGCAGTTCCAGTGGTATGACGAGAACCCACCAATCATTTTTACGATTGCTATTTTTGCATGACAAGGACTTAAGAGCCTTCCAAAAAAGAAAAGCGCAAGATCGAATATCCGAATTTGCCTTCTGCCATAAGACCTGTTCCTTACAATGCAGACTTATCACTACCGACTGCGCCTTTAGATTGGCAAGATATTGTTTTGGGAGATAATGGAGATAATAACGCATCATCAGACAGATCCGAAGAAAAGTGTACCGACCCCACTTTTACTCCAGGTCCCAGTTCCGGCGAGCCACATTTGATTGTCCAAAGTGAGTTAAATGATTTAGTACGTGATTTTGGGTTGTCAAAGCAACAGTCAGAACTTCTTAGTCCCCGTCTTGAGGAGTGGAACTTATTAGCCAAAAAAACAAAAATTACGACTTTTAGGAATAGAAATTCTACGTTTTCTGCATTTTACAATATGGAAAATTCGTTATGTGCGTGTACTGATATCGCTGGTTTACTGCAGGAACTCGCTATCGAGCATTCTCCTTGTGAATGGCGCTTGTTCATAGACTCGTCGAAATATAGTTTAAAAGCTATGTTATTACATAATGGAAATTTAAAACCATTCAGTGACAATGAAAGAGACCTATGAAAATATGCGCATCCTTTTAGGTAAAATAAACTACAACGGATACAAATGGCAGCTATGTGGGGAGTTAACAGTTATAGCAATTCTAGTGGGACTTCAGGGAGGATTTACAAAATATTGCTGTTTTCTTTGTTTGTGGGACAGTCGTGCAGTGAATGAACATTACGTAACGAAAATTTGGCCGGAAAGGAATGAATTTCAATCGGGATCTCAAAATGTTAAGTATGTGTCCCTTGTAGACCCAAAAAATGTCCTTTTGCCTCCTCTTCACATTAAACTTGGACTGATGAAAAACTGTGTGAAGGCAAGTCTTTCCCCAGTGAAGTGATGCCAAATTAAAAGAAGGCATTTTTATTGGGCCACAAATTAGAAAATTGCTGGACGATGGTAATTTTATAGAAAAGCTCACCAGGCAAGAACTCAGAGCTTGGAACTCATTTGCAAGGGTAGCGAGGGGATTTTTAAGCAACAATATGGATGTAAACTACGAACACCTAGATAATTAACTTTTAGACTCCTACAAATCGCTTGGTGGCCGAATGTCATTAAAAATTCACTTTCTCCATTCCCATTTATCATTTTTTTCCTGAGAATTTGGACGCTGTCAGCGACGAGCAGGGTGAAAGGTTCCATCCGGATAATGGAAATTCGGTACCAGCCAGCCCTTCGCAAACTTCGCCAGCACCGTTAATTATCGAAGTGCTGGCAAAGTTACCAGAAGGATAAATTGTATATCTCTCTCGTTCTTCCTAATTCTGTTTCTAGCTGCGTCATTGTCATTTAACTTGCTGGTAACTTTGCCAGCACTTTGATAATTTGACCCTTAGGGTTCATAAAAGATCAAGACACATTAGAAAAACTGTAAAAGTGATGTCTTCGAAATAAACAAAGGTAGTTATTAATAAGGGACAAAGCTCATAGTGTTTAAATGAAACGAAACGGGATAAAAACAGTTTTTAAATTTAAAAAGATATTGAGAGAGTTCAGGAAAATTACCCCCACTTGGGAATAAAACCAGTTACCACTCCGTTCTTAACGAAATTGGTACGTGTGTGCGGGACAACGAAAAACAATAATAGACTTAGTGACTTTTTAGAAAAATCAAACAATTTTTTAATTTTTTTTTTTAGTAGTGGGCTATTAAAAGAGCAAAATGGAGTGGATAGTAATATTTCTGACCTACGTATGGTTTATTTGGGGAAATCACCTCATCACCAATACCATCATAAGGATGGCCCTGTACCATTTAAGGGATCTGTATTTTCATTTGGGGGAAAACCAACCGGGACCCGAAGAGTTTTACTCCCATCGGGCAATAGTGTCTGAGGTACATACGAAGCACCAAATGTTTAGAACGGATTGGGCACTGGCATACACATACACAGCAATATGACCCTTTCCAATGCTACTGCCCGAGCTGCCAACCGTTGCCAGGCCACCGCAATTTGTTCAGGCTGGCAGATTTTTTGACTCTCATCCAGGATTAAGGTGGGCCGGCGTGCCCTTGTGAGGAATGCCAATGGCCCCCACAACCGACAGGGTCTGCTCAAAACGAGGCTTCAGCTGCCCCTCCAACCCCGGTAGCCGAGCCAGCATGCCTGGAACCACAACGGATTGCAACCCCCTGAGCCTGTCCCTGGTCCCTTCAACGGACCATCTGGGGGACCAAACCTGTGAAAATGCGACCGGACTTTCAAGGACCACACTTCAAGTGCGAGGTGGCCTTCTTGGATAATTTAAGGATGGTACTACGACGTACACTCGCCAGTGACAGTGGAAGTGAGAGTGACTGAGAAAAAAGAAATGATCATGATAGTAGAAAATAGGGTAGTTTAGAAGAAAAAAATGTAAAATGAAAATAATAATAATAATAATAATATTAATATTAACTTTAACGTTAGGACTAGGAATTTAGTAATTTTAAATTTAGCCTGTAGTTTAATTTTAAAAATAATTTTTTTTAGTAGTCGCATTTTAGAGGGGGAAAATATTAATAATGGAAAAATTTTATACCAAAAAATTAAAACAAAAATGTTTAACAAAGAAAAAACCTCATACGATATTAAAGGCTGAGTGAATTCTAGTCAAAATTGTATACACGAACCATCTGGGGGGCCAAACCAAACCTGTGAAAATGCGCCCGGACCTTCGAGGACCACCTTCGAGTACAAGGTGGCATTGTTAGACAATTTAAGGATGGTACTACGACGGACACCCGCTAGCGCCAGTGAAAGTGAGAGTGACTGAGAAAAAATAAATGAATAGTATAAAATAGGGTAGTTTTTAAAAAAACTTTTAAAATGAAAATAATATTAAATTTAACATTAGGACTAGGAATTTCGTAATTTTAAATTCAGCCTGTAGTTTAGTTAAAATATTTTTTTTAGTGTAGTCACATTTTAGAGGAAAAAAATATAAATAATATAGAAAT
Organism: Philopedon plagiatum; assembly: GCA_963971165.1. Lineage (NCBI taxonomy): Eukaryota > Metazoa > Arthropoda > Insecta > Coleoptera > Curculionidae > Philopedon > Philopedon plagiatum. Next base: position 31,325,728 of record OZ020192.1, on the reverse strand, counting down.
TTTATAACAAAAAAAAATAAAACACAAAAATTTTGAACAGAAAAAAAAACGTATAGGAAATTTAAGGCCGAGCAAATTCTAGTCAGAATTGTAAACACGAATCATCTGGGGGGCCAAACCAAACCTCTGAAACTCCGCCCGGACCTTCGAGGGCCACCTTCACCTTCAAGTATGAGGTGGCCTTCTTGGGCAATTTAAGGATGGTACTACGACGTACACCTGCCAGTGACAGTGAAAGTAAGAGTGACTTAAAAAAAAAGAAATGATCATGATAGTAGAAAATAGGGTAGTTTTAGAAAAAAAGTTTTAAAATGATAATAATAATAAATTAGGACTAGGAATTTAGTAATTTTAAATTTAGCCTGTAGTTTAATTTTAAAAGTAATTTTCTAGTATAGTCACATTTTAGAGGAAAAAAAATATAAATAATATAAACATTTTATAACAAAAAAAAAGCACAAAAATTTTCAACGGAGGAAAAAACCTTATACGAAATTTAAGGCCGAGTGAATTCTAGTCAAAATTGTAAACACGAACCATCTGGGGGGCCAAACCAAACCTGTGAAAATGCGCCCGGACCTTCGAGGACCACCTTCAAGTACGAGGTAGCCTTCTTGAAGAATTTAAGGATGGTACTACGACGTACACCCGCCAGTGACAGTGAAAGTGTCCGAGAAAAAAGAAATGATCATATTAGTAGAAAATAGGGTAGTTTTACAAAAAAGAAATGAAAATAATATTATCTTTAACATTAGGACTAGGAATTTAGTAATTTTAAATTTAGCCTGTAGTTTAATTTTAAAAATATTTATTTTTTTAGTATTTCAGAGGAAAAAATGTAAATAATATAAAAATTTTATAACAAAAAAAAAATAAAAAAAATTTTAACAAAGAAAAAAAACCTTTTATGAAATTTAAGGCCGAGTGAATTCTAGTCAAAATTGTAAATATAATAGGTTTTAAAATACTATGTGGAAAATTATACTTATTGAAAGGGGTATAGTACAAAAGGAATACATGATACTTTTTCCTTAAAACTATTTTATTGCAGTAATAAAATAGGATATAACAAATAATTATTGATATTATGAAAAGTTTAATAAATTAAAGTAAAGATTATAATCAAAAAGGGATAACGAAAGCTTAAAAATTGCCATTTAAAATTGTTAAAACGTTGTCAATTAAGATTTATTACTATGCTGTTTTATAAGGAAACTCAATCGTAACAATATCTTCTAAATGAAGACTTACGTTTAGATTCACTAGAGAGGTTTAAGATTTAGTATGTTCAAATTAAGATCTAGTTGATCAGTTAGGTTTTGATAGGTATTTGTCCGGTCATTTGTAACTCATTAAATTTCTAAGTGGAAAAATTTCAATTACTATTGTAAAATTAACACGCACCTACTTCTTGACTTAATTGAGAGAATGACCTTTCATGTCGCGTGGCTCCAAAAACCCGACGAGAATTTAATATCCGGCCTTATGATCTAGGGTACGTTAACCTACTAAAATGGAGATGTCAGATATCTGTCTATGCTTAAAATGCTTTCATTTAGAAAGATATTTTAATTTTTTAAAGCGGAAACTGGTGTAGTGACACGGCATATAAGCATTTATTTAAGGATATAACGCAGTGTAAACACATTAAGGAAAGTAAATTATAAAATATTTACGAACGGATTATATTTATAAATGAAAAAAGGAATTTTAAAAAAATAATTTTGCAACACCAAAGAAAATGATGAAAATAAATGGACCGTTCGCGATTAATAAATTTAAATAATTATTAAAGAATTTTGAAATAAAGAAAATGTTGAAGTTTTAATAAAAATATGTAATGAACAAATATATTCAAACTCCTCAAGTGGCCGAATAAGTGCTTATTAGAAATCAATTAAATAATAATATTTATACAAATTAATTTACATAATTAGGAAAAACCAACCCATTAATTCAAAAATAAGTGAATATAAAAGAAAAGAATTTATTTCATTTAATTTCACCAAAAGGTGTAAAAACTTTTTGAAGAGCCGCAACCTACCGAACATTTTAACAAACAGGATCAAACTAACCCCTGTGTTAGGTACTTCAAATGGTGAAATTCTCTCCCGCTCGGTAAAGAGATATTTTAAGTACCCTTTTATGACAATGGAAAGTATGTTTTGTTTTATCTGATTGACTAACAGAAGATCGGTTCCGTGATGACCTGTCCTTATCGACTCACCATTACCAAATGTTGCACCGTATTAAACCCTATATAATTTAATAACCCTTTTTATGTGCTTATGACACGCGCACCTATAAATGGCAATAGAAAATGCGGGTGCAATAAAAAGCCACCCACTTTATATAAAAATGTAGTAAATGTCAGATACTTTAAGAGCTTTTCCTTCATTTGCCTGCTAAATTAGGACGCCCGCTCGTAGAATTTGCAGAAAAATGAAGGGTAAAATATAGTAGGATTGTAAATGCCATGTTGTCACATTAATTTCGTCAAGTGGCTATTAACAGGAGAAATTTATGGGAATTTTCTCTATATAAGCGGGATGACTCCGGCTAGGATAGTAGTTGAAAGATAGGTACACACCGATGTAAGGTGTTACTTTGCCCGATCGTGAACCGAGATTCTGTCGAAAGTCCAAAAGTCTGGTTCCATAAGTACGGTGTATAGTCAGAAGTTTTTGAGCTCATCGTAATTTCTTGACAAATAGCATGAAAAATAAGTGAAAAAGTAAACAAAATTAACATACATAGGTTATACTTTTACAAAAAAAATAGTGGAGTAGACAATAAAAATCTTTTAGTTGAAACAAAAATTTTTGCTTATAGCACCAATAACTAAAAATATAATTATATTAGAAAAAATGCAACCATTTTTTAATATTGGGCTATGTTTTTTATACTGTGCAGCTATCAATCCCAGAAATTTATCTACGATTATTGGAAAATTTGTGAAAATTTAAGAATTGTCAAGAAGTGTATTTTGAGTGGATCCCTTAGGTAATCTGTGAAAATAAAGTGTAGTTGATCCAGAAATTTGTGATTTTTTGTTAGGGAACAGGAGAACAGAAAAAAAAATAAACGGAAAAATAAAAATTAGTCAAAAATGCATAGTAAATTGGAGTTGACACCTAACCTCGGCAGTCAGTATTATACTGTTTCGGATTGCAACTGCGAGGCTAGAGAAGGTGTTAGATGAAGTGATGGTTTAACAGCAGTTGGCACGGAAACTTCGGATCCCCGCGAAAGTTTATCTTGTCACGGCTAGCTGTCTGTTATAGTCAATATCGGCTTAGAGTTTAATGGCGGCCGTTGACACATGTCATTTCTAGTAACATTCTGTTCACCAACTTAAACTTTGGTCAGGGCAAGACTTCACATTTTTTATCAAAATTTATGACTGTTTAAATAGTGTAACAGAATCTTGCTGAAATTGAAAAAACAATTGTACGAGAACTATGAATTTAAATGAACATTGCAGCGTTCTGGGGTTAAATTAATAAATTTAACTACCCAAAAGCCCTACGTGCGCCGCAGCTTTTCGCCAGGGATATTTATTTAATTTTCCCTTATTTTATGGGCAAAGTATTTATAAACGTTGCGGAAAAATTTTTGAGCCAGCTTATTTCCATGCAGAAAGCCTATAGATATCTAAATTTTTCATACACCGCCATTGTTAAATTATTATACAGATCACCTCCTTCCCCCAGGTAGTATTTTAACAACTTCAACCCCCTTCCCGAAAAAATGCTATTTACACCCTTGGCTTGTATTTAAACCTCTTCAAACCTCCAGTTCTAAACATTTTAAATTAGAAATATCACCACTTCAAATGTAAAAGTTTTTTGAATTTTTTAAAAAGTTTTTTGTTTTAAGTCTTTTTAATGCGCTAACATTTACCCCAAATGATTTTTTCTAGAGAAATCAATGACACAGATGTTTGCATCTTTTTGCCAGTCACTGTGTTATGTACATAAATGAAAGTAACTAATATAAAAGTTATCATGTTAATATCAGATATTCAATAAAAACAAATTTAAAGTTACCAATAAATTCTCACTACTTAGCCTGGATGTACTAGGAATGCAGTAATGGTGATCTATAATAAATTAATAATATCTAAAAATGTCAATATAAAGTAAACACTCAACTCCACAAATAAAGATTTTTTTCTGGAGTTATGTAATTTGAGGCGTATATTACAAAGCTGAATGTGCTGAATACAGTCGAAAATGATAGAACAAGACGCGTCATTTTTGAGCGCGCCGGAGGTGCTTTATATGGACGAAATTGTCTACGATTATATTTTCTTCGTGATTAACACAACCGCTAAAAAATATTGTAATTTAAAGAAAATTTTAAAAACTAAGCTTATCAACTAAACTACTTTGTAATTTACGCTGCAAAACATATAATTCCTATAACATTAATTAATTTTGGGGTAATGTTTGTCTAGATAATTGTTAAACGAATAAAATATGTTTACCTATTACCTACTTACTTTTCAATAGAAAGAATCACTTTACAGATACATAAACTCCAACAATATACTACCAACATGTCTAATAAGCACAAAATAATCAAAATAATGGCAAAATGCTTTCTGAAAACACTGAAAAATATTGCACAATATAAACTTTGATTTCACAAGTCGTAAATCAAAATCTGACGGGCGGGGACGGCTCAGTAAATAGTGTAAATAGCGAACTAACCTTTGAATATAATCAAAGGAACTAAGGAGAGGCATAATAGCCAGACGGGTCGAAAACTGCGGAAAAGAGATATGCCGGTGCAAAGGCGTAAGAAAGGGATACCCATCTACACGGCATTCGATGTGAGGTGCTGAACATATTCCACCTGTTGACGCTTTACCGGCTGCAAGGATTAGATGCAGAATATGTGTCTAAAGCGGATAGCGACCAACACCTCCACTTTGACATCTGCATGGCGCGCATGCACCGCATCGTCAATAGACATAACCTCAAAAATATTTACCGGTTTTCTAGCATCAGCCACGTAGTCCAATGGTAAAAAATACGCTTATTGACCCACAGGTGTTGGTTCGAATCCGTGCTCGGCTGGAACTTTTTTTAAATTTTTGTCATTTAAAATATTATAAAAAAAAATTAGGCTCTAAAAGGTGTATTGGAAACGGGTTAGCACTCCTTCTTCGATAAAAATTTTGTTTTGTCGTTTTTAAAGGTCCCGAACAAAAGATTAATCGTGTCTAGGTATCTTAACCTAAAAATTGTTTTGTTTGAGAAATAATATAATGTCTTCTTTTGGCCATGGAGTTGAGAAATACGTTCTTGGACAGGTTTGCTCAGTTTTCGGTTTGCTCAGGATCTTTTTTGGTTCTTTTTAAAGGTTCCGAGCAAAAAAACTAGTTGAGTTTGAAAGTTGGTGCATGCGCGCCATGTGGATGTTAAAGTGGAGGTGTTGGTCGCTAGCCGCCTGTATATGTGTCTTCGTCGCGTACATGTAAATGTATCGCCATTTCTAATCAATTCAGCGATTGTCTGTGTCCGCGAGGCGTTTTCTGAATTAGGGAACCTTTAAATCATAAAGTTGGCAAATATTTTGACATGTGTCAACGGCTGCCTTTAAACTCTAAGCCGATATTGAATATATCGTTTCGACTATATAGAAACGGTAAAGGAAGATAAAGGAATCAGTGGTGGGTGTTACATCGTTATTCATACTTCTGGCCTAACGGGATAGTGGCATGCCGTGGTCTTAATTAAATTCGATTTTACATCCGTTGACTTACGCGAGCTTAGTCCAGGCATCATAAATCACTCATTTATGGCATCAAGTATCGTATTTTTGATGTTGGATTTTGGTATATAATCCAAATCGATGGATGATTTGCAAAGTAACACAAGTAACAACAGACACCGCAGTTTTTTATTTACAAGATCAACCTGATTGAAGCTAAAACAGAATGGACTACATGATTACTGGTGGTGTTTAATAAGTAAAGCCAAGATTTTGTATATTTTAGTTGCTTGATGATACGTTATTCTTCCGATAAATAAAATTCAACACTCTTTTTCTAATTTTAACTTAAGTCATACCACATCTTGTTTGGGCGTAGGCTGTATTTATTATGCTATTCGGATACATAATAAATTTCGAATATTGTTTAAGAAATATTTCTATATATTTTTTTAAACACCCAACACATATACTGTACATAAACAACAAAATGTTGGGTAGATTTTTCGAGCTGCACTAATCTCGGTCTCGCTCGCTAAAATCATCCTCCTCATCCGTCTCCGGTATCACCTCTTTAATACAAGATTTGCATTTCAGTTTTCATTACGAAATTCATTACATTATTGTTGCACAATTTTTCTATTAGCAGAATTGGGTTATAGACTCAGATTAAGGAAACAGTAGGTGAAACTAGTCATTCATAAATCATTCTATCGCCACTCGCCGATATCTAAGAAAATTACGCGAATGGGAGAAAGAAGGATAGGTAATGATTGGTGGGGATGAAATTTATAGTTTTTCACACATATCGTCATGCGGGATTGCCAAATGTTAGTGTTGGAAAAAGTGTATCTTTATGATGACACCTAATTAAATGAAAGTATGCTTGTTAATTTTTGCCCTTTTTGCCAATGCTGGTATTAAGTATCAATTTAATACACCCCACCCTTGCAGCGACTGTGAGGTATTGTTGGCGGCAAGACCGATGTAAATAAAGGTATCTGTTCTTACATATTTTAGGGTTATAGATTTGTTCTGGGACGGCTGGCAGGATAAAGCCCTGTCTTTTTTAGAAACGGGTACTTAAACCTAAAGTAAGGAATTCCTGAGCTAGCTTGGAGCACCATTTAAAAGCATTTTATTGTTTCACTGTTATCGCACTATCCCGGTACTGAAAATTATTTTTAATATAAAAATTTTCAAATTAAGACTCGAAAGAAAAATATTAAGTATAACTTCTATAGATTAATACACAGGGTGTTATGAAATTCACTGCATATATTGGAATGAGTGACTCCTGGGGTAGTCTACAGACGTACCTAATACTTTTTGTTTCTTAAATCGAACATTTTAAAAATTTTCAAAAATACCCTAAAAACCGTCCATATTCGTCGCACCTGGCTGAGCAATCACATTGCGCTTGACATAAAATTGCGCGCGAAAAACTAAAAACAATTGAATTTGTTGAAACGTTGCCAGACATATAAATGTTTAAGGAGAATTTATTTTATATTTTTAAGCGTAATTTAAGACAAAGTTAAAACAAATTAAACCTTTTCCTAAGGAAAACAAAAAGAAATAGTAAAAAGGTTACTCCGAAATCAATCCTTTTTGTCAGTAGCCTTAGTTTTCCTTTTTGTCAGTATCCTTAGATTTAACTAATATTTATGACACCCTATATTACGTTATTAATTAGATAAGCATTATTCCTACTAGCTTAAACTTTCTGCTAAGAAAAAGTTAAAATTCAAAACGAAAAACACTGATTGAGCACAACTACACAGTATTTTAAAAGTATAACCAAAATTCTTTCATTGCAGCATTTGTCAAAAAAACATTAGTCTGTTTCATGCAGCATGCCCAGAAAGTTGTTATTCGTCCTTTTGTTAAGAAAATTATCATAACTTAGAGATTTTTTTGAAAATATCTAAATGAGTTTTTCTAGAGTCGAGATGTACACGCACGGCGCTTGATGACATTCAGAATGCTTCTTTTTCGATCTCTCTGTCACTTCCTAGCTTAGTATCTTGAGAAAGTAGCTGGCGCTGGCGCTGATTTGGCGTAAAAATTTAAAATATAACGCGTGTTTGTAATGTTGCCTATGTTTTTTTTTATCTTCTGACAGCCCACGAAGACCGAAGTCTAAGTACTATGTATCGTGGGTGTACTGGGGGGTCGGCTCACACATCCAGAGCTGGAAACATCCGTAGGGATTTCACCAGCCCTTTAAGAGGATGTGTGGGGTGGTACCACCTCGGTCGAGGAAGAATTCCTCTACCACATTCCTTATTTAGTGCGAGACACGGCATTCCCAGGCGGTGACCCATCCAAGCAATAACCGTGCCGAGCGTAGTTTAACTTCGGTGATCGAACGCAGTGGCTCGACCACCAAAGTTAAACGTCGCCTAATGTAGTAGAGTATTTTAAAATAAACAGAAACCAGACATTTTATAAACCGATGGATCCCTCTTATGCTACCATTATTACTGTTGGTACTTTTTTTTTGGGGTTGCCGATCTTAAGGAGTCAAATAATTTATTTAAGACGTTTTTCCTTGTAGAAACTGTTTCAAAACGCAACGTCATTTTGACGCAACTAACATAAGCTTGACCAATTACCTTCCGATGTTTCAAAACGACGACGAAACGTTTTAAAACAGTTTCAATAAGAAAAAGCACCTTTAGGCAAGGGTCAATGACATACCTATAATGTTAATCATATCAATGGGAAGAGTTGTTAATAAATAAACAACTTTTTACTTTTTCAGTGTTGATAGTAGAAAAAATACCTTGAATTCTTTTAAGCATTGCGTTTTAATTAGTTAGTGGACCGATTTTCACATTAATGTAATATCGGAAATGAGTGCGCTAGGCAAGTTTAAATACAATGATGCATCTGAAACAACTTTTCCTTGTATCAAAAAATCTTATTGAGTATGTTTACGTTACCTGGTACCTACTAACGTAGACTGTGAAAGACTCGAAATTAAAAATTATTGGACAGATGAAAAAAGTCGAATGACTTGACTTCACTTGAAGAGGTTACGAAGGTAAAGTTTATTATTAAAATAAGGTGTGAGAAATTTCGCTTAAAAATTAAGGACGATATAAATAAACCTGTTAATAGAAGCCAGATCATTTGTTAAATATAATTAAAAATAGGTAAATAACAAAAAGGACATGCTAAGTATTAGGATTTTTTTTGTTTGAAGCTAATTTTGAACTAAAATTTTTGTATAGGTGCTCTTTGTCCTCCCAAAAATTTCTGATCGGCCTAGTTGAACATTATCTTTGTACTCTTGGTTTCAACAGCTGTCTGGATGTTTTTTGTGTTTTAGTAGGAATTTAAAATTTTGAAATTGAATGTTTTGAAAGAGTTAAGGTAGGTTTATGCAGACCACGTTAAATTTAGTTTAATCTTAATTTAACTTTAATTTTGCTTTAAGAGAATTTCAGGGCATTGAAAAATTATTATTTAAAGATATGAAAATTATTATTTTTTTCAAACTTGTTACATATGAATATGGCAAAGAGATTTGGCAACGACACAGCGAGTACTCACGTCAAAACAAACCTTTTTTTCTGCGACTTTGACGATGCTGATTGCTTTTTATATGGCCATGTATTTATTCCCCCGATATCTACCTTTTTTTTTATCGTGAAGCGCCATTTATGTTTAATTTTATTCAATCTGAATTCATACCAGGATTTACTGGTTTCAATATATTCAGTGAATTTCATAACAGCCTGTATAATAGGTATGTATTTTAGATAGTTGGTAATAAATGGAGTTAAAATCTCGTTTTGAGGACTTAACGAAGTTTTACAAATAAAACAATTTCCTTTTCCAATAAATTTCTAAGAATTACCACTCTATTTTACACAGTCATATTTTATGATCTACACAGTCGAAGGCCTTCAACAGATCACCAAATATTCCTACCGCTGATTTCCTTAAGTTGGAGTATTGGTAAATAGTATATGTGAATCGAGGTATATGATGTGCATATTTGTTATTATTTAGTGAAATGCAATGAATAATTGTTTATTAAATGGTGTACAATAGTTCGATTAAAGTTTAAGATATGTATGTATCATATACATATGTTACTCAGCGATTTAACCCGCATCGGGGCGGTTGTTTTAAAAAAATAGGACATAAAAAAAGAAAATTTAGCTTTTGAAAGTTATTAATTCTGTTTTACAAAAATTACTGTAGGACAAGTCTAAATTTAAAATGAAACATTACGTGTTTTGTTTCAGCGTTGCCTATAAAATTTTCCCGAAAATGTTTGATTTCTACCAGGCCATTGGACAAGAGATTGCTGATAGACTTCTTTTTAAGGAATGTGCGGCAGGACCGTGGAATCGATGCCATATTACCGCATAAATATATATGTATAGATAGATCTTGTTAATATTATATTAAAACTGTTAATAAGTGTATTAGATCTGAAAAAATTATTTATAAAATGAAGGTTCCTTATTTACTAAAGAATAGCTATTTGCCTAACAAGTGCGCACTCGGCTGCAGTTGACCGAACTCTGCTTGGAAAAGACATTTTCCAAGCGGATGCAATGCAATGTTGCAATGTTTTTTCTACGGAGAGAGGGAAATTATCTACTTTTTATATTTTTTTTAAATGTATTTCAGTATAGATGTCAAAGTGAAAATACAATTCAAAATTCAAGCTTTTACCTAGTTAGCCAATGTATACGAAACAAGCCCGATTTTTCATATTTATCGTCCCTTAAGAAAAACCTTTTAGATTAGAAACCTGAGCAAAACTGAGCAAACCACCCTTAATGGAGTTAGTATTGCTAAAGACTTTTTAGGAATTATCTTTTAGCTAAAACAAAAAATGCCATGCAAAAATTAAGCTAAAAATGACAGCATGAATTTTCTAAGGTTACCAGACATTTTCTTAAAAACTACTAAACCAAATTTAAAAAGCTGAGCAGCGTTATAAAGAGAATTTAATGACCTTTGAAATGAGCTATCACTGGACCCCTATTCCTATTTAAAATTTTAGGGGTGAAACTCATCCCTGCTTGAAGTTGAAGTTAGAGGGTTTTAAAAAATAAGCAAAATATTCCCCCTTTCCTGCTTCGTTTTCATTGGCCAACCCAGAATTATTTTCATTTGTTATTAACAATATTAATGATAAAAGAACAGTTACTTGCATTTGTTAAATTTATGGCCGAAGCTGATTGGTTTTTAACAGGTATAGAAAAATTTCTTGCCATTCCAGAATTATTTATGTATGTGTATGTTCAGCATGAGGTGGTTGAAGGTCAATTGCTGCTAGTTGTTGCGATTTGGAAGTGGTAGCCTGGTTTTGGAGGATCCAATGTGCATTTTGTTTTTTGTTTTGTAAATACTCGTTCACGTATTATCCTTCAGCAACTTTTGACGGTATTTCGAGTTTTCTGGTAACAGTTCGACATCCACATTCTTGGCTTCTTCGAGAATGTCTTCCGGTACTCCATCAATCATATTCTCTTCACTTTCTTCCTCGATCTCCATTTTGTACTCAAAAGTTGGATAGAAGTCGAATAACCTTTGTATTTTCACTTTGACGTCTATACTGACAATCAACAAATAGGTAAACAACACAAACTTAATTGTATAGCAACGATATAAGCAGTGTAATTATTCGGTGGAATCATAATTTTTGAATGGTTATTTTTGTGGGTATTTCCCACCAATATTTTACTAAATATATTAAATTGGACCTCTTCGGTCCGGGTCCAATGACGTTAAGTAGCACACGAAGTCTAATTAGGTGGCGATATATAAGTATGTGATTGTTGATGTATTGTTTCAGTGCTAAAAAAACTTTCAGCACTCTTGTAAGTGCGGAAAATAGTTACTTTCCGCATTCTCGTAGAAAAAATACATTTCGTTATATTCTTCAGGATATAGGTTTTTTTAATTATCCCAGTATTAATTCGTTAAACTTTGGTGTTATTGCATATCTGCCCTATTGTTTGACCTAATCCCGTTTAGCTCTTTGACGCATTAATTATCAGCAATAATTGGTGTTATTTCATTTTACTTTACAATAAAAAAGACAATATGAAATCTGAACAGATACAAAGAAATGTCCACTTTACAAAGCTATAGAGTAATGTGACACAGTTTGTGTTAGCAACCGAAAGCATTTCGGAGCAACATTGGTTGAACTGGTTGGCGCGAGCTACTACATCCAAACCATTCATAACTCTCCGATGGATATAAGGTCTTATCAGAGAAAAACCAAGACAGAGAGAAGAATATCTCGTACTGATTTCATTCATAAATACTATTTGCTTTCTATGACCTCCAAAGCGGCCTGACGCACTCGACTACCGACTTTTAAATAAAGCTGCCACGGACGTGCGTTGCAGATTTTGGGTTATTATAAAGAAATGCTGCAAAATAAAAAACATACGAAAACAACAATCAAAAGCTTAAAAGATTCCCCAAAAATGTAGCCACGCGATAAAAACAGAATAGCCCGTCCATATAAACAGTATAAAGCACAGTGAGAGTGAGTATTGAGACGCGCCGCAGAAAACTCTGCTTGCCATGTTGCTACCGCAATGTCTATGTCGGGGTGTATTGTGAGAATACCACCCGCCAATCTCTTTGAAGATCATGGCGTTGTCGAGCTGGTGGGAAGAAGAGATATTCTTCTCTGTGTCTTGATTTTTCCTGGTCTTATTTTGATTGTGGTTAAAACTTGGTCAACAACAAATTACCCCCTGAAATTAACCCTCAGAATCAAAATTCAACTTTTTATACTTCACGTCTATAATTGGGCCACCACACTCTATCTGTGCTTAATTTCAAATTTGTACGTCGAATAGTTTCAGAGAAAATCGCCGGTGACAGACGGACGGGCGGGCGGACGGACACCGAAGTGATTCCATAAGTGTACCGTTTCACGGAACACTAAAAATTGAGATTGTGCTGATTTGCGGAGAAAATTATAGGAGTTCGAGAGAAGCTGCAAGAAACACAAGATATCCGAATAAAATATTCGTCATTCAACTGTTTCCAGACTTTTGAAAAAATTCAAAGAATCTGGGTCAGTCTAATGCTTAGTTGAATTTGTCATTACTAAAGATATGTAAGATTTTTAATTCACTTTGAACTACTATTTTTTAATTTCGGCTGTTCTTGGCATATGAAACAAGGGTGTTTAGGGCACTTACGTCCGGTTGCACAAACAATTTAATCACGAATTAAACTAATTAGATGCTTGTAATGTGAAAGCACTTATGTTAACGTCATTGCCAAAGATGACTCTAATCGTCAATTAAATTTAGTACTTGATTAAAAGTTTTGTGCAACCCGCTGCTACAGTGGTATTTTTGCATATTGGCACGATACAATTATAGGAGTAGTTTGTGAAAAATTTCATTGTTTAATAAAAATAATTACACAAAAATTACCCTATATTCAAGAAAGGTACTCTACACAAATGTATCTATTTACATCGTGGATAAACGATTCCGGTTAGGTATGGCGAGTATAGGCAACTCAATATACCTACACTCAATGATATTTTCGAGAAATTTCATTGTTTTAAACACACAATTACCCTATAATCAAGAAACTCAATATACACTCGATGATGTTCTTAAATAATTTTTTTTGTTCCTAATTGTTAACCGTCACGTGAGTAATTGTAAATAATACGATCGATCACGTGCGTGTCAATAATTAGGAGCAAAAAGATAAAAGATCAAAGTGAAGAATTTAGCACAAAACAGCGACGGGTCATTTAAAGATATCTTGACGGCGCGCGAAAATGGCGGCTTTTTAAATTGGAATAAATTGTACCGAAAAGTAAAAAAAAATAGTTAAATTCTCCTAGTATTTTCTTCAAAATAATATGTTTAGGTGTGTAATGGCTTTCTTAAACGATTTATAAAATAATACATTGTGTATTCCATATTGAAGAAAGATCGGACCTAGACTTAAGCTGTGCCCATAATTTGACTGTATTTGTAAACCAAGAGCAGAATGTAATCGAGCGCGCAGAGCGATACTCACGGTACGCTGTAAATCTGATCTGGAATCAGCTAATATCCGTATCCATTATCTGAATACGTATCCAATTCTTGACCCGCGCGAAAGCGGTTACAGATGCTGTATACGTATGCATGCAACACTAAAACGTTTTCTATCCGGATACACGGCTAGGCTGAGTAGGTCGGTCGATGCGGTATCATATCAGTCGAAGGTTAGGGATAGGAAGGCACCGTCGCGTTCGTTCTCGTTTGAATTCGGTTCGGGTGAGGCGGGCCTAGTTTAACCAATGGGTCTCATCCCATATGATACCCGTTACCCCGATAACTATGCTATCTTTTTTTAGGAAAGGTAATTAGAAAGAGAAAGCATAAGATCAAATATGCCAAATCGCACAACACTAATCATCTATTCAGGTTTGTGTCTCTGTTCAAATTTATTTATAGTTTTGTAAACGTACATGTATGAACGGTACATCAGTAATTCCAACAATTAAAATGTAAAGAGATTGAAGATCAAGTCAAGTCAGTTGGTCCAGATCTCGCTACAGTCAAATGGAACGCGACTGGAGCAAGACTGAAACGAGGTTGGACCACTGTCATAGTGTAAACAGGTTCGTTGTAACGAATGACGTTAACTGGAAAACAAGTAAAAGTTGTCGCTGCTATTTTATTTATATTACCCATAAATTCTTTGGAACATGAACAAAAAAAGAAACGTAAAAGAAGAGGGCGGATTAAGCCTTTTCTAGCAAAAATGCTAAAGTATGGCTCTACTAAAGGATTTTCTGGAAACAATAATGCTCTCCAAGAAAGCCATTTCGCTATACCATAACAACTGTGGTTCATATGGATCAATCGCTTCTGAGCCACTAGGCTTGTATTCTAAAGATTTTTCTCCTTTCAGCTATGTATGTCCCACAGTAAACTTTTTATTTTCTTTTTCTATATCGGTCACTGTCATTTTGAATTTTTTACTCAGCTCTCCGTAACACTTTTGCTTTAATTCCAGTTTTTTTAAACAATACTTTTTATGTTCCATAAACAATCACATTCTTGGTATTTTTTAATAAAATCAACAAGGTGTTGCCACGAAACTTAATTTCCGCCATTTTTATTTTGATAAAAAGCTCAACAAACTGTCTTAAATACTGTCATGAAAATTGTCACGTCAGCCGATGAGACAACTGTCACGCCAGCGATTGATGAAAGACAGTAGGCGTGTACACGGCATAACTGACTGCGCGTCCGGACCAGTGCCAGTAATACTTTCATTACTTTCCTGTGTAAACGGGGCGTAAGTCTTGACGTTTATTGTATTTATCAGTCTCACACATTTAAAAAATAGGCGAAAACAAAAATAAAATGTTTTTACGTGGGACTGGCAAATAAAATGCTGTATTATGACGCGAACTCATACGCGGAACATTAAACTAATTTTACCTAATAGGTCTGTAGAGTCTATCTGATTGTTAAGTAATTTAAAGAGAGTAATTAAAGGTGGAAATCACGACGATCCCTCAGAGAAGTGTACTTAAATCTGTTGAGTACTTCAGTCTGCGGATAATCCTACATTTTTACATATTTTTTGTTATCTAAGACATCCCACGTAAACTTCAGGCCTAAAACGTACCGTGGGCGTGTGTCCTAATTGCACAAATATTTTGATCGCGCGAGCGCGCTCGCGCGAGCGACGCGATAAAAAATTTTTAAATTAATTTTTAAATTTAAAAATTTTTTATCGCGTCGCTCGAGCGACGCGATAAAAAATTAAACTAAATATGCTTATGAGGCTGTCCAAATTGGCCGTTATTACGCGAGCGAGCGACCGAACGCGATTCCATCGCGTCGCTGAAGTGTTTTGATTTTCAAACCAGTTTGTTTTTCATCGCTCGCTCGCGTTATTATGACGGATCCGGGGACGGAATTATTAATTTCGGAAGTACAGGAACGGCCTGTACTATGGAAGAAATGGGCACTGCAATACAAACATAGATTATCCTATGTGCCTAAGAACGTAATTAAAAGTTTCAACTTGCATCCTTGTGTATTGAACAAATAAGCGTGGATCATCTCTCAGTTTTAAGTAAAGATGATGAAATTCTCCAAATTTTAGCCTGTCGTAATATATTGCATTGACTTGGGAACGTCTAACTTTTCTTTTTCTTGAAATAAATTGATATCTTAGATAAATATTACCACTTAACAATATACGTCCCTGTTGTTCGCGAGACATTTTGTGACTGAACCAATTAGGACCCATCAGCGATGATCGCACGCTTCATCGCCCGATCACGCGTTTATCGCGTCGCTCGCACGCTCGCGCGATCAAAATTTTTGTGCAATTAGGACATAGCCTAAAGGGAAATGTATTCTATTGACACGGGATTTAAAGGATTGGAGGTCGGGATTGGAAGGGAAAACATCTGCAGGCAATTTGTTCCATAATGAAATACATGTTATACAAAATGGCATGGTAGAAACTCCAACTGAGACAGTACATAATCAGGAAATAGGAGAATCGATATCCCAAAAGCGTCCTAGGACTGGATCGAGTCCTGGCACATTGGAGCCAGCGACATACATACTTGGACTGCTGATATTTCATAAAATACATAGGGTGCGCAGAACTATTTAACTCCACTATGGGCGAAATCTCTGCCACAGGAACGCATGCGCAGTATACGAATAGCCTTATTCCCGAATTCATCAACGACAAACCGATTCCAGTCGGTCAGCGCGCTCTCCTTGTTTAGATAACGTAGTTAAAAAAGGATAGTATTCTTAACCACGAGACGGGTTCGTCCGCCAGTAAATTCAAATAAACACAGCTTTATCTATGCAACGAACAAATCTAGATTCAGGAACGGAGCAGCAGCCGAAGTCCGTCCTCGGTCTGCTTCGGTTAGCTTCGTACGGGCTGCTTGCGTGGGCCAGTGTTGTCAGATTTCGGTTATTTCTCCCGATCCCATGAATCAAGTACCAAATCTCACGATTTTTACCTTTATAGAAATATCAATCAGCGAATCTCACGACATTGATCTTTGCAAATTGCAATTTGATTGCAATTGAGGTTTGAAACTCTGTTTCTATTTTCACATTGCACTTTCTCAATATACGTAGTTCAAATAGTTCCAATATAATCCAAATGAAATCCAAAATCTGAATAACGAATGGCGAATGTCAAGATCCCACTAAACAATTTTGATAACGATACCTTGTTGTTTTGGGAAAAAATTCATTAGTAAAAATCTCGGATGACTCTCTAAAATTTGCGGGTCGTTAGATTTGTTTTTCAGATTTTTTGCTTACCACACTCGAAAGCAGCAGTAGAGAGAACATCTTTTCAATTTTTTTAATAAAAACTCAACTAGGCAACAAACCTAAAGTGAAAACAATAGAAGGCATTTTATATATCAAAAATTTGTCAAGAGACAAAAATTGCTACGATTTTTGTATCACAAATAATACGATTAAAAAGTTAGGTTGTGGTCACGTATTTTATTCAGATAAAAATAAGATGGAAACTCCAGATGAATAACTTCTTTCTTTTTCTTTGTTTTGTGTTAGTTTTACACTTTTATTTATAAAAAAATATATTTCGTTTTTTATAGCACAAAGTGATAGATATTTGTTTAAGTTTGTAAATTTGTTTACTAATATTTTGATATCGTAAAATTTTTTTCAGTTTTATTAAAATAAATGATAGTAGAATAAGATTATTTAATCCTATTATTTTTACTTCCGGTGCAATCATTACAGGCTCGCGATTTATCACGAATTTCGGCGGTTAAGTCGCAAGTCGCAAGCACTCTCAAGTTTTTTTTTAATGACTTCTGGCAACACTGCAGGTAGCGTCAGCGCGTCTCCCTAAAGCAGTGTTGCCACGACACGGCAAGTGCCGTGTTTTTACGGCTTTTCAAACCGAAGGTAGGTACGGCTAGGGATATGCGATACCAAAAAAGTATCGATACTTAAGTATCGAAAGTATCCTTTGAAAAGTATCGATACCGTTTCGATATTTCATGGTATCGATACTTCGGTATCGCAAGTATCGATACTTAATAGGTGTCTTCCTTTCACCCCAAGGAGGAGCTCCCGTACAGCTCCAGAGCCGCACACAGTTGTTCCATTCAACTGGGGCATCAAGCACCTGAACCGTTCGAGCCCTATCCCCCCTGCCCTCTCATACATTACTTGAATTGAGCTTAATGTCAAACTTGTCAATTTGTTTCTTTCAGAACGGTGTCGAGTAACTCCGGGGCGAGTCGCCCCGGGGCGTCAGACACCTGAAAGGAATATTACTAAAGACTTCAGTGTACTGTTGTGTACAAAAAAAACTGGGACAATATTATTATAAAAAACAACAACATTTTAAGTTATATTTTATTCACAAAAGAAATTGAGTGGGAAGCCGACGTCCCATGTGCGGAATTAACGACGGAGGCGGAACGGAAAAGGCGATTCTATTGGTTTGATTTGAATTTTTGACGTCAAATATTGTAAGACGGCCGCCCAGCGACCAATAGAATCGCCTTTTCCGTTCCGCCTCCGTCTTTAATTCCGCACATGGGACGTCGGCTGGAGTGGCTTTCTTACTGACACTGACAGCAGTGACAGCTCTTCTTCTTAAATTAGGTGGGCGTTAACAGTTATTTTGTCGGTATCGCCACAGGGTATCGCATATTTTGTACTGATACGAGTACGATTTTCAAATAGGGGTATCGATACCAATTTACTTGGTATCGAAAGAAAAATATCGATACTAGCATCGTATCAGTAGTATCGGAATATCCCTAGGTACGGCCAGGAGCTTACTGTACTGCCGCGCATATAGAAACACGACTTTTTCGTTTAAAAACTCCAAACGCATACTTGGCCATTTATGCACGACAAAGGCTAAATATGAAGGTAAAAAAATGAGAAGCATTTTAAAAAATGGAGGGATGATTCTGAAATTCATTTTAAGGAAAGCTGTCAACAGTTTCATGAATATGCTAAAAATAACAAAGGTATTTTAACTGCCGCTGAGTGGAACAAAAATACGTGTTTAAATTTAAACCGTGAATAAAAAATGTCTTCCTTTGCCACGGCTTTTATTTCCTGTCGGTTGGCAACACTGCGCTAAATGCTATAGCGTGTTGGCGTGGCTGGTGCTCGTGTCTCGTGTCGTTTTTAGTATCATTCTGGAATTAGTAAAGGGTGTATCGAAGGCATGTCTCAATTTGGCGTCACGAAAAAACCGTGTCGCCGTATTTCCACGTAAACATAATATTTACTGTGTTGAATCTAGACTGTAAAAGGGTTCTTGGCGGTATGTCGGCCTTTTCGCTGATGGAAATCTGCTAGCAACCTTTATTTCGCTTTGCGATTGCCGGATCCACACAGCTGGCTTTCACAGTTTTAATTTACGCGGGTAACATCCATATCTTTATGAAAAATATTTTTTAAGTTTTCGACCTATTACCATAAGTATTTCTACATGGACATCGGCGTATTAAACTAAAAATTTACTAAATCTTTCATAAATATGTGTTCTATGTGAACTGATATACCTACCACCATACACAAATATTAAGACCCGTCCTGTAACCTTTTAACTGCGCATGCGTTCCTGTGGCACTGCGCGCGTCCGTAAAGGAGTCATTCTTGGTTCAAGCAATATTAGTCCGTTTTAATCTGTATGTCGCTGATTGGAGCGCACAAAATTTCGTCGTATGATGATTGAAAATGCGGACATTAGTAAAAATGATGATACAGAAAACCCAGAAGAATTCCAAAACAATGCTGAAGGATTACTACAAAATATTCTCAGTGCTTTATACATTATCCAAAAAACAGCTTCTAAGGAAACCTATGATAATATCATTAGTTTAACAAAAGATGATCAAAATAAAGTTGACAGTGCAATTTTTGACATATTTAAGCATGTGACGACTTTAGCTTATAAGATAGGGCAGGTTGAAAAGGAAAACTGTCAATTAAAATATGCTACAAAGGATGCAGTAGTGCAGAATCAAAAAGTGAACTCTAAACCATTAGCATCCCCACAGAGCCTTAATGTGGATTATCCAGAAAGCTACAAAACCATGGGCCACTCCACCACAGACAAAGGCGAAACTGGAAACAGTAGTCCGAATAAAGGATCAGCAGAACTCCCGAGAAGTTTTAAAAGAAATTAAGAAGAATATAAGCAGAGATGATATTGATAAAAATTTCAAAAGAGTTACACAGTTAAAAAGTGGAGCTGTTGTAATAGAGTGTCAGGATGAAGCTCAGCAAAAAGAGTTAAAGGATAGCTTGGCCAATAAGGAGTTTCAGTTAAAGAATATACAATCCACGGACCCCATGTTTATGATAACGGGAGTTCTAAAAGGCTATACTCCAGACGAATTTCTTAATGAACTATGTGCTGAAAATCCAGGCTTGACGGATACATTTGGGAAAGACATTAAAACACACATTAAAATCATAACCAAAAAAGAATGCCGAAACAAACAGAAAGAAAATTGGATACTGCAAACAAAGCCTCAAATATTCAAGTGGTTTATGAAAAACAAGATCTCCCTTGATTTAACTACAGCCTATATTCAAGAGTATGTAAACGTGGCTATGTGTTATAAATGTTGTAGCTTTGGTCATGTGGCTAAATACTGTGAAGGAAGTGAATGTTGTCATAAATGTGGAGGTGTTCACGACAGTCGGAACTGCCACGTAACTATCCTGGATTGCCCTAACTGTAAAAAGCTTGGGAATCCAAACAGAGACCATTCTGCAAGAAACCCAGATTGTAGGGCCTATTTACAAAGAATCGAAAGGCTCCGGCGATACACAAATTATAATAGTAACGAACATTTTTTATAAGTGATTTACCCGATGCAGCTGCGAATGTAAACCGTGTCTCTCTTCAAGTTCTGGCAACAAATGCTAGCAATAATAAATTTTTAGTATCCTATCAGAATGTACGGGGACTGAATAGCAAAACCGTCGAATTTCATAATGCAGTATCTCTTACAGATAATGAGTATGATGCAGTGGCTTTAACAGAGACATGGTTATCTAGCAAAGTTTACGACAGCGAATTATTTTCAAGTAACTTTTTGGTTTTTAGAAATAGAAATAGGGAAGACAACTTAAGAGGGGGTGGAGTACTTCTTGCTGTAAGAAATGTATATAAATGTAGTTTTGTGTCTTTAAATTTAAGAAATCCTGCGTTTGATATAGTTGCAGTTAAAGTGTATACTAATGCAAACAGCAAACAGCTTTCTGTATATTATAGTTGTATATATTACTCCTAATTGTTCTGTGGCCGATAAGGACGAATTTTTTACTTTCCTTGAAAACTTAGAATTTCTGTATGAGCACAATTACATAATTTTAAGAGACTTCAACATTTCACACCTAAGTAATCACTACTTGGATGAAACTTTTAGAAATAATGATGTGGACATTTTTTTAAACTTTTTGAATTTTTTTGGTTGCAACCAGTACAACCGAGTTTGTAATGTCAATGGTCGTATTTTAGACGTGGGGATTTCGGATGTGGTGTGTGAGGTTGAAAAATGTACATTTAGTTTCGTTGATGAAGATTTACATCATCCTACGCTATCTGTAGATATAAATTTGAAACAGCCAGAGCAAAAGGCTTTGACTACTGACAATAAATCTCAGTTCAATTTTAAAAAAGCAAATTTTGAAGCCATGATTCAAATGTTCAGAAATATTAATTGGGATGAACTAGACTCATTTACCAATGTGAATGCTGCGGCAAAATATTTTTATGACAAAGTGTATGAAATTTTTTCTGTTTGTGTTCCAAAAACTAAGAAAGCAAAACAGTATCCTGTGTGGTTTAACAGACAAATTATAAATGACTTAAAAAGGAAAGATAAATTAAGAATACAAAGTCAAAAAACAAAAAATCCAAATATAACAAACCAGTTTATCAATCTGCGATCCAAATTAAAACAAGATATTAAAAAAGCCCACACAGATTACATAAACGAGATGCAGCAAAATATTGGCCAAGATTCTAGGGCCTTCTGGCAATATTTAAAGAATAAAAAAGATTTAGGTGGTATTCCGAATAAAATGCATTTGGATGGTACTGAGTGTGAAACTGGTGGGGCTATATGTGGTGCATTTGCTGACTATTTTGGATCAGTTTATGATGCTCCCAGCAACATCATACAGGACTCTGGTAATGGCCAATCATTCGAGGTAGTATCTCTGCTTAATATCGAATATGAGGATGTGTGTGACGCAGTCAAAAGTCTTAAAGTTAACAAAGCTATTGGTCCAGATAACATTCCATCATATATCATTAAGGGTTTGGTGGGATACTTAGCAAATCCCTTAAAAACACTGTTTAATATGTCTTTAAGAACATGCACTTTTCCGGAATTATGGAAGGAAGTTAAAATCTGCCCAATTTTTAAAAAAGATGATAAAACAGATATAAGGAACTATAGACCAGTAGCAGTACTTTCTGTTGTAGCTAAACTATTTGAATCCATAATATACAAATACATATATAAATCTGTTTCTAGAAGAATTTCTTTATTTCAACATGGTTTTATGCAAAAAAGATCAACAGTTAGTAACTTGAGCAACATTACCCAATATATATCTGAAAATCTGGACAACAAATATCAGATAGATGTTATATATACAGATTTTGCTAAGGCTTTTGATAAAGTGTCACATGCTATACTCATAAAAAAGTTGGGTAATGAATTTGGATTTCACTCCAATCTTATTAAGTTTTTTGTATCATACTTACAGCACAGAAAGCAAAGAGTTGTCATTAAAGGCCATCATTCCCATTTTTTTACAGCTGCCTCAGGAGTTCCGCAGGGCTCAAACTTGGGACCGCTGTTGTTTTTATTGTTTATAAATGATATTGTTGGCGAGATTTCCAATTGCGGTGTTTTGGTTTTTGCAGATGATCTTAAAGTATACTCAAAAATTAAGAATATTGAAGACTGTATAATTTTACAACGTAGTTTGGACAGATTGGTAGAGTGGACAAACACAAATTGTCTTGGATTTAATTTTGGCAAATGTTACGTACTAAGTTTTCGGAGAAAGAAAGAACCAATATACTTTAATTACAAGATGATTGGAACAGCACTGACTCGGGTGGAAAATATGCGGGACCTTGGGGTTACTTTTGATTCGGAATTGTCATTTAGGTTACACATGTCTGACATTGCTAACAAAGCTTTAAAAATGTATGGATTTATTGTGAGGAATTCCAAGCCATTCGGGAACATCTCGTGTATACGAAAACTATATATTGCATATATCAGGAGTATTCTGGAATATGCATCAATTGTTTGGAGTCCACAATATGAAAATCACAAGTATAGTATTGAAAGAGTTCAAAACAAGTTTTTAAGATATCTTTACTATAAGGAAACTGGGTTTTATAGTTATGATATACCAAAAGTGCAACTGAGGAAAAAATACAATCTACCTGATTTAGAAAAACGCAGAACGTTGGCTTCCATACTATACTTGTACAAATTATTGAATAATAAAATAGATGATCCATCTTATTTGTCAAAAATAAACTTTAATACTCCTTGTTATCGGACAAGGGATCCATTGACATTTTATGTAAAAAATGCCAGGACGAGTTATTTTAATAACTCTCCTGTTAATTTAATGTGTCGGAAATATAACGAAATTCAAAATGTATGTGATATACCTATTTAATGTCAATGTAGCCCAAATTAAGAGCATAATATTAGATAATTAGTTTAATTATGGATTAAGTGCATTTAGAAATTTAGTGTATCCCTACTCTGTAATAGGGTTGTTTGTAGCAGCCTGTTGAGTTTGTATTAAATTAAATAAATAAATAAATAAATAACCTGGAGACCGTAGGTATGAATGAGCGAGAGAAGTGGCCTGTTCTAGGCTTTTGTAGCTGGACAGTAAAGGGATGCATACGTAACGCGCCCCTTCTTGTTCTGTTAGAGACATTCAAGGGGGCAATAATACCGGCTGGTTCTTCAGAGCAAAATCCGTGGAAGTAGCGGTAGAAAAGGGATACATCCCCTACAGCGCGGCGATGAGCGAGAGAAGGGAGCTTTCTCGTGAGGGCTGGGTCATTGATAAGTCGAATGGCTCTCTTTTGGATAGAATCAAGGATCTTAAGTGTCGAAGGTGATGCCGCTCCCCAGATGTGGGAGCAGTACTCTAGGTTAGGTCATATTTGGGAAACATTGAGAGTGTATAAGTTGGAAGAGGAGACGTATTTTCTGGCTCGAAAGAGAAAACCAAGCTTTTTAGCTGCCGATGTGGCTACTGAAGTAATGTGTTTGTGCCAGCTGAGATCGTGTTCGAAAGCGACGCCAACGAGATCGAATGTTTCGTTGTTTTGTAGGGCTTGGCCATTCATGCGGATGGAGTAAGCGTTGCCAGATTTTTTGCGTGAGAGGGAGCAAGACTGGGTTTTGGAGGCGTTGAACTGAACAAGGTTCTTGGCACCCCAGTCTAAGATTAGTTGAAGATCTTGGGAAAGGGATAGGTACATAGATCTGCGTCCATTATCCAACTCCTGATTCGAAACTTGTCTGGAAAAATGAATATTGGAGTGAAGAGTACTATCGTCAGCATAACTGTGGATGGGATTAGTAGTTGAGGAGAGCAGGTCATTAATGTGAAGAAGAAACAGGGTTGGTGCCAGGACTGAACCTTGCGGGACACCAGCATTGATAGGATGGAAGTCAGATGAGTGACCGTCAACCACAACAGATATGCGCCGATTAGAGAGGAAGCTGCCGATCCAGGTACATAGCTTGGTAGGAAGACCGTAAAGGTAGTTTGTTGAGGAGTGCGGCATGCCATACTTGGTCAAAAGCCTTAGAAATATCGAGAGCAACAATCTGAGATTCGCCATGAAATTCAAGGGACTTGTTCTAGTTAAGTGTGACAAAGCTAAGGAGATCAGCTGTGGATCTTTGGTGACGAACCTTTTGTGACCTTGGACTTTTTTAAGCCTGGCTTTATCACAGGCATTGGAGAACCATGGCTTTTGATGGTGGAGTTTAGGTTTCTTGCGGGTATATGGAATGAAACTTTTAATACCTGCTTGAATGCCATCTGTGTTATGAGAGCAAATTTCGGAGGGATCGGGAGTGGAAAAACAGACAGGGTTCCAAGAAAAAGCAGAGAAGACGTTTCGAAGACCATCCCAGTTGGCAGAATTGTAGTGCCAGATCGTGCGTTCTGGCATGGTTTCAATCGGGATGTATAGGACAAGAGACGGTAATGCCATGATCTGAACGACCAAGGGGAGCGCATACAGATGTTAAGTATGGCCCAGGATGGGTGGTAAGAAAAAGATCTCGTGTATTTGGATTATGGGTAGAATCTCGGGGAAAGTATGTTGGCTCTCTGATTAAATTGGTGAGCGAGTTGCTAATTGCGAAGTTTTCTGCCGCTCTTCTGGGTCGGTTTTTGTGGATCCTAGCCATTCCTTGCTGTGGACGTTAAAGTCACCTAGGACGATAACTTCAGCGGAAGGAAATTCAGAGATAAGGTGTTGAATTTTTGCCGAGGGAAAGTCAAAGAACTCATTGTAGGAGTTGTCTGATGGTAAGCGGTAGATGCAACGGATACATTTAGTATAAGATTTAAGGGTCAGTTTTAGCCGAGAATATCGGGCTTGCCTTATTCCAGGTTCGGGAATCTGAAGAAAGACTGCTGCGAACGTACTCGCATACCATACCATGAAGGCGAAAAAGTGACAGAAGTTCATAGCCTGGAAACAGGAGATGATTGGTTGAGGATTTGGGACTGATTTGGGTTTCGGTCAGAAAAAGAATGTGCGGTTCGCATGATTGGAGGTAGTGGTAGACCATGGATTTATTATTAAGAAGGATTCGATGTCCGTATACTGTGAGCGTATCGAACGTGAAGCCTTGTATTTGTATTTGTTATGAAAACATTGACCGTAGTGGTAGAGTTTACGAACTTTAAGGAAATACGTAATTGAATCAAGAATGGTAATAGAAAGAGATAAAATAGCATTGGAGTGTTGGAGCTCAGAAGTGTTGCAGTCTCTGCTGGTTGTTTATGAAAACGGCTGAACCGCGGTCTGAACACTGGGTTGCACGTACGTCTTTGTGTTGAATCTAGACTGTAAAAGGGTTCTTGGCGGTATGTCGGCCTTTTCGCTGATGGAAATCTGCTAGCAACCTTTATTTCGCTTTGCGATTGCCGGATCCACACAGCTGGCTTTCACAGTTTTAATTTACGCGGGTAACATCCATATCTTTATGAAAAATATTTTTTAAGTTTTCGACCTATTACCATAAGTATTTCTACATGGACATCGGCGTATTAAACTAAAAATTTACTAAATCTTTCATAAATATGTGTTCTATGTGAACTGATATACCTACCACCATACACAAATATTAAGACCCGTCCTGTAACCTTTTAACTGCGCATGCGTTCCTGTGGCACTGCGCGCGTCCGTAAAGGAGTCATTCTTGGTTCAAGCAATATTAGTCCGTTTTAATCTGTATGTCGCTGATTGGAGCGCACAAAATTTCGTCGTATGATGATTGAAAATGCGGACATTAGTAAAAATGATGATACAGAAAACCCAGAAGAATTCCAAAACAATGCTGAAGGATTACTACAAAATATTCTCAGTGCTTTATACATTATCCAAAAAACAGCTTCTAAGGAAACCTATGATAATATCATTAGTTTAACAAAAGATGATCAAAATAAAGTTGACAGTGCAATTTTTGACATATTTAAGCATGTGACGACTTTAGCTTATAAGATAGGGCAGGTTGAAAAGGAAAACTGTCAATTAAAATATGCTACAAAGGATGCAGTAGTGCAGAATCAAAAAGTGAACTCTAAACCATTAGCATCCCCACAGAGCCTTAATGTGGATTATCCAGAAAGCTACAAAACCATGGGCCACTCCACCACAGACAAAGGCGAAACTGGAAACAGTAGTCCGAATAAAGGATCAGCAGAACTCCCGAGAAGTTTTAAAAGAAATTAAGAAGAATATAAGCAGAGATGATATTGATAAAAATTTCAAAAGAGTTACACAGTTAAAAAGTGGAGCTGTTGTAATAGAGTGTCAGGATGAAGCTCAGCAAAAAGAGTTAAAGGATAGCTTGGCCAATAAGGAGTTTCAGTTAAAGAATATACAATCCACGGACCCCATGTTTATGATAACGGGAGTTCTAAAAGGCTATACTCCAGACGAATTTCTTAATGAACTATGTGCTGAAAATCCAGGCTTGACGGATACATTTGGGAAAGACATTAAAACACACATTAAAATCATAACCAAAAAAGAATGCCGAAACAAACAGAAAGAAAATTGGATACTGCAAACAAAGCCTCAAATATTCAAGTGGTTTATGAAAAACAAGATCTCCCTTGATTTAACTACAGCCTATATTCAAGAGTATGTAAACGTGGCTATGTGTTATAAATGTTGTAGCTTTGGTCATGTGGCTAAATACTGTGAAGGAAGTGAATGTTGTCATAAATGTGGAGGTGTTCACGACAGTCGGAACTGCCACGTAACTATCCTGGATTGCCCTAACTGTAAAAAGCTTGGGAATCCAAACAGAGACCATTCTGCAAGAAACCCAGATTGTAGGGCCTATTTACAAAGAATCGAAAGGCTCCGGCGATACACAAATTATAATAGTAACGAACATTTTTTATAAGTGATTTACCCGATGCAGCTGCGAATGTAAACCGTGTCTCTCTTCAAGTTCTGGCAACAAATGCTAGCAATAATAAATTTTTAGTATCCTATCAGAATGTACGGGGACTGAATAGCAAAACCGTCGAATTTCATAATGCAGTATCTCTTACAGATAATGAGTATGATGCAGTGGCTTTAACAGAGACATGGTTATCTAGCAAAGTTTACGACAGCGAATTATTTTCAAGTAACTTTTTGGTTTTTAGAAATAGAAATAGGGAAGACAACTTAAGAGGGGGTGGAGTACTTCTTGCTGTAAGAAATGTATATAAATGTAGTTTTGTGTCTTTAAATTTAAGAAATCCTGCGTTTGATATAGTTGCAGTTAAAGTGTATACTAATGCAAACAGCAAACAGCTTTCTGTATATTATAGTTGTATATATTACTCCTAATTGTTCTGTGGCCGATAAGGACGAATTTTTTACTTTCCTTGAAAACTTAGAATTTCTGTATGAGCACAATTACATAATTTTAAGAGACTTCAACATTTCACACCTAAGTAATCACTACTTGGATGAAACTTTTAGAAATAATGATGTGGACATTTTTTTAAACTTTTTGAATTTTTTTGGTTGCAACCAGTACAACCGAGTTTGTAATGTCAATGGTCGTATTTTAGACGTGGGGATTTCGGATGTGGTGTGTGAGGTTGAAAAATGTACATTTAGTTTCGTTGATGAAGATTTACATCATCCTACGCTATCTGTAGATATAAATTTGAAACAGCCAGAGCAAAAGGCTTTGACTACTGACAATAAATCTCAGTTCAATTTTAAAAAAGCAAATTTTGAAGCCATGATTCAAATGTTCAGAAATATTAATTGGGATGAACTAGACTCATTTACCAATGTGAATGCTGCGGCAAAATATTTTTATGACAAAGTGTATGAAATTTTTTCTGTTTGTGTTCCAAAAACTAAGAAAGCAAAACAGTATCCTGTGTGGTTTAACAGACAAATTATAAATGACTTAAAAAGGAAAGATAAATTAAGAATACAAAGTCAAAAAACAAAAAATCCAAATATAACAAACCAGTTTATCAATCTGCGATCCAAATTAAAACAAGATATTAAAAAAGCCCACACAGATTACATAAACGAGATGCAGCAAAATATTGGCCAAGATTCTAGGGCCTTCTGGCAATATTTAAAGAATAAAAAAGATTTAGGTGGTATTCCGAATAAAATGCATTTGGATGGTACTGAGTGTGAAACTGGTGGGGCTATATGTGGTGCATTTGCTGACTATTTTGGATCAGTTTATGATGCTCCCAGCAACATCATACAGGACTCTGGTAATGGCCAATCATTCGAGGTAGTATCTCTGCTTAATATCGAATATGAGGATGTGTGTGACGCAGTCAAAAGTCTTAAAGTTAACAAAGCTATTGGTCCAGATAACATTCCATCATATATCATTAAGGGTTTGGTGGGATACTTAGCAAATCCCTTAAAAACACTGTTTAATATGTCTTTAAGAACATGCACTTTTCCGGAATTATGGAAGGAAGTTAAAATCTGCCCAATTTTTAAAAAAGATGATAAAACAGATATAAGGAACTATAGACCAGTAGCAGTACTTTCTGTTGTAGCTAAACTATTTGAATCCATAATATACAAATACATATATAAATCTGTTTCTAGAAGAATTTCTTTATTTCAACATGGTTTTATGCAAAAAAGATCAACAGTTAGTAACTTGAGCAACATTACCCAATATATATCTGAAAATCTGGACAACAAATATCAGATAGATGTTATATATACAGATTTTGCTAAGGCTTTTGATAAAGTGTCACATGCTATACTCATAAAAAAGTTGGGTAATGAATTTGGATTTCACTCCAATCTTATTAAGTTTTTTGTATCATACTTACAGCACAGAAAGCAAAGAGTTGTCATTAAAGGCCATCATTCCCATTTTTTTACAGCTGCCTCAGGAGTTCCGCAGGGCTCAAACTTGGGACCGCTGTTGTTTTTATTGTTTATAAATGATATTGTTGGCGAGATTTCCAATTGCGGTGTTTTGGTTTTTGCAGATGATCTTAAAGTATACTCAAAAATTAAGAATATTGAAGACTGTATAATTTTACAACGTAGTTTGGACAGATTGGTAGAGTGGACAAACACAAATTGTCTTGGATTTAATTTTGGCAAATGTTACGTACTAAGTTTTCGGAGAAAGAAAGAACCAATATACTTTAATTACAAGATGATTGGAACAGCACTGACTCGGGTGGAAAATATGCGGGACCTTGGGGTTACTTTTGATTCGGAATTGTCATTTAGGTTACACATGTCTGACATTGCTAACAAAGCTTTAAAAATGTATGGATTTATTGTGAGGAATTCCAAGCCATTCGGGAACATCTCGTGTATACGAAAACTATATATTGCATATATCAGGAGTATTCTGGAATATGCATCAATTGTTTGGAGTCCACAATATGAAAATCACAAGTATAGTATTGAAAGAGTTCAAAACAAGTTTTTAAGATATCTTTACTATAAGGAAACTGGGTTTTATAGTTATGATATACCAAAAGTGCAACTGAGGAAAAAATACAATCTACCTGATTTAGAAAAACGCAGAACGTTGGCTTCCATACTATACTTGTACAAATTATTGAATAATAAAATAGATGATCCATCTTATTTGTCAAAAATAAACTTTAATACTCCTTGTTATCGGACAAGGGATCCATTGACATTTTATGTAAAAAATGCCAGGACGAGTTATTTTAATAACTCTCCTGTTAATTTAATGTGTCGGAAATATAACGAAATTCAAAATGTATGTGATATACCTATTTAATGTCAATGTAGCCCAAATTAAGAGCATAATATTAGATAATTAGTTTAATTATGGATTAAGTGCATTTAGAAATTTAGTGTATCCCTACTCTGTAATAGGGTTGTTTGTAGCAGCCTGTTGAGTTTGTATTAAATTAAATAAATAAATAAATAAATAACCTGGAGACCGTAGGTATGAATGAGCGAGAGAAGTGGCCTGTTCTAGGCTTTTGTAGCTGGACAGTAAAGGGATGCATACGTAACGCGCCCCTTCTTGTTCTGTTAGAGACATTCAAGGGGGCAATAATACCGGCTGGTTCTTCAGAGCAAAATCCGTGGAAGTAGCGGTAGAAAAGGGATACATCCCCTACAGCGCGGCGATGAGCGAGAGAAGGGAGCTTTCTCGTGAGGGCTGGGTCATTGATAAGTCGAATGGCTCTCTTTTGGATAGAATCAAGGATCTTAAGTGTCGAAGGTGATGCCGCTCCCCAGATGTGGGAGCAGTACTCTAGGTTAGGTCATATTTGGGAAACATTGAGAGTGTATAAGTTGGAAGAGGAGACGTATTTTCTGGCTCGAAAGAGAAAACCAAGCTTTTTAGCTGCCGATGTGGCTACTGAAGTAATGTGTTTGTGCCAGCTGAGATCGTGTTCGAAAGCGACGCCAACGAGATCGAATGTTTCGTTGTTTTGTAGGGCTTGGCCATTCATGCGGATGGAGTAAGCGTTGCCAGATTTTTTGCGTGAGAGGGAGCAAGACTGGGTTTTGGAGGCGTTGAACTGAACAAGGTTCTTGGCACCCCAGTCTAAGATTAGTTGAAGATCTTGGGAAAGGGATAGGTACATAGATCTGCGTCCATTATCCAACTCCTGATTCGAAACTTGTCTGGAAAAATGAATATTGGAGTGAAGAGTACTATCGTCAGCATAACTGTGGATGGGATTAGTAGTTGAGGAGAGCAGGTCATTAATGTGAAGAAGAAACAGGGTTGGTGCCAGGACTGAACCTTGCGGGACACCAGCATTGATAGGATGGAAGTCAGATGAGTGACCGTCAACCACAACAGATATGCGCCGATTAGAGAGGAAGCTGCCGATCCAGGTACATAGCTTGGTAGGAAGACCGTAAAGGTAGTTTGTTGAGGAGTGCGGC
Source organism: Philopedon plagiatum (assembly GCA_963971165.1). NCBI lineage: Eukaryota > Metazoa > Arthropoda > Insecta > Coleoptera > Curculionidae > Philopedon > Philopedon plagiatum. The sequence continues at coordinate 31,294,282 of OZ020192.1, read as the reverse complement.
ATGCCATACTTGGTCAAAAGCCTTAGAAATATCGAGAGCAACAATCTGAGATTCGCCATGAAATTCAAGGGACTTGTTCTAGTTAAGTGTGACAAAGCTAAGGAGATCAGCTGTGGATCTTTGGTGACGAACCTTTTGTGACCTTGGACTTTTTTAAGCCTGGCTTTATCACAGGCATTGGAGAACCATGGCTTTTGATGGTGGAGTTTAGGTTTCTTGCGGGTATATGGAATGAAACTTTTAATACCTGCTTGAATGCCATCTGTGTTATGAGAGCAAATTTCGGAGGGATCGGGAGTGGAAAAACAGACAGGGTTCCAAGAAAAAGCAGAGAAGACGTTTCGAAGACCATCCCAGTTGGCAGAATTGTAGTGCCAGATCGTGCGTTCTGGCATGGTTTCAATCGGGATGTATAGGACAAGAGACGGTAATGCCATGATCTGAACGACCAAGGGGAGCGCATACAGATGTTAAGTATGGCCCAGGATGGGTGGTAAGAAAAAGATCTCGTGTATTTGGATTATGGGTAGAATCTCGGGGAAAGTATGTTGGCTCTCTGATTAAATTGGTGAGCGAGTTGCTAATTGCGAAGTTTTCTGCCGCTCTTCTGGGTCGGTTTTTGTGGATCCTAGCCATTCCTTGCTGTGGACGTTAAAGTCACCTAGGACGATAACTTCAGCGGAAGGAAATTCAGAGATAAGGTGTTGAATTTTTGCCGAGGGAAAGTCAAAGAACTCATTGTAGGAGTTGTCTGATGGTAAGCGGTAGATGCAACGGATACATTTAGTATAAGATTTAAGGGTCAGTTTTAGCCGAGAATATCGGGCTTGCCTTATTCCAGGTTCGGGAATCTGAAGAAAGACTGCTGCGAACGTACTCGCATACCATACCATGAAGGCGAAAAAGTGACAGAAGTTCATAGCCTGGAAACAGGAGATGATTGGTTGAGGATTTGGGACTGATTTGGGTTTCGGTCAGAAAAAGAATGTGCGGTTCGCATGATTGGAGGTAGTGGTAGACCATGGATTTATTATTAAGAAGGATTCGATGTCCGTATACTGTGAGCGTATCGAACGTGAAGCCTTGTATTTGTATTTGTTATGAAAACATTGACCGTAGTGGTAGAGTTTACGAACTTTAAGGAAATACGTAATTGAATCAAGAATGGTAATAGAAAGAGATAAAATAGCATTGGAGTGTTGGAGCTCAGAAGTGTTGCAGTCTCTGCTGGTTGTTTATGAAAACGGCTGAACCGCGGTCTGAACACTGGGTTGCACGTACGTCTTTGTCTCATGAACTAGAAAAGAAAAAGTGCGACTTATAGATTTATAAATGACTCGGAGCGACTTTAAATAAACACCTTTAGAAATAACATAACCTATAAATAATAAAACCTTTTTAACTTAAATTTATTATTATTTAGCAGAAATAAAATATATTAGGACTTTTATTACTTTTAGTAAATCTTGTGATGCTTCTAACATATTGTTTGTACAAAAATACAAGGTAAAATAAGATGTGGCCAATGTTTACAAATTGTGTTTACAATGTCGTTTAGAATGGTTTGTTTTGGCTTCAAATAATGTTAAATCATCCCGTATCCAGTCCTAATAAATCCATGTGGTAGACAGAGTCCAAATTGGAATTAAGCCCGCAGATGTTGGCAAAGGTTATTATACTTTTGGAATTCTTCGATGCCCCCCCCCCCCCCCCCCTTGAGCACCCCTCGCCCGCAGATCCGAATATAGGGGTAGTTTACCTCCGTAATTTTTTACCCCTGGGAGCGCCATCATCATTTTAAAATTTGTTTTTTTATGTGGTGGATAGTTAGAAGAGAGTAGGATTAGAAATGACAGAGAAAAAAAGAGACGAGAAGAACGACAGTCTGAAGAGGAAAGGAAAAGAAAAAACCGACTCACGCACCCAGGGCTGGAAACATCCGCTAAGATTTTACCAGCTCTTTAAGTAGGCGCGTGAAGTGGTACCGCCTCGGTCGAGGAAAAGCTCCTCGACCACCTACCGAATTGAAGAGGAGGAAGGAATTTAGGGAGGTAAAATTTTCTAAGAACATTTGACATGGAAGGCCAATAAATGCTTAATTGCTGTTCGAATATCATTGGAGAATTCTTTAACCTTGGTCGTTATGAAACTTACATATTTTAAAAATTTGCTCTGTACTCCCTTAAGAGAGTTAATCTGTACCTACATTATATTCAGGCGACCAGATCACTGCAGCATACTCTAACCTTTATCTAACATAGGAGTTGTATAGTATTTTAAGCGCTTCAATGTCGTTAAAGTCCCTAGTACAGCGGACAATAAGGCCATAACTTTTCGATACATCATTTATAACTTTATTTATATGTGGCACAAATGAAAGTTTTGAGTCGAAATCTACTCCCAGATTACAGAATTGATCAGAGCGGCAGATACTTTTGTTTCTTAGAGAATAATCGTAATTAATTACTGAAAGTTTGTTAGTAAATGATATCACATTGCATTTCCCAATGTTAAGTTGTAAGTTGACCAACCATTAATTTTATCCAAGTTTTCCTGAAGTGTCATACAGTCGCCAATATTTGTAATCCGTTAGTATGTTTTAATATCGTCAGCATACAATAAATAATCGACATTAATTTCCGCAACAATATTATTTATGAAGAGATTGAAAAATAGGGGCCCAACCACCAGATCCTTGTGGGACATCCGAAGTAGCAATATAGTGATCTAAGGAGTATCCATTTTGAGAAACGTCAAGGTGAAATCCTCACCTCTGAATTAAAATATTATTTAAGGTAATGTTTAAAGGTTATACAAAATTTAAATATTCAAAATTAAAGATAGTTTTTTTTAATTTCTCATACTGTTTTGTACCAATAATCTAAAATTGTACTGAAAGCTTTAGGTCCTGCATCGAATACTTCTTTCAACCTTAGATTCTAGAATTAAGCCAGCAATTAAAGAGTACTTACTATGTAAAATTGCACACCCTGTGCAAGTACATAACACAGCTAGTTTTAATAATACCGGCCTACCTATGCAAAATACAACTAGTGAATAAGTTAAATTTGCATCAGTGAAGTAGAGCTTTAATTAGAGCAAAATCAGACAAAATATTATTTTTTAAGGTACCCTGCAGTTAGAGAGGATCAGAAGTGCCTTTCTGTCAACGGTACAAGTGTTATGCAAAACATAACTTTTGTAAAATGCATAATTATATTAAAGCAACAAAAAATAGAAATTATTTTTTAAGGTGCTCACTCTGTATATTTTTCACCAGAGGTTTAGTCGGTTTTGAGCCTGAGTAAAGTCTATCCTATATGTGGAAAGGGGACGACGCCTCAGCGACGTGCGACGTCTACGATACGACGACCAAATCGAACTTGAGGCTTCGAATATCTAAAATATCCATGATTTTGTCAACTTGTGATTTTTGAAATGCCGCCATTTTGTTTCTAATTGGAATGATTTTCTAAATAACATTCTACTCGACGGGGCTTTTTTTAGCGAACCTGGGCACATTCTCAGTAAAAAAAAATAAAAACTTAATGATAATACATTAATAAAGAGTAATAATTTTAGTTATTTATTACTGAGCCTAATGGTCAGCCTAATTGCGTTCGACTTTTAGTAATTTGTGCACAGAAGTTCTGAACTTTAAAGTAAGCGCAACTCCTTATTAATTAATTGTTTATGGATTATATATGCTAGTTTTAACTTCTTTTAGTCAAGTAATTTTTGATTTGCGCGGCAACAGACAGACAATGTGGAGGTCCGCAAAAATCCCAAGAGGTGATTTTTTCACGAAAATACAAAGTTAGGTTTTATAGGTTTCAATGAACTTTTTGCTCCTTCGTTCCGATGTTCTGACAGTACCTATTTAATTTTAACAGGTATTCTACGAACCACATATTAGTAATATTATTTCATCACAATCGTAATAAAAACGTTATATCAACAGTATTTACTTTCAAAATATAATATTTATCATCAACCTGTATTTTGTAAGCAGCTTCTTAACCAACAGGTTTTTACGAAAGTTTGTAAATTACGCTATGATTAGTTATTATTATCTTATTGATAAGAAAAAGCCTCGATAAAAACTTTGATATGTATCACTGTTTACGAGGAATAAGCAGTTCGCTCCTCTTGTGAAAATAACAAAAATAATTTGGGATTATTTTTGAGTTTCAACCCAAGTTCTGCTGGTCTTACTGCACTTATGCCGAGACCACACAGAGCGCTATGTACTCTATGTTTGCTATGTTCGCGAAACTTGCCAAAAATAGCGTTGATTGTTTTAAATGTACCTGGCCACACAGACACTAGAACGCCATGTTTGCTACATCTGTACATTTAAAACGGAATGCATTGCGAACATAGCATACATAGTGCTCTGTGTGGCCTCGGATATAGGATGTGGTCACCACACAGCTTTCCGGACAAAGCCAAAAGGTTCTTTCTTCACTGTTATTGGCCCTCATACATGGGACAGTTTGGCCAGCTCTTCACCCGGTCCGGCGCTTAACCAGAGCCCTAGCTACCTTTAGGGATCGCTTACACGTTACCCAGTTTGGGTGGTTTTTCCCTTAAAATCTCCGAATTGTCGGGTATGTACCCTCGGAGATTCCGAATATAAACAATAATAATAAAAAATGACAAACGTCAAAGATATCGGTATGGCACAGTTGAGGTTCTGGAGTTTCCCACCTCGGGTAGAGTCTATTACGCATAGCCTTTTTTTTTTCAGTCATACAGTCCGCACTACGCTCCTCCCACAATAAAGTTAGTCTACGTCATCAGTTGTGCACTAAATGACCATTTTTGCAATATTATTATATTAAAATTATGAAAACAGTGGACTACTGGTAACATTGTTTTTCTCATTTTTTAATTAATTCTTACCATTTCACTCTAACTCACACCTTTGATTCCTTTCGCAGGTAATCTCAGACTCATAGTTGCCACATTTTTTTGTTTGTTGTGTTTTTTCTGTGTACTCGATGAAATGAAAATGTGTAGGTACAGTGTTTTGTCGAGAGGTTGGGACAAAGTAGGTGGTAGCAAACTAACTTTTTGGTAATTTTAATCAAGCCCTATTTAATAAAGAATTTGTCTTTTTACCTTATGACTTATTTCTATTACCAAAAAAAAGTGGCCAAAGCGACCATTTTTGCAAAATTGGATAAGGGAGGATTCGGCGCACCAACGATTTCTTGTTTACCTAATGTCAGTATTTTTATAATAGTTTATTTTCTTGTACTTGATGACGTAGACTAAACTGCAGTGTCCGCTTATACTATGCCACTGAAAAATACTAAATTTGAAACACCCTATATAGGATGTTGTGGTTATTTATTTATTTTTTTAGATAATTTACCTCTTTGTTATGAGTTTCTAGTATCAATGTTAAGCGACGATAGCTTAGTGTAAGGTGGAGACAAAAAGGAATTTAGTCTAATCCATAGGTGGCAATTAATGATAAAAAATACGCTTTCCAATTGCGTCATAACATAAAAGGTGGAATCAAAGAGGACCTTAAAACGACTTACCTCTGGGTGTCTTGTTCAGGCTCTGCTACTCCAGCAGTGCTTCACAAGGTACCTTAGGGGGTCGCTATATCCTCGCGATTCAGACACAATTATAAATAAACGGTCACTATAATTAATTGACGTGTGGTAAAATGGTTACCCAGAGGGCGTAGAAATCACTCAATTCTTGAGAAAATGGCGGAAATCTGAATAAGTTTTTGTTAATTAAAGGAGTAGCATATTTACGGAAGAAAACCCAATAAAGTTTCTGAATAAAGTCAATGATCTTGAAAGTCAAAAGAGTTAGGCATAGGGTATGCGGAATGAAAATGTTTAGTTTTAATAAGGAATCTAAGAATTGGAAAATATTCAGGGTGTTTCGTTTAAAATTACCAAGTTGATATTGGTTGCCGTGATAACAAAAAAAACTAGAGCGGTATTTTATTTGAAGTGAGCGTATCGAGAAACATGAACTCAAATATTAAAATTTAATATAAAGTCTTTTCCATAAACTTTTAATGCTTGTTTTAATGTGGTGGCTTAAAGAATATAATTTTTTATTTTCTCCTGTATAGTAGGATTTAAAAAATATTTTAAAGCATTTGTTTCCGTAAGACAACGTGAATAACGTGATTCACAAATTGGCATTTATCGAAAGGACACCTTTGTACGATTTTAGTACACGCTTTTATTAGCTTGGCCTGTAACTTCCTAACATTGTAAGCAAATCTTAAAATTCACTTTTCACCCACTTCTAATTGTCGTATCGATTTGAAACTTTGCAAACTTATGCAATTCTCGTGACAATAGAATAATATGGTACCATCGAGATAGTGGCGTACCTGGGGGGAGGGTATTCAGCCACCCCGCCTCTAGTTCATGGAGCCCCTAGCGCTTCTTTGTTTTATTTGTCAAATAATAATTATTTACCCCCATGGTGAACTGCCCGCCACCCCAAAATGCTAGGTACGCCACTGCACAACGAGTTTGTATGATGATGATGGAGGTGGAACGTGGTCATAAGGATTCCTCAATGGCTAACAATAAGCCCATCGAGTTTGGGCTCGTTTGACTTGTCTCAATGAGTCCTTTGGTTACATATTGTGACCAGGAGGGTCTGATAATAGAGGAGGGTGGTGGTCATGGGAGCTTCTTAATGGCTAACAAACAGTAAATCACCCACTTCTAATTGCCGTACCTATCGATTTGAAACTTATATACTTATGCAATTCTGGTGACAATACAATAATATGGTACCATCGAACTTGTATGATGACGGAGGCGGGGAGGGTGGTTATAGGAACTCTTCAGTAGCAAACAGTAAGTCCATCGAAATGGAGAGGATGCGTATACAAGAATCCGAGCAATGAGCTCTTTCTTATTTGTTCTCACATGTTAAATCATAAAGTATGAGGTTACTTGACAACGCAATGGATATAAAACTAAAAAATCTAAAATAAATTATAGTTCAAATAGCTGAAAAACGCTCTTTTATGAGTAGCGCACTAAAAAGTTTAAAATAATTATTTTCCTTTTACAGCTGTTGAGCTGTACAAGTTAACAGAAAACCGGGGTGGCAGTGCACGCAGCGTGCGGAAAGTAATGCAACTAATAAACTGCGCCTCCCTTTACTCCGCACACATGCATACCCCGGTTTTCTGGTAACTTGTACAGCTATAAAACATTTGGTCTTTAAGTAGGTAATTAAATTTAAAAGCGTCGGGCGCACTTATATATATATATATATATATATATATATATATATATATATATATATATATATATATATATATATATATATATATATATATATATATATATATATATATGGATCATTTTAAAATAGTTTTAATATGTCAGTCCCTGAGGTTTTTTAATGATATAACGTTAAAAACTATGTTCTTTTTTGCAAAATTATTAGTCACACCCATAATTTGCTTACTACTATCACAAAATAAGTAAAAGCCACCAACTATTTGTCGTAGGTTTATTTAAACCACCGTTTTCTCATTACCGTCTCGTGTCCCGATTGGAAAACTTCATACTTATTGTTCGTATGTTTTTCTATTTTTGACATCTCAATAAAAGCTTGGTTACGTTTACTTGAAAAAATATATCTCTACATTTTTTAGTAGTTATTATATATAGTATATGCCCACAAAATAATAAACGATAAAAACACACTTGTCCCGCAAGATTTGTTTCATTACCGTCTACCAAAAAATATATCCGTCTACCTTAGTTCTGGTACCCTAAGTGTCTGTTAGGTGGAACATCAGTCACTTTATTGCACCCTATTAAGCGCGGTCGTTCATTGTTTGTGTTGTGCACTAGATTTTTGACTACAAAATCGGTAAGTTTGTTTTTATAATATAATATGATAATATTTTGATATATTTCTGTCCTTTTACCACTCATTACCGTCTATAGGGTTTTATTTTAAAGAAAAATACGAAATAAAAAAAGCAAAGCTATAATGCAATAACAGAACCTAAAACCTTTTAAAATACGAACAGAGAAGTTTTAAACTAGCGTTGGCACCTAAACAAATTTTTATTTATATTTTTCTCATAACCGTCCCTATCATTACCGTCTACTTTTTATCAAATCCGTCCACGCATCATCATTACATTACCGTCCTCACGCCCAAAATCTTAAACACTAACAAATGCAGGTAAAAAAGCAAGCGATTTATGTTCTAGGAGGCAGTGTGACACATAAGAATAAATATTTAAGCGAAATTATACATATTAGAGACTATTTTATTTTAGCATAAAGAACAAAAACTGTTAATTTTTAACTTGTTTTACTCACACTATATGAAAAACTCTTTCGACATATCTTTAAAAGTGCCCTAGCTCTTTGTGAAACTTACTAATACGAGCGCAGAGGCGCAACTAGACAGTGCCTTTTGGGGGGGCTTAAGCCCTGACCCTTAATATAAAGTTGGTTTTTATTTTTATGGAACACCAATCGGTCTAGGGGGGACTAATGTCAAGTTTGGGGTGCTAAGCCCCCCTAGCCCCTCCCTAGATGCGCTATGACGAGCGTAAATGAAATTGCAATGCATTAATGACTATTTTTGCATATTTATTTCCGCAAAATATAAAATTTTACCCCGTTTAAGTGTGGAGACGGTAACGATACAACATATGACACTAACTCAAAAAAACATAAATTATTCAAAACTCACTCTTTGCTTATTGTGGCAGTGGTTAGTTTTTACACATTTAATAATACAGAATGACTTTTTGTATGGTTTTACATAGAAAAACGTTAATATTTTTTTCCCAATTTATAATCGGTAATATTAAAACTATTTAAAAATAACCCATATATATATATATATATATATATATATATATATATATATATATATATATATATATATATAGCGGTCTAGGCATAATGAACAAAACGTTATGTAAGTAGGTAACTACATTACATTTTGTTTATTCACAGTTACCTAGTTAGGTGCACGTATAATAGTTATATACATATATAATACAAACATAATGTAAGCGACATAAATAAATACTATTATGCCCTTGGTATACACATAAGTGTGCCCCACGCTTTTAAATTTAATTACCTATTTAAAGACCAAAATTTTTATAGTTGTACAAGTTAACAGAAAACCGGAGTATGCATGTGTGCGGAGTAAAGGGAGGCGCAGTTTGTTAGTTGCTTTACTTTCCGCACGCTGCGCGCACTGCACACCCCGGTTTTCTGTTAATTTGTACAGTTATAAATGGAAAACAATAATGTTTAACTTTTTAGTGCACTACTCATAAAAGCGTGTTTTTTAGTTTTTTAAACTATGATTTATTGTGTACTAATGTTTTGGAAGGATAATCTCTCTTTGTAACCTTAGTTATTTTAATACATAAATTAAGTAAAAATTTTAAAATTTATATAAATAGGGAATATGCATATAACCCAAATAAATCTGAAATATTTTTTTATATTCTCTACATAAAATAAATGTTCATGGCGGTTGCTGTTATCCATTTATTTTGGTCTTTATTAACAAAAAAAAAAAGGATTTAAAACTGCAAATTTTCGCCCGAATTTCGAAACTTGTAAAACGTGATCCCATTGGCTGTGTCGTCAAAAATGAACTTATGACTCATCATGAGTACATGGCGAATTCCAGTGTTGTAGAGTCATCGAAAACTCAATAAAAATGGCATTGCATGCGTAACTCATCCAATGAAATATCCCTGCACTTAAAGTAGAACGTTCCTAAAATCTTATTCATGTATACTTTAAGCCGAAATTGGTCCAGGAACCTTTCAATTTTGCAACAAACATTGTCATTTTTGACATATTATCTTAATAATTTCAAGTAAATAAACTGAAATTCTTTATTTTCATGGCAATCTTGGAAAATTCAAAAATTTTCAAATTTTAGATGTCCCCGATGCAAATAAACCTTTTTATTTATAACTTTACCGAAAAAATAAGCGATTTAAATTAGTGGGAGGTATTCCTAGATAATTAACGGATGCAATAAACCCAAAAAGAATCCTTAGATAGGGTAAATAGTGTGGAATAATGTCGGTTAAAAATAGGATTTGTCGGAAAAAATCAAGACAATCCTAATTTTAGCCCTTAAATACGCTCCGGGATGACCTATTCGGTATTCATTTTACAGTGTGATTATCCCTTTATAAGATAGTGTTGAAAAATTGGTTAAAAAATAGATAGGAAACAATACAGAGTGATTCAAATGTACCGATGTCGAGAGCAAAAAAAAAGTGAAAAAATCTATATTTAATCGGTGATTGCTCCCTTCCTATAGAGAATGAAAAAACTAAAAAATATGGATAACACATACTTTGACGAGCTCTTTCCGGTGCCGTATATGGTATTTTAATTTGAACCATTTTGACCCCACAAAAAATTAAAAACCGTGAAATGTTTGGGTGAAAAATCTAAATTTCCAGTTTTTTCCAAATATTTCCATTTTCCAGTGATTTTAGGTTTAGGTAAATGTATTGAAAAATAATTATTTCAGATTTTAAAGTTTCACTTATGAGTCCGGTTTCCGATCTCACGTTTTGTTTTCGAGTTATTAGGTATCAAAGAGGGGTCTGGAAATGGCATTTTTCGACCTAAAAAAAATTCAAAAGAATTACTTGCCATTTTCTGATCCTCAGCAGTTTCAGTGGAGTTCTGAAGCTCCGGGTCCCCTACAATCTCCGAAAATTTACATCGATTTAATTCACATTTGCGACCTGTACCCGATTTCAACGGAAATCGCGGAAATTTCGACTTTGACGTTTAATAGCTCCGAAACGAAACATCCTGTATAACTGAATTTTTTTTCGATGCTAGTTGAACTATTCCTCTATCAAACCAAAAATTTCGATTTCTCTCCCTCTGACTGTTTCCGAGAAAATCAAACCAGTTCGACTTTAAGTTAAGCTTTACGTTAACCTGTAGATTTTTGCTGATCTCCTGACGTCACTTTTCACTAAGGACAAATGGCTGCTTTTTAAATTGTAATAAATTATACCGAAAAGTAAATTTTTTTGTAGCTAAATTATCCTAGTAATTTTTTTCAAAATATTTTTTTTGGGTTTGTAATGACTTCCTTAAACGATTTATGCAATAAAAAAAATTGTGCATATTCCTTATTCCTCGATATTTTCGTATTAGAAACAACAAAAACAGTGTAAAAATTTAATATCAATAAATTAATCCAATTCGGAAAACAAAAATGAATGTTTCACAAAAATGTGTGTCATACAGTAAACTAAGAGAGCAAACCTAGATAACATAATTTTCGTTATCTTTCTGATAACTAATTATCGAGCAAAAACAGATCATCGCGAGCTATCTTCACAAACAGGTTCATTTTCGAAACCGTATGTTGTGAGACCATCAGTTTTTCAGATAGCGGTTCCAAAATGGAACGTAGGTGGTTATTCGGGGTAGTTTTGTTTGTTTTATGTGCAAGAACTTATGGACAGAATTTTAGCGACATTAATCCAGATGCTGAATCAGTGCCTGGTGTGGAATTAGATGTAGGTGATAATTTCGGACAACCCGTTCCTGCTGAGGGTATTCCTGATGTTGGGACAGGGGTCCAAACGCCAGTAAATGATACGGGTAAGTAAAGCGTTGTAGGGGTGTGTCGGTTTGATTAGAAAAAACTAAGCTTCTAATTAGAAACTTGTGAAACTGATAGATTAGATAGGGCGTGGTTAGACTATTAAGTAGATTCCTTCAGCTAGCTCTCTGCGTTCATTACAAATCATTTAATCAACTCCAGTGTTATATCTTTATGTCCTTTTCAGATATTTTCAGGAACATTTTTTTTTTAATTTCATATAAGTAGACGCCTTTGTTTTTGAATAGGCTTTTTATCTTGATTATTTCAAACGTATAAAGACATTATCTTTTTTATTTATTTCCCAGAATCAATATGGCGTCGTATTGCACAACTGGTTTTATAGCTTTATTTCCGTTAAATGAAATTGAGGCGTGTCCAAATTAATTTTGCGTCTAGTCCTGTTTCTTGTAATTTGCAATGTTTTAATAGAACTGAACTTTTTTAGACGCTAAATCAGAAATAAAAATGTAGAGCATTAATAAATAATTAGTGTATTTGACGATTAGTCATATGCAATGGCAATTATTTACTTGCACCATAGACTAAATAATACCTAGACGAACACTGCCGTGCAACCAAAAGCGGGTCTCCCTTGAGACACTTGGTGGGTTTATTGGTTAATGGTTTAAAAGTTTGCTTGTCTAACATTATATAAATATGTTTACTATGTATCTACAATGGTGGGCAAACAAACTTTTAAACCATAAACCAGTAAACCCACCAAACGTCTCAAGGGAGACCGGCTTTGCGGTGTATTCGAGTGTCTGTCTATATTCTTTATAGTCTCTGCTTGCACTAACCAAGAACTAAGTTTCTAGAAAATTACTTATAGCAGATTATTGTTATAACAATTCTTTAGGGTGCTGTTACTACTAACAGAATATTATATTATAACCCCAAGCCATTTAGCCTTTACCATTGCTGTTAAACTATTATACAGGGTGTTACAGCAGTGGCTTCCCTGACTCAATTTAGATCGGTTTAACCTAACCTATTTTACTACAAAAGCTGATCATAAGAGAGATAGGGGGGGTTAAAGTTAAAATTTTATTTTACATTTTTATCGGTATGTTTTGAAAAATAATAAATAAATTCACAGAATTTGGTAAGTGGGTTTTTGTTGGATGGGAAAAGCAAATCCGTTCTTAAATTGAAACTTGGTGGGGGTGCCACATAGGGATTTAAATCCCATTTTACAATGTCCCTCCTTTTTTCTGGTTCGGTGTGCACAATTTCTGAATAGAAATGCTTATTCCCTGACCATTTTTAGTAATAAAAGGTATACTTTATTAATGTCGCAAGAATAAACTGTTTTTGAGAAAAACGCATTTGAATTTGGTGATGCACGGCACAAAAAATAAGAAACAAAAAATTTTAGTGACAGCAAAAAATAAACCTTTTTATTAAGAAAATGCAAGGATCGAGTGAAAATATTAAATGAATTTGAATTCAAATGAATATTTCTTAAAAACGGTGGCGGCTGGTGAAATTTTAAAGTTGTATATCTCTGTTCCTACTTAGGGGACCCATCCCAAGTTCAGGATTTTTAATTGTGAGCCTACTAGGAATGTTTTGGTAAAGAAAAAAATATTTTGTAATTTGCGAAAAAAAGTTTAACTATGCGGAGCACCCCTTGGAAATTAATGAACACGTTAAGGTGTTTTATTTATTATTTTTCTAAACAAATTTTACATCATTTTTTGAAAAAATTTTAAATTTGAAGAGAAAAAAATTTGAATTTTTTAAAATCTAAAATATAATTTTTACAAAGATTCAAATGATTATAACTTTCTACTAACACATTTTGTTCTCCTCAAATTTAAAAATTCTTGACAAAATGATGTAAAATTTGTTTAGAAAAAATAATAAATAAAATACCTAAACGTGTTCATTTTTTCCGAGGGGAGGGGGGCTCAGCAAAAATTAAACTTTTTTCGCAACTTTCAATTTTTTTTTCTTTATCAAAACATTCCTAGTAGGCCCACAATTAAAAAGCCTGAACTAGGCATGGGCCCCGTAAGTAGCAACAAAGATATACCACTTTAAAATTTCACCATCGGCCACTGCTTCTAGCGAAATTAATAAAGTATACCTTTTTTAACTAAAAAAGGTAGAAGAACAAGAATTTTTATTGAGAAATTGTGTACACTGGAGCACAAAAAAGTTGGGACGTACAAGTCATATAATGAGGCGTTCCCTCTCTTTTATTATCAACTCTTGTACCAAGATAAGTTGGGTTAAATCGATTTAAATTAAGCCAGGGAAGCCACTGCTAAGGTATGACTCATTCGTTTTTTACCAAACATCCTGTATATTTTTTCCCTAATTACAATAAATACATTTTATTAAAGGTTTCTACGCATATATCGGCACATGCGCCCTGCTGAATCATAGTTATAAATAACTTTATAGATGACTCAGCTTTTTGAAATGAGAAATAAATATTAATTAGGTTCAATAGAACATGTTAATCACCACCTTCTGATTTGAATTTTTCTGTATAAAATAATTTACTAGCCGTTATTTACTAGTATTTACTAACAAGTTGATAGGTAACAAAGATTTCAAAATTAATACTAGTGCTACGTTTAGAACCAAACAGGGGTTGGCCCCTGGCCCAATCACACATGGGCGCCATTCAAGTACATAGAATTTTGAGTGCATAGTGGTGAAATACCTTTTTCCTGTACCTAACTATTTTTTAATTCGTGGACACAACGGACTTTTATAAATCCGGTTTTTAAGAGAAAACTTGCTAGCAATTTTTTTTTTGCCTCTTTATCATTGAATTTGAAGATTCATACTTTGGAATATTTTTGGATTTGAATAATATATCACCTCCATGTTTGGTCACCTGTTACAATACTTATTATTATATTGCACTGCTATATCAGATTTACGTTTGACGTTTCTATCATAACTTTTAGCACATTTTTGTTTTTTAGTCAGTTTCTGTCGATCCGGAAGGACCTAAAGGTGCGTTTCCTATGGGGCGGCTGACGCTCGCGGCTGACGCTCGCGGCTGTCGCACAGCGTCTGCTGACGCCAGTATATCCATTGACGTTGACGCTTGTGTCTGACGCTCGAGAAGAAACGGATAAATTAAATTGTCACATGAGCAGTACTAGGCGTCAGACGCTGTGCGGCAGCCGCGAGCGTCAGCCGCCCCATAGGAAACGCACCGTAACGGGTCTGTACTTTCTAAAAATATTAAAGACGGAGTAATAATCTGATATAGTGCTTTCAGGTTTGTACACTTTTTGTAATTCTGGATGATGATAGGACGAGGCCAGTGAAACTTCAATATAATGTCATTTTTAATTGCGATTTTTACTGCTGCATGGATATTCTTCACATTTCGCCATCTTAGAAAGTGGCGCAATACAAAAAGTGTTCAAATCTGATAGCGGCATTACTAATCGTGAAAGTCAAATGGCACTGCGGTGGATAAGGTGTAACTTCATTTTTAAAACAGATTATTAAATATTTACCGGCTCAAAATTGGACTGTTGAGTTTAAATTCCTGATAAAACGTAATCTTAGGTGGGTAATAAATGTAACAGACTGATAAAGTACCTAACCAACTGATAGCGAGATAATTGTTAGTGAATTCGGCCGTAAAGACTAAAAATGCTAAACATAGTACTATTAACAGCATGATATTAGCAAGGAATTTCCTATAGAATATGAATAACAACGTTTTTCATCTAAATCATCTGTCGGTAATGTTCGGTTTATCAACGACAAAATAATATAGTTGGTAGTTTCATTAAAAATCTCTTGGAATCTGGATTCTGGACTCTAAGTCCCGCTCTCCACCAAAGCGGTCTGATTACGAGTAGAATAGAGTAAATTGAAATCAAGCTATTTTGGTCGTGAACATGTCAATGAGCAGCACGTTGTCCACAGAAGGGACCTCTCTTAATATGCGAATTTAGTTCGTATCGTTTCATCTTCCTCTAGATGGCGTTTGTATTCATGATCATCACACCTTCCAGTAAGGTTTCAATAAGAAAAAAATCTCAAGCTTGTAGAAAGCTGTTTCATTCCTTTCTGTTTTTATTACTTCACACATCCATTAACGTTTTTATTGTTTTTACATCTTCCCTTCTTTAATACGCTTTCACACATTACTGCTTTATAAACTTCTCTTTTCCCCCGCACTGATCCTACGGCCATAAAGATCCCTGGAAGCGTTTTTCCAATTCTACCATTCCTCTTGCACTCTGCGTGTTACTCCCAAATCCAAGAAAAATATCAAACTATGCGAAGATAATAATCCAAAATTGTCGTCCTTTTTTTGTATATTCTCTGCGAAGAAAACTGTCGGCGTTTTTTTATAAGTGGCCGAACTTTTGTTACGTTTGCTGGAATTGAACTGTCGACTTTTCTGAGAATTTTCCCAAAACTCAACGACGTTCACTTGGTACGAGGTCTTAATAGCCAACTAGTACTCTAATCAGCCAACTCTAGCATCCACGGGGGTGAATAAGCCTCTGTTCAGAACTTTAAATTATCAACAATCTAACAATTAACAATATTGAATTTTTGTGGTATCGTTGTTATCGCTGTGCAATCTAGACATCAGTATAATGCATTTTTGTTATGCAGGAATACATTGTACCTCAGTGCGTATAATAAAAAAAATATTTTTAATCATCCTGAAATGGGTTATTTTTTAAATCTTTAATAAGTTCACTTAGGGGCCAAGACAATACTTAGCTTAGTTATTCTTTAAATTTAAGAAATGTGTTTCTTAGTGTCCTTCAACATTTTTTCAATAACATAAGGTCATTTAAAAATTCGCTACCATTTTAAAGAGAGGATCTTGCTTGTATTTTTAAACCACAGCCCCATTTGCTGAGGACATTTGGGACAAAGCGTAACTAAATAAAAAATATGTAAGTATGCTTCCTCTGTGTAGTGACAGTGATAGATAAATAGATTTTTGCAATTAAGCAAGATCTTTCTGTTAAAACGGGAGCACAATCTTTGGTGATCTTTTTTTAGAAATGTTGATATATGATAGAAACCTTAACAAAAGGACTCAGTATGAATCTAGTGACAGTAGCTACACGAGCTGATTTTTTATCTTATATCCTGACATCTGTAGGAGCGTAGGAGCATTATCAAACACAATCTGTTAGTAGGAGGAGAAACAAGCCCTTGTTTAAATGCAAAAATTGTTGTATTTAGGCGATTTTTATTTCGATCAGATTTTTCCTCTTGCTTTGTAAGCTGATCATTAATATATCTTGCTGTGTGTTATTGGTATCATTTTTCTAATATCGGTGATGGGTGTGGTGTACTTCGTTGTATCGTTTAGCTAACATATATACACAACGTTACCCTACATAACACTTAACATGCCATATGATTATGTTTTTTTTTGTCTGCGTTAGTGCACCTAAAGCTTATTCGGCTCTTTAATTTGCACAGGACTTTGCGATGCACTTAACAAATATACGACCAGAAAAAAAAGGTACTGCACTGATGTTTGAGGTGGAATGTGGGGATATTATTAGGTCCGTGCAGGGTGATCTTGTCAGTCGCTAGCGTGTTGACTCATTAACTCATTAGGCTAGCGACTGATAAGATCACCCTGCACGGGATGAGGGAATAAGAGAGACACTCTGCGTCATCGCCATAAAAATCCTGATTCAAGAAAGAGCGAAATCGGCTAATATTTTGAGGAGACACCTGAATCCACTTCAAAAGATGCCATTCTGTGTAAAATATGTGACACTGCTATGAAGATAACTCACTTAGGTAGAATTCGTGTCCCATGATCGAACCGAGTTACATGACCGAATAGAGATACTTGACTAGGGTTACCAGGTACTAAATTCATAAAACCGGACGTGACCGGTGAAAAATCCTGATTTTATAAAAAAAGGGTCGGTCTTTGGTGTAAAAAATAAAATAAAATTGTTTATTGCCGTTTTATTAGTTTTAGAAAAATTGACGAGGAAAGCATTTTTTAACGGCTATTATATTATGTTCTTTAAATCTAGATTCGATCGTCAAACCCTGTGTATCAAAAACAAATAATTACTTTGTATGTGAGTTAACATTATCGTAGACGAATACAGAGCAACGGAGCCACCTTTATTATGTTGCTAAAGTAGTAATTTTAACCTCACTTCCTGTTACTGACTGTCTTATGTCGTGGACTACAACAAATTAAATTGACATCAATATGTCGGTCTTAAAAAATACTATCATCGTAGCATGGGGTGTCAGACTTTACCCTTCCGCAACCATTTGGCAGCCCTAAAATTATAAAATTAAGACTGCAAAGGGGTTGCGGCAGAGCGGGATCTGGCAGCCCGTAATCAGATGGTAGTACCCTGAGACCGACATTTCAATTCATTCAAACAGGCAAAAATGTATCCTGAATACCTGAAGTATCGTCACATGGGCGCACCCAGGATTTTGTCTGGGGGGGGGGGGGGCTGATTTGTCGCGGGGTGGGGGAGGGGCTGATTTGTCGTGAAGGGGGCTGATTTCTCATGAAGGGGGCTGATTTGTAATGGGGAACTGGTTTGTCTTGGGGGGGGGGGGGGGCTGAATAATGCAATTCGGTGGATTTCTTCAATTAGTAGTGCACTTTTTAAAATTTTTGTGTGTCTGGGATGGTTGGTTTGGAGGGGGGGCTGCAGCCCCCAGCCCCTTCCCTGCTTGCGCCACTGAACGTCAAAATTCTACGTTCCGTCTAAATCAGCATTATAATAACGGTGGCAGCATGTTCGTCCATGTCAATTTACTTATTCAAAGTTTTTGTGGGTCTTATAGATAGGAAATTGACGGTCGGCTCTTGGACTATTAGGCCTGTTTCTGTTTGGATCAGGTTTAATAAAAAAGTATTTATTTGTGTAATAGTTAAGCATAAAGGAACGGAGCGAATCTGATTTGGCCATTACATTTTTGCCTAGTTTATGGTGACTTTATTAGGGTAGTTCTAAAATAAGTGATACTTAAAATCCTGATCGAAGAATCTATTAGAGAATTATGTAAAAGAATCGATACAAAATTTACCGCGAAATGTTTACTAGCAATGAAATCATTTCTTTTCCTTGACTTCTACATTAAAGATCTATCAGTTTCACAATTTTACTTAAGCAAAATGTCCGATAGGCTAGTTTTAGACACTTAATTTTGTCTATTTTTATTTAGTTTATTTGTTAGACTAGCTCAATCGAATATTCTGTTTATAATTAACTTACCTCATTCAACATAAACTAACACACTAACATAACATGCTTATGTTTGTTATAGCAGAGCAACCTGTAGAAACCCCAATCCTTAATCCTCAAAGTCTCGACAGTAATTCACCATCTTCAGATGTTGAAACAGTTGACGGAGGGGATATTGCGGTCGATGAAACTAAACTTCACACTGGACAAAAAATCTACAGATCTGGAAAGTATATAACATATTATGGGACTGATTATGGTTAGTTGATTTAACAAAATTTTGACATTTTAAAATTATTTTGGTTTGTATGCGTTGTTTTTATAATTTGCCCCGATTTGTGTGTTTAATTTTAAACTTGTATTTTTTATCGTCATCAAATTATCACTAAATGACATTCGATATCAGAATGGCGTCGAAATAGACCCATTTAAAAACAAGCCAGACATACCTACTCTTTACTGATCATATAAGTACTAGTATGAGTAGTACCGTAAAATGGGGTGAATAGGGTCAATTTTCAACTTTAAACCTCGATAACTTTGAAACCGTTGTCCGGAAAAATTTGGACATAGGTTACTATTATGAGTCCCTACTTGTACAATAGAACTACCATATAATTTTTAAGAGATTCAGTAGGAGTCAGCATATATATATATATATATATATATATATATATATATATATATATATATATATATATATATATATATATATATATATATATATATATATTTTTTATGCCCAGACCCTATTCACCCCAAAGTCGGGGTCAATAGGGTCACCCATTAAAAATGAATCTAAAATACGATTAAACCGCTACTGGGTTAAAAAGCGTCAGCTAAACTGTTTTAAAAAGATAATTTTTGGCTTTTTTTGCAAAACTAGGTAACAAAAGATATATATTAAACTTTACATAAAATTTTGTGTTTATCTTGTCTGCTAAAAAAGTCAAAAATATTATTGTAAAAAAATAGGTTAAATAGGTGAATAAAGTACAAAGTGGTTTCTAAACGTACCTATATTACGAATCAAGGGTGTTACAATACAGTAATGGCCAATAAACTATATCAAATTTTCGCCCGAAAAAACAAAATTCGGCTTAACACAAACACCAGTTAACATAATAAGACACTAATTATATAACTTTGTTGCTGGGACACTTACCTTTAAGTTACACAAACACAAAAACCTTTGTCCGTTAATTTTAACAAAAAGACGGGACACGTTTACGGGATAACTTTTTTGCCACTAAATATTACGAATATTATCGTGGCTAACACGCCTCTACAGGTTGTTTAACAGCACACATAAATATCACGTCCGGTGTTGACAAGTGTCAACATGTAAAAGCCATGTTCGAAAATCAGCACCATTCGCGCCTTTTATTTTTAAACTGGATTTAGGTAACGAACACACTTTCGACCCTATTCACCCTCATGACCCTATTCACCCCATTTTACGGTACATAATATGTGCGTGTAAGTAATAAGTATGTTTGTGCTATCTGTTGGTGTTAATATCGTTGTTGCAAAAATGTAGAAGATAGTTGCGGACTATCATTATAGATCAAATTATTGTGTAACCCCGCGATACACCGAAAGCTGAAATAAAACGAAGCGATTTTAATATGCAGGTTGTTTTAGAAACGTGTGTCATTTTTCGTACAGAGATTCTTCACTCAAAAATAAGACAAATAGTTTCTGTTCTTGCTTCGTTTCTCAGATGCAAAGTATTAAGTTTTTCTTAGTTGTGTCGGAATCTCATTTTTTGGTCCAGTTTAGGCCATAGATGGCATTCTGTTACAGATTATGGGGAAGCTTGATATTTAACAGAGTTAAAATTTCATTTATGTCCTAAACGAAGCCGAGATCGAAAAAATATCAAGAGATAACTTGACTTGGCATTTAACTGAACTATTAAAAATTTAAAACGTCAGTGACATACATATTTTTATTACAAAAGCTAGCGCGTATGCACACTCCTGGTAAAGCGGTCCATACATTTGTAATGATGAGATCTTTACTAAATAACTACTTATGTACTTAAAGTAATTTTCACAAGATGCACCGCGTGACTACCCTTTGCGCTTAAAAGAAATAATGCAAAATGACCCCCTGCCGCCATGAAACAATTATATTTACAGTTTATAATTATTAAATTTTCCTTTAATTTAGTCAGTTCAAAAAATAAAAAGAAGAAGAGAAATCTACATTGTACTTTTCTCAAAACATTTTATAGCTATTTTAAATTTCATGTTGATTGAGGGAGGCAGTGAGAATTTCATATAACAAAATTAAAACGTCTTTTGATGAATTTTCACGTCATAATATTATAATTATTTGATAAAATTTGGACCTTTCTACATTACTTGTAATATGATACATCGAAAGAACTTTTGGAATACTATTTTTTTTTGAAAATTTATCAAAACATTTAGTAAAGAAAAAGTTTGTAATACACATACATACATGTATGTTTAAACTTGTGCATGTCCAAAGAAAATACTATTCTACGCTGAGCATAGTATTTTCTCTGGTATGTCCTTTAAAATTTAATAGCAAAAATGTAGTCAAATAAAAGGAAACGGCGTTTTCGCTTTATTTGTTTTAGTCTTATAGATAACAGGTGTTATTTATTACCAATTTATAAAATGCTGTGAGTCAGATAACGATAAGGGGATTAATGAAACTTGTATAGTGAATCATATTGATAGAGAAATTAGTTAATTCTTGCTAAAAATCCAACTATCCGTATTGTCTCTTCAGGATGTTACTAGGAAATATTTTCACCGGGATTCACGGCGATATCTCAAAAACGGTTTAAAATATTTTCATGAAATTTCGGTGAATTAATAAGGAGATGGGGGTACATATTTGAATATATTTTTGACTTTACCCCTTTTATCTGTTTTGTGGAGTGGGGGAAACTTTGGAATTTTAAATGGGATGGTGTACTTTTGTTTATAAAATTCGAATATACCTACGTAAAAAACTACGTACGGGTAAAAATGTTTTTTTGATTTGCTTTCTCGGTTACGGAATTATGATTCCGTTATGAAATAAAAAAAAATTACCATATAACAATAATTTCAACTTATTTATCGTCTGTCGTGTTTGAGAAGTTGTTTAAAATGTCCCCCTTCAACTTTCAAACGCTTTTTTACTCTGGGATCAAAAGAATAGTTTAATTTTAGACACAAATACACATTAAATTAGTGAATATGTTTCATTTAGTTTTAAACGTTGAAATCTGATTAAAGTAATATAATTTGAAGATGTAATCAGCCATGAAAGTTACAAAACTGCAGTAAGAGATATAGTACGTATTTAGAAAAAAGTACTTGATGATGGCGGCCCAAAGACAAAATGTTGAACTTAAGGTTTAGGAACCTTATCTTTTTGTAGAGGACAAATAGTGGCAATGCGAATGTAAAATTTATTTCACATTATATTATGTCTCGAAATAAGAGAAGACAAAAAAAAACCAGAATTTCGACTTTCGTTTTTTTACAAATATCTTTTTCTCCTTTTACAAGTACTCGAATATATATATATATATATATATATTATATATATATATATATATATATATATATATATATATATATATATATATATATATATATATATATATATATATATATATATATATCATCATCATCATCATCATCATCATCATCATCATCATCATCATCATCATCATCATCATTTTCAGCTGTTTCAACCATTTCCAATTATGGTGTAGCCTCCCTTACATATTGATTTTTCATTTCGGCCCATTGTTGTCTATTGTTGGCTATGCGGGCCCAGGTTAATCCTGATAATTTCTTTATATCATGGTCCCATCTCAAATTTGGGCGTCTCCTTGGTCTTTTCACGCCTCTGGGCTACCATTGTGTAATTCTTGTGGTCCATCTATTGTCAGTTCTTCTCGCCAAGTGTCCTGCCCATTGCCATTTTAGGGACTTGATTCTGTGGACGACGTCTATTACCTGGGTTTTCTGTCTTATCCACTCTATTCTCTTGCGGTCCCTCCTAGTTATTCCTAGCATGCATCGTTCCATAGCCCTTTGTGCTACCTGGAGTTTTCTGTTATGCCTGTTTTTAGTATCCAGGTTTCACATCCGTATGTCATGACTGGTAGTATACATTGATCAAACGTTCGCTTCTTTAGGTGGAGTGGCATTCTAGATTTGAATATGATGGAGTTTCTACCGAATGCTCTCCGTGCTAGTTTTATTCGTCTGTTGATTTCTGGTAGTAGAGATCCCGAGATGTGCATTAGTTGACCCAGGTATATGTATTCTTCTACTATTTCCAGTGTGGTGTTGTTTACTTGTATGTCTTGTTTGTCTACCAGTTCATTGTACATTATCTTTGTTTTGGCTAGGTTCATCTTCAGACCTACTTTATTGCATGCTGTATTTAGTTCGTCAATTTGTTGTTGAAGTTCATCAGGGTTCTTGGCGATAAGTACAATGTCATCAGCGAATCTTAGGTGGTTGAGGTGTTCTCCGTCTATGCATAGACCTTTGTTGTCCCAGTCCAACTGACGGAAGATTTCTTCAAGTGTTGCCGTGAAGAGCTTTGGAGATATTGCGTCTCCTTGAGGTACTCCTTTAGTTGTGGGAAATTCCGGAGATCCTTCGTATATCATGACTCTGACTTTGGCTTCTTTGTATATGTTTGCCAGAGTTTCTATATACGGTTTGTCGACACCCTGACTACTTAGGGCTTCTATTATAGCTTTGGGATATATCGAGTCGAACGCCTTCTCGAAGTCTATGAAGGCTAGTGCCAATGGTATTTCATATTCTTTTGTTCGACTGATGACCTCCCTTAATGTATGTATGTGGTCGATTGTGCTGAAGCCACTTCTAAAGCCAGCTTGTTCCCGTGGTTGTGCAGCATCTGGTGTATTCTGTATTCTGGTATTTATGATCTTTGTGAATACCTTGTATATAATTGGTACAGGCGCGGCCCGTGAGTTTTTTTACAGGTGGGTCAAAATTTTATGGGCAACTAGTGATATCAACGCAACAAGCAAAATACACTTTTTTAATTAAGGGAGGTTTTCTAATAATGTGCCTAGTTTTGCCAAGAAATTATTTACCTACAAAATAAACACCGCCAAAATCATAAAATAGGTACTGCAGAATATTGAACATTACTACTCTTGATGTTTACGACTTTCAGTATCACTTTTCTGTTTATGGCTTTTTTCTATGTGTTTTAATACTCTAAATTAGTAGATTTTAGCGGTTTTCGTTGTGATAAGTTTAGCTTCTCCTCAATAGGTGTCGCGCCTTGTACTAAAACCCCAGAATATAAACAGAAAAAAAGTCTGAGCTAAAAGTATGACTATTCGTAAAATAAAATTAGGAACCCTGCCGAAACCCCGTTTTCTTTAATACATACAATGCTGGCGACTAGACATAGTAATACGATATTTGTCTACGCACGTGCAGGATGTAAGCTGTAGTAAATGAGATTGCCAACAATTTTAAAAATATTTTATCGAGGAAGAACTTGTTGCCAATACACCTTTTAGAGCCGATCTAATTTTTTAAATAACAAAAAATTTAAAAAAAAGTTCTTGCCCCAACACAGGTTCGAAACCGCGTGCGTCGGATTACCTCGCTGCGGTTATACCCCTTGAGCTACGCTAGCTATGTTAGAAAACCGGTCCGATACCGTTAAATTCGATGGCTAGCGCTAGCCTGACAGAAATCGTATTTATAATAATTTTTTATGTTTAACCACTAATTCATATTGTTATTACAATGCGCATATTAGGTACCTAATTAGTTTTTCTTTTTCCGAACCAAATGTTTTGAAATAATATATTTTAGGGGGCGGTTTGAGAGTATTTCCATAGTGGGAGTGGCCAGATATTATTGGTGGGCCGTCGACCAATTGTGTCTCTTTTTAACTTCCTAAAGCGCGTATGTCTGTTTCTCTCTTGCTTTTAATGAATTTATATCGTCCAAATAAACCTATAAGATCAATTTACAATATGACCCAGCCCGGAACAAGTTTGGATATCCTTTGACGATGGCTGGCTTGACTTGATTCATTCTTGGGGAGTTTTAGCATGGAACTTTGAAACAAATGATCCTTTTTTGGTTTTAAAAAAGTAAGAAATAAATTATTAGGTAGATCACTGAAAATTTTAGGTGGGTCATTGACCAAATGACCTTATGGACGGGCCGCGCCTGAATTGGTAGAAGACTGATTGGTCGATAGTTTCTTATGTCTTCTTTACTGCCTTTCTTATGGATTAGAATTATATTGGCGCTATTCCAACTTTGTGGTATATGTCTTGATCTTAGGCAGTTAGTATAGATTTTTGCTAGGATTTTCCATGTTCGTTTACCTGCGTATTTGATTAATTCGACCGTCACACCATCATTGCCTGCTGCTTTACCATTTCTCATGCTATTAAGCGCCTTCTCTACTTCTTCCAGGAGAACTTCTGGGGTGTCGTCATTTATTGGTAGTGTCGTTACCGGTTCCTGTATTGTCTCCGGGGCCTTGTATAGTTCACTATAGAATTTGGTTACTAGGTTTATTATCTCTTCTCTATTTGTGACTCTGGCGTTGTCATTTGTTAGTGCCACTACTTGTTTCTTGCCTATGAGGAGGGATTTCTTAGCGGTCTTGTAGCTTTTTCTGTTTTCGATTGCAGTTTCTACAAGTTTTTCGTTGTAATTTTTGATGTCTTCTGCAATCTTCTTTCTTATTGTCTTGCACAGCTCAGTGTATTCTATTCTTTGCACGTTGGTTGTGGCCTTCATTTCCCTTCGTTGTCTTAGCAGCGTCCTAGTTTCATCGGATAGCTTCTTATGCTGATTATGTTTTCTTGGACCACCTATTTCTGTGGCACAGCTTAGGATAGTTTCCATGAGCTCTGTGCTTTCTGTAGTGTCTTGTAGTCTATTGTTGAGTAGCGCCTGGTATTGCTCGGAGATTTCGACGAGTTTATTTGTATCTACTCCTGTTGCCATTGGCTTTCTGACCAGTTTCAGTCTTTCGAGTTTCGTGTTTAGTATAAC
Source organism: Philopedon plagiatum (assembly GCA_963971165.1). Taxonomy (NCBI): domain Eukaryota; kingdom Metazoa; phylum Arthropoda; class Insecta; order Coleoptera; family Curculionidae; genus Philopedon; species Philopedon plagiatum. The sequence continues at coordinate 31,268,379 of OZ020192.1, read as the reverse complement.
TCTTGCTCTGATTAGCCTGTGGTCGCTACCTATCCGAAATTTGTTGAGGACGCTGACATCTTTTATCGTGTTCATCTTGTTGGTTAGGATGAAGTCTATTTCGTTCTTGATAGTTCCATTTGGGCCTTGCCATATCCATTTCCTATTTGGGTTATATATATATATATATATATATATATATATATATATATATATATATATATATATATATATATATATATATATATATATATGTATATATATATATATATATATATATATATATATATATATATATATATATATATATATATATATATATATATATATATAGGGGTGAGGATACAGGCTGAGTGTTTTTAAAGTGTTGCAAGTCTCGAAAACGGTTAAATCTCCGTAAAAAATTACGTATGTGTAGAAATTTTTTGTCGATTTTCTCTTTTGGTTACCGAATTATGGTTAACTAAATTTTGGTCGAATTTAAAACATAAATAAATTTTACCAATAAATAAAGTTCACTTATTTCAGAATTATTATTCGTTCCCATGGAACTGCGTTATTTTTACTTAAGTCAGTTGAGAATTTTGTCATTTTAACGATTATTTCTCAGCTGATTGCCTGCTAGGTCCCCGGATTTGACTCCACTTGATTTTTTCTTGTGGAATTTTATAAATCACAAAGTGGTGGCGACTGCACCTAGAGATTAGATTGTGAAAGACCGAATCCGCTTTGCCTGCTTATTAGTGACACCTGAAATGTTGCAGCGGGTACACAGTTCATTTAGAAAAAGAGTAAGAAAGTGTGGAACGTAAAGGGGGACATTTCGAACAACTTCTTAAGCATGACACACGATACCTAAATATGTTATAATTAAATGGTAAATAATTTGTTTATTTTATAACGTAATAAATCATTCCATGACCAAAAGAGGAAATAAAAAAATTTGTAGACATACGTAGTTTTTTACGTAGATTCGAAATTTATAAACAAGAGTACATCATCCTATTTAAAATTCCAAAATTACCCTTACCCCTCAAAATCGAGAGAGGGAGTAAATGTCAAAAATATGTTTAAATATATCTCCCCATCTCTTTATTAACTCACCAAAACTTTATGAAAATATTTTAAACCGTTTTCGAGATATCGCCTTGTAACATTTTAACAAACTCACCCTGTATAAAATATTTTTTATCAAATTTAAAACATGTTGTGGGGAACTTATTACGTACGCATTGGCTTGTGCAAGGTACCTAAGAAATTTCAAAGTATCCCTTGGAAAGTATTGTATGACATCCAATAGCAATAATTATATTTTTTTGTCACATTAGTGTTACAGCCACTTTATTATTTGCTGCACTTTTTAAACCTATAAAAACTAAATATTTTCCGCCATGCCTCGGCGTAATTCTGTAATTTCTTGAGTCCTTGCCAACTTTCTGATTTAATGTTAATTAAGCTATTTATTTATTATATACCCCCGACTCTTTTTTTCATAAGTCAGATGGTATTACTAGATATTTGACGAATAAAGTGTCCCTTCTTCAATGCTCGCCAAATTGCTTCGTACCATGTAAGGTTAGAAAGAGATAAACGCGGATGCTGCCAAATATACTGTTTGTTAAATTTTGTAAAGAATACTGTCATGTATAGCCACTGACAATTTAAACCTCAATGGAAATACAATGCACATTTGAAAGTTGAAATTGTTAATGACTATACACTGCAAAATATACGATAATTAAACTTTAAAACCTATAATATTATTTTTAAAAACTGGTGGTAAATTAACGTTTAAAATTTTAACATACACCTTTCATATTGAAATTGTACAATGTCATGAGAGAAAAATGTACTCGTATAATAGAATACATCACATTTCCCTGAGAACGTTTTACTGATTAGTGACGTAAAACAATAAAAATCGTTCTGAGAATATTTAACAATTTCCTTCTATAAGTAGGTATTTCAAATAACTACTTTGTCTTGAGTAATATTTTTTTCAGGTCCACAGAAAATTCTACCCGCTCTCAAAATATATTGGAAATGTAAATTCGAGTAATTAAAAGTTCGTGATCGTATCCTACTCGGAGTAATTTTACACGAAAGGAGTAAAATTAAATTTCTCTTACGAGTTATTGTTGTTATTATTATGTGTTCCTTGTAGTTCTCTTTGTATAAGGATGGTATCTGGTTTAAAAAGCTGAAGAAATTCAAATTAATGCTAAACAAATAACACATTAAAAATTAGTGCCTAAATATTGTCAGTTTTGACAGAACCAACCTGAGGCCTAATTTTTAATTTTTATCCACTAATACAATAGAAAACAAAACAACTTTTATCTTATTTACCTTTTATGGTAAATTAGGGTCAGATAAGTATGTTAAACAAACATAAATCGCTTTAATATTTTTTCAGTTGTTACACTGGAAGTTTTAACTTATTTTACCCACAGTGGCGGATTTAGGGGAGGGGCGCAGGGGACGCCCCTCCCCCCTAAAGCCTTGGACAAAAAGGATTTCAATAGCGAATTTTATAAAAATAAATATTGTAACATAAACATTAACCATTTCTACATATTCTACAAAATATTATATACAAAAACAAACATTTCGCCGTCTATGTAAGGTCTTTGAACCAAAAGAATATGAATAATATAAAAAAATGCAAGCCTTTTTTTGCATTTTTGATTTACATGCTCTTAGATGGTTTCCTTGTATTTGTTATGTTACTCTGTAGTAAATTACTTTCAAAAAAGTGTTGTTTTTTAATATGAATATTCGAAGTCTTTTTCGCAACAATGTTTGAAAACGTTCTTTTTAAAAATATGTTTTCTTGAAAAAATTTGGTTTCAAAAAGTGGTTAAAAACATTCGAAGATGGTCTCAGAAAAAAAAGATTGCAAACATCCCTAGTTGTCGAATATCTGTAATATTGAAAAATTTTGGTTTTCGAAAAATTTTCATATATCAGTCCAAACGGACAGAAAGTAAAGTAGAAGTAATTAAAAAAATGCTAGAATATTGGTAAGTTAGGATGACAAACCGTTCTGTTTTCGGGGGTAAGTGCACAAGTGCATCAAAATTACCGATAATTTTTGAATGAAATGTGTTTTTTTATAATTGCAAGAGTTTGTTTTCATATTTTCGCGAAAAAGCCCGACTCCGCAGGAGGAGGGCATTTTCGTAAAATATGAAAACAAACGATTGCAATTTGTAAAAAAAACACATCGAATAAAAAAATTATCTGGTTATTTTGATGCACGAGTGTAATTTATTTGAATATTTCCCAAATTAATTAAGAACTCGAATCAAGTAAATTTAAATATTTTATTTAACAGAAAATACTAACAATAAAATTAAAATGCTTAAAAATTACAAGAATTGCAATGAAAAGTACAATTATTGTAATTAACAATATTTTGCTTTGAATTCGTAGACATGGTGGTTGATGCAGTCAACGAGCGAGAGCTTATTTCGGCGGGGGACTCTATTGAGCTTGACGGTTGGTCATTGTCCCGCATTTTTTCAATCAAAAGCATATTATAACAATTCTTGACAAAATGAAAGGAAAACATTCGTTGACATTGACTTTTTTGTCTGCTGTCACTCAATAAGATGACGTTAATTGTCAGAATATTACATTTTTTGACGTTTGCTAACAATAAGATCCCGCTTTGACGTTTCGTCAACAATATAAACTTGCGATGCAATTTTCGATTTCTGGCAGTGCTGTTTTCGCTGTAATTTTGCGAAAATTGCATTTCTCTTATAGGAACTTTAACATATGAGGGAAATATTCGCCAGAACAGGTTTAGATATTTCGTCCTTTATGAAATAGTGTACATTTCTTAGAACCCTGAACAATAAAAAAGTAATGTCGCACTGGAGCTTGCCAGTTTTTTTTTTTGGTCTGTACTTTTGTGTAGCTCGAGGTGACGTTGACGCCCCCCTCCCCAGACGAAATTCTATAAATCCGCCTCTCTGGTTACCCATTGTAGTAATCGGATGAACTTAATACACTTCGGGACAAGATTATGGAATAGGGGGGTTATATTGACAGTTTCATATCAATCCAGTCGTTGGGGGCTCAGTAAGCTCACCAGAGGCGATTTTAAATCAGGGACCTAGTCATGACTACGCCTGACTACACAATTTCAAATCAGATTTTATGACGTCATACGGAAGGTAGTCTTGACCTAGTCTGCTATTTGCCTGACCACGATTGCGAGCATGGTCAACCCCATATACTGTCATTTTTGTCAATGTCAATTTTTATATTTATATTTGCGAAAGGGTTGTTTGTTTTGATTTATGTTTTTCCATTTTTGTGGCAATGCAAGCCGAGCTGGAAACAATTAAAGAAAGAAATACCGACAAAATTGTCTTTTCCAAAAGGCGACAGATATTCTTATGCGGATGATAAACGGTAGAGGTAGAGGTCTTTAATTTTATGGAAGTCAGTAGTTCAGCGATACCTTGACCAGGCTTAAATGTGTCCTAAACAAACAAAAATTTGTCGGAAAGAACAAAATGACGTAAACTACTAAGTTAAAAAGCAACGGAACAGAAAAAATGAGCATAAAATACTTAATAAACTGAGGTTAGTTTTACCACTGATGTGATCTGTCATTCAGTGAATAATATGAAAACGAATTTAAATCAGATTTCTCGGTGACGTCATTTTTGTGACGTTTGATCATGAATACAGGTGACTAGGTCAGGCTTTTAGTCACTGATTTAAAATCGCCTATTGTGACTATAAAAGTTATATTATAGTACTTGGAGTAACTAAAGTCTGGTTCTGATTCTACATGTGGAATTTTAAAAAGCAGGAGCCTGTATTAAACGAAACAGTTAATTTTATCTAACTACCTCAACTGCCAGTCAGTGCACTTGAGTTTTGTAAAATGAAGGCATATTAAAACTGATTTTCTGTAAGAAAATGACACAGCAAAAAAAGTCACTTTGTTCTGAAAATATTTTATACACTAGAATGAAGAAATGGTTTCTAATTAGATAAAGTTTTTAGCATGTTATATTTCTTCCCACTATCTACTAAAAACCTATCCGCTAATTACAGTTAAATTCATTAAAGATTGTATTTATCATACCTAAAAATAAATAATTGTTGTACATGAAACTTATCTAAAAAGCATTCTTAAAATGTATGTTCTAATCATTGTCAATAATTCGTGTTTGTTTAATTTGAGATAAGTCAGAGATAGACCTGAATAGAAATAAACAGGTGTAGCAAAATGGACATAAAACATAAGAAACGTACAATTGTCGTTAGACACTGTCCTAAAACTTAAGAAACATTCTTTACCATTAACCACAGACCTAACTCCTTAACATTTTGATGTGTGCTAATTATAAATAAGTAAATAATAGGTATTTCTTGTACTAAATTTTAAAAATACACCTTGATGAAATGAATATACAAGCTGCCGTTAGACTTTGTCTTTCAAACCGTTATTAACACTGTTTTTTCTACACCCACAACTCATCGCAACTTTAAATAAACGAACGTAAATAATAAAGGCTACGTAGTGGCGGACAAAATATTATTATTTTAAAAATCTAATTATATCAGGTTATGAATCCTTTTCATAATTGGATTATAATTCGAATTTTACTACCTATACTGTGCTACCACTTACAATTCATATAGGGCGGCGTATTCCGATTATGGTAACCGATGATTCCTCGTCACGCATTTTTGTTATTGGTATTGGTGTATAGTGTCGTAGCCAGGCTAAATTTGACTGAAGTCAAGCCAGGATTTTTCCGCCCCTATAACAAAACCTAATTCAATAGACTCTATATTTTGCCGCCCCCTGCCACCGACGACGTCCCTAGGCAAGGGCCTACTCTGCCTACACCTAGCTGTCGGTATATGTATGTGTTATTCATAATTTAAATTTCTGCTGCTGCGAGAAGCGAATCACCTTGTCGGGCCTAACAGCTTTTAGTTTTTACTTTTAGTTCATTCATTTCGTTGTTTTTAATAGGTTTATTTTTATTTCTAATGAAGTTCTTAGTTTTTGACATAAATTTTGTTTTATTATTACATGCTACGCATTATGTATGAATATTGGAATCCAAAAAATTAAATAAACTCGTTTTTTATACCACTATGCGGTAGTCCAATCCAGTGAGGCTAACCTTGTTAAATATATTGTAAATTGATTTCTTGCATGATCTCACCTCGCTATGCTTATAAACTCTATTATTTTTAATGTTTCGAAAAGAAGTTCTAGATAAAAAAAAACCTCTGCGGTATCTGAAAAGTTAAAAACAACCATCAAGTTGCCTTTCAGTTTTGTATGAAAATATTACTTTTGAAAATAAGAATATTTAAAACAATAGGTATCTTTGAAACCCACCAAAAAGTTGAGTGAAGTTTTTTCCATAACTAAGTTAGGATTTTGAAAAAAAGTTAGCGGAAACTAAGAAAAATCCAATTTTGACCCAATTTTTTTACTACTCTTTCTCAATCATCATAATTCATAGAACAAAACTTTACCGAACGTTTGCGTTTATATTTTTATGCTTTTTAGTTATTAAGTTTGAAACATGTTTATTTCGTATAGTTTGTAGAGTAACATTTTTGTTTTTCTGACAGACTCTATATAACTTTAAGTTAGTCTGGTAGTTGCTTTTAACTTTTCGAATGAAGCAGAACTTTTTATTAAGTGTAAATTTCTCAAAAACTTAATAACAAAATTATTTAGCAGTATCTCGGCGTCCATCCGTGGACACACTGTATAAGTGCATCTTTATTCAATATATTCACACATATCAATCAATAGATATTTAATTTTATATTGTACTAATGAGATATTCAGTAAATATACATACATACAGTATACACACGATGAGCTTTTAAAGTGTTACAAGGTGACATCTCGAAAACGATTCAGACTATTTTAATGGAATTTTGGTGAGTTGATAGGGAGATGGGCGGACATATTTAAACATATTTTTGACATTTACCCCCTCTCTATTTTGAGGGGTGGGGGTAACTTTGGAATTTTAAATGGGATGATGTATTTTGTTATCATCTAAAGTTGTAGTGCAGTCGCCATCACTTTGTCGTTTATAAAACCCCACAACAAAAAGTCAAGGGGGCACAACTTCTGGGACCTAGCAGGCCAGATGATCGGACTAGCTCATCCAATCCACCTGTTTTCAAATATGTCATTCAAATGATTACGGGCCTGTATTGCATAATTGGGTGGAGCTCCGTCCTGTTGAAACCACATCAGGATTTATGCTTTGGTTTAATAATAATTGGGGTAATTGGTTTCTTCAAAAATCTGTGTACATTTCTCCATTTAGTGTTCTTCAAAGAACTGCGAACCAATAACTCTATCCCCGATTATACCACATCATACATTAATTGAGCAGGGATGTTGATTTGAAATATAACAATGTATGTTAATTACGAACTCTCGCTTTATTTTTTATTGTACAAAAAATTTCTTAAAAAATTGGTATAAAAAAGTAAAAATACTTTCTTTACAATATGATCATAGACCACAATCCGTGAATTTTAGATTTTAATGATACAAACACTACGATAATTATATAACTGTAGACTTCTTTTCTCTGTAGATCCCATGACATCACATGTTGCCCCTCCAGATACTGACCAAAGAGGGGGAAGCTCAACGGGAACCCCTTATGTTGTAACCGAGGCCCGCTTAGCCTACATTAGGGCTCTGTTTATGTACCCCTATTATGACCAAGGAGGTAATGCCGATAACGAAGGAGATTATCAGAAGGAAATCCAGTCATCCTCTCCTCAGGTGTGTAAACGTTGGCACATACTTTAAATATTTAGTTAAATTGTATGTAAAACAGGTTTAGAAAAAAAGTTACTTATATGACTTAATAGAAAAAACTCTTATCTCAGTTTTAGAGATTAGTATTTATTAGAAAGGTTAGAATTTTTTTTATTTAAACCCAAAATATATAGATAAAATAACAGAGAGAATAACAGAGTTTCCTGATCCCCTTCTTCTTTGAATTGACGGGCCCTTTCACTGTAACTGAATTTTATTAATTACACAGCTCCACAAAAAAAATTTGATAAATTACCCCTGGAATATGACTATATCTACCATATGTTTTTGGGGTCGCTGAATCCAAATTCGGGGTCCATTTAACCCCATCACTTCAGGATTTTTCATGGCCTCAAAAGAAAAACCCGAATCCTCAAAAAATCCTCTATCCATTGATCACTTAATCCCAATAACCCCATAACCTCTTTATTCCTTCATCCCTTAAACTCAACGGAATAACTCCGTTGCCCACTGTCAACCACGTGGAGGTGCCCTGGACTGCAAACACACGAATAAGTAGTACATGCAAGTAGCAGTGATGTCCAAAGATTTAACTTATAAGATTTCGTGCATGAAGCTATCCTTTGCTGGGTTATTGAGTTGTGTGGTTATTACAGAATATGGGGTTAAGGCTTAAGAAGCATGAATGGCTTGAACATACTGTGTTTCAGTGCTTTAACGCACCAAAGTCTTTTTCTTACGGGGTTATGGGGTTTTAGGGGTATAGCATTTGGAGTCTATGAGGTTAAAGGGCTATGGGTTAAAGGAATTAAGGGGTTATGGGCTTGTAAAGTTATTAAATAATATGAGTTTAAGGCTCAACAAGCATGCATGGCTCGAACATACTGTATTTCAACGCGCATAAGTTTCGATCTTGCTGGTTTATGGGGTTTCGGGGTTATAGAGTTTTGAGGTTTATGGGTTTTAGGTTTTGGGGTTTATGAGTTTCGGGGGTTATGGGTTTCAGGAATTAAGAGTTTAAGGGATGAAGGAATAAAGAGGTTATGGGTTTATTGGGATTAAGTGATCAATGGATAGAGGATTTTTTGAGGATTCGGGTTTTTCTTTTGAGGTTATGAAAAATCCTGACGTGCTGGGGTTAAATGGACCCCGAATTTAGATTCAGCGACCCCAAAAACATATAGCAGATATAGTCATATTCCAGGGGTAATTTATCGAATTTTTTTTGTGGAGCTGTGTTATTGATATCAGTGATTTATTTATTAATTTAATTAAACAGTAGGCGGTATAACCGATGAAACTTTCATAGCTAATTACTAAATTTTTTACAATTTCAATACAGTAAGCTAGGCACTGTAATGTACAAGATTTCTACTGAGCTGGTCCAATTCGCCATTCATTTGGTTTTTGAAAGATTGTACTAATGAAAATGAAGCACAAACTGTGGTCTCCTGTAAATCATTCCATGTACCTATATGTACCGGGTGAGTCAACGATTGCGCGGAGTAATTTTATGCCTTGAAGATAAGATTGGTCGATGATAAGCTTTTGTGTTAAGGTATGGTTGGATATTCTGCATATATTAAAAATATTTTGAATTATACAGGGTACCTTCGAAAAGTAGGGTCTCACAAAGGTAGATTTTGTTTTAAACGGGACACCCTGTATTTTCACTATTGGTTTAATATACGAAAAAGTCATAGTTTTTAAGATAATTCGACGTGTAATGAAAATTTAGCATTTGCAAGCATCTCTTTCTTAAGAAAATACTACTTAAATTTTGACCCCAAGCGATTCACAATTTATATCCTGAGTAAATTAGGTCAAAAAAACATAAGTATCCACTATGAAATATTTGACATCTCATCTGCAGGGTGTTTTATTTTTAGGCCCAAAATCAGAAAACTTCTAATTACAAAATGTCACTTTTATCTAACGGAACACCCTATATATTTTCCTGCTATCTTATAGCTCGTTAAAAACTCTTCACATTTTGTATAAAATGTCCTATCCCTATCTCTAATAGTTTTCGAAATATTTTGATTTTTCGGGATTTTCTGTTCTCATTATAACATCTTTTGTCAATGGATCTCAGTAGCCATGGAAAAGAAACGCAAATAATGTTAGTGGATGACATTAACAATCAGATTGGTTTTAAAGGTAGGCGTTTTTACTGTAAAGTTTATTGTCCAGTTATTTATACTCAAAATGAATTTTTCCAAAAATGAATCAATCGATGTGATTGATGTTTTCGGCGAGGCAGATAAAAATTGTCTTCTTGCCGAAAGATACACGAACACCCAGTCCTCGGAGTTTTCAAAATTTAATGGAACGTTTGATTCAACCGGCAGACGCAGTGTGGAATATTCAAAACGCGAAGTTATCAATAGAATAGCTACAAATGGTGAGAAAGAACTCGAAATACTGTTACAAGTTCAGAAGAATCCCCAAGTTAGTAGTCGTAAATTAGCTTCACTGTGTGATACGTCACAGTGAAGCAAGTATGAATTTGACCCGTACCATTGAGTTGCATCAGGAACTTCACGATCAAGATCATAAATAACTGGACAATAAACTTTACAGTAAAATCGCTTAACTTTAAAATCGATCTACTTCTTAATGTCATCCAGTGGCGTGCCGTGCCTTTAGAGGCAGAGGGGGCACAATGATTTGGGGGCGCCAAATTTTTTTCCTTTTATTGGAGAATATGTGGTCATAGTAGGCAGTGAATCTCCAGGGGGCGCCGTAAATTATTTTCCTTTTATTGGAGAGTATGTGGTCATAGTAGGCAGTGAATCTCTGTAGGGGCGCGAGGGCGCCGTTAAAACGAGGGCGGGGGGGGGGGGGCTCGCGCCCCCCTAGCCCCCTCGACGGCACGCCACTGATGTCATCCACTATACTAATATTATTTTCATTTGTTTTCCATGGCTACTGAGATCCATTGACAAAAGATGCTATAACGAGAACAGAAAATCCCAAAAAATCAAAATATTTCAGAAACTATTAGGGATATGGATAGGACGTTCTTTACAAAATGTGGAGTTTTTAACGAGCTATAAGAGGACAGAAAAATATATAGGGTGTTCCATTTAAGAAAAGTGACATTTTTAATTAGAAGTTGTCTGCCTTTGGACCTAGAAAAACACCCTATAAATGAGATGTCATACATTTCATACAAATTATGAATCGCTTGGAGTCAAAATTTAAGTAGTATTTTCACAACAAAGACATGCATGCAACTGCTAAATTTTCATGACAAGTCGAATTATCTTGAAAACTATGACTTTTTCGTATATTAAACCATAGTGAAAAAGTTATGAAATTATACGTAGAATTCAAAAATCCATTCAAATACAGGGTGTCCCATTTAAAAAATCAAACTTTGTGACACCCTACTTTTTGGACGCACCCTGTATAATTCAAAATATTTTTAAAATGTGCAGAATATTCAACCATACCTTAACACAAAAGGCATAAAATTACTCCGCGCAATCGTTGTACATACTATTTGCCATTACTAAAAAAGTCTTCTTAATAGTTTAGAATTTTTCTGTTCTATTTTCTTGCTGGTGCCTCTTAAAATCTGGGTTTGACTTATACTGTAAATCTAATAGCATAATAACCCTTGAAGAATATTTTATATTTTTGTCTTAGATTACCCTTTAGTCTTCTTTGCCTTAAAGTTGGTAATTTTAATTTATTTAATCGTTCTTTCGTGTATGCATATACGTAGGTGTTAAGTGATTCAGAATATAATTTCGCTAAGACGGAAAAGCTGGCAAAGGAAGGAGAAAAATAAAGATAACAGATTAAATAAGAAATATTCTGTTTTTACGCAACACTGGCTGGGAGCTGGTGATTTGACTATGAATGAATGGATAGTCTTTTTTTATTGGAAATATTTCTGAATTCTATAGGAGTTTTATAATAATTTTTCTTTGAAATTTTTCCATATCTTTTATAATAAGGAATCCAAACACACTGAGATGATTCTAAAATATGTCTTATAAAAAAAGTACCTACTTATAAATTTCCTTTCTCATTTCACTGCTTTTTGAATACGATATATATGTTTATTTGCATTCCTAACTAATATGGTATCGTGGGATCCCATTAAAGCTCGCTCACTAGCTATGGTGACTCTGTGAGTGAATATTTTGTAATATCTTAAATACTGGTATTATTATAAATATTTTCCAATAGTAAAAGCATAGACTATCTTTATAGTCTCTGGTAAAAGTAAAGTAATCCAAAGGTGTCAAATAAGTTTTTAATGGAGATACTAAAATCCAGTTAAATTCAAAATCACGGGACTACATGACATGACTCAGATCAACTTAAATATTGGGAATGAGCGGTGCTGTATGTATTTTGTTTTATTTGGCATTGGAACAGCACTTTACTTTGGTAAACACATATTGACATATTTGTATGTAAATTAAGTATTTATTGCAAACATGTGAAATCATAAGCACTTGTAAATACAATAGGGCGTCGAACTATCACTGAGTGATATCTAGGGTTCGTAAATAGGGTGCTTGACTATGACTATGGGCGGCGGGACTGTAAATAAACTGTTTAAAAGTAAGCGATAATTTACATGATTCTCAAAACCCCTTCACAGTAAATATTTTACGCCATACGTTGGTGCCGGAGCAGGGAAAACTTATAGTTAACCACTGGATTTAATGAAGTCACACAAGGTTCGACAGAGACGGCGCTGGCTGCAACCAACGTCATTGTACTTTACACGATTGATTTTGACTCTACCGGGCGAGTCAACGACTGCGCGGAGTAATTTTATACCTTGAAGATTGAGATTTGTCGATAATAAGCTATTGTGTTAAGGTATGGTTGGATATTCTACACATTTTAAAATATTTTGAACTATACAGCGTGCGTTCAAAAAGTAGGGTTTCACAAAGTTAGATTTTTTAAATGGAATTGAAGGGATTTTTGAATTCTACGTGTAATTTCATAACTTTTTCGCTAGGTTTGATCTACGAAAAAGTCATAGTTTTCAAGATAATTCGACTTTTAATGAAAATTTAGCATTTGCAAGCATCTGGTTTTGAGTCAAAATTCTACTTAAATTTTGACTCCAAGCGATTCATAATTTGTATCCTGAATACATTAAGCCAAAAAAACATATCCACTATGAAATATTTGACATCTCATTTACAAGATGTTTTATTTCTAGGTCAAAAGTCAGAAAACTTCTAATTAAAAAATGTCACTTTCATTAAATTGACCACCCTATATATTTTTCTGCCATCTTATAGCTCGTCAAAAACTCCTCACATTTTATAAAGAATGTCATATCCCCATCTCTAACAGTTTTTGAAGTACATATTTTGATTTTTCGGGATTTTCTGTTCTCGTTTTGTCACTGGATCTCAGTAGCCATGGAAAACAAATGAAAATAATGTTAGTGGATGACATTAAGAATCAGATCGGTTTTAAAGTTAAGCTTTTTTACTGTAAAGTTGAGGCTATCAGCGCAACAGTGGCCTAAGCCACAAACGTGCTGTTTTGCGTTTAATCCGCCAATATATACCTATCTACATACTCTTTAAAAGCAACAGTGGCTTAAGCGACCTTTCTGTATCGTTGACTAGATGGCGCCACATAAGTAGTTAATGTGCATTTAAATGTTTTTATATTCAACAGATGCAGCACTGGCCTAATCCACAATCTGCGGATTAGGCCAGTGTTGCTTTGTGGTACTACGCATCAAGTGGACAACGTGTATTTGCATTTAAAGTAAATTATTTAAGTTTTTTGTGGAATTTTGTGTAAGTAGCTATAATATTTACTATTTATGTATATGGCTTCTACTTCCTATACAGTTGAAAATTTTTTTAAGCACTTTTCAAAAATACATTTTTTCAGACAACATATTTTTTGAAATTAAATTTTTTCGGATATTAATTTTTTCAAGCAACGGCTTTTCGAAAAAGTAATTTAGGAGAAAGTAACGTACCAAACCTAAGGAAACCTGATTAAACCCAACGTTTACGTTTGTTCAGGATCTTTTTTCGTCTTTTTTTCATTAACATTTTCCAAGCTACTAGAGTTCACAATTTAATTTTCTAAATACTGTTTTCGAAAACATATATTTTCGGAAAATGTACCTATTTTTTAAAAATTAATGTCTTGAAGACATTTTTTTAAAAATTTACTTTCGAAATACGTGTTTTCGAGAAAATAATTTTAAAATATTTCATTAATCCGTTTTCGAAAAATGTTTTTCATGAAAGATGTTTTTTGAAAAACTTAAGTAGTATTTTCACTACAAAGAGATGCAAATGCTGAATGTTCTTTACAAGTCGCATTATCTTGAAAACTATGACTTTTTCGTATATTAAATCAATAGTGAAAAAGTTATGAAATTACACGCAGAATTCAAAAATCCATTCAAATACAGGGTGTCCCATTAAAAAAAATTAGCTTTGTGACACCCTATACTTTTTGGACGCACCCTGTATAATTCAAAATATTTTTAAAATGTGCAGAATATCCAACTATACCTTAATACAAAAGCTTATTATCGACAAATTTTATCTTCAAGGCATAAAATTATTCCGCGCAATCGTTGACTCACCCTGTGCGTGGGAATGTCAAAATTTTCTTACACATGAACAGGTGCAGTAAAAAAAGCATAAGAGACAAAATTTTGGTTTATTCTCGTTAGAGAGCGTGCGCCATCAAAAAAAAAATGTTCATTACCATTAACCAAAAACTTAACGCTTTACTTTTGATTTATTGGAGAAAGCACAAACACTTTTTTATTATGCTAAGATTTAGTGCCTAAGCGAAAATTAAATTACAATTCTTTCAAATTTAAGAACTGAATAAATTTAATAAAATATTTATTTAACACTTCGTATACATATTATAAACAGAATTAGTCCGAAAAGACACCTCTGGAATTATTACAAATTAAAAATGTAAAAAAAAATTTCACAGGACTATTTTGACATCTGGGAAGAATTCGACAAAACTGATATATTTCTACATTTCAGGTTCACAAAAACTTGAACTTCCAACTACCGTTTTTCGGATTTAGATTCAATTACACCAGAGTCTCTCTAAATGGATACTTAGAATTTAGCGACCCCCCACCAAACTACGATTATCCGTTGGTATTCCCTATTAAAGAGTGGCCTAAGAAGAACGATCCGTCGTTTATTGGCATATTTTTCAGCAAGTGCAAAATCGGTAAGTAAATATATCAAAGGATTCTCTTCAAACTTTTGTAAAGGGTTTTTCCTTATAATTAGTTTCTTTAGGCTTTATTTTTATAGATAAAAGAAATATTTTTATATAAGGGGTGTGTGAGTTGGTGGTCTATGTTACTAAAAAAAACAATGAGTCAAAGTTGAGAAAAATAGCACCTTTCTTTTGTTTTTTATTAAAGCACACAATCGATTACAGGATCTAAACCAAGCCATTCTAGAGTTAACAGGGGTCAATTCACATGACGAAGGCACTGTACTTTATGTGTGTTAACGCTCGATTATTCTTTTTTAGGAAACTTACGAGATGAAGATGAGGACCGTCGTAAACCAGGAATATACTTTAGACTTGAAAGAGATTTAATGGGGAGAACTGACCAGTTAGGAGCTGAACTCAGAGAGAGATTGAAATGGGATATCCGCCAGGGAGTCATTGGTTCCGAAACATTTGATCCTAAGCATGCTATCATTGTTACATGGAAAAATATTTCTTTTAATGGTGGATTTGCTAATGCTGTATATCAGGTATAGCAACATAATATATCCATATTAATGTCGATCAGTACTGTGACTGCTCATGTATAAATAAATAGTCACCATAAAAATCAATGTGACTTCTTATTTGGAGTCAATTTTATATTAATAATTTGCCTTACCAAATGGATTCCATATTGGTATTAATAAGCATAAATTTTTTCGACCAAGCACTATCTTGGATAAATTTAAAAATTGAGGTAGACCATAATATTAGATTTTTTGTTTTTAAAAAGATAAATTTTTCTTTCCAAGTGGATTCCACGTTTTGTCGACCAAGCACTATATTCTTTTGATATCCGGATAATACGGAATCGGAATCAACTAATATCCGTATCCATCATCCGAATACGTATCCATTTCTTGAGTCGTTTTAAAGCGGTTACGAAACATGTATATACGGAATGATTACGGATACGGGTAGATAGGTGGATGCGGTATCATATGATTCGAAGTCGAAGGTTAGGGATAGTAAGGCACCGTCGTTCGTTCTCGTTTGAATTCGGTTCGGGTGTGGCGGGCTGAGTTTAACCAATGGATCTCATCTCATATGATACCTGTTACCGTTGCCATCCGATAAGTATGCTCTCTTTTTTTAGGAAACGTCATTAAAAAGAGAAAGCATGAGATCAAATATGCCAATTCGCAGATCGTGTTGTTCGCTTACACTCGATCGCGATTCCTTTTTCTCTTTGCACTTTGCTTGGGTTTGATTCCGTATCCGTATTCAAGTTCTCGACCAGTTACGGATAATACGGTATCTTTTAATATTCATATCCAACGGATTTTTGAATACGTATCCTTACATCACTAAGTACTATTTATTTATTTATTAGATAAACTTAAAAATTTGGCCAGACTATAATATTGTATTTTTTGTTTTTAGACAGATACTTTTCAAATGGTTCTTGCCACTGATGAAGTTTACACCTATGCCATGTTTAACTATCTCAATCTTGCATGGACTAGTCATACTGAAGCTGGTGGAGATACCAGGTTAGGAGAAGGCGGTGTACCAGCTTTCGTTGGTTTTAATGCAGGTGAGTAATATAGAGTTTCGTTATAATCCTGACTTGTATATTTTTCTTAAAAACTTAATATTGTCAAGAAAAATAAACATTTAACCTCTTGCATCGGTGCAGCGTTTTTTTTTTAAATTAACTGTTGTTTTAAAATCATGGAAACATGTGAATTGTATTTATTTTGAACTGACGGGTTATTTCTTTAGGTAACGGCACCCGTAGCTGGGAATATAGCCCCTACAGCCAGGCCTCCGTTATTAGAGATCTTACAGCAAGAGGGTACGCCAACGGTTTTCCTGGAAGGCATTTGTTCAGAATTGACGAGAACATTCTTGTAGGGACATGCAATAAAGACATTGGTAAGTAAGGTAGTCGTGTATAATTAGTATTAGATTTTGTAGAAAAATATTACTGAGTACTGACAGTAAGATAAATGTCGTCATCAGTCTAAGAATATATTTAATGTAATAAACATATATGAATAAATTAGCGGTAGGCAGAAGCGATTTTTTTTTAAATCGACAAGTAAAGTTATTAACTATTTTCATAATCGAATTACAATTCGAATTACAAATATCATCTATGCAGCACTGCCACTTATAATCAACATAGTTTTGCTGGTCATTTTTTATTTGTATCTCCCTAGTTATTTATAATTTAAATTTCTACTGCTGGAACGAGCGAATCGCGTTATTTGTACAGTTTTTAGTTTTTACTCTTAAATCGTTAAACACTTTGTGCCTCGGCTAAGTTTAACCCAAAGGTCTGCCCACTTCCATTTTTTTTCAGAGTTTGTTAAAGTGGTGTGTGGTAAGTAGTTTAAGCTCAAAATGAAAATCCTAGATCAATAGTTTGAAAATAAAACTTGATTGTACTAATTTTTTTAGGTTAAGCGGCTTTATTTTATGAAAAAGAGTAGTATCAAAATTTTTTAAGGCGTATAATCTTCTTTCAAGTCCTGGAAATAATATTTTCTTACTGGAAATATTTAATATTTTTAAATAGCTTTGATAATCCTGAAAAAAGATGAAAAACTCAGTTTTTCGGCAGTTTTTGGTACCTATCTCTTAAATGGTACAACCAAATACGATGGTTTACGAATTAATTTTAAAGATAATGCAGTTATCTTTAAATCAAAAAATTGCCTTTCTATCTACATCTGTTCAAAAGATATAGATAACAGAAGGTTGAAAAATTCGAACAAAAAAATTATGGAATCAGAATGTTGTGATATATTTCAGTAATTATAAGTTATGTTTAAAACTGTTCATCATTTTCAAAAAGTTGACTCAATTTCCAGTAAAATAAAAAAAAATCATCGTTTATCCGGAATAAAACCAAAGATAGGATCGTCGGAAACTGTACGTCAGCGCTGCGCCGACGCGACTGTGTTGACAGTGCCAATCGCGTTTGAACATTCTAGAAGATTTTTCTCATAAAAGTAAGAAAAAATTTAAGTTATATCAAATCCCTTTTTTAGATACGAAATTTAAAAAACCTTTTTGAGTGTTAAAAATAAAATATTTCCAAAATTATTTAACATAATTACGCAAAATTTTGTTGTAAATTTAGCAATAAAGTACGTGCATATAAGGTATTTTTAATACTTAAAAGTAAAAAATAGATGCTATTGAAATTAATTTTTTTAGCAAGTTTTGGATGTTACTATTTCTTTTGAAACTGGTACCCTACATAAGAAATTTTCACGCGAGCGAGGTCGCTGAATGGCTAGTAATCAAATAAGATTTAACAGCATGCAGAATCAAAGTTTCCCAGTGTTAAAATGCTCGTAGCTCATAAACAATAACTCAGAAAGTTTGAATTTTACATTCATGCAAAATATGCAAAAAATCATGGCCAGAATCCACAATGATGTGAGAATTCTTTGTTTCAAACTACATAAAAGTAAATTAACCACCAAACAAATAAAAGGAAACATTCAGTTTTTCTGATTTGAGAACGTTTGGTTTAAAAATTTTCTCCAGAATGTACTAAAAGAATTTAAGATTTAGTATTAATTTAAATTACGGTCTTCTAGTCGATCAGTAAGGTTTTAAGAAGTTTTGATCCAGTCCCTGTTAATAAGTCGTCATTAAAAACTTGAATCGTTCTATTATTTATTATGAGATTTGCTGGTTTTCCAAATGACTTTAATCTTGAGTCCAGTGGTGTGCCGTCGGGGGGTCTAGGGGGCAAGCCCCCACCCTCGTCGTAACGGCACCCTCGCGCCCCCTCGGAGATTCACTGCCTACTATGACCACTTTCTCTCCAATAACAGTAAAATAATTTGGCGCCCCCGAATCATTGTGCCCCCTCCGCTCCTAAAGGCACGGCACTCTACTGATTGGGTCTTGTTGCTTTATAAATTTGCATAAAACACTCAAATATAACTTCGTAATACAAAAATGATTCTTATACTTGTCAGTTTAAACCCTTGATTGTCAAGTTAGACAGGTCGTAGCAATGGTGAATTGCACCGTTTAAATTTCGATGTGTTAATATTTTTTTCCAGACGGAGCCAATTTGCCTTTGATGTTCGCTCCCGAATCTGGTAACATGTTAGGTGGTACAGTTGTCAACATCACCGGACCATGCTTTAACCCAACTGATCAGGTTATCTGCAAGTTTGATGTCGCTGATGTGGTTTATGGAGTAGTAGTTACTAGAAACAGGGCCATATGTATTCAGCCACCTCTAATGGTTGAAGGTTATGTTCGATTTGAGATTGCCATTGGACCTGGAGTTTACAAATGGAAGGGAAGATACTATGTTGGTAAGTTTGTACCATTTTGAGTACCGGTGAATACTCCTATAAAAGACAATTTATATTAAAGAAAGGGGGTTTCTACTTTCTTAACCCTAAACACTGTCAAATTAAATATATATATATATATATATATATATATATATATATATATATATATATATATATATATATATATATATATATATACATATATATATATATATATATATATATATATATATATATATATATATATATATATATATATATATATATATATATATATATATAATTTATTTTTTTATTTATTATTGGGTTTTGTTAGTCCTGGATAAAAATTAAAACTTGTACGTTGATCTTTACATACTTTTTACTTGTTAAATTTTGACGTTTCGGTCCTTTTCTTTAGACCTTCTTCAGAAATAGTTATATGTTGTTTAATTGTATGTAAAGATCAACGTACAATTTTTAATTTTTATCCAGGACTAACAAAACCCAAGAATAAATTAAAAAATAAATAAAATATATTGAAAAGTCCAAGAAAACAAAAACAAACCTCAACATATATTAATATATATATATATATATATATATATATATATATATATATATATATATATATATATATATATATATATATTAAAAAAAAGTGATGATTTCTTCTCATGGGGACACAGCCTTTGTTTAGATTCATCATATTATTTAGAAACTACTAACAGTCACATTTTAATTTTTTTTTCTTATTTTTAGAAACTCCTGCCACTGCCACCCAAAAATTATTCTTTAAAGACATGAGGGTGCATGAAAAATCGCCCGCTGAACTTAAGATTACTTGGCAAAAATATAATTTGACCACCAATGAGAATGCAAATATTCAGATTTCTCTATGGGGATACCGAGAAACCACCATCCGCCCAACGTTTGTTTATATTACAAGTAAGTGTTAAGAAATGTTGACAACGAAGTTATCTCCACCTCTAAAGGGAAAGCAGAACTATTCGCCAAACAATTCGCTGCCAATTCCACCCTGATCCCTCCCCACAATTTCGCTCTTCCAACCGCTAAGTCTGTACCCCACAAAATGCCCGATATAATACTTAAGGTCAAACAAGTTCAAAAAATTCTTCTATCCCTTGACACCAAAAAGTCCTCTGGTCTGGATGGCATACCAGCAATTGTTCTAAAAAAATGCGCTACAGAACTTGCACCCATCTTAACTCGTCTTTTCCAGGTCTCTTATGACAAGGGTATCTTCTCAGATAGCTGGAAGACTGCTCGTGTGCAGCCTGTCCCGAAGAAACGTTCCAAGTCCCATCCATCCAATTATAGACCTATCTCTCTTCTCTCCGTTGTCAGCAAAGTTACGGAGAAAGTAATCAACTTGCAAATTCTAAAATATCTCGAAAAACACAAAATCATCCATACAGACAGTACGGATTTCGTCACCAAAGATCCACAGTTGATCTCATTAGCTTTGTCACACATAACTGAAACAAGTCTCTTGAATTTCATGGCGAATCTCAGATTGTTGCTTTCGATATTTCCCAGGCCTTTGACCAAGTATGGCATGCCGCACTCCTCAACAAACTACCTTCTTACGGTCTTCCTACCAAACTATGTATCTGGATCGGCAGCTTCCTCTCTAATCGGCGCATATTTGTTGTGGTTGACGGTAACTTCCATCCTATCAATGCTGGTGTCCCCCAAGGTTCAGTCCTGGCACCAACCCTATTTCTTCTTCACATTAATGACCTACTCTCTTCAACAACCAATCCCATCCACAGTTATGCTGACGATAGTACTCTTCACTCCAATATTCATTTTTCCAGACAAGTTTCGAATCAGGAGTTGGATAATAGACGCAGATCTATGTACCTATCCCTTTCCCAAGATCTTCAATTAATCTTAGACTGGGGTGCCAAGAACCTTGTCCAGTTCAACGCCTCCAAAACCCAGTCTTGCACCTTCTCACGCAAAAAATCTGGCAACGCTTACTCCATCCACATGAATGGCCAAGCCCTACAAAACAACGAAACATTCGATCTCGTTGGCGTCGCTTTCGAACATGATCTCAGCTGGCAAAAACACATTGCTTCAGTAGCCACATAGGCAGCTAAAAAGCTGGGTTTTCTCTTTCGAGCCAGAAAATACTTCTCCCCTTCCAACTTATACACTCTCTATGTTTCCCAAATAAGACCTAACCTAGAGTACTGCTCCCACATCTGGGGAGCGGCGTCACCTTCGACACTTAAGATCCTTGATTCTATCCAAAAGAGAGCCATTCGACTTATCAGTGACCCAGAACTCACGAGAAAACTCCCTTCTCTCGCTCATTGCCGCGATGTAGGGGATTTATCCCATTTGTACCGCTACTTCCACGGATTTTGCTCTGAAGAAGTAGCCGGCATTATTCCCCCCTTGAATGTCCCTAACAGAACAACAAGAGGCGCGTTACGTATGCATCCATTTACTGTCCAGCTACAAAAGCCTAGAACAGACCACTTCTCTCGCTCATTCATACCTAGGGTCTCCAGATTATGGAACAAATTGCCTGAACATGATGGAGCAATTAGAATTACCGGAACCTTTTTCTTTAGTATCAAGTAAATTCTAATCATATCACGTTGTTCAAAATCCATTAGAAATATTATTATTACTTTCACTTTTGATACCTGGACAGGCACAAAATTGCCTTGTTTACCTTTATATTAAAACAAAACATACAGTTTCACTTCACTTCACTTAAAACCATCCTAAAATTTGCAACAGTTTCTATGTTATAAATGAATTCAAAAAATACAAAAATAGGGAATGAAACTGTTTAAAACTATGAAATAATTATTGCATCGGCCTGTCACAAATCGCGGCGAAATTTGACAAACGTTTACACGCCAACCGTCTTAAAGTTCAAAGAACGAGTGCAAGCCTACTTGCAGAAGAATTATCCTACAGTGCCACGTAGTGGTACGATGGACTACTAATGGTGTAACGGTCGTGTTTCCACTTATTCAATTCAAGTTTCACCCATGTGGTAGTCACTAATTTCTCGGCCCTGTCGGATTTAACTAGCACCTCCTGCTTGGAATCGTTATTAAAACATGATGTTGCCAAGTTTAAATTAATAAAATTAAATGTTTAGATTCAATATTTATATTTATATATTTTTTAACTCGTCACCTAGTAAAATTTTACTAAGACATATTTGACAGAGTCTCTCTATTGATCCTTAGTATTTCCAGTGGCTCTTTACCATTTCTTATAAATCACACTGTATAATCAAAATAACAACAATATCTAGTCTTGAAATTAATGGGTTATGTCCTTAAAACATCAGAGTTATTTCCTGGTTTATAAACATTGCGTTTTTCTATCTAAGATATCCCACGTAGACTTCAAGCCTAAGTACTTACGTACCGTGGGCGTCTGAAGAGAAGGGAAATGTAGTCTATTGACACAGGATTTAAAGGATTGAAGGTTGGGTGAAAAGGGAAAACATCTGCAGGCAATTTGTTCCATAATCTGGAGACCCTAGGTATGAATTAGCGAGAGAGTGGTCTGTTATAGGCTTTTGTAGCTGGGCAGTAAAGGTATGCATACGTAACGCGCCTCTTGTTGTTCTGTTAGGAACAGTCAAGGGAAGGGGGGAAGGGAAGTATCGGTAGAAAAGGGACAAATCGCCAAGTGCGCGGCGATGAGCGTGAGGACTGGGTCATCGGTGAGTCGAATGGCGCTCTTTTGGATAGAATTGGATAAGAATGTTAAGTGTCAAAGGTGATGCCGCTCCCCAGATGTGGGAGCAGTACTCTAGATTGTGTCTTATTTGGGAAACATAGAGAGTGTATAAGTTGGAAGGTGAGAAGTATTTTCTGGCTCGAAAAAAAAGACCAAGACTGAAGTAATGTGTTTGTGCCAGCTGAGATCATGTTCGAAAGCGATGCCAACAAGATTGAACGATTCATTGTTCTGTAGGGCTTGGCCATTCATATGGATGGGGTAATCGTTGCCAGATTTTTTGCGTGACAGGGGGCAAGACCCGGTTTTGGAGGCGTTGAACTGAACAGGGTTCTTGGCATCCCAGTTTAAGATTAATTATTGAAGATCTTGGGAAAGGGATAGGTGCATAGATCTGCGTCTATTATCCCGCTCTTGATTCGAGACTTGTCTGGAAAAATGAATATTGGAGTGAAGAGTACTATCGTCAGCATAACTGTGAATGAGATTGGTAGTTGAAAAGAGCAGGTCATTAATATGAAGAAGAAATAGGATTGATGCCAGGACTGATCCTTGGGGGATACCAGCATTGATAGAATGGTGAAAACCATACGGCTACTTTTATTCATAAAAAAATAATTAGCAAATTGTTTTATTATAAAATAACTATTTTTTAGACCTTGCTGAGAACGTCCAAAATACCGGAGAATATACAATAGTGCCTTCACAATACCGAAACAGAGAAAACACATTTTTGACAGATATTAAATTTGGATTTATCCAGATTAATCTGACCGAATCTATTCCTGTCCCAGCGGATTATAATACTGCCGCAAGTTCTGTTAGTATCAACCCTGTGGTATGGAGTAGGTAAGATATATTTAAGAATGTTTTATACTTATATAAGGTCACATTGCACCTAAAATTAGCTCTAGAATATTCTAAAATATTTTAAAACACTTACGAAATCCTATCCTGCCAATATCATATATTTCTTTTTTTTACAGGCCGATTCCTTTAGGTTGGTATTTCGGTTACCAGTGGGAAAGAATGTATGGAACCAACTGGCCAAAAGCGCTGTGTGATGATTGGACTAGAACTGATAGATACCTTAAAAATTTTGCTCACGAACTACCCCAGTGCCCGTGCACTCTGGAACAAGCGCTTGCCGACAAAGGAAAATACATGCCCGACTTTGATTGTGACAAAGACTCGAATCCCACTTGCTATTACAATAACCAAGCTGTGCACTGTGTGAGGACAGGATCGCCAACGTAAGTATTCAATATAGTTAAATATTCGTCAGAATGTTCTTTACTTTACTTTACTTTATTAACGGAAATTCCATTTACAATATTTCAGTACAATAGGTATAAAAAAAATTAATATAGTATCAAAATAGAAACAGTAGTTAACAAAAATAGAGACAAATCCCTTTGACCACCACAGTCAAACTTACATTAATCGCTTGAGATCAATTTTGAACTTAGATGTGGAAACGTAAACGTTTATTTTATCATTAATGAAATTGAAGCTTCGCTGAAGCCTTGTTAACGGACGATACATACCATAGTTTGAGACGCGAGAAGGTAGGCAAAACACATCTCTGTTCCGGATACGGTGACGCCTATTAAAGTTTAGTTTGGATATAATATACGTGCAGTCTGTGTCCCCAATTATAAGACCGTCTAGAAAACACATAGATAAAACCGTCTGGACTCTAAAGGGGGGATATTTAAAATATGTCTAATAAGCATATAATTTATGTGGCAACCCACAAAGTGAATATTGAACTTAGGAGCACATGAGCGAAGAAACTTGTTGATTTTATGTGAACTTGGTAAAAAAGCGACCAGAGCACACAACTGTGATCAGACCAGATCTCACAGTGGAACAGTACAGTAGTATGTATATATATATATATATATATATATATATATATATATATATATATATATAGTATTTAATATATATATATATATATATATATATATATATATATATATATATATATATATATATATATATAAATATATATATATATATATATATATATATATATATATATATATATATATATATATATATATATATATATATATATATATAAAAATATATATATTATAACCAAAATTATTTCATTACAGCATTTGTTAAAAAAAAACATTATTCTGTTTTACACAGCACGTTCAGATAGTTGTTATTCGCTCTTTTGCTAATAAAATTATCGAAACATCGATTTTTTTGAAGAGATCCTCTAAATAAGTTTTTCTAAACTCGAGATGTAGGTATCTACATAAATCGCTTTCTTGCACCCCCAAACGCTACATAATACGTAAATATTATTAGTGGTAAATTTAATTTAGTTTTCAACCCTATCAGACTAATTTAACTAATCAAAGCACAAACTAAATAAAAATAAGCAAAATATTAGTTAACACCGGATCGACGAAGAGCATTATTTTTCTAGACAGCAAAACAAAAAGAAACTAGTTTGGTACCCTTGGAAATTACCTAGGCACATTATTATTTAAAACTACCTTCTAGTTCTAAAGCAGACCCTACACGATCATTATTACTGTCAGTATTAAAAAATATTTTCAGTAATACTCATCGTGTAGAATGATCGAATGAAGCAAATTCAAGCAAATTATTGCAGATGCAGAATATTTTAATATTTTTATAATACTGACAGTATTACTGTTGTGTGAAATACTGACAGAAATAATGATCGTGTAGGGACTGCTTTAGGAAAATATATTGATAATGTGCACCCGAAGCGAAGCTAAAGGGTTGTTGACACTTGACCCCATTCAATCCGCTAGAGTGATTCTGATTGGCCGAACTGATGCGTCAGCGTCAGCTGTGTATGGATCCATATTGACCAGTTCAATATTACCGTTTACATTATTTTTGCTATTTATTTCTTAATTTGTGAAAGAACAAGTTAAAGCCGTTAAATACTAACAAAAAGTTAAAGCCGTTTAATATTAACAAAATATCGTTTCGTCGCTTAGTGAGGTGCATTTTTAAATTAATTCTGGGTATTTAGTTGAAGTTGGGGTATTTATTTTGGTTTAAAACAGCTTGTCTCTAGAGAGTTTTAGTTCTAATTATAGGCAGTATTTTAACATTTTGAAATTGAGAATTTTCGAAGAGTTGGTAGGATTTCTTTCTTTAAAGGTATAATGTATTAAAAATATTATTTATTCAGACTTGTTACATAGAAATATTGATAAGAGACCTGACAACACAACAACCTAGCTTACTGTTCTTTTGTTCTTTATATGGCCATGTGTTTTATTTCCAGTGGTGTGCAGTGATTAAAAAATTTTTTTTTGAGGGGCGATACCTAGCTTATTATCGCGAAGCGCCATTTATGACTATTTTTCCCCAATCTGAATTTAAATCAGAATTTACCAGTTTCAATATATGCAGTGAATTTCATAACACCCCATATATCAGCATCATCATCATCATTTCCAGCTGTTTGAACCATTTCCAATTATGGTGTAGCCTCCCTTACATATTTATTTTTCATTTCGGCCCATTGTTGTCTATTGTTGGTTATGCGGGCCCAGGTTAGTCCTGATAATTTATTTATATCATGGTCCCATCTTAAATTTGGGCGTCTTCTTGGTCTTTTCACGCCTCTAGGGTACCATTGCGTAATTCTCGTGGTCCATCTATGTCAGTTCTTCTCGCCAAGTGTCCTGCCTATTGCCACTTTAGGGATTTGATTCTTTGGATGACGTCTATCACCTGGGATTTCCTTTTTATTCATTCTAATCGCTTGCGGCCCGTCCTAGTTATTCCTAGCATGCATCGTTCCATAGCCCTCCTGCATACTTTGAATGCGTGCACTGCCGAAAATATGTGCAAAATTTCAAGTTTCTAGACCCAGCTGTGTTGGCTGCGGGTTGATATGTCAATCAATCAGTCAGTCAGTTTCTTCTTTATTTATAGAGATTTCGAAATGGTATCAAAATATACGATAGGATGAAAAGTTTCAATGTTGCCTGACTCAGAGAGGCGCTGTAATATTAACACGTACCAGCTACAATCCTTGTTAGGTACCTTTAAAGTTTTAAGAGAGTGCGTTGGGTAGTTTGTACTTTACGACCGTTAAAGTTTATGACGTTTTACATTCTTTAAATGATGAACAAAATCGAGTTTCGTGTTGTAATTCTCAAAAGCGGCACAATAGATGATTTAAATTTGAGTGATCGTATTTTAACTGTGATATTGCAAGTCTCCGAATGGAATAATCTGGTTGGTTTAATTATTTGTCTATTTTTGAAGCTTAGTGTTTCAGGGGTTTGAGTTTTGATAACGCTAGGGTATTTTATATTTAACTTTACACTTGTAAATAGGGTAAAAATTAAAAAGGCAGTGATAGTAAACAGTCGATATGCTCATTTGAAAATTTAAACAATTTAATTTTCAGTTTGGAAGGATCTGAGCAGCAATGTTGCTACGACAAGAACCATTATCTCATGTTATCTTACGATCAGCAATGGGGTTCCGGTCCAAAACGATGCCATAATCTTGGTCGAATGCCGTACCAAGAAGCTACCAAAGTACCAACATTGTCTCAGTGGTTTAACGATATGGTGCCAAAGTACTTGTGTTGTTTATGGCAAGAGGAACAAGCTGTTGGATGTGAAACTTTGAGGTTTGAGAGGAGACCAAGTCAGGACTGTGTCGCCTATCAAGCACCAGGTAAGGTCCTGTTACACAAGATGTTACAAAGAATTATTTAATACTTAAGACAGTTCCTACTGGGTTAAATGTAGATCTAGTTGATCAGTTAGGTTTCATATAAACCAGGCGATGCCGCGTTGATAAATTGGGCAAACCTAAGACTACGCATCTGGTCAGGAAAAACTGCTTCAGTTTGGTCTGATCAGTTCGGCCTTTCCCATGGAGGCCTTTAATCTCTGATAAAACATTCTTTAAAAGTTGGTCAGGCGCTGGTTGTATAAATTGCTATGCCGAGCAAAACAAAGTGCTCTCTGGAAAATACCCTTTTCGACCTAAAAAATCCTGATCTTTTGATCTAGTGTTTTAAAAAAAAAATGGGTTAAAAAAAATATCTCCAATAGAAATGGTTCAACTTCGCATTTACCTTTTTATCCTAACTTTTTTCGGACTTCTTTATTTTTCGTTTTTGACATCTGCGCAGGAGACCAAAATGCGTTCCACGCGCAAACCGAGCGAGCTAGACATGCGCACTAAATTTTAGGGGTTTTGATTGGGCATTTCATTCGAACCCATCCACTTTAAAGAATATATCTCCAATAGTAAAACTACAACTACGTATTTAACATATTTCTACGATTTTTGTGATGTCTTACTTTTTCGAACATTCTTAACTATGTAACATTTAACACCGCACAACAAGAATATGAGATGAAACATCAGCAAATGTATTTAAATAAATATAAACACTATCTTACGGTGGTACGGAACCTTCTATGCGTGAGTCGAACTTGACCGTTTTCTTTTTATTTCACACAATCACGGCAAATGAATTAAATTATTTTTGTCAAATACCGTACACGTACGTATTTATTTTTGGCATCGACGCCCCTGGTAGTAGACTAACAGTACGTGCCTTACTAATTTGTCACTTAAAAGATGGCCACTTTGGATATGCGCCCTCAAAATCGGGTCCTGTCAAAATGCGGTTTCTTCGCTTCTGTGCCTTAGGAGTCTTTTCTTTGCTTTACTTTAATTGGCTTTCAATAAAGCCCACAAAAATTGATAAATAGATTAGATTTTCTAAGGGAACTCCTGTATTTCTGAGCTGATGAGGGCCAAATAAGCTTCAACATCGTCGATTGAGTATTAAAATCGAGAATTTTATTTGTTAAATATAATTTTGGCATCGAAAAGAGTCGGTGAGATAATAATACGTCCCTTTTCAAATTTAATTTGACACATACTTCGTTGTTTCTTGACGGTGTGCGACTGACAACCGATAACAGTGTCGGCGGAAATTTTAGCAGGTCTTGTTAGTGTGTTCGTTCTTAATCGGCACTGTGTGTACAAGTTCACTGTTAATCGTCGTTCTTAGCCATTGCCGTGCAAGTCCGTACCAGGTAGAGCGTGCAGCTTTTTATCAATGTATTTTAATTAAATTCTAAACATACGTTTTATTTTTAAGTTGTTTTTTATTTCATTTAATGTGTTTTGTTTAAAATTTGTATGGGGTACTTCAGTAAGCAGTTTTTGGTAGAGCTTATAGACTTGGACAAAATTATTAGTTTTTCATAGTTGCAAGTGCCACTGCATCTTCAGCGTTGGCAATAACCGCTTTAATCGTCAAAAGGTGGCAGTCTTAACCGGCGATTAAAATGTTTAAAACGAGTGTGTGGGGTCCTTAAGATATTTGTTAATGTCTTTGTTTTTTTTTTGAGTAAAGAAAGAAAAAATAGCATGAATGTCTCAACATGAAAAGATCGCAAAAATCACTTGGGCTTAAGTCCATTATTTTAGGCTCAAACCGTGGGCCAAAGTACGGAACTCGGCTTGATCGTCAAGTTAACAATACCTCTTTATTTAATACGTACGGTTAACAAAAGCGGTTGATAGGACTCGATATCGAATCCAGTTTCGTTCTCCGTCCGCATGCTGATAGTGTGCAATCGCCGCTCCAGTTTCATCCGGGCTTGCGCATAACGGTAACTAAGTTTTTGAAATTAAAGGGCATTTATTAATATTTTGCAAATATGTACAAATAATAAATTATTTAAGCTGCACCATTTCAAAATACATATTTACAAAATAATAAATTTTAAAAAGGACACCAAAAAAATCATTTTCAAATTAGGTTGCACCTGCTACCATCATCGCGTAAATTTTGGGCTCCGCTCATACGCTGGTTGTATTATGCACGATATAAAACTTGTTTAGTTTTTAGTGATCTGTAAAACGGAACACTTGTGGAATCACTTCGGTGTCCGCCCGTCCGTCCGTCCGTTCGTCTGTCGCAGGCGATTTTCTCTGAAACTATTCGACGTAAAAATTTGAAATTTGTCACAGATATTGAGTGTGGTGGCCGAATTATAGACGTGAAGTATAAAAACTTAAATTTTTGACCCTGGGGGTAATTTCGGGTGGTAAATTGGGCAGTGAAAAAATTTTTTTTTCAATGGCATCATGTATGGTGTCAAACGAAAGCTTATTGAAACACGAATTCAACAATATATATGATGTATTTTGTATTGCATTTTTTGAAACATTTTTCGGGAAAACGCTTAAAAATTGCTATGGCTCACACAGCTCCGCGCATACGCGTTTTGATACGCAGAGGGTAGCGCGGCAGATGGACGGAGATCGGGCGGCCGAGGTTTGTTCAGGTTAAGTCCAAGGCTGACGGCACGGAACACTCATTGTGCAAGTATAGCTTGCACTTGGCCGATTTTTTTTTATTAGAATATGGAATAATACGTTTCAACTGTTTTCGGTTTTGATTTATATGTTAAAAGTATTTTTGCAACTAACTCTAAAACGCCATTAGATAAATCGAGATTAGCTTACAGTTTCTATTTAAATGCTCTATTATTACTAAGGTGTTGTGTGTGCCTGGGATTATAAAATTAAAAGTTTTATTGAAATATCTAAATTTATGAAATTAGGTAAAACAAGAAGTTATTGTTTTTTAAATGGCCTTTTTTCAGTCTCTTTGTTTGTCGTATTTTCTCAGTTAAAGTCTGGTGATTCGTTACCGTGGAGATTTTTAGCAATTTTTAAACTATTAAAAGTGATATGAAAACACCAAAAAATAACTTTAAAACACAACGCCATGACGCCATCTTAACAAAGACGTGTCTCGTTTACAAAATATGGCGGAATTACTCACAGCGTGACGTACATGACCACGCCTACCTGCGCGGAGGACACGTAATTCAAAGCAATCTTTTTTTACTTTTTCTTTAAAATAGCGCCCCCGAAAATGTCGACAGCGTACCGAATTTTCGCGGGCTTTGCAGGAAGTAGAAAGTACAATTTTGATTTTTTAGTGCATTATATCCTGTCCTGTTTTAGGAATTGCTGGAGTTTACGGAGATCCTCACATCGTCACCTTCGATGACGTAGAATACACCTTCAACGGAAAAGGCGAATTCGTTCTAATCAAGTCAAAAGCCAAGCTGGATAACATTGAAGTCCAGGGACGATTCGAGCAAATGGATCCTAATCTGTACGGAGAAGTAAGAGCGACACAATTGACATCTGTAGTAGCCATAGGTAATTCTTCTACTGTTGTGGAAGTTAGAAGAAGACCAGAATACGCAAGGTGGGTAAAGCAGGTGGTTAATACTCGTAATAATAAAAACTCATCATCGGTAGAAAATGCTTCGACCAGCGCTGTCACCTTGTATGGATATGAGCAAAATATATTTTATAGCCAATTTTAAACACCCGTTAACGTTTTTAGAGATTATCAATTTGGAAATTTCAGTTGGCAACAATTATTCGAAAGCGATCAGATCTGTTGACTTTAATTTTTTAAAATTTGCAAATCCTTTCCACGGAACTGGAATGAAATTATAATAAGATTTAAAAATCCACCCTATTTTGTTTTCCGTCAACATTAACAAGTAAGTTACACTAACTAATCTATATACTCTTATAACTGGTACTTTTAAACACCGTAAACCAGGTAAAGACCGTTTACGGTCTTCCTTCCAAACTTTATGTCTATGGATGAACAGCTATCTTTCTTCTCGACGCGTATCACTTTTATAAATTTTATCCAATTCTTGCTGGCTTACCTCAAGGCTCAACAATCCTATTGCTCCTTGACCTTAACAACATACTCTTTTCTGCTATCAATTCCGTCCTAGTTATGCTAATGATTACTTTCTATTTCATTATCCATTTTTCCAAATCACTCGCAAAACTTCAACTGAAATAGGTCTTGGCACATATTCCTTTGGTAAGATCTTCAGTTGATTTTAGATTGAAGTACCAAAAAACGTGTCCAGCTTAATTCTTTTGGTACCCAGTCAAACCACCTGAGGTTTCTTGCTTACTGCTGCGAAAAATTTAGTCTTCATCTCATTCGCATCGTAAACGCCCTAAAATCATATTACTTAAGTTAAAAAGTCTATATTCTTTCCACCTCGAAAATATTTTCTCCTTTCAATTTATACACCCTTTATAGTCGAAGAGCCAGCGGCCGCCAGACATACGTTATAGTATTAAGCCTAATATTTTTTTCTATAGGTGTACACTATAGAAGGTGGGAACGTTTGGATGCTAGGAAACTTGAGTCAGGGGGGCTTTGGCAGGTAACAGGTACTAAATGTATGTAAAAATGTAAGAGTAAAAGGTTAAAATAACAAATCTGATTTTTTAGTATGTTCAATAGGACAGTATTATAAACTCATATTAATAATTGCCAGACGCTTGTCACGGGTCATAACTCCCGCCAGATGCTTTTAAGCTCTATAAATAATCGTGGCATTTACGTTATAGTATCAAATCTGAATTTTATATTTGTTATTCGGGCGACTATTTAACGATATTATCCGAGCAGCCAGACCCATCCGAAGGGTCTAACCTCCCCCCAGAAATAGTAAAAGGTCAGCCGTTAGTGCGAGCGTGAGGGCATTACTTGTGCGAGTGAGAGCATTAGTTGGGTTTATAGGACAATTCAATAAAACGAAAATTGACTATAAATTTAAAATAAATTTCTTAATAATTTTTTAATAAAATTTTAATGATGAATTAAAAAATTGATTCCAATTTAATAGAGTTGATTTAATAAACTTGATTACATGTTATTTAGATTAGGTACATATATTAATTTTAATTTCACACGACTGTGTAGTAAAATGTATGTTTAACGATCAAAAACTGAACATATACTGCTTACATACATCTGTCTTTGAGTACGTAATACACGGCACAAAAGGGTCTTTTTAAAAAGGCTGTCCTAAACACAAATAATAATGCTCTCACTCGCACTCACTTGCACGGGAAATGCCCTCACGCTGGCACTAACGGCTGACCTTTTACTATGTCTGGGGGAGGTTAGACCCTTCGGATGGGTCTAGCTGCTATGGAGGATATCGTTAAATAGTCGCCCGAATAACATTATATATATATATATATATATATATATATATATATATATATATATATATATATATATATATATATATATATATATATATATATATATGAAATTCAGATTTGATACTATAACGTAAACGCCATGATTATTTATTTATAGGGCTTACAAGCGTCTGGCTAAAGTTATGATCCGTGAAAAGCGTCTGGCAATTGTTAATATAAGTTTATAATACTATCCTGTTAAACATATTAAAAAAACATATTTGCTTTTTTAACGTTTTACTCTTACATTTTTATATACCTTTAGTAGCTGATACCTGCCAAAGTACCCATAACTCAAGTTTCATAGCATCCAAACGTTCTTACCTAGTATAGTGTATACCTACAGAAAAATCCTTAGGCTTGATACTATAACGTATGTCTGGCGGTCGCTGGCTCTTAGACTATTATGATTCTGAAGTAAAATTTAACCTAGCGCATTGTTCCTAAATTTGGGAAGCGGCATTACCTTTCATTCTTAGCATCCTTAATTCCGTTTAAAACAGAGCCATTATTGACCCAGTTCTTACAAGAAACTACCGCTACTCGCTCATCCATGTATGTAGGTGATCTGTATTCTATAGATTTTTTTACGGCTTCTGATTGGAGGAACTAGCCTGTGGTTCCTCCAACGGCTATTCCCAACATAAAAACTAGAATGCGTCCCATATGCATCCCTTTACTATGCAGCTACAGAAACCTATCACATCCTATTTCTCTCTCCTGTCGTCAAAAGCATTATCTTCCTAACTTTTAATCTCGTATCAGATTTATGTCCGGACACTTGCGGTACATTAATATTAAGGTTTGAAGTCTTATCCTAAGTAAAAATTCTGTCAGCCTCCTAAAAAATAACCTCGCTGACACTTAGGGTATGCTTTTTAGTTCACGGTGTTATAGTCATAATTTAATTTAGTCTTATACTTCAATAACGCACTTAATCTGTTAGGTGGAGGTACCGATTGGATGTTATAGCTGACGGAAAGAGAATATACTTTGACAGACCTTCGTTGAAGTTCCAACACTTCCCTGGAGTTACAGTTTACACCCCTACGTACATTCTTAATCAATCAGAGGTCATTATGATGTTTGACAATGGAGTTGGTGTGGAGGTGTTAGACAATCAAGGTTAGTTTATTGTGTTAAATAGCTTATTGCTGTATTTCTTCATAGCCTCTTATGTTTGAGCGTTTGAAGGTTGACGAATGTACAGTGTTGCCGAATATAAAAGGTTCGCCAAGTTAATTATATTTTAAGCACATTTGACCATTTTTAAAACTAACATCATGTCAAGAAGACAAATACAAACCGTATCAGTTATTACGAATGCAAAAGTAAGTGTGTTAGAAAGAAGCAGTATTAAATCATTGAATTGAAGAACCTGTCTATAAATATAGATTATAAAAGTAGTGATAACATTGACCTTTCCAAGGCCATGGTGTTGCTAAGCTGATAATATGCTCTCTTCAAAACGGTATAGTGAAAGCCTTTCTTATTTTTTAAATATATCGTCTTAGTTTGCTTTAACTCTAAAGTCGATTAAGCAACTAAAACTTTATTAACGTTTGTGCATGCATTTTGTAAAGAAAATGTTATAAAGGGAGCGCATAGACATAGTAGTGTGACGTAGGACAAACTTTTGCGATGTTTTATAACAGGACTGACTTGCTCAAAATCAGGTAATACATTTAATTAAGGTTTAGAGTCGCCTTTGGCAATGACATTGACATGAGTTCTGTCACATTAAAAGTGTCCGATTAGTTTAATTCTTGATTAAATCGTTTGTGTAACAAGATGTACTTTGACGATTTAAAAAAATAAGAACGCCGAAAATTCTATTTTTCCTTGCTCTATATGCGATACAGTGGCACTGAAATCAAAATTTAGTAAAAGAGCCCATTGTAGTTAAATAATCTACATAAAACATATTACATGCGCTTTAATATTCTCCAACGGTTTCGTGTGGTTTGCATATGTTTAATATTCTCCAACGGTTTCGTGTGGTTTGCATATGAATACTTGTTTACATACATTACTTTTCTATAATTTTCGAAGATTCATTGCTACGAACCACCTTCATGGACTGTCGGTAGCTTCATGTTGCGCTGATTAGTTTTTATACAGGGTGTTCCGTAAGTAATCTAAAATATTTCAAGTAGCTATTCCTCAGATCTTTTTAGGAAAAAACTTCATAATAACATATGTCCAAAAATGTCTATTTTCCAAAATACAGGGTATATTTTTTGTAATACTCATTCCGTTAAGGAGAAAAATGCTGTTTTACTAAAAAAAACGCAAAATTTATTGCCAGATTACATAATTTGTTTTAAAAATTAATAACACAAATGAACAGTTATTAAAATGCTAACATTAAATTAAATGCTGAAAATGGCCGCCATTGGCCATGATGCAAGCTTAACCTGTTTCAACCGAACCGACTGACACGGCGCTGCATCTGTGTAAGTGCGTGCTCTGCTCCATTCCGTTTGGAAAGGAACTGACGCGAGACGCAACGCGACGGGACGACGAAATTTATACAGATACACCGGTTTAACATTTCATTGATTTCATCACCAAACCTGTTATATTTTCTTTGGACTTCATAAATGAGGGATAAAATTGGTAGCAGTAGAGTTTGTAGTTGATTGGCAAAGAATCCCAATAGTTCACGAGTCTGGCACACAGGAAAATATCGCAATTAGACAAAATGGCATCTCCGCTGTTCTTTTGCCATATTGTCAAGAGTTATTTACAACATGATCCAAAGAACAGATGAACAGGTGAACAGATTTACGGAACATGTTGTCGAGTGAGAACCGAACTGTTGTTCAGTAATTTTACCCCTTCTTTAACATCTCTACTTCTATGGTTACAATTGGAGTAGTGTATACGAGTACTAGCTGCTTCAGATGACCCCAAAAATAAAAATCTAATGGATTTAAGTCTGGGGACCGAGGTAGCCAAGGTCGCGGACCCTCTCGCCCGATCCATCGATCTGGAACTGCATTATTGACGTACTCGCGAATAATCACAGCAAAATGAGGAGGTTCCCCATCATGCATAAACCAGAAGGAACGTCTCGTTCTTAAAGGCAAATCTTCTAGGAGTTCAGCTGGCACATTAATAATAAAATGGTGATAGGAGCACCTCAGTCGATTTGGAAGAAAATATGGGCCAATCAAATGGTCCCCAATAATTCCTGCCCACACATTAACGGAAAAATTTACCTGGTGCCTTGCTTCCAATATGGCATGCGGATTTTCTTGCGCCCAGATATGATTGCTGTGGAAGTTTGTGATACCATCTCTTAAGAAATTTATATCCGTGAATAGAATATTAGCCAAGAAATTTGGAATATTTAAATATCCTTCCTCATGCCACTGACATCAATGTAGTCTAAGTTGAAAATCACGAGCTTGAACACGCTGAAAATGAGAAGGGTATAGCTGGTTTTTCCTCAAAATGGTCCATACTGCTTTAGCGCTGGCATGAACGTCGCCAGCAATTTTTCTAGTACTACTACTGGGCGCGTCTTACACTTCATGAAGAATGTGCTCTTCTAGTTCGGTGGTTCTTACTGAAAGAGGCCTGCCAGAGATATTGCTTTTTGAAAAGGTACCAGTCTCTTGGTAAGTGTCTTTCCGAATAACGCTTGGCATACA
This sequence comes from Philopedon plagiatum, assembly GCA_963971165.1. NCBI lineage: Eukaryota > Metazoa > Arthropoda > Insecta > Coleoptera > Curculionidae > Philopedon > Philopedon plagiatum. Next base: position 31,231,555 of record OZ020192.1, on the reverse strand, counting down.
GGCATCTTGCTTGCGAATAATTACCATGTGCTAATCCATAACAAAATTGCATTTAAGTCACTCATTTGTAAAGGTAGGCATGATAGGAAAGTAGATTACCAACGATTTTATTGAGATAAAATCAAAAGCAATAATACGATGTCAAACGACAAAAGTTTAACATTTGGTAAAATAAATAATAAACAAATGACATTTTGATTCAAGTAAATAATTTTCAAAGCTTACTCTGACTTTTTTGTTGATTATACGTTTTCTTATTATTTTTAGTACATTTTTAATAAAATATCATTCTTCTCCTAAACCAAGCTGAAACTGAAAAAATGCTAAGAGACATCTTATGTCAGGTATTGAATGAATATTACAAAAAATACAAAATTATAAATATCAGGGGCGTGAATAGTAAAAAAAATATGTTTGCCACTGCCTACACCCACGCCACTGATGAAGCGATTAAATTGTTGTTTACACTAAAACATTCCCTCTGATAAGCAGTGTAATCGTTTAAAGTTTGATAAAAAGAAAACATTCCGTTTTTAAAATAATTAAAAAAAAAACGAAAAAAAATGTGTATTTTGGAAAATAGACATTTTTTGACAAATATGAAGTTTTATTGATAAAAGACCTGAGGAATAGCTACTTGGAATATTTAGAATACTTGGGAAATACCCTTTATATCTTTGACTTTTTTGTTTATTTTTGGTTGATTTGTCCCTTGAACTGGTTCGTCATAAATGTTTCTTTAATTTCTATGGGGCGAAAAATTTTCTTATCGATAATTTTTCAACGTATAAATGAAATTAAATAAAGAATAATAATTATTGATATTAAAAAAAATGCAGGTTACATGACTACAAGAGTCTACCTACCATGGTCTTTCATTAACAAAACATCAGGTCTTTTTGGCAACTGGAGTTTTAACAAAGAAGATGATTTTACTTTACCCGATGGTACTAGGGTAAGCGTTGTAGCCAACATCAATGATATGCAGCGGGTGTACACTGATTTTGGAACTAAATGGATGATAGATGACGTGTTGGACAATAATAAGGGTAAGTTGTTGTTTCAACTACTTGTTTATTTATAATTTGACATAGTTTTAGGATGTATATTTTAACTGTGCGACTTTGCTTTAATTTTACAAACTCTTAGGAAAGGTCTAGATGCGAGTTATTTTAAAATTCGTCCTCGAACCTCGACCTCTCAGGCCAAATGACTTATCCCTTTAAATTTTCAAGTAATGTTTATAGCTATTTTGTGAATCTTTACAGTATAACACGTTACTCATGTCAGTAAAGTTACAACAAATAGTAAGAGGTCAGTTGACAAATTAGGCAACAATTAAAATAAAGAAATTTGGAAATTACGACAACTTTTGGTTGTCAAATTGTTTATATTGAAAATTTGTTCATTATTCTAATATTTCTTCAATTTGCTCGGATTTGCTCAGGTTACTATTTCTTCAATTTGTTGTTTCCAATTTTATTCTATCTGGGATGGCCCACGGAGACTTCAAACCTAAGATTAACGTAGCGTGGGCGTCTGAAGAGAATGGAAATGTAATCTATTGACACGAGATTTAGATGATTTAAGATTGGGAGGGGAAGGGAAAACATCTGCAGGCAATTTGATCCATAATCTGGAGACCCTAGGCATAAATGAGCGAGAGAAGTGGGATGTTCTTGGTTTTTGTAGCTGGACAGTAAAGGGCTGTGTAAGGCGTCTCTTGTTGTTCTGTTAGAAACAGTGAAGATTTTCTAGTTCTTCCGAGCCAGATCCGTGGAAATATCGGTAGAAAAAGGACAGATACCCAACAGCGCGGCGATGAGCGAGATAAGCGAGTTTTCTGGTAAGACTTGTGACACCCAAGCAAACCCAATCGGTCATTGATGAGTATGAATAGAATATGGCAGGATGTTAGCCTCGAAGGTGGTGCCGCTCCTCAAATGTGGGAACAGTACTCTAGGTTAGGTCTAATTTGGGAAACACAGAGAGAGTGTAAGTTGAAAGGGAAGAAGTATTTTCTGGCTCGAAAGAGAAAACCAAGCTGGAGTGGTTATTCAAGTAATGTGTTTGTGCCAGCTGAGATCATGTTCGAAAGCGATGCCAACAAGATCGAATGTTTCTGTGTTCTGTAGGGCTGGACCATTCATGTTGATGGGATAAGTGTTGCCGGTTTTTTTGCGTGACAGGGAGCAAGACTGGGTTTTGGAGCCGTTGAACTGGACAAGTTTTTTGGCACCCCGGTCTAAAAATAATTGAAGAACTTGGGAAAGGGATAGGTGCATAGATCTGCGTCTATTATCCAGCTTTTGATTCGAGACGTGTCTGGAAAAATGAATGTTGGAGTGAAGAATACTATCGCCAGCGTAACTGTGGATGGGATTGGTAGCTGAAGAGAGCAGGTTGTTAATGTGAAAAATAAATAGTGCCGGGACTGAACCTTGGAGTACGCCAGCATTGATAGGATGGAAGTTAGATGAGTAACCGTCTATTAGAGAAAAAGCTTCCAGTCCAGGTGGATCCAATGGATTGTTATGTATAATTTTAGCTGTGCTAATGAGAAAAGAACATACTTGAAAACTTTTTCTCGATTAATTTAAAAAAAAAATCAGATACAAAGCTTAATTGCCTTATTTCTACACTCGAAAAATTGAATTAATGGTGTATTTAGACTGGTTTTAAAATTAGTATTAATAGTAAATCTGCTGAGAAGTTTAATATTTGCCTGTCAAGTTAGCTTTGTCAATGTTATTTGGCTTGTGAGGTGTTGATATACACTATACAGAGGTTTTTTTCTAAGTAATCTAAAACATTGAGCAAGGTAATTTTAGTTATAAAATTCATACAAATAACATAATATCATAATTTTGGTTATAAAATTCCATACAGACATATATATTTTTGTCCCATAAAGCTTTGTTTTTAAGGTACAGAATAGTTAATTGTATTTTTAAGTGCTATTTAAAATTTTAACTTATTTGTGTTTCTCACTTAATTTTAAAGGGATTCTCTACCATTTTTTGATATCTTGCATTATATTTAAAATATGCCTTCAAACATGCGTAATTGAAAATTTTTTGTAGGGCACTGCAAAAACTGACATGCTTGTCAAATTTGAATTAATGGTCTTCGAAAACAAATAAAAACAAAATGGAAAGATTTTAAAAAATATCTCGATTCCTTCCAAAACCTAAGCCTTATTTTGTCAAATATAGGTACCTTTTGTAGGTACCTACCTAAAATTCTTTCTAAATTCATTACTTTAATATTGAGACTACTTAAGAAATACCCTGTGTAATTAGTTACCTTACTTAATACTACGAAATAGCACTACTAATGTTGTTACCAGTAAATATTATAAGAATTATATCATTAAAAAAATTGAAATAAAAGCTTGGATATTAACAACAAAAGATTTAAAGAAATTTTTGGAATTACTTTGATATTATTTTGTATAATATAAAAATTATTTATTTATTTTTTTCTAAGGATCTCTCTTGTCCTAAAAATCAAATTGTATATATGTATTTGAATATATGTTTTTTTCAAATTGAATAATTTATATAATTAAATAATGTAATGTCAAATATAAAATTTGCCCCCAACAAGTACGTCTTCGGGGGTTTTATCAAGTTTATTTATAATATATATATATATATATATATATATATATATATATATATATATATATATATATATATATATATATATATATATATATATATATATATATATAATATACATATATATATATATATATATATATATATACAGTGACCGGCAAAAAGTTGGACACATATGGGAAAATATTTTATTATTGGAATATTGAAAAAAGTTATTATAAAAAGTGTTTAGATTTTAATTTTATACTCCTTGGCAAAGTCTGGAGCCAAAATTTAAAAAAAAAAATATTTTACATTTTTTGAAAAAAAATGTACAATATTAGTTTCATATTCCCATGAATTTAATAAAAATGTGTTAAATGATCGAAAACCAAGGTAATAACCTATTATCTCAACATTTTTGTTATTACTTAAAAGTTTTATTTGATAAAATTTAAAATTTAGCTTTTTTCCATGTACTTGGGTGTGGCCAGGCCCTGTATCTGGCAACCATATTTACCATTTATAGTTACTTCTGGAACAATATGCTTACGAAAGACCGTTTGCTCTAATTTTGAAGAAATTTTAACGTGTCTACCAAAATGGTTGCCAGATACAGGGCCTGGCCACACCCAAGTACATGGAAAAAAGCTAAATTTTAAATTTTATCAAATAAAACTTTTAAGTAATAACAAAAATGTTGAGATAATAGGTTATTACCTTGGTTTTCGATCATTTAACACATTTTTATTAAATTCATGGGAATATGAAACTAATATTGTACATTTTTTAGTCAAAAAATGTAAAATATTTTTTTTTTAATTTTGGCTCCAGACTTTGCCAAGGAGTATAAAATTAAAATCTAAACACTTTTTTCTAATAACTTTTTTCAATATCTTGTCATCTAATACCAGTTTTCCATGACAATATATATTTTTTTCAATTTTGCCGGCAAACGAGTAATCACGTAACAAATGTCAAAATGAATTTTTAGGTTACCCATCATGCAGAGACAATCGGCATAAAAAGTTTTTTCAATATTCCAATAATAAAAAATTTTCCCATATGTGTCCAACTTTTTGCCGGTCACTGTATATATATATATATATATATATATATATATATATATATATATATATATATATATATATTAATATATGAGACAGGAGAATCAGTAGCATTATTCTTATTTTAGAACTAGATGCATTCGTTTTGTATTATTTACAGGGCGAGCTCTATTTCTTCGAGAAAACGGTCAGTCGTCGGCAAACTACAACAATCGGTCGTTTTTACCGATGTTCCCTATGACACCCGAAGAGATAATACCGGCGAATCGATCCAGTCAAATTGATCGAACCTATCAAGTGTGCAGCACGAAGATGTACGAATGTTATTACGATTACGCGATGACGTTAAATAGAGACTTGGCTCACTACACGCAGAATTATAAAGCCACAATTTATCAGTTGAAAGAGACAAGTAGAACAAAGGTACTTAATTATATTCTAATCAATAAAAAATTTAGTTAAGTTATATCTAAAATATAAATTGTTTAGTATCACTATATAGAGAATTTTTTAAATATTTATATTGGCGCATTTTTAATAAGAAACCCTCGATGATTTAAAGTTGAGGATACACACAGAATGTAGAAGAATCGGGGAAATTGACATTCTTCTAAACGTTTTTCATGTCTTCCCGCAGTATTTGGCTTACTGCCAAATGGACACCCTTTTAAAAATCTGATTCAGTTTTCTCCATCAACTTTTTAATTATTTCCGCCTGTATTGTTTATTCTTATACTAATATCCAAATAGTATAGGGTTTTTTACGTGTCCAGTCTGACGATTTTTTTTTTAAACTTTACTTACAGTAGATTTAGTTAATGGATTTCTGTCAGGATATTTGTCTTAAAAATATTACAAGCTTCTTGTTGCGTTGTCATAACCTAGTATTAGTAAAATTTCAATTCTTTGGGTTTCTGTTAAATGATCCATTTTTTGTAAATAACTGAAACTGATATATATATATATATATATATATATATATATATATATATATATATATATATATATTGTTTTTAATTTTGTTTTCTTGGGGGTTTAGTCCGTTGTGAGGCAAATAAAATGTGGTGTTTTTGGTTACATTTTATATTACTAACGTTTCGGTAATAGATATACCTTCATCAGAGTGCAGTAGCTGAAAACATTTTTTTATTTTAACAGTTTTTAGGTAATATTTTAGGAAATAGTTACTAAGTTTATATATAAGTATAAAGGTGTTACCTTTTGTTTAAAAATCCAAGGGTTGGCACATTGTACTGCGAGGCACTTTATAAAAAATTGCACTTTCTTTCTGTTACTTTGAAGTTTTTAAACAGATAAGTCGGTATATACATGTTTAGTCGAGCTTTATTAAATAGTAACTGAAAAACGAAACATCTACATGTGGCGAAGGGTCGTCTGACAAATTGGGAGTGTTTGCCAGATGTATCTATTTGGCTTAAGGGGTCCAATTATTGTTTTGAGGTCTATGTGTTTTTATTTATTATTTTTTAATTAATTAGTTATTAGTATTATGTAGCTTGTGAGAAGGGTGAGTTTATTTTATAATATTATGGTAAATTTTGTGAAGGTTTTTTGTGTCGGATTTAGCGTTTATAGCGTTTTTGTTTCTTTGGATTTCGATCATTTCAAGTATTTCTCGTTTTTTAGAATGATTTTCTGTATTTAGGATTTTTGTGTTTTTATAGTTGAAAGTATGTTGATTTTCGTCGCTGTGATGTGATAAGGCAGTCTTGTTTTTTTTGTCGAATTTGTGTCCATTTATTCTGTTTTTTAAGTGTTGGCTGGTCTGTCCAATATAAACGGCGTGGCAGTTATTGCATGGAATTTCATACACAACGTGAGTTTTTTTATCTTTGGGGATTGTTGATTTTAGCTTGCTGAAATTTTTTCTTAAAAGATTGTGGCCTTTGTGGCTGACAGTTATGTCGTGGTTTTTAAAAACGTTTTGAATTTTTTCTGATAGGTTAGGAACATATGGTAATGATAAGTAATTTTTATTATTTTTTGTTGTATGTTTGTTGTTTGGGTGTGTGTTGTAAAATTTGTGTATTCTTTCTTTAAAAATTTTGTTTATAAGATGCTGCGGATAGTTATTTATTTTTAAAGTTTCTTTTGCTTTGTTGATTGCCCTTTCTCTAAATTCGGGATCAGATAGTTTTATGCTGCGGTCTGCGAGCCCAATAATCACGGTTTTTTTTTGGGATAGATATGTCGACGACTGTATAACAGCTGTACCCAAAAATAAATGCAACTTGATTCTAGAAAAATTTAACAGTTACCACCACAAATTACAATTTACAATAGAAACACAAAACGAAAACAAAATCAACTTTCTTGACCTAACTCTATACAATAAAAACAACAAAATAAGAACAGAATGGTACACTAAAAAAACTTGGTCTGCAAGATACCTACATTTTGACTCACAGCACCCCCTATCCCAAAAAAAATCGTGATTATTGGGCTCGCAGACCGCAGCATAAAACTATCTGATCCCGAATTTAGAGAAAGGGCAATCAACAAAGCAAAAGAAACTTTAAAAATAAATAACTATCCGCAGCATCTTATAAACAAAATTTTTAAAGAAAGAATACACAAATTTTACAACACACACCCAAACAACAAACATACAACAAAAAATAATAAAAATTACTTATCATTACCATATGTTCCTAACCTATCAGAAAAAATTCAAAACGTTTTTAAAAACCACGACATAACTGTCAGCCACAAAGGCCACAATCTTTTAAGAAAAAATTTCAGCAAGCTAAAATCAACAATCCCCAAAGATAAAAAAACTCACGTTGTGTATGAAATTCCATGCAATAACTGCCACGCCGTTTATATTGGACAGACCAGCCAACACTTAAAAAACAGAATAAATGGACACAAATTCGACAAAAAAAACAAGACTGCCTTATCACATCACAGCGACGAAAATCAACATACTTTCAACTATAAAAACACAAAAATCCTAAATACAGAAAATCATTCTAAAAAACGAGAAATACTTCAAATGATCGAAATCCAAAGAAACAAAAACGCTATAAACGCTAAATCCGACACAAAAAACCTTCACAAAATTTACCATAATATTATAAAATAAACTCACCCTTCTCACAAGCTACATAATACTAATAACTAATTAATTAAAAAATAATAAATAAAAACACATAGACCTCAAAACAATAATTGGACCCCTTAAGCCAAATAGATACATCTGGCAAACACTCCCAATTTGTCAGACGACCCTTCGCCACAAGTAGATGTTTCGTTTTTCAGTTACTATTTAATAAAGCTCGACTAAACATGTATATACCGACTTATCTGTTTAAAAACTTCAAAGTAACAGAAAGTGCAATTTTTTATAAATGCCTCGCAGTACAATGTGCCAACCCTTGGATTTTTAAACAAAAGGTAACACCTTTATACTTATATATAAACTTAGTAACTATTTCCTAAAATATTACCTAAAAACTGTTAAAATAAAAAAATGTTTTCAGCTACTGCACTCTGATGAAGGTATATCTATTACCGAAACGTTAGTAATATAAAATGTAACCAAAAACACCACATTTTATTTGCCTCACAACGGACTAAACCCCCAAGAAAACAAAATTAAAAACAATATATATATCAACAGTCCAAGAACCTGCCAAAAATACATATATATATATATATATATATATATATATATATATATATATATATATATATATATATATATATATATATATTCAGAATTGTATGCATTCGAAAATCGAATAAAATATAGAGCGGTCCATTAAAAAAAAAGTTCCTGTCTCTTTTAGAAAAACGGCAAACTTGACAACAATGCTAAACTCACCATTGGATCGAGCGTAATTTCGTACCTAAGTGTACAAAATTTCATAAAAATCGGATGAACGGTTGGCAAGATATTTCGAGGTTTCCATATTTTTGTTATACACTGTATATTCTGATCTTTATTACTAAGCTTAACCTAAACAAGCCTAAGCTTAATTGTGTTTTAATTTACCGTATTTCATTTTTTCTATTTAATGTTTCTAGGTTGTATCCTGTGGTGTCTTGGAAACACCAAGATTTGGCAGAAAAAGTACATTCTTGTTTGTACCCGGTACGAAAGTAACATATGAATGTAATCAAGAATTTGTGTTGGTGGGAGACCCAAGAAGAACTTGCCTAGCCAACGGCCAATGGGATATTCCTGAATATGGTTACACCTACTGTCTACGTAAGTATCGTTTTGGTTTTATCTATACCAAGCTTATTTTGATGTATTGCCTATGTATACCGTATCCATTTACTTTTGAGAATGATGACAGAAACCCATTTTACAACGAAGAGATCAATTATGTCTCTCTCTCTCATTTTTTTCTCTCACTGTCTTCTTTCTCTCTCATACTCGTAAAATTTTTACAGCTGGTATAAAGTTAGGTTATGTGAAAGATTAATATGACACATTATTTGAAGCTTGTTCCATGATATAAGTTGTTTTAGCAGTGTAAAATATACTTAAAAAGTTTATATAAAGTATTAGCAGCTTAAATTCCCGTGTTCAATGGATCTGGGACTGACTAACAACTATTGAAATATTACGCAAGGTACATATTTGTTCTCCTTTACATTACTTGGACCGGGCGTTATGGGAATGAGTAACAGGAACACCGACCCGATATAAAGTTGAGAATAGTGGGCATTACTGAAGATTTCTTTAGTTATTGAGAAAGTAGTGAAAATTGCGCCCTAGAAGCGTTTGGTTTCAGTTTAAAGCAGAAGTCACAGTGTCATTACAAAGTGTATCTATCCTTCTGGAACTAAGACTCAACATTTACAGTTAGAAATTGTGAAACTACTTGGTATATTCGATTAAACAATTTTTATCGCGTCTTTAACTTACACAAACATCACTGTTCGCAGGTAGGCTATATTATAGATCCATTTTCATTATATATCGGAGAATAGGGAATATTTTTTAACCATATTATAAATTGTTTATCCTAATAAAAATATTTACTCATTTTTGAAATTTTTCCTTTATTTATTTAAATACTTTTCCTCCGATCCTTTTAGTGCAAATTGTTGGTTAGAGGTAGTATTGTTATTTGGGTAGGAAATAATTTTAAATGCTATAAAATAATAAGGTTAATGTGGCTATGCTGACACTGTTTTTGTTTAATAAAAACGAGATTTTTGCAAATGCTGTTTGTGTTCAGTAAAAACAAAGGTCTTTTGCTCTAAATTCATAAAACTTACGTAAGTATTTTGTCAGGTTAGAAATTTATTTTTTATGACAACTCCGATTAAACTTTCACTATAGGCAACCAGAAATACTTGCGCACAAACAAAGCCGCCTGTGATGAAATGTTGTTTGATTATTCTTTTTTATTGGCAACAACATCGTTTTTATTGGTCTTTTACTAATGTCCCTTTTGCTAACAAGGATAGAAAGAAACCGGATTCTGCTGGGATTTTATCAGGAAAAAAAGAATTTTGCGATGACTAATCTTTCGAAGTATATAACCAGCAATACTTCCACAAGCAAAGAATGTACGATAAAAATTTTAACAAATCCTTTTTTTATTTGTCTTTGTCTAATGCACTTTCGCCAACACGGATAGAAAGAAATCTGATTCCTCCGTGATTATCAGGAAAGAAAAGATGAATATTGTGATCACTAAAATATGTTCTGGTGTAAACGGTCCATGGAACTGACCAAAGGGATAATTCTTGTTCAATTATTTTTTCTGTCATCATTCTCAAAACCAAATGGATACCGTATAATTATTGATACTGTCAAGTGGAGTTAAAAAGTATTAAAATGTTATAAAATCCATCTTAACAAATGGCAACATTGTTTATTTTAACTTTACGGAAAAAAGTTATTGTTCATAAAAATTTCTGCTTGTTGAGAAAATAACACTTAAATCAAAAATTTTGACCCAGCATATACGGGGCGTCGAGAAAAGTAAAAACGGTAAATTCCGTAGAAGGAGAACTATCTTTAATTTTAATTGCAAGGTACAATAACGTAAGAAAGTGTCGTCCAGAACTGAAAAGTGATCGAATATGAAATTTGACAAAATTACTTTATGTACACTAAGCTTCAACATAACCACCGTGTCTTTCCATACAAACTATTGTACGTCCTGAAAATTCCGCCACTGCATTCCTAACCATCTGAGGGACAAATTCTTGGACAAATTCTCTGATAATTTCTCTCTAAATGGTCTACGTTTTCGAAAGGTCTGTGGTCATAGACTTTTTGTTTTAAGAATCCCCATAGGAAAATATCTAGGGGAGTTATATCTGGCCAAACAAATTCTGACCTTCGTCCAGTCCACCACTTTGGAAATGTCCGGTTTAAGAATTCTGTCACTCTTGCAGAACTGTGACATGGAGCACCGTCATGTTGGAACCAAAATGTATTTCTTATATCAAGTGGTAGTCAATGAAAAAATTCAAATAATTCCGTGTTCAAAAAATTCAAGTAAATTGTACCGGTACTATTTTCTCCAAAAAAGTAGGGTCCTACAATTTTGCTCTTAACAACACGACACCTAATGTTTGTCTTTAAAGAATACCGGTCACAACACTCAATTACAAAGTGGGGATTCTCATCACCACCATCTTCAGTTCTGGATGACACTTTGTTCCTTATTGTACTTTGAAATTACAATTAAAGATAGTTTTCCTTCTACGGCATTTATCGTTTTTACTTTTTTGAGACCCAGTATATGCTGGGTCAAAATTTTTGATTTGAGTGTTATTTTCTCAATAAGCAGAACTTTTTATGGAGAATAACTTTTTTCCGTCATTTGTAAAGATGGTTTCTGACACGCTGTATACATATTTGTGCTGGTTTAGTGAGAGATCCAAAACTTTCATATATATGTGTATACCTAGGAAAATAAAGTGACAATGGGCTCTTTGACTTAATTTTGATAATGGTATAGATCAAGGACAAATACAATTTTCTATGTTCTTACTTTTTGATGTCAAGTAGTTTTTGAGCAAGTAAAAAACAACTTCAGTGTTGTTATAAATTTTTTTAAAAGTTTTGCCTACGTCACAATACTACAGCTCAAACACAAAGGGTGGTGAACAGAACATCACTGGTTTGCGATAAAACTACACCGTGCAATGCTTTGTTAGGATCGTCACGTGATTGAAAATAATGGTTTTGTATACTGAGTCACATGACCAGTCATGACCGCCTCGACTGCCGTGGCATTAAAACACCCTTCCGCGATAGAGCAAACGCTAGCCCTCGCTGATAGGCAATAAACATCACTTTTTAGCATTTTTAAACTCAATTGAATTTTAATAGGTTTTTATTCTCGATTGAAAAATTATGGCGGTGAGTGAAATTTTAAAGTTGTATATCTCTGTTGCTACTTCCGGGACCCATGCCAAGTTTAGGTTCTTCAATAGTGAGCCTACTAGGAATGTTTTGGTAAAGAAAAAAAATATTGTGTAATTTGCGAAAAAAGTTGAATTTTCTGCATTGACCCCCCTCCTGAATAAAAATTGAACACACTTAGGTATTTTATTTATTATTTTTTCTAAACAAATTTTACATCATTTTATTGACAATTTATAAATTTTAAGGCAAAAAAAATATGTTAGTAAAAAGTTATAGTAATTTGAATTTTTTTTTAATTATATTTTAGGTTTAAAAAAAATCAAATGACTATAACTTCCTACAAACCCATTTTTTTCTTTTAAAATTTAAAAATTGTCGACAAGATGGTGTAAAATTTGTTTAGAAAAAATAATAAATAAAATACCTAAGCGTGTTCATTTTTTAACCAGGGGGCAAACCCAAAGGAAAAATTCACCTTTTTTCGCAAATTACTAAATATTTTTTTTTTTACCAAAACATTCCTAGTAGGCTCACTATCAAAAACCCTGAACTTGGCACAACTGTGAAACACCTCAGGATTATTTTTGTTATTGTACAACATATTATAATATACCCTGATTGAAGGTGTTTTAATTAAAATTATAAAATTTAGGTTTAGTAAAAGAGCCCACTGACTAACGATTAGAATAAATTTTATTGCTTGTTGTACTAAACACCTGTACGTCGTTGTCAGATGGCGTCGCACGTCGTGGTGATGTGCGAATGCCAATGCGACTTCAGTAGAAAAGTTTCTACTAATTTTAACTTCCCGAACTATATGAAATTATTTGCAGTCCTAAACTTTCTACTCTGCATAGCAATATAAAAAAGTATAAATAATTAAATATACAAAAAAAGGCGGAATGGACACAGTGCATCACCTGTACATTTCTTTGAAAAACAGGACCCAAACCAATTTTTACACAAATCAGCATAAAGCATGTGTTAATCATCTCATCTCTGCATCTCGCGCAGTAGCTTTAATCTCAGGATTATAAAATACGCACTATACCAGTATAGTGTTTAATAGTTACTTATATTTTATAGTAGTACTTAGTACTTTATTTTATACTTTTTGACTTCACAGTATACCTACATTATTGCCCCTTTACGCTATATTGACCTATATTTAACTTATCTAGGCCAACAAGAATACTCCCAACGCCAACTTGCCATAACCTCAGGAATAGTCTTTGTAGTACTCATACCACTCCTCTTAATTATAGTTTACATAGCTTATATAGTCTTTCAAAAATATATGAATTCAGACGAGAGTTCCTGGCAATACACCGCTCAAAAGCCAACACTTCTAGCTAGGAGTTTAAGTCCAACACAGACATCCGAAGGTTTTAGTAGCCCAACTAGTGACCGATCTACTACGGACAGTTTATTTAAAAGGAAGAGGAGTTACGATAAGAGTTATCGCACTCACGAGCCTCTTGAGGGTCTTCCTGAAACTGAGTTTGAGGAGAAAGAAATGGACCTAAATGAACCAGCTACCACATTAAATAGTCCGACTAGCCCTACTCCTAGTTCGGTAGTGTATAGTCAACCTTTTCAGAGGCAGCCGGATCTAGTGAGTCATGATGACAGGCAGAGCTTGGCGTATGGATCAGATGACTATGCGATGCCGATTAAAAAGACTGTAAATGTCTCTCCGACGTCTAAATTTGCCCCCGAAACAAAACTGTCACCTTCAGATAAACAAAGAATGAGCAGTCAGAGTAGTATCGTTACGGATGTTTGAATTTGAGCATATTTGATCACGACAAATTTTTTTCTGCTAGTTAATATTGAAGTTGTGTCTAACTTGGCTTTTTCGTTTAGTTCGAAAAATTTGTTTCCAAAAACATTTTGGACGTAAGTCTGATTTTGAGTTTAAAAAAAATCTTAAGGAACAAAAAATACCCAGTGTTCACAAAAAACGTGCGAATATTGCCAGGGTAGAAAAAAGTTCTCTTGTGGTTAAATAGTTCCAAAAAGTAAATTAAGACTTTATTTTTGTGTTTACTAAGCATGTGTGTAATGTAACTAGTACTAGGTTTGACAAGAGTTTTTTGTAATCATTTTTGTACCTACGTCAAAACTCTTAAGAGATTTTTAGAATTCCTGGCATGTGGAATTAAACATATATTTACATACAAGTAACTTAAGTATTCAATATTGTTACTCTATATAAATCCACATTTTGCTACTGTTAGTTCTAGAGCAACCCATCCAGTATTTAAAGCAAAATTTTCACAAAATTTTTACCAGTAATTTTAACAAGAATACATAAAATTAGATACATTTTAGTGGTAACGTTTTTAGTTTTAAAGCCCGCAATCAAACCACGCTGTCTAACTTTTTGTTAAATAATATTTAAATATTGATTTATCCTTCGCCGATTTTTTTTTAATTTAAAATATAGTATAATAATTAATTAAAGTTACCATTATTTATATATTAGTATGTATTACTTTTTTACAATTTATACAATCTATAAAGATTTAATAAAGCTGTGTTACATGTTATAAAAAAGGGGTGTTCCACATGCTAGGAATATATGAATATGTTAACTATGAATTATTTTTGATTGGGTATGAGTATTGCAAGGTATATTCCTAGTTTGCGGAATAGTACCTGCCTTGTTTTTATTACTGTTCCTGAATCCAATCTCTTCAATTTATTTTAAGAGGTCCCTTATATTGCCAAAATTTTATTTTCAACTTACAGACTTGGCAGTCACTCTGTCTTAATTTCTGTATACGCATAGCCCATTTCAGATTAAGAGATGACGACATTTTTGGTCATGAAAGTTTCCAAGCCCTTTGTGTTGTAAGACCAGTCGTAGTCACTAGTGTCAGAGTTTGACTGGCGAGCCCCAGTCTTCAGAGTGGTCCAAGAAGTTTGTCAGAAATGTGCAATCATTTTCAGTTCACCGTCATGTATTACAAAAAATTGGCGCATATTTAGAAACAAAATTTCCATTTTCAGAATCATGAAAAGTCAAATAGCATACAGAATTTGAAAATCACTTAAAAGTGAAGTTTAAGATAGCATGCCATATATTTGAGCATAATTCTTAATAGGGAATATGCATATAAACGAAATAAATCTGAAACGTATTTTTTTATATTCTCTACATAAATTAAATGTTCGCTTGGCGGTTGCTGCTATCCATTTATTTTGGTCTTTATTAACAAAAAAAAAAGGATTTAAAACTGCAAATTTTCGCGCGAATTTCGAAACCTGTAAAACGTGATCCCATTGGCTGTGTCGTCAAAACTGAACTTATGACTCATCATGAGTACATGGCGAATTCCAGTGTTGTAGAGTCATCGAAAACTCAATAAAAATGGCATTGCATGCGTAACTCATCCAATGAAATATCCCTGCACTTAAAGTAGAAGATTCCTAAAATCTTATTCATGTATACTTTAAGTCGAAGTCGGTCCAGGAACCTTTCAGTTTTAAAACAAACATTGGCATTTTTGACATATCATCTTAATAATTTCAAGTAAATAAACTGCAATTCTCTATTTTCATGGCAATCTTGGAAAATTCAAAAATTTTCAAATTTTAGATGTCCCCGATGCAAATAAATCTTTTTATTTATAACTTTACCGAAAAACTAAGCGATTTAAATTAGTGGGAGGTATCTTAGATAATCAATGGATAAAATAATCCCAAAAAGAATCACTAAATAGGGTAAATAGTGTGGAATAATGTCGGTTAAACATAGGATTTGTCGGAAAAAATCAAGAAAATCCGATTTTTAACCCCTAAATACTCTCCTGGATGACCCATTTGGTATTCATTTTACGGTGTGATTATTCCTTTATAAGATAGTGTCGAAAAATTGGGGAAAAAGTAGATAGGAAAAAATACAGAGTGATTCAAATATACCGATGTCTAGGGCACAAAAAGTAAAAAAATCGAAATTCAATCGGCGGTTGCTCCCTTCCTATAGAGAATGAAGAAACTAAAAAAATATGGATAACACATACTTTGACGAGCTCTTTCCGATGACGTATATGGGATTTTAATTTGAACGATTTTGACCCCACAAAAAATTAAAAACCGCGAAATATTTGGGTCAAAAATCAAAATTTCCAGTTTTTCCAAATATTTCCATTTTTCAGTGATTGTAGGTTTAGGTAAGTGTATTGCAAAAAAAGTATTTGAGATTTTAAAGTTTCCCTTATAAATCCGTTTTTCGATCTGACGTTTTGTTTTCGAGTTATTAAGTACCAAAGAGGGGTCTGGAAATGGCATTTTTTGACCTAAAAAAATTCAAAAGAATTACTTGCTATTTTCTGATCCTCACCAGTTTCAGTGGAGTTTTGAAGCTCCGGGTCCCCTACAACCTCCGAAAATTTACATCGATTTAATTCACATTTGCGACCCGTACCCGATTTCAACGGAAATCGCGGAAATTTCGACTTTGACGTTTAATAGCTCCGAAACGAAACATCCTGTATAACAGAATTTTTTACCGAAGCTAGTTGAACTATTCCTCTATCAACCCAAAAAATTCGATTTCTCTCCCTCTGACTGTTTTCGAGACAATCAAACCTGTTCGACTTTAGGTTAAGCTTTACGTTAACATGTAGATTTTTGCTGATCTCCTGACGTCACTTTTCAAGGACAAATGTGGCTGCTTATTAAAATTGTAATAAATTATACCGAAAAGTAAACATTTTTTGTAGCTAAATTATCCTAGTAATTTTCTTCAAAATACTTTTTTGGTTTGTAATGACTTCCTTAAACGATTTATGCAATAAAAAAAATGTGCATATTCCTTATTCTAAACAACTTTTTCTAATTACATTTTGTCATATTTTTAAAAATAAGGATACTTCTTATGCTCGAGGGGTCAACAGCTGACCAAAAAATGTGTACACCAGAAATCCCGCTTTGTGACATAATATGATAATGAAGACAAAGCCGAATCGAAAACATTCCCCATTATAGTAGTCAAGGCGCGCAGAGTGCGCCAAACTAAGTTCTCGCAAAACCGACCGCGCGCGCGCGGTGGGCAATATTTACATGAACTATTTCGAGCCCTTTTCGACCCCCTCTATCTCCGAGGCTAGTTACCTTACAGGATTGATTTTTCAGGGGGGGGGGGGGGTTAGGGTTACCAAAAAGAAGCAGTATTCCAAATTTCATAGGCCTGGGTGGAGTAGTTTCCAAGATACGAGTGTCCAAAAATCACAATTTTGGGCATTCACTGATTCACTGACTGATAGATCATCATAAATCTAGGGTACTTCCAATCGAGCTAGAGCTTTGAAGTTTGGAACATAGATAGTGTTTAAGGTGATAATTACGAGAAAAATCTAAAATCAGTAAAAATTCACATGGCGGATTCTGACACGAAATAGCGACTGCTTTGGAAAGTTACGGAGTGCAGGCAGTCGGTGTATATACTAATAACTAAATATCATTTGGTTTTATAAGTATCTAAACAAAAAGTTATGAAATACCACCAAAAACATACAAGTTAAAAAACTGGCCAAGTTCTCGTCAGGACTGTGTATTGTTATTTGTTTCAACAAAATCATTTTTCGTTAGTACTAAACTACCATTCTGTACTTATAATACTGGACTTAGAATACCAATAAATGAAATCTTATTGGGATATCAATAGACTTTTAGGATAAGTTCAGGTAATTCACCTCTGTTTCGTGAAATGTTATATCCCACCAAAAACACATATAAAAAAACAGGCCAAGTTCTCGTCAGGTATGTGTCTTGTTAACTGAAATGTAAAAAGTATACCAAGTTCCTTGCCTACAAGTTATTAGCAGTGTTTTGATAATGACAGAAAAATATTGTATGAATTAATAAATTTACAGACAAAACTTGGCAAGTCTTCAAGGGTCTCAATATTGCTCAGTTCTTTAATGAAAACTTGCCAAGTTTGGTCTGTAAATTTAACAATTCACATCATATTTTTCTGTGCTTATCAAAACACTGCTAATAACGTGTAGGCAAGGAACTTGGCATAATTTTTACATTTCAGTTATTTTTTCAGATAACGAGACACACAGTTCTGACGAGAAGTTGGCCTGTTTTTTTATATGTATGTTTTCAGTGGGATAATTTCATGAAACAGAAACCAAAATTTCGGTTACCGAGGTGAATTACCTGAACTTATCCTAAAAGTCTATTGATATCCCAATAAGATTTCATTTATTGGTATTCTAAGTCTAGTAATATAAGTACAGAATGGTAGTTTAGTACTAACGAAAAATGATTTTGTTGAAACATAGGTATATTTCTCGTTTTTTTTTTATTTTCTTATTCATGAATATCATCGTACTTTTTGTAAAGAGTTAAATATATGGATGTATGTTCTTACCCTCAGGTCAGCAAGAATATTCCCAAAGACAAGCGGCTACAGCTTCTGGAATTATACTTGTAATAATGATTCCATTAATATTGCTCTTTGTTTATTTGGCATTCTTATTCCTTAAAAAGAAGCAAAAGGAACGGGAAGAAGAGGAAATGCTACAAAATGATTATGATGATCAAAAAAGGTAAGATGTTTTAGATTTAAAAAATAACATTTACTTACAACTTTATCCGCCTTTATCCTTCCCTGTTTTATTGTAAAATTTCCACTGTGCATATTTACTTCTAAAATTTTTTTGTCCACTTTATGTTTTCGATACCTTGCATAACTACGAATTATTTCGCACAACCTCATTGGAGGTTTTTTGTAGGTTTCTGTTTTTTATTTTAGATATTTTTTTTTCCAAACACATTTCTTAAATATCTAATATAAATTTATTTTTCCAAAAACCCACCCCATTCTAATAGTTTTAAAAAATGTTCATAAAGACAGACAGAAGCCTGACCCAATATAAGGAAACCTGACCAAACCCAAGAAAGATGAACCTGTGCAAGGTGACCCACGTTTGTTTTCGGTTTGCTTAAGGTCTTGTAAAATTCAATTTTCGAAAAAATTACTTTTCGCAAATGTATTTTTAAAAATTTTCTGCAGATCCATTTGTATCTATACTAAACGCCAATTACAGATTTTATATAGATGATCAGGCTAAAAATATATTAAAAAAAGAACGACTTCTTCTAAAAACACTTTTTGAGACACATTCCTACATGTTTAAAAACGGAAGAATACCTACAGTTTGATGTGCTGCTCAAAACTGCCGCTTTACAATAAAAACAAAACTCCGAGGGGGGGGGGGGTAATTATTTACCCCTCCGGCCTAGACCCATAAAGAAAAGATTTTTATAACCGAAGTTTACCTTTTATTTACCATTTTATCAAATTCAGGGCTTTTAATGGTAATTATTAAGAACCCTTTATACACTCACTTTCAAAGGTCATGCACCTCATAATTATTAAGAATATTATAAAATCTTTTAAAACATTAAAACCCTAGTATTAGGCCTTAAATAAAGGCTTACACCAAAATGAGATAAATGAATTTTATTCAAATCTATTATCATCTAAAAATAAAAAATTAAAATTGGGATACAAAAACTTTAAAAATTCAAATAATAAATTATAAAGAGAAACTAAAAAAAGTACTACAACAAATTAATATTCAGTATTTGAGTCTCTACTTCTTAGTAATGCATTAGCCCGCCTATGCATCCCAATAATTAAATTATTGATGGTTTTCTGGGGGATATTCCTCCATTCTTCGATAGCTGCAACAATAAGTTCTTGGGCATCGCTTGGTGGATTATTCCGGTTGAAAATGGCTCTGGATATATAATCACATAATCCCACACATGCTCTAGTCCATGGGATTTAGGACGGCCAGTCTAGTCTAGTATTGTTTTAGTTATCCAAGGCTTCTTGAACAGTGGAATGAAGCAACTTCCAGGGCATTTTCAAGTCTATTTATGCGTCCTGGTTCCCTCAAAACTCTTACTCGGTACTCATCACTCATTAGGCCAAAACGCGACGCGTCTGTAAAAAACTCGTTATCCGTTCTGGCATAAGCCAGTTTTGATGTCTTCTTGCTCATTACAAACGAGCAGCTCGGTGATAAGGAGTTAACAAAGGAACTTTTAAAGATCTTTTGGATTGCAATTCTGATGCTGAAACCCTTCTACGGACTATAGCATTCGAGATAACACGGTGAGACATCCTTTGGAAGGTTGATCTTTGTGCCGGTACGGTTACTGATCGATATCTATGGGCTGACTGGACAATTAGCGCGTTCGGCAATGCAATCTTTTCCATCGTTTTGCTCGGAATTATTGACAGGCACGTGATCGGTCGTACTGTTTACAATAATAGGTCATGTGACCGTCAAAAATTCCGAGCAAAACGATGGAAAAGATTGCATTGCCGAACGCGCTAAATATATCGATCTTTTCGTATCATGGTAATACGAGGACGACCACTACGACGTTTGCCTTGTACTTTACTCAGTCTCTTCATAGCGACTTATTGTCCTGCTAACAAAATTGAGCTTGTTGACTATCTGATCAGCTACCCGTTCTTGCTACAGAGCAATAGCCCTGTCAAACTGAGACAACTCGTTTCTTGGTATGTTACAGGATTGTAGCACTAATTCGTATTAAATACCAAGAAATACTGAACACAGGGTTCCCCCTTTTCTGGAAACTCAGGGAATGTCAGGGAATTCAAAAGTGGGCAGAGAAATTACGGAATTTCAGGGAAAACTAGTTGAAAACCTGGAAAATTCTAACAAAACTAAAAATAATCCGGATCTCTCTTATTGATAAGAGTAATTTCATTTCATAACAAAATTGAAAATATTCTGTCTATCGGCTAAAATAGACCTTATAAATAATTGAATATTCTTACCTCTAGAATAAGAATTGGACTGCGGTCTTGCCTATAACAAACTTTTAAAAAAGTATAATGTTAAAGGAGAGGATAAACTGATATTTCGAAAAGACAGTCAAAATTTTTTGATCGCTACAGTTTAAAAAATTATAGATAGAGGAGGATTAAAACATGAAATGCTGAAGGCAATTTCTTCTCTTAATCGAAATACAGTAAAGATCATCTAACTACGAACATAGGAATTTTCAGGACGAATTTATAAATGAGCTCTGCCCGATCGCGTGAGTAATACTTGCGTTCCCGCTCCCCGCTAAGCAGATTTCGTCAAGGCGCCAGCCACCGTCAATTCGTCAATACATCAGGTTTGTTATGATGATGATGTACTGACGAATTGGCGGCGGCTGGCGGCTCGACGAAATGTGCGGTCACGGGAAGCGGGAACGCAAGTATAACTCCAGCGATCGGGCAGAGCTCGATAGTTTTTGGCTATCACCGCAGTTAATACGACCATAGCTAAAGTCGTCCTGAAGATTCATATGTTCGCAGTTAAGTGATCTTTACTGTATAATAGCAATAAACAAAGAAAACTGTTGTGAATGTTTTAAAATTGTTTTAAAAAAGTTATATTATGAAAATATCAGAAGTTCACATGCGGCAGAATAAGCCAAACTGTAGTATTTTAATTTTATAAGGTCTGAACAGTTTATGTCTGAGTACAAAAACGAATTTAGACTTATTTTAGTCAAAAACTTAAGGATAAAGAGGAATTTGAAGATTTATTTTATGTAACAAAAATAGTGCTGACTTTATATCGTGAAAATACATTTGTTAAAGGGGTGCTCAAGTAATAAAAGTTTATTAGGGAAAAATTTACAAGGAAACTTATTGATCGCTCAAAGAACAGTCAATGGCGCAATTTTAAAATGTAGCGGTGTGTCAAATATATAATCATAACAAAAGAAATGTTAAACTACTGTCGTAGCTCTAATCGAAAATACAAGCAAGCTCTGGAAGATCAAAAAGCTCTCCAAAATTTGGAAAAACAAAAAAATCCGAAAAACGAAAACTCGAGGCCGAAATAAAGGAACTGGAAAATAAAAAAAAAACAATCTTGCTTGTACTTTTGAACTCGCAGAAAATGATATAAGAATTGCCCAATTAAAAAAATACCTTGATCTTCTAAAAAGAATGTCTTTGTATATACAACGCATTCAGTTAATTCACTTTCCAAAATTTCAACACCCTGTAACCTAATTGTTTTTTTTAGTAATTTATAAGTATAGACGCTTAGACCATAAGTTTTTAGGAAACGGATATTGCACGCCCTTAACTCAGCATGATGCATATTTGTGATAGTAGAGATATCAAACATATTATGTTATTTTTTATGTTTCAAGTTTTCGAAATGTTTATATTCTTGTTATTAACCATAACAAAGTTTAGTTGTTTGTAGAGCTGTGTTAATTTTAAAAGTGGGTAGTAAACTATCTATAAACTATAAAAAGCTTTTTAGTCATGGAAATTTTGTTTAAGAAGACCTGGAATGTCAGGGAATTCCATCGAAAAACATTGGTGGGAACCCTGTGAACAGCATAAAGGTGCATTTTTTTACAAAATCTAAATTTAACTTTCCAAACATTGTTTGTGTTGGAATTCTATCAGGGTATTTGGTTGTAAACAAAGTGATCTTATCAATAAATATATTTGGTACATACGAATTTCATATTGTGAATACAGGGGGTGCAAGGCTTGAAAGTAAATGTTTTTATTTTAATTTATTATGTATTACTTATAAAGAGTGTCCTAATAAGTACTTCGAGATTTATATTTGGCGCCATTTCTCAACAACTTAACCGTAAAATTTTATATTTTGCATGTGTCATATAGAGGCCCGGCAATTTAATTATGAATCCGCGCGGGTTAGAAATAATGCAGAATTTTCTAATTAAATTATCTTTTTCGACGAGGCTCATTTCCACCTCGGAGGTTATGTGAACAAGCAAAATTGTAGGATTTAGGGAGTTGAAAATCCTCGAGTGATTGAAGAAAACTTGTACATCCTCTTCGAGTAACCGTGTAGTGTGCATTGTGGACGATGCTAAAATGGTTAATGTTAATGGCGAACGCTACCGCAATATGTCAAGGAACTTTTTACCCTTGTTCTTTTAACATGCTACACAAACGAGGGAGACTTTGGATTTGTTACGGACACGTTTTCCTGGCCGCGTCAGTTCTCGAAATGGTGATATTCAATGGCCTGCAAGATCATGCGATGTAACCCTCTAGATTTTTCCTTGTAGGAGTTCCCCAATGACAAACTATATTCTAACAATTCACAGACGATTAATGACCTGAAGCAAAACATTCGTGAAGTTATTACAGAAATTGAACCGCACAGGGCTGTATCCAGCCCTGCTTTTTAGGGGGGGCTAAGCAAAATCTTGGGGGGGCTTAATATTGTTTCCATATTATAGTGTAGAAATGTTAAAAATACATAGGGAGTTTCGCTTTTCGTTTTCAAGGAAATTTTATAAATATATATATATATATATATATATATATATATATATATATATATATATATATATATATATATATATATATATATGTATATATATATATATATATATATATATATATATATATATATATATATATATATATATGTATATATATATATATATATATATATATATATATATATATATATATATATTTAAGAAAACATTTTAAGTGAACTCAAAATGTACTTTATCATAAAATAAAAAATCTCTACGTAGGAACCCGTATCTAGAAAGGGTAACGTGCCTTTTATTTTAAAAATGGGCGCTTTTGAAGAGCAAACGAAAAAGCTACAACAGAAAACGATTATAGTATTTAAGAATGTAAGAAACATTTCGAACAAACTAAAATTTACTCTTTACTCTACCAACAAATAAATAAATATGAAATAGGCAAGGTGTTTGCCGCGCGTGGCAGCCAGATTGTCGCTCTTTTATAGTACGACACAAAGCCGTGTGCCGCGTTTATAACACCGCTCGATCGATGAGCTTTGCGGGTTAACATAGGCCGCAAAACAAATAATTTTAACTTAAATTTTAAAGCGGCGTTGCACGTTCCAACGTCGATATAAACATTTTCGTTTAGAAATATAGGTAGGTATCTTTTCTAGGGGGGCTCAGACCAGCTCTAGGGGTGCTCAGCCCTCCCTGGCGCCCATTTTAAAGCGGTGTTGCACGTTCCAACGTCGATATAAACATTTTCGTTTAGAAATATAGGTATCTTTTCTAGGGGGGCTCAGACCAGCTCTAGGGGTGCTCAGCCCTCCCTGGCGCCCCCTGGCTACGGGCCTGAAACCGCAGTTGAGTCAAACTGGTATTTACAATTGTACGCAAATAACTCTGATCTGTACAAAAAACAGTCGAGGGGAACATTTGAAGAATATTATTTTTAAAACATCTATCTATTTTTTGATAAAATAATGTTATTTTTCTAAAATTGTTGGTTTATTGAAAAAGTACATACCGAAGAGTAATGGATATATGTAGAGTTCACCATCCTCCCACTCCCAACAGCCCTGTTTTTTTGGACAATAGCCCTGTTTTTTTTAGAATGTCAACCCTGTTTTTTGGACAACATCACTGTTGTTAGAAAACAGGATTGTTTTCCTCAAAAACAGGGTTGTTTTCCCCAAAACAGGGCCGTTTTTCAAAAACCGTTTTTTTTTGTTTTAAAAAAGCTATTTTCCCAATCAACAGGGCTGTTTTTCCAAATAAAAAGGCTATTTTTCAAAAAATTACTGTTTTTTCAAGAAAGGGCTGTTTTCCAAAAAACAGAGTTGTTTAAAAAACAGGACTGTTCTCCGAAAGAACAGGGCTGTTGGGAGTGGGAGGATGATGAACTCTTCATATACCACTACTGCGAAGTACCTATTGGGACACCCTATATTAGCGTGATTTAAATTTTTCGAACAGAGAACGGACCTTTACTTAAGGGTCATTAACCCCCCCCCCCCCCCCCCCCCCCCCCCCGTAGTACTTTCTCATATAGTGGCCATTGCTATATTCGTATGTATTATTACCTTGCTTTTTAGGCGAGCTCAAGCAGCTGCTGCTAAAAAACTTACTGCAGCTGACGATTACGACGACGATGATCTTACGAGCAATGTGACAAGTAATGTCACAACAGCATCGCCCGTTCCACAAGCCACTACCAATCAAACTCCGGCTTCGCCTGGTGGAAAAGAATCAACGATATATTAGTAACATAGGATGTATTGTATAGGAATGATTAAGTAAGTTGTGCATATGCATGTTTCTGATTAGTAGTATGGTATAGTGGTCTGTGGTTTAGAACTTTTAAATGGTATTTGAAGGTAATAGGGGACCTATATAAGGCAAAATTGGGATTGTGTTTTTAATGATAATAACGCTAATAATAAAAGGTAAAAAATATTAAAATAGTACAAAGCAAAATATAAATTAGACTGCCCTTAATAATAGTACGACTCTCTTAAGTTATTTTTACGACTAAAAAAACCTATTTGCGATGTGCCTACAAACACTATTTTTGTTATTAAGAGCGGTCATCAGCGCCCATTACTTATTTTAGTTTTTTACCATAGTCGTTGCCACAAAGAACCACTGACTTTCCAGTATAGACATTTTAGAAAATATCATCCAGGAAAGAAACAAACCATTTATTTTTTACTTTTAACTCCTGTAAAAATTCGAAAGGTCGTCGGTCGAATTTTATGGGAAAAATACGGGATAAAATGCTTATTTCTTTAATAAATTATGTGTCAAAAAATAGTTAATGTTACCACTGTTGCTATGAAAATGTCAAAAAAATTGTATGAAATCGCAGTTGTTATATATACACTTACGTGCATAGAAATCGACCTACTTCACATTTTTGAAATCGAAAGTATTTTTTTACCAGCAGTTTAAATAGAAAACTTATATCACGGTAGAATTATTAGACGGTAGCGACACTCGCCACTTATTCCTGTTTTTGCCGACTCTTCGCTAAACTAGTTTTATCCGGTTGCTGGCAACTCGTGGCGTCTTTACTGAGACGGTCAGAAAATTAGTCTGATTGAATACAGTCGAGATCGCGATGGTGTGATATTGCCACGTAGAAAATTGTATGAATAAAGAAGGCGAGGGAGTGTCCTTTTTTAGATGTCCCAAAGACCCTGTCAGGTAAGATTGATTTTATATTTGTTCAGTGTTCTGTATATTACATAAGAGTTTTCATTTTCATTTACTTATTATATTTTATATTACTTAAGCTAAGAAGGCGACTTGTCAACTGTAAATGTATTTTTTTTTCTTAGCTGATTGCCCATACCTCGGGATTAAATAAATTTTGGAAATATATACAGATTGATACATAGAATTAAAATTTGAAGTAGGTATTTCAGTCGTGTCTCGTCGATTTTTAGTATATATGAGCATAATGGCAGTATCTTAAAACTATTTGTGCTAAAGAAACGAAATTTAGAGAATGGGATTTATAGAAATAATGTATAAGAATTTCGTATTTGATATACATATTCTGCTTACAACAAGGCGAAAACGGAGGTATTAAAATAACTGGATACAGATATTTGCTATTTTATTTCTACAACACCTTAAAATAAGCGCCAGTGTGTGTATATATTTATATTTTCATTTTGGTTTAACCAAAATCTGGCAAGATTTTATTTTGATATCCTTGTATGTCCCTGTGTATTTTCCCTCAATAAATAAATAATAATAAATAAAGGATTGTGGTAAAGGGGGCTACACTTATTCAGTCTTTGTACTCTTTAAGTTGATAGGTGTACCTAGCTTTTATATTCAACCATTTTAAATATTATTTTTATTTCATGTAGGCTAGGGGCAGGGGGGTTAAAAAGGGGGTAAATTTACTCGATTATGTTGTAAGTCGTATTTATTTGATATTGTAGATATGTCCGTGTCGAAAAGAGGCAGGGGTGGTTTTTAGTGCAGCTTCCATAATTCAACAGATATTTTAGTTCAAAACATCAAATTTTTAAATATTGCTAGTAGGGTGGTTCTTTAGCTATGTTATACCAGAAACTTAAAACTGTTTAAGTTAATGGCAGCAACCTCGGAATAAGTGTCTAATAAAGCCATTAATACTAATGAATCGAAATACTAATGAGTTACGTACCGCCTTTTAAATTTGTATGTATCAAATAACCGACCAAATATTTTTTCGACTAATACTTATCGAACGTCCCCGTAATACGCTGCCCGGAGAACGCAGTGTGCATCGGCGTTTTGCTTTGATGCAGAAACTTCAAACGATTTTTGCTGAGTGTCGCTACTCCCCCATTTCTCTACTCTGATAACACTAAAGATTAAACGGGCGCCTATCCCGCTGTTGACGGCGTGGTGTATTTTGACGTCATCGAGCCTCAGCCAACGTGAGCGTAGCATCTCAGACTCTGAAGGACGATAACTTTTTTATTTCTACAGATAATTAAAAACAAAAAATACATATGTTTTTTTACATTTAATAACCTTTAAAATAAACCTAAGTTTGTCAAGAATATTTTGATTGTATTTTCAATGAACATAACAATAACACTTCTTTATTTTTAGTAACTTGTGTGGCCTCCTCTTGCTCTAATAACAGCCCGCCTACGATTAGACACATACCTTATCAGGTTTCATATTCTTTCTTGGGGAATGTTACGCCACTCTTCTTGTACCGCAAAAATAAGCTCAGAGATTGATGTAGGAACAGGAACTTTGGCTCGAATACTTTGTTTAAGCTCGTTCCACAAGTGTTTGATTGGCTTTAGGTCGGGGCTGCATGCCGGCCAATCCATAACACGAATACCTACTAACTTTAGGAGTATAATTCTGTAGGATACAATCAGTGCACACTGGTTTCTTTCATATGACAGAAACCAAAAATCATGGTACGACTATATCAAATTAGTACTCATTGTAACATCTACTATATCTAAACTTCCAAAAAGTATAAATTAAATACACTTTGCTTTATACCATCATTCCCGTTTCGTCATTGAAAGTTAAAACGTCCATTGTGTGCGACGACCGTGTTATCAGGGACTCTCACTATTGCGACCTTGAGATATCATGTTTCTTTCCTTTAGTCTTCTCCTTACTGTCCACCGACTGATAGTAACTCCTCGAACCTCACGGAGCTGTTATTGCACCTGAACGGACTCTGCTTTCTAGAAAAATACATTCGATTTCAAATATGTGGTAGGTCAATTTCTATGCACGCAAGTGTATATGGCATGATTCTTGAAGATATGGTCACTTAGAAAATAATTATTTTTCTGTTAGTATGTTTTTAAAACAAGAACTACAAATTAAATGCGCCCTAAAATGTTTTGTAAAAGAGATACACGGAGTTTAAACGTTTAAAAAATGATTTATGCAAATAAAACCAAGGTGGTATTAACTGCTACTAAATCCCAAAAAATTCCTTTATCAAGCAAAAACATTTCATAAAAAAAACGACACCGTTTATCTTCTTAGCGAACTCTTGTAGGACCATGCTTCATACCAAATTTTATTTTATTTGATGGAATGGGCATAAAAATTTACCTTTTAAATTTTTGATGCACCCGAAGGATTGTATAGTATAAGCTACGCTCGGTGGAATGGTTTCTATATTATGCATAAGCAAACTCGGCCACGTCACGCACTGTGTTGTAGTAGGTATATTCCGAAAATGTTAAAAATCTTAGTTCAAACCTCTGGTATTAAAATTTCATATTTTTGATTATTAATAAACTTTCTTATCGAATAAATTCCCTCTTTTCCCCGATGTATATGAACAAACGTTTATAGATTATAATTCTAGATTTTAAGTTTCTTATATAGTAAATATAAGTTAGTTTTCAAAGAGCAGTTAAGAAATATTTTATACTTTACCTAGTATGTAAGTTATGCCTTATTTTTAGCAAACCTTAAAAATCAGATTGTAGCCTAAAAATTTATCTCCATGTTATTGAGTTATAGTATGTAAATATTTAAATGATAATTTTTACTTCGGTCTTAAGTTTCAACAAGTAGCATCTTTTAAAAAACGACGACATACTTAATATGAACGCAGACTGTAAAAAAATATATTTCCCTTGGATTATTTGACAACTATTACAACACTTGTTCATTTTTTTATTAAATTATTATAATAATATTAAATACTATTTACTTCAATGTAAAATATGTTTTGTACTGATAATACATGAAAAATAAAATTCTACCTCACAATTGAATAATTAATTAGTTAGTTAAGGTATCCCACGTGTCACAAAAATAAAGAGTTAAAGAGTGTCTCTCAGTGTATACAGGGTGTTCTCTAATTGAATGTCAATATTTAAGGTGGCGATTTTTGGGTCCATTTAAAAAAAAACTTCATATGAACGTATGTCCTAAACGTCTTAACTTTTGAGATACAGGGTGGTAAAGTTTTCAAAAATAAATAGTTTTTAATTAATATCTTTAATACCACTTTAGATATTTTAATTAAATTTGGCATACAGGTACTATGTATCAAGGGGCATTATTTAGTGTACCTCAATTTTTTTTATTTCCACCAGTGGCGTTCCAACGGAATTTCACCTGCCTATTTTGGCAGACATTGATGGTGCGCCACTGATTTCTCGTACAATTAAAATTATTCCTGAAATCCCCAATCATTTCTAAGCAAATTTGATCTCTTGAATTTTTTCAATACGATTCATGGTTTTCGCTTAAAAAATAAAAACCTTTTCTCTGCATGATCATAACAATATCGTTAATATGACAATATCACCATGAAGCGCAAAAAGATATTATTTTTTAGATCAAATTTGCTTAGAAATGAATAAGGAAGTTAATTTTTGAGATCCTTATTCATTTCTAAGCCAATTTGATCTAAAAAATAAAATCTATTTCTCTGCATGGTGATATTGTCATATTAATGATATTGTTATGATCGTGCAGATAAAAGGTTGAAAAAATTCAAGAGATCAAATTTGCTTAGAAATGATTGGGGATTTCAGGAATAATTTTAATTTTACGAGAAATCAGTGGCGTACCATCAATGTCTGCCAAAATAGGCAGGTGAAATTCCGTACGAACGCCACTGGTGGAAATAAAAAAAATTGTGGTACACTAAATAATGCCTCTTGATACATAGTACATGTATGCCAAATTTAATTAAAATACCTAAAGTGGTATTACAGATATTAATAAAAAACTATTTATTTTCGAAATTTTACCACCCTGTATCTCAAAAGTTAGGACTTTTAGGACATACATTCATATGAAGTTTTCTTTTTAAAATGGACCCAAAAATCGCCCCTATTCAATTAGAAAACACCCTGTATATTTACTAAGTTCGAACATACTTAATTTGCAGAAATACCGTTTTCACGAAACGCTAAATGTAAAGTAGCGCGAGAACGATGATATTAAGCAGAAAACTAAAAAATCTGTCCTTGTATTGTCATAATTTTATGTATGTGTGTTCTTATGGCACACACACGCCATCACACACTGAAGTCTCGGGTGGCCCACTGAAAACTTTCCACCCAGGAGTTTTCCTCTGTGACGTAATAATCAGAGAAAAACTCGAACATTTTAGATTTAATGGGGACATATTGTGATGTAATCATTCCATGGATTTTAACCCTTAAGCGGGGGATACTTTTAGCTTTAAAAAGTTAAATGGTAGTCATGTTATGCATCGTCTTAAAAGGCATTCAGTTATCTTTCCGACGCCACCTAGTTTGGATGAACAATTCTCGAGAACTCAATTTTCGTATGAAAAAAATATTGTTTGAATGAAACGAACTGTTGCAGCGAAGATGTTACAGCAAAACAGGCAAAAAATGAGACTCGGATAATAATGCCTAGATAAAATTGAACACATTATCAGTTTATGCTTGCGCCAGCGCGCGATCTATTGGTAAAATTTCGAGAAATTGGATCTGTATAAAAACAAAAGGATATCGAAAATCCGTTGCGAAATGAAGCAGTTGAAGTAGCTGTTTTGGGACACATTATGATGGAACTTACTCTCAGTACTAGACAGTGGCGTATTGGGGGGGGGGGGGGGGGGGGGGTAAACCTCTCCCAAAGGCCTAAAGTTAACACAACATTTGTATTCAAAAGAGAAAAAGGAAATAAATTTTTTTGTCTTTATTGCCACCCCCCCCCCCCTCTCCACAGAGCGTATTTCTGGCTACGCTACTGGTACTAGAAGTTTGTCAGATGATTCAGGGGTTCGGCGTACAACCGCCCAAATAATATTGGAACCCCATAAATTTACCCCTGCAAAATTAGGTTACTTCATGAGCTAACTTAAGATGACCGGCGCAACTTGACGTAAAATTACTGCGTGTGGTGTTTTATGAAAATAATTAGTTTTCTGACACCGAGTACACCCTGTATAATTTAGGATTTTGCCTTTAAAGGCCACTTAAAAAGCTAATTCTTCTTGAATTAACCCTTAGATGTTTTAGGAACATATTCTAAAACTCACTGTATATTTATTTTACTCCCTATAATTCATTGAGCAATGCCAATAAACGGTATTAAATAATAACTTTCCACTACTGTTCCCCTATAGAAGGCATACACAACGGGAATGTAGTTATGCGATATAATTTTACCATTAAAATCAATTGGGGTGCCATATCTCATCCACTTGAATAGGCAAAGTTGAATAATTGTGGAATAATGCACTGAATAGTTAAGCTTTAACAGTTTAATTATTACCTAAGTCTGGGCCAATATTGTCGTTTTTAGAACAATAACCAAATTTATTATTGTGAGTTTTCGCTCTTGTTAACCTGAATGCACATGTATTGGTTGCAAAGTTACACAAATTATCATTATTCATTTTGTATTTATGTGGGCCCAATGGTGAGATTACAAAAATGTAACACTGGCACTGTTACCCATTTTTAAACATCATGTCAATCAAATTTAATTTTGACGGTATTTTTGGTTATTCTATTCTAAATAGGGAATATATGCATATATTTTTTTTATTGCATAAATCGTTGAAGGAAGTCGTTACAAACCCAAAAAAAATATTTTGAAGAAAATTACTAGGATAATTTAGCTACAAAAAATGTTTACTTTTCGGTATAATTTATTACAATTTAAAAAGCACCCACATTTGTCCTTGAAAAGTGACGTCAGCAGATCAGCAAAAATCTACATGTTAACGTAAAGCTTAACTTAAAGTCGAACAGGTTTGATTTTCTCGGAAACAGTCAGAGGGAGAGAAATCGAATTTCTTGGGTTGATAGAGGAATAGTTCAACTAGCTTCGGTAAAAAATGCAGTTATACAGGATGTTTCGTTTCGGACCTATTAAACGTCAAAGTCGAAATTTCCGCGATTTCCGATGAAATCGGGTACAGGTCGCAAATGTGAATTAAATTGTCGGAGATTGTAGGGGGCCCGGAGCTTCAGAACTCCGCTGAAACTGGTGAGGATCAGAAAATGGCAAGTAATTTTTTTGAATTTTTTTAGGTCGAAAAATTCCATTTCCAGACCCCTATTTGATACCTATCTCGAAAACAAAACGTCAGATCGAAACACGGACTCATAAGGAAGCTTTAAAATCTCATACTTTTTTTGCAATACATTTACCTAGACCTAAAATCACTGGAAAATGGAAATATTTGGAAAAAACTAGAAATTTAGATTTTTGACCCAAATATTTCACGATTTTTAATTTTTTGTGGGGTCAAAATGGTTCAAATTAAAATCCCATATACGTCATCGGAAAGAGCTCGTCGAAGTATATGATATCCATATTTTTTAGTTTCTTCATTCTCTATAGAAAGGGAGCCATCGCTGATTAAATTTCGATTTTTTAACTTTTTTTGCCCTCGACATCGGAACATTTGAATCACTCTGTATTTTTTCCTATCAGTTTTTTTCCCAATTTTTCAACACTATCTTATAAAGGGATAATCACACTATAAATTGAATACCGAATGGGTCATCCAGGAGCGTATTTAAGGGGTAAAATTCGGATATTCTTGATTTTTTCCGACAAATCCTATTTTTAACCGACATTATTCCACACTATTTACCCTATTTAGTGATTCTTTTTGGGTTTATTTTATCCGTTTATTATCTAGGAATACCTCCCACTAATTTAAATCGCTAATTTTTTCGGTAAAGTTATAAATAAATAGGTTTATTTGCATCGGGGATATCTAAAATTTGAAAATTTTTGAATTTTTGAAGATTGCCATGAAAATAAAGGATTGCAGTTTATTTATTCGAAATTATTAAGATTATATGTCAAAATTTCGCAGAAATGCCAATTTTTGTTGCAAAATTGAAAGGTTCCTGGACCGATTTCGGCTTGAAGTATACATGAATAAGATTTTAGGAACCTTCTACTTTAAGTGCAGGGATATTTCATTGGATGAGTTACGCATTAAATACCATTTTTATTGAGTTGTCGATGACTCTCCAACACTGGAATTCGCCATATACTCATGTTGGGTCATAAGTTCAGGTTTGACGACACAGCCAATGGGATCACGTTTTACAAGTTTCGAAATTCACGCGAAAATTTGCAGTTTTAAATCCTTTTTTTTTGTTAATAAAGACCAAAATAAATGAATAACAGCAACCGCCATAAACATTTAATTTATGTAGAGAATATAAAAAAATATATTTCAGATTTATTTGGGTTATATGCATATTCCCTATTGTATGTGAGATTATATTTGCGATGGGTTTTATTTATTTTATTTTCGTTTGCGGTTTCCCGTCCCCGAATAAGCAGTGGCGTTATTTAACGCATCCCTTTAGGAAAATATGGGTCATATTTGAAGGGGTACTTCTTGACAGTTACAAGACCAGTCTCTACATTGAATGGGTGCGTAAGAAGTAGAGAGATATAAATTGAATAGCTAAAACTTTATTCTGTATGGGAAAAAATAAGTATATATACCTAATGTGCTCCATGATTAGCTAGAAAATAGTACAGCCTATTTTAAACTTTTCACGGGCGTTATGAAATGTTTCAGCATTAATCTGCTAAGCTTCTAATTCTCGTAATCACATTTCTAAGCTATTCTATATTCTCTGGCGGGATTCTGTAAACTATCGTTTTTAGGTCTCTCCAAAGGAAGAGATAAAGCGATGTCATATCAGGAGATCTCACTGGACATTCTAAAGCACCTCTTCTGCTCATTGATGTTCCAAAAAAATTTTGATCCAAACATTCTGGTACATGTAAGTGCATAATGTGGGGCGCTCCGTCATATTGGAAATGCAAATTTTGGTACTTTCCTTCTTCAGTTGGAGTGTTTTTTGCTCAAACCAAATTTACTTCAAATCAAGTATTAGCTACTAAGGGTGGCTAATTTTAAAATGTATAACAAACTACCAAGTAATTCTTTGCTTTCCAAAAATGTTTACAGATTCTTATTTTCTACCCTTGACCACGTACTCCGATCAATTTTGAATTCAATTCCTTAAATGGTTTTTACATTGCCGTTAACTTTTGTTAAAAGTACATTTTTACATTCTTAATCACATTAACTACTATAGCAACATTTTACTAAAAATGATATATTTGGCTCAGTCATCCTATTTTGATCTCGGGTATTTTTAGTTAATCTATGGCCTATTAGTTATATACATACATATATCTGCCCTGTATACGAGTAGTTATTGTTTCTCTTGCACACTTTTGAAACTGAAGCGAAATACAATATACTCACCTAATAAACAGAAGTCGGTAATCCGATACTATGACAACTGTCCAGCACACGTGTCGTCTGGGCACGTGTCATGGATCCGTTATCAATTAGCCATCGGTCTCAAGAGGGGGAGGCCGTCTTAAGACCCTGGTTGAGTGAACCCTGCTTTGACAGGTGGTGCAGAATTCTTACGTCAGATGGTCCCGCTCGGGTGACGCCCGGTCTCGGTGGTTAACGTTGCGCCATATTGCACTTCCTTGCTTTATTTTAGTCGGTAGTAAAATAATTTATTGTCGTGTTTATTGTATGTGTAGACACAATACTTTAAGAATATTTCAGATAAAAAGAATATTTGCGGTAAACATTAAAACTGGTAATGGTATCGTGTTCCGTTCGTTCTGATTGGCGCTGGAGGATATCATATTATTTTAATGATAAGTATAAATTGATGAACGGACTCTTTTCGTATAACTAATTTTATAATTGAATTACTGATATCTTAAATAACAAGGTATTACTTATAAAATAAGCATTATGAAATAATCAAAAACCCTAAGGTGTCAAATCATTTTTAACCAAGAAATTCAAATATAATTAAACTAAAATATACTGCCCTTTGCAAGATTGGCATGTGTTAAAGCCTAAAGTTCCCTTTAAAAATATTTTTGGTTGTTATTTTCTTAAGAAATAAATCCCTGAATTATTAAAAATTAAGAACGTAAAATTACACTTTTCTTTGTACTATCATGCCGCCAAAATCAAAATTTAGTGGGCGAGACCCTCGTCCTGGAGTCCTGGAATAAGCATTTAACCTTCCTTGTCTATTTGCATCTGCGCCAAAATTGGCGCTGGATGTAGAAAACCTAAAGAGAAACTTAATCGTAGTTTACTTAATTCGTAACCTTACATTTTTAAAAGTGCCTCTCTTGTAGTAGTCTATCTATAGTATAGTAACCACAGTGATCTGGAAAAAATATATTAGGAAATAAAGGACGCGGGCTCAAGAGCGGATTTTCGGGGAGGGGGAGTATGGGGTAATTCCACCCCAACCCCCAAGATTATAAAAAAATTCCTGTCGAAATAAATATTTTAGTTTCTCTTAGGTACTTTGTAATGCATTAAAATTTATTTTTTCAAAATTCCAGAACTTGGAATTACCTGGATACGTACTGAACCATGATACAAAAAAAGGAAGATATGATATTCAAACCGTGTCAAATTCGTCCGGGTTCGCGCATGACGTCACGCTGTGAGTTATTTTTGAAATATATATCGCGCAATCTAGAGTTTACGTTAGTTACAGGCGATTTTATATAAATTCTATTGGCAATATACTTTGCCTCCTGCTTATAATACAAAAGTATATGATTTAAAATAATCATGTAAATTAAGGGGAAAAATTAATTTAAAATAATAGATATTGGTAAATTGTCTGCCAATTGCGTTCTATGTATTTATTTACGTGAAAGAAAAGGTAAATAATTTTATAAAATAAAACTATGCGTAATAATTAAGATAATAATTTTTATTCAGAGACATATTTTTATTAAAATATATATCTACAGAGTTTTCCGAAAATATGTTATTTATAAGAATTTTGTTTGTTCCTATAATTTGTCAAATATTTTTTGCGTTGAATAACATCTTCATGTTTGCGACGAAACATGTTTATTAGGATAGTTTTCTGGGTTTTTTACACTTTAAACAGTAAATTAGAATTAACTTGCATCCTACTTATAAAGTGTATGCCCTATAATAGTAACACACAACCACAGTGATTTGGAAAAAATATATCAGCAAACAAAGTTTCCCGAATGAACATTCACAAATTATAATCAGTTTCGGAAAAATTCGTTGATTTTTGCTAAAATTATTTGCATTTTATGTCCCGTCTTCAATCATTCTGGGTGTAGGTATGAGGGCAATAAAGCCATATTTTCTTTTCTTTTATAAAAAGAGAATTTTTTATGAACCTTAAATTATTTGGCAAAATAATTCATGGCAGGTTTCTATTAGATTCTAAACTCTTTGAATTACTACAAACCCCAATTTTAAATATTTCGAGTTAGGGACAAATTCTAACAATTGTTGGTGAAATGCTTCTATATGTAATGGGGAATATTCATGAATTTTTTTTGTATAAACCGTTTAAGCAAGTCGCAGCAAACCTAAAAATACTATTTTCAGTAAAATTACCAGGATCACTTAACTAAAAAAAAGTGTTTATTTTTCGGTATATTTTATTTTTATTTAAAAAGCCGCCATTTTCGCGCCGGCAAGCGACGTCGGATGATATCTAAACTACGCGTCTCTGTTTTGTGCTGAGTTCTTTAATTCAATCCTTTTGATCTTTTTGCTCGCAATTTTTGACAGGCATGTTGCCTATACATACCTAACCCGAATCGTTTATTCATAATGTAAACAGATAATTTTGTTTGCGTAATGTTCGTTTCTTGATTATAGTGTAACTTGTGTGCAACTCTTTTTATTAACCAATGGAATTTCTCATAAACTATCCTACACGTGTTATATTGTGCCAATATGCAAAAACAACACTACAAGTGAATCGAACAAACATTCTTTTCAGGTGCCAAGAACAGCCGAAATCAGAAGAAAGTAGTGCAAAGTCAATTAAAAATTTTAGACAAACATCAATTTAATTAAGCATATGACTGACTGAACACAAACGTTGAGGTTATGGTTTTCCACTGTCAAAGTACAGCGTAAGATAAATGAAAAGAAAAAAACTTATTTGAGCTTATATAAGCACATACAGTGTACTTATATAATATCTTAAGCAAATGCCTCGAGCCTTTTACTCCTTCAGTTTTGCAGATGTAAAATGAGGATTTGTAAAAAATAAGCAGTCATCATAAATGTACCATCTGTTGACAACATAGAAAATATAACAGGTTTGTTAGTTGTCATCTGATTGCCCTTGTGACTATTATTGAAGATTGAAGGGCATTTTTAATGAAGTGTAATAAAATAACCAAGAACATAAATTAACACTCGAATTTAAAGTACACCAGCCGCTTTTATTTACGTATCATGTGACGTCATAACCAATAGGTTCAAATTTTGCAGGTTTTGAATTTTGTATTAAAATCTGTATAGCATTTTGTTTTATTATTTAATAAAAACCAAAGTAAATGGATTAAAGCATCCGCCATAAACATTTGATATATGCAGGGAAAGCAAAATTAAATTTTTTCAGATTTATTTGGATTTATATGCATATTATTGCCTAATGCACCTAAATCTGTATAAATTGATTTGTGATAAATCTGGTAATTGAATTTGTTGAATTCAATGACAACACACATTCTGCCTATTTTGACACCTTCACGGCATTTTTTTTTCATAAAGCTCTGTCTAGTTTTTTGCTTGGTTCTAGTTCCAATCGTAGTTCTAGCAAAAAGTATTCGTATTGGTCCTGCGGCAATTTAGAATGTATATGTATACCTTTTACATTATACAGATTATTTTTTAATAATATAATATACTATTTTTTATATACTACCAAGTACAAGAACCATGCTGGAAATTTCTATTGAGATACTAAGAAAGTATATTATGTCATTTTTGATATATTTTAATTCTAGTGTATAAGTCTTGTTTCATATAAACAAAAATTGCACATTAAAATTTAAATCTGCCCAATTAGAATAATATTCGCAATTCGCATTTCGCGATTCACGTTTATATGAAACAAGACACTGTAATTAAAATATTTCAGTATGATTCTTGTACTTGGTAGTTTGTTGCTATGGGCAATATTTGTTTTTGTAGCCTGAGAAACTTTATTATTGAAAGCATTTTATTTACAGGTGTAATCAAGTATAATTTTTTTATTTGAATTTAAAACGCTCTAATAATATCATAATTACCATTACCATCTTAATTAGTAACATTAAATTTACAAAACTATGAATTAAGTTAATACATGTGTCCCTTGATTCAACACCTGTTTAAAGTACACCAATAGAACTCTGCTCGCCTGTACCCCATTTCCGGTATTTTGAACCCTTAACAAAAAGCACAACAGAAAAGACAAATATTAATGGGTGATATTTAGGAATATTAAGTTTTGCTATATTATCATTACAACCCAATATATAGTTTTACTGATCAATAAGTTCATTTAGTATTATATTAATAATTTAACAAAATTATTCTGTGGTTATTAAAATTAATCGAAATATGTATATCGGATGTGAATGCATAATAAACAATGAAGCGTGTGTGTTATTAGTAACTTACACACATATATTATTTGTTGTAATAAAACCCGAAAATATACATACTTACATTGACAAATTTCATGATATAAATCATGGGCGCACCCAGGATCGTCGAAAGATATCCAAGCTTGCTCCGGGCTGGGCCATATTTTAAATTGGCCTCATAATTTCATTAAAACTAAGAGAGAAACCAACATACGCGCTTTAAGAAGTTAAAAAGGGACAAAATTTGTCGACGGCCCCCCAATAATATCGCGCCACTCCCACTATGGTAATACACTCGAACCGTCCCGTGAAGTATATATTATACTCTTTCAAAATATTTGGGTTGGACAAAGAAAAACTAATTAGGTACCTAATATGCGCATTGTATTAATGTATTATTAATTAGCGGATAAACATAGAAATACGATCTTTCAGCCATGCCAATGTTAGTCATCAAATATAACGGCGTCGGCACGGGTTTCCCTACATTAGCAACGTGGTCCAGAGGTAGAGTCTCAGGTAGTGGACCAAGAGGTTGTAGGTTCGAGGCTGTGCTCGGGTAGATTTTTTTAAAAATTTTTGGTTTTTAAAAAAATTAGATCGGCTCTAAAAGGTGTATTGGCAACAAGTTTAGCACTTGTTCATCGATAAATTATTTTAAAAATTATTGGTAATCTCTACTACAGCTGGCAGCCTGCGCGTGAGTAAACTAAGATCGTATTACTATGTCTAGCCGCCAGTATTGTATTTATTAAAGAAAACGGAGTTTCGGCTAGTTTTTCTAATTCTATTTTACGAATAATCATACTTTTAGTAGAAGGCGCGACCTCTATTGAGGAGTCGCAGACGTATCAAAACGGGAAGCCGCTAACAATCTTAGACTGAAACACATAGAAAAGTAATATTAAGTCACAAGCATCTAGAGTAGCAATGTTCAATATATACTACAGTACCTATTTTATGATTTTTGCGGTGTTCATTTGTAGGTAAATAATTTATTGGCACATTATTAAAAAACCTTCTTTAATTAAAAAAGTGTATTTTGCTGGTTGCGTTGATATCATTAGTTGCCAACAAAATTTTGACCCCCCTGTAAAAAACTCACGTGCCGCGCCTGACACTGACTGGTAGGTACTATTCTGAAACTTTTATATTTTAATTTCAAAAAATATAGACAAAATTAGGGGGGTAACTACTTTCAGTATTATATGGTATGCTATCATATCATATTATATTATTATAATATAACTAACTTATGACCTGCTAAAAAATCAAAGCAGCGGTGTAAAGGGTTAATTCTCTGAAGTTGCGTTTCATGGCTACTTAAATTCACAATAGTTTTATTAAAATAACCATGGATTTATTATAAATAACTACCTGGTAACCGCGGGCTTCGCCAGCGTGTTTTATTCATGTAATATGTTTTTAGAATAGATACATATTTGGAAATTACTTCTTTAGCACTTCTTGTAAACGACATTGTTTGTTCTTCGTACAGGCTGCAAAATAACCAGGTTGTTCTTCGTACAGGCTGCAAAATAACCATGCTGTTAGACAGTTACATCTATACACTATGCAATTTTTTTTAAAACTCTAGCTTCTGTGTATAACAGTAAAGCATACGGAAAATAAAAAAGAATGGCTAGATCACGTTAGGTCATGCGGCCCGAACATCTGAGAGCTGTTGCCAGATTTATTTAAGTATAAACTAAAAATGTTTGCACATGGTGTTCCACCCCATTTTGAACTACAAAATTATTTAATTTTTAGGGGTTGATTTTACCCCTTTAGAGGGTGAGTTTTTCAATATCCTTTCTTAGTGGACGTCTGGGGCCTAAACTAAAGCTGTATGCAAAGTTTAAGCTTTCTATATTTGGTATTTAGGGCTGGGCCTTGATAAATTAGTGGTAGATGTGTGTTTTTACCCCCTAGCGGTAAAAGTCCAACACGAAAAAGAGGAGTCCTATGCAAAAAAAAATAACATGTTTTGGCGTTTCCCTTAGAACTTAGTACCTAGTTTTTAAAATAAGAACTGATTTAATTTTCAGGGGCTGCTTTTACCTCCTTAGAGGGCGAGTTTCGCAATATCCTTTCTTAGTGACTGTAAGCAAAATTTCAGCTTCCTATCTTTGGTAGTTAGGGCTGGGCCTTGATAAATCAGTGGTAGGCGTGCTTTTACCCCCTAGGGGTAAAATTTCAACACGAAAAAAAGTAGTCTTAAATAAAAAAATCGGCCAAGTGCAAGCTATACTTGTACAATTATTAGTGTTCCGTGCCATCAGCCCCTCACTTAACCTGAGCAAACCTCGGACGACCGATCTCCACCCATCTGAGGCGCTACCCGCAGCCGACGACACCATCGCCGTATCACATCGTGTATGCGCGGAGCATTGAAAAACGTGTGGGGTCAAAAGTTGTTCCTTAGATCGTGAGAAATATTTTTCAATCCTGTAAATTGAGTTCAATCTACACCTAATTGTCAATGTTTATGATTTTTTCAGATTTTTCTGAGCGATCCTTTTGGTGGTAAGGGTGGGGGACAGCAATTTTTAAGCGTTTTTCCCGAAAAATGTTAAAAAAAATGCATAAAAAATACATTATATAGGTATATTGTTCAATTTTTCCTTCAATAAGCTTTCATTTGACACCCTACACCAGGGATGGCGAACCTTTTTACATCCACGTGCCAATTTAAAAAAAAAATGTATGTGGCCATGGCGTGCCAACTAGGGCCTGCAATCCCGGATGTATATTTGGATCCCGGGAATTTCGGGATCGAAGAAACAAAATCCCGGAATCCCGGAATTGATGCCCAAAAATTGTAACATTAATAAACGTAAATTATTTTTATTTATATTATTGTAATTTTAAAATAAAAACAAAACGGTTTTTGCAGAGGACGCATAAAAGTATAAGAAATAAAAATAATTTGAAGTCTTTTACATAAATACTTAAATGAATCTTCCAAGGTTGCCATTCTCGTCAATAACACGAAGTGACGAAAATCGGAAATTGGGATAAGTCGATTTTTATACATGAAAGGTGTTGCTCTACAATATCACAAAGTTTTATAACACAATTCCTGTCCGTTCTCAAGTTATACGAGTATTTAACTTTATTTTAAATTATACGAACTAGCGTATCTCCCGTTTTTTCTAACATTTGTAAATATTTTAAATAAAAACGAACCACATTATACATACTTTGGTAGTAAAACATATATCTGTCTACAATCAAAAAAGCAGTACTTTAACTTAAATAGCTTTTTATTAGTACTCAATCGAGAATTGAAAAAAAAAATTTAAAACGCTCTCCTATAAAATTGCAAAAATTGAGTCCCGTCACTTCGTGATATCGACGAAGCATGCGTTAAACATTAATTTTAGGACAAATACGACGATAATGGTCGAAGCGTTAATTTAGTTAGGGTCTTTTAAACGTGTTTTATGATTTATTTATTCCGGGATTTAAGTGCCAAATCCCGGGATTTTTCGGCACTGAATTTTTAACGGGATCCCGGGATTTCGGGGATTGCAATCCCTAGTGGCAACAAGCAAAGAAATTTAGTAGATAAAAACTGAT
The DNA here is from genome assembly GCA_963971165.1 of Philopedon plagiatum. Classification (NCBI taxonomy): domain Eukaryota; kingdom Metazoa; phylum Arthropoda; class Insecta; order Coleoptera; family Curculionidae; genus Philopedon; species Philopedon plagiatum. Next base: position 31,189,169 of record OZ020192.1, on the reverse strand, counting down.
TTCGATTTAGTACCTCAATTAATACCATGCCGGCAATGTTCTATCGCGAGCCACGTATGGCACGCGTGCCATAAGTTCGCCATCCATACACGATGCCCTTGAATTTTTTTTTCATTTCCCAATTTACCCCCTGAAATTAACCTCCAGAATCAAAATTCAACTTTTTATACTTCACGTCTATAATTGGGCCACCACACTCTATCTCTGTGCCAAATTTCAAATTTTTGCGTCAAATAGTTTGAGAGAAAATTGCCTGTGACAGACGGACGGACACCGAAGTGATTCTATAAGTGTTCCGTTGTCACGGAAGACTAAAAATAAAATAATATTGACATGTTTTGGCCTTAAAACTACGAAGTAGTTTTTAAAGTAAAATATAATTTATTTTTTAAGGGTTGATTTTACCCCTTAAGAGGGCGAATTATGCAATATCCTTTCATGGTGGATGTCTTTGGCCTAAATTAAAGCTGTATGCAAAATTTCAGCATTCTATCCTTGGTAGTTAGGGCTGGGCCTTGATAAATCAGTGGTAGAAGTGTGTTTCATCCCTAGGGGTAAAATTGCAACACGAAAAAAAGTAGTCTTATGTAAAAAAACTAAAATAAAATTGACATGTTTTGGCATTTTCCTTAGAACTTAATAGTTTTTAAAATAAAAAATATTTTAATTTTTAGGGGTTGATTTTACCCCTTTAGAGGGCGAGTTTTGCAACATCCTTTCTTAGTGGACGTCTGGGGCCTAAACTAAAGCTGTATACAAAATTTCAGCTTTCTATAGTTGTAGGGGCTGGGCCAAGATAAATCTGTGATAGAAGTGTGGTTTTGCCCCCTAGGGATAAAATTCCGACACGAAAAAAAGTAGTCTTATGTAAAAAAATAAAATAGAATTGGCATGTTTTGGCGTTTTCCTTAAAACTTACTTAGTAGTTTTTAAAATAAAAAATATTTTAATTTTTAGGGGTTGCTTTTACCCCCTTAAAGGGCGAGTTTTGCAAAATGCTTGCTTAGTGGATGTCTACGGCGTAAAATAAAGTTGTGTGCAAAATTTAAACTTTTTATAAATTAGTAGTTTTGGCTAGGCGTTGATGAATGAGTGAGTCGGTCAATTTACAATTTTATATATTAGCATAGAAGAAATTTCCAAAATCGAAATACAATTGTAATTAGTTTATAATTTTTTAAGAATGTAACTAGGTACTTTGTACAGTAGTGGCGTGCCGTCGAGGGGGCTAGGGGGGGCACAAGCCCCCCCCCCCCCCGCCCTCGTTTTAACGGCGCTCTCGCGCCCCTACGGAGATTCACTGCCTACTATGACCACATACTCTCCAATAAAAGGAAAATAATTTACGGCGCCCCCTGGAGATTCACTGCCTACTATGACCACATATTCTCCAATAAAAGGGAAAAAATTAAGCGCCCCCAAATCACTGTGCCCCCTCTGCCTCTAAAGGCACGGCACGCCACTGAGTAGAAGGGAGCTAAAATATTAATAAAAACGATATCTTATTCTGCTTAAAAACTCTTTAATTTGGCGTCTTATTTGCTTAGGTTGTCCAAAATATTTTTTTATTTTTTTATCCCCTATATTTACACCCCCTTGATTTTTTTTGCATAATACTGTTATGTAGTTATGAGCTTTATATTTTTACACATAAATGCCAAATTTTATGTCACTAACTCCAGAGTTTAGGATTTCTCATTACTTCAATATTGAAAGTAAATTGGGGGTAGCCTAGCTTCCGGGTGGAAGCAGTGATCACTACCTTTTGGGGTAAGGGCTACTTGCCTGCAACAATTCAGGTTAAATCTTGCGGATATCAAGATATTTTTGGCCAGACATCGGATCGAATTATATTAGATAAAGTAATTTTAGTTATATGCAATCGTAGCCACGGGTACAGCAAATATCTAATATAAGCGAACACAGCCGTGCTTTATACCTTTTTCTCGTTATCTTTTCCCTCTAGGAAAGGTAACAACAAAATGATTTTGATTTTAATTTGGCCAATATACATACGTATTCGTGAGAAAAGTTGAGCCACCAACTTATCACCATGGTACATATACAATATAAAATTTAATTGTTTGGTGAAAATCCTAAATGAAGCTTTGGAATTTAATATTCAACGTGTACATTTTAATTGGCTTTTGTTCAAACAACATTGTTTCGCTTTTGATTAAAGCCTGTTAGTTTTTAGTGTCGCAAAAACGACTACTGTAGCGCAGTCTAGCCTGATTTTTTTTCTGGCATAAATAGGTATTTAAGAAATAATAATAATATTATTAATAATTAAATAATAAAATAATTCAAAACGGACTACCTATTTAAACTCTACAATACCTACATTGCCATTATTGTACCAATATTTGACCGAACTTATATCATAACTTTTCTCATTGCGTCAGAATTCCAAATAATCTTACGATTTTAAATGATGAAGTTACTTTATGTAGGTTTACATCATGTTTGGTTTCAATCGTCTATAATATTATTGTTTGTAATTAAAATAGTTAAAAGGATTTAATCATAAAAATGTATAGATGATATACACATGGGCGCGGGCAGAGTTACAATCAGGGCGGTGAAATTCGTTAATTATATGATACAAAAAAAAGAAAATTGACGACTTGAAAAGGTCGCTAAGTTTAGTGTTTATTATTCAGTCAAAAATGTATACTTACTCTATGTTACATAACTTTTTTTTTTCTGTGGAATTTCCCTCTTTGCCTCCTAATTCACAAATTCACAAGCTAGAGCGTTGCACCCCATCGCGACGCCCATTGATATTTATGTTCCTATATCAGTGGCGGCTTGTGAAATTCTAAAGTTGCATATTTCTGTTGCTACTTACGGGACCCATGCCATGTTTAGGTTTTCTAATCGTGAGCCTGGTAGGAATGTTTTGGTAAAGAAATAAAAAATTTGTTATTTGCGAAAAAAAGTTGAATATTTGCGAAAAATCTCCTGGGGACAAAATGAATACGTTTAGGTATTTTATTTATTATTTTTTCTAAACAAATTTTACATCATTTTGTCGAAAGTTTTTAAAGTTGAAGAGAAAAAAATGTGTTAGTAGAGAGTTATAGTCATTTGAATTTGTTAAACCTAAAATATAATTTTTTTAAAAATTCAAATGACTATAACTTTATACTAACACTTTTTTTCACTTCAAATTTAAAAATTTTTGACTCTCTCCCCTCTTCTCTGGAATCTAGTAATGGACGGGCCTCTAAAAGAACTAAGCCAAAGGGGGTTTTTCCACCCTGGGCTACGCAGATGACTTGGTCATAATGACTCAAGGAAAATTCAACACTACAGTAAGGGACTGTATGCGGAGCGCCCCTGGGGTAGTGGAAAATTGGGTAGGACAGGAAGGGCTTAAAATAAGCCCACAAAGACTGTCATTGTCCGGTTTATCAAGCGTAGGAAAAAGGGGGGGGGGGGGGGCTTGTTCCTCTAACCCTACGAGGAGCTACAATTCCACTGCAGGAACATGTAAATTATTTGGGAGTAACATTGGACTCAAAACATACCTGGAACAAGCATTTGGGCAAAACTATACAGAATTCGGAAATAACCCTCGCGGTGATTAGACGAATGTATTGAAACACATGGGATCTCTCACCAAAGATGGTGCACTGGCTGTACACCAGGGTGGTGAAACCCGGAATAACATATGCAGCCTTATTCTGGGGAACTAAGGCAACGCAGAAAACCATTATGCTCAGGCTCAGCAGTCTGCAAAGACTAGCCTGTCTGGATATTACAGGGGCGATGGGATCGACCCCCACCACAGCGATGGAGAATCTTCTAGATCTTTCTCCCTTGCACTTGGTCATCCAAGGGGAGGCGATAATGGGTCTCCATCGACTTCAAGACACTCTGCCCTCTTTCCTATGGAAAGGGGCGGGACACTAACTCATAAGAGAGAATGATACAAGACTCCAAAATTCCAATATAACATTCACTTCGAGCTAATATTATCCGATCGAAGTGAATGGGCAGCAAACAACCCAGAATTTCCTCATGGGGCAATTATATGGTACACCGACGGATCAAAAACCGAAGTGGGAACCGGTGCAGGAGTACATGGGGTCAGACCAAGAAAAGACATGTATTTTTCTTTAGGGAAATATCTAACGGTATTCGAAGCCGAAACCTACGCCATTTTACAATCCGCGCTGGAAAACAATAGAAGGGCTTACTCCAATAAGCGGATCTATATCTGTTTGGGCAGCTCTGAGGGCACTCTCATGCCAGAAAGTCACTTCGGGACTGGTATGAGAGTGTATAGACGATCCTGGCGTACTTGCGGTCAGAAACCCAGTCAAGCTGTGGGTACCGGGACGCAAAGGCAACGAAAAAGCCGACGAACTTGCAAGACAGGGATCGGCTACACCATATATTGGCCCAGAACCGTCTTTCGGGGTGCCTAAGTGCACGGTACGAGAGGCGGTAAAAAGATGAATCAAACATCAACATAAAGTCCACTGGCACAAAGTACAGGGACTAAACCACAGCAAAGATGTCATAGGAAATCCTAGTCCTAAACTCACTGGACAACTGCTAAACCTAAGCAGGATTCAGTTGAGGGCAATAAAATTCTTGTTCTGAGGACACATGGCTGTAAAGAACCTCCTCAACAATGAAACTGTACAATGGGCGCCACTTTTTACAACTCTTATTAGACAAATAACTGCGTACTATTTTTTACTAAATACTCAGAGCACACAAATTTCCTAATTTTTTTTTCAATCCTAAAACATATTTGGGCATAATACAAAAGAGTATCACCCACCAATATCTAATACCCTTATATAGTATTATGCTAACAAAATATTTACTAGGTTTTATACCAAATGCTTTAAATTTTCATAAAAACAATCTACTTTTGATCAGTTGAATTAGACAGCTTGCAAAGAATTATAATAGGTACCAGATCCAGATATAGTTTAACAAATTTCTGTCAAACAAGTACTATACTATGGCCATACCTAACGCTCCCTTTAGAGAGGTTTAGCGTACATAGTTTTTTTTATGTAAAACACACGTATTAATGTTGATAAAACCATTGAGCTTCTTAATTCCAATGCTAGAGCAAACTAACGAACTAAAACTAATTTATATTAATGTTCATTTAAGTGTGCTTTTTTTATAAACACGATTATACTATATCATTTTAAACAGAACGTGTAAACTTAGCAAATGACAGAAAACCCACTTACACTAACGATTTCTGGTGACCGAATGAAAAGTTCGTTGGGCTAGTATTCTATTTTTAAAAATCTATAACTCTTGTTAAACTAAAAAATGTAACTAACTATTGCTTTGCGACGAGGTTTTATTGGTAAGAGCTGTTTTCTCTCACGGAAGAGATACCATTTCTAAGAACGAATGTAAAAGAGAAAAAGTGACAATTAAGGTAATAAGAATATGAGGTAATAAATGATGCAGGCCCGTAATGCAGAAATGACATAGGCTCACAGGGTACAGCAGGAACGACCCCTAACGCGGGGCCCGCCCCTCTTGCGACGCGACGGCAGTATGCTTGTCCTGCGTCTACGCGAGCGCCCCGATGCGTCGCCAGCGCGCCGGCCGGCGGCTCAGTGTCGCTTCGACTGACGACCCGTTCGCTGTCCGATCGGTCGCGCTGAGCCCATGTAAGTCGTGTCGCCCCTACCGCCCTGTGCCGTCGCCCCGTGCCTGCCCTGCCATGGGCCTTCGGCCGCCAGCCGCCCTTCTCGGCTAGACCGCCCCAGCATGGCCTTGCCTCTGCTCACCTGGACGCTAGTGGTGTTCCTGTGCAGCCACCGGCTGACCCAAGGTAAGTCCTGCAATTCTTAGTTATCCTTCTTTGCCCTACTTATTTCTCGTTACATGACACGAGGTTTTTACCCTCTAGTTTTTTTTTAATAAAATTTTCAGTAGATTAACTTTTGCAGTTAATGACAAAATCGCGCCAAAATTACTGAAATTAAAATATATTATGTTTTTCTCAGAATCATTTTAACGAAAAGAAAATAATTTCCTACGAAAATCACCCCTTGGCTTAATTAGATTTGTGAATAATTTCAAGTGTTACGAAGCTTTTTTCAGCATTTTAAAACAATTTGTGTTTAATTTTATTATTACTGACTTTTAAGATATTCAAAATGTTCCAAAAATCTGAAATTATTACAAGACGATGTTTAAGTTTGACGAACGAGCAGTTTTTAAGTTATTACTAATTTTAAGGGGTTTGTTGCCCGATCAGGTAAATATTTAAGCGATAATTAAATTATCCTGCAAATAACGCTACGTTGCTCTGGATCATATTCCAGTAAGGTTTTATTTTGAAGATTTAATTCATGATTTTTAACCGAAATAAGTTCTAAAAAAAGGGAACCATTGAGATTTATTAATTTTTATTTTTATGTAGCTTTTAATCTGAAAAGGACTTTATAAAAAAAAGACCTTAAGAGGCATCTTTTTTTCGTAAGAGATATTTCGTTTTATGGTATTTCCTGCAAAACGCGTCCGATTAATTACAGGTACCGCATAATTCTTCAATTACATAGAACACTTTAGAGGATCTTAATTATGTTTTACGAATTACACATCATTTTAAATTTTTTTAGAAAAGTTTTAATAACATATTAGAGGCCACTGCCGAGTACTGCCCTTTTAAAATTTTTACATAATTTTAGGAGATATGATTGTAATTATTTAATATATAGTTAAATTCAAATTTATTTTTGAACCTAGAAATGTTTTATTCTTTTTTCCTTCAATAAAATCCAATATTCTTGGAAATAGAATTAGTATATGTTTTTGTTTTTACGATAATAATGGATTTGGTGAAAGCCTATATATACCTTAAGTGACGATTTACACCAAAGTTTTGGATTATTCTTTCTTAAAGAAATAAAAAACAGAAAATAATGACAGGTCTTGAACTTCATGGCAAGATATGGCCCGGTAAATTGGCACTACCCGAGCACTATCAAAAACCTTCAGAATACCTAATGAAAAGTAAAGATTTTATTCTTTTATATAGTCTATATTTCTTGCAAATGTAGTAGTTTTAAAAATCGCTGAAACTAGGTTACCGATACTTTTTCAGCAATCAATATTTTGTGGCCCGTTTACTCAAAACTTGAAATGTGTTAATGCTGATTTAATTCAGGTGAAGCGTACAGTATTTATTTTATGCTAGCACAACGCAATATTCGTACACATATTTAAAATTTCTTGTTAAAATTTGCAAGTAATAAAATGTAGACAATGTTCCATTAAAATCAATTATTTTCTTGTTATTTATTTACATATGAAAAAAAAAACTTTAGATACCGTAGTATTATAAGAATGGAGATGTTTATATAAGTACCCAGCGGGGAATTATATAGTCTCAAAAAATGGGTACATGGGTTAATAGTCAACATGATAAACAGTTTTTTTTGCTAGATTAAGAGGTCTAAACTCTTGTTTAATATACTTTCTGAAAATATAAAAAGAAATATTTATAGAGCCAACATAGTATCTAGAAATACAAATTCGCAAGGATTTTTATGATTTTTTTTTCAAAATTCCAAGATCTGCCTCCAGAATACAACTTGAGAATGGCAATATAGAATAGCCCAAAGGTCTTCTTATAAAAAAAAAATTTTTGACGAACAAACCCGAAGAAGAGAAAATTTAAACTTCTAAATTCTCTGTCGAATATTCCAAGATATTTTTAAACTCTTTACATAAAGTTCTGTGTATCTACATATCTGTATCAATTATCAATCTTTTTCGAAGCTTTTCCTGTTTTCGTTAAAATACGAAATCAATATTAATATTTTTATCGATAAAACATTTCAACCCTAATAAAATAATAAAATTATCCGCACTAGAATTCATTTAGAAAATTTGTCTGTGTAGAGAATTTTTTTTTATCTGCGGTGTCGTTTTTTTTTATAAGGCACTTTAGATTTCTTTGCTAGTACTATTATCCTGTTGAGGTCTCTTCAAATTTCTTCCTTCTTATCTTTTTTTCTTCTAGTTTAATTATTTGTAGTTTTATATTCATTCTTTCTTTGTTGTCTGTTTTTAGACATGCTGTTACCTTAGTTTCCTTTTTAGTGATTTTCACCATGTACATCAACATCCCTTCATCCATATTATGTATCAGAGCATCTTATGGAGTCTTTCCATGTTCTGCTAGGATGGTTAGATATATATCGTTCGCAAATCTAATTATACATATTTCTTTATCTTGTCTTGGTCTTGTCATGGTTTATTAATATACTGCTTATCAGTTTTCAATTCCTCATCAGCGCGTACCGTGACTTTAGTATCGTCTTTGTTAGTGGTTTCTATAGGTAGTAAAAATATTTAGGGATAAACTGCATTATAGTCGTGCTTCCTTTTCTATTTCCCACTCTTCCTCTTCTTTGTGAGGTCCGTTACCTGTTTTCAATTCCTCGTTTGCAAAATTAATTATTGATATATTTTTTCATTTTGTACCGTGACTTTGAGGTTACCTCTGCCTTATTTCTTTTAAAAATATTTGGCGACGAACTGCATTATTGCTTTGCTTCCTTCCCTACTTTCTATTCCTCTTCATTCCTCACATGTTCCTTTATCTTTTTATGTAATAATCGATATTTTATGACTTTCAACCGTGACTTTACGGTTACTTTTCACATTTTCTATTAAAATTATTGAGCGATAAACTGCATTTTTTGCTTCTTCTTTTCACTATTTTCTTGTCTTCTCCCTTACCTATTTTTTTTATTCTTCTCCTTCGCCGTTTACCCTGGCTAATACAACTTTTAATAACCTTCTGTCTTCAGATTTGAGGCCTGTATAATCTAAATATTAAGTAAAAAATTTTGTACTTTTGCTATTTTCACATTCACAAAAACACAATACATTCCCAAACTTTTTCTATTTTCCAACTCCTCAGTCAAGCTCTCCGTAAAGTTTTTCCTAATTCGTGTTCCATATTTAGGCTTTTTCTGTAAAAAATCTTATTAAATTAAATTTGATGGTTTTCCTTATGCATATAGGGTGTTATAATATTTCACCAGCAATATTTTACCAGCGATAATTTGGCAAAAAATAATAACAGAGTTTCCAAGGACAGTACTAAACGCCCATTACTATTATTCTGATTTTTTTAACATGATTGTTGCTCAGTTATTTGCCATAAAAAATCAAAGACTTTCCGGTGTGGATACATAGGCATAGGTATAATTCGTTAGGGGAATCCCGATTATTTTATTTGGACTTTTTCTTTAAATTCGTGCCTAGCAAAAATCCGATACATTTGTCAAATTGAAAACTTGTTCTTGTGATATGTGTCGCAACAGATGATTTTCCATTTAGTGATTTTTATTATAGAGAAATTGTCTGCAGCAGCTTGATATGACACAAGGAAACTGTAGTCGGTTCAAACCGATGTTCAAATCTAAACGTGAATACACTATATATTATGTGTGTAAGTTTAGGAAAATTGTGTTTTCTAATCTTACCATGTTCGTTGAAAGAGTGGTAATTAATTTTGCACATTATTAATTATGCGTTAGTTCTCTATAAGTTTGCTTACTTGTAACTCTGTATGTAAATCTACTTTGCGGATATACCAAGGTGTGTTGGCGAATGCCGTTATAAATTTATTTTGAATGATCTGTGTTTTACGTTTATCAATTTTAGCGGATTGGCTTCATGCCATAACACCATACATTATTACAGAACTTCTATGAAATAAAAAATGTTAAATTAGTCAATATTGTCCATATAGACGTTGGTCCCATGCCAAAAAGCTTTAGCTAAAGTGGTGTAGCATTTACATTACATTTTGTGTCAGTTGATATATTAAACAATACTAACGTTTTCTTCGTATGTTTTAACTTCATGTTACTCGAAATTTTTCAATTAATTTCTGGTAAAATAAATTTATAGCCCAAAATCGATTAAATATTTTGTATACAACTTACTTTTTCATATTTTAAAAATGATTTTTTAAGAAACAGAGAGAAGCTGGAGTTACAAAATATTATTGGTTCGGTTTCCTTTTTACATAGTTATATCTCCCCAAATGAAGGAGGTTAAAACACCGAACCTTCCTCCCCTGGGAATAGTATGTAATAAAGTATAACTGCAAAAAGCAATTTACTTTATTATGCAGTGTTTCCAGAAAGGAGAACACAATCATAATAATATCTAATATTGGCATATGCACGCGCAATTTATGATTTTTTTTAATTCTCCATGATTGTAAGCTTATTAAGATATCACCATGAGTTCGGTCACTTTAGTATTATTTATAAGATCATAAAAATTATATTATCTAACCCTGCAGGTATATTTGGACGACATTATAATTCATAACTCGAAGAGATTAAAACATAATTTACAAAAAAATAATGTTTTCTAATAAAATATCCGATACAACTTTAAGGCGGGTGACACGCTAGAGAAATTAATTTCGTGAAACTTATAAGTGAAACAGATCACATGAAATAAAATTTATTGTTTAAAGCATACTAGTAAAACTTGTTTTTTCATCTTCTGACAGGCCACGAAGACCGAAGCCTAAGTACTATGTACTGTGGATGTACTTGGGAAATTCGACTCATACATCCATAGTTGGAAACATCTGTAGGGATTTCACCAGCCCTTTAATAAGATGTGTGGGTGGTACCACCTTGGCCGAGGAAGAATTCCTCTACGTATTCCAAAACGTATACACTAAATTTGATATTTTACCGTTCTGCATTCAGTATTTAGCAAAATTTCTTCCGATTATGATGATGTGATTTTGTTGTGGTTGGTAAACCACCGCCGATAGCGAAAAAATCATATTAGGAGAAAACAGGATTTTGGGTTTATCCTAGTAATCAAATAGACTTAAACTATCATTGAAAATGAACTGAAACGTCATCCTGATAGGTTTAAAGAGTTCTACAGAATAAACCAGAAAAAATTCTACCATTTACTTGCTGATATAATAAAGAATTGAAGAAACAAGTCTCAACGAACAGAGCACGTTGTGTTTCGTGATATTTCTATTCAAAACAATTTCTGGCCTCCTGTTACAGAAACGTCAGTCTATATCGTATCATATAGATACATGGGTTCTTCGATGATGAAACAAGTTTCATGCGACGAGATTCACGAAATTAATTTCTCTCGTGTGTCACCCGCCTAAATAAGGAATTCTCTTTGGTCTTTAGGAAAATATTGAAGCAAATGCAAACAATAATTTCTTTGCTAGTGCGATATGAGAATGTCAGATAATCGAAGAGGAAAGAATTATTTTTGACCCGGGTCCGGGTTCCCTCCGGCTATGTCAGAGGAATAATTTTTTCAATATTTTGCTATAGACCGAAAGAATTCCTTATTTTTCATACAATGTGCACTTGTATAAGTGAAACACTTGTATATATGTGTCGATAAAAGTCAACCCATGCAGCCGAATGCAATTTCGGGGCAAATACAGTGGGTGAAGAAGTTGGCGCGAAACAGCCACCCTGATGAAGAGTATAAGAGTTGTCACTCATTTATCAACACCGCATCACCTCCGTATCGCCTTGGCACGCGCGGTTTCAACTGCTCACCTCATGCGATGTACAGGCGTTACCGGGGATATGGACTTACTCCTGCAGCAGCAGAATAATCTATAACATATGCTCAGGTCAATGTGTTAGTGCAGCGTTAATAAGTAAGCGAGAATATTAAGGACTCAGAGATGGAAATAGCAGAAGGGCACCCGGACCAGTTTCAAAAATAGTCCTCCTCAGCGATTCGACGATCTTATACAGCACTAAATAATTCTTTGCATTTTGTTCAATATGAACAGGTATTTCTTTAAAAATGTTTGTTGCGAAACACTACTTCCACCCATCCATAAATCATCTATGGAGATTGATTTAGATTTTGGTTAAAACGTGGCATATTCTTCAGCTACCTTCTTGGTTGTAAGCCTGCTTAATGAGTATGGGTCCAGAAATCGGACCAGAATCAAAAATAGTCTCTTGATTGATTTGACGGTATTATATTGCACTAAAGAAAAAATTATTTGTATTGTTTTCAATAGGGTTATAATTGTGTACAGATATTTCTTAAAATGCATTTGTTGCAAAACACTACTTCCACCAATTCATAAATGAACTATGGGCATAAAGATTGATTTAGATTATGGTTAAAACGTGGCACGTTCTTAAACTTTCTTGATTGTAAGCCTGCCTAATGAAGAGTAAGGGCCCAGAATTCGGACCTCTTGATTAATTTGACAGTCTTATATTGCACTAAAAAATAAATTATTATTTGCATTTTCTTCAATAGCGGTAAGTAAAGTCATTTAGTACTTTGTATAGATATTCCTTAAAATAGGTATTATGCAACAGATCTTAATGGACCCTGCTCGATCATTTAATTTGACCCAGACATAGCACCATACCTATTTAAATATGCAAAAGTTCAAAGAGACCGAAAAGCCCACGCTGGATCTTTAAAATTTGGCGCCATATAAGCCCCTAGAAACAGCGGCAAAAATCGGCGCGATTGATGCTCAAGCTCCGATACAAACCGCACGTGTTATAGTGGCATCGGCGAGCAGGTATACGCATCGCGTTCCGCGAAAACGACTAATCCTGCGTTGGAAGTGGGCCGAACCGTCTGAAATCAGTCTGCAGGAATGATTTAGGAGACTCAGGAAATTTCATCAGCCAGTCTTAGGAATTCGGTTAATTGGCCGGTGCCGATCATCAGTTTCAGTGGGTTCGCGTTGTACCCGAGGCACCGCCAAAAATTTTGATCATTTTTTAAATCGAAGAATTTTGACATTGATTATATAGGAATAATAATTTGTTACATACCGACCCGATCATTAAAAAATACGTGGGTAATAATTATTTTTACTGAATCTCCAATTTAAGTTCTTCGATGACATAATACATACAACGGTTTTTCACTTAATTTTAACCAACAATGTGTCATATCTAATTTTTAATATCCTTAGTGAGATTTTAATTTTATAGAATTTTTTTTAGATAGTAATTAATAGGCAGTGGTCTAGCGTAGTTTCAAAGGTAGGGAAGGTGGTGGGCAAAACAACCAAAAGGCACTGTCCGGTCAGATATATTTTTCTTCATTTAGTAGTAAAATATTTTTAAAATGTATTTTCTCATTTTCTATTCGCGAAGGTCACAGTTCAAGAATTCAGACACAAAAACCGAAGTCAGGTGATTGATTACTTTAGAATTTTGCCATTTATACAGATAGGATCAAACTCTTCGACGGTGCTTTTATGTAAAAGTTTTACGAAGGTGATAGAATGTCGGGGGGAGGACAGAGTAGCCGGCCTAAACAAGGATTATTTGACATATTATGGGTCTAGATAACACTACTTCCTTTATCCAAGCAAAAATGTATAAATACCGATGTGACATACAAATTCTAGGCCATCCTTACAGGTCTGTAAAGGTTCTAGCTTTATATAGTTTTGAGTTGATTTGAGCATGCCGACAGTCTCTTAACCAGTTCGTTAGAAAGGGCAGCGTTACTCTGATTCTTCCTGCGATTTACTTAAGTTCCATTAGGTATGAACTTAATTCATAGAAACATTATTTCTGACGCTCAAATTATATACATTATACTTTTTGATCTATAACTTGTTTTTTTTTTTTCATAAAGCAATATTTATTATATTTCACATTTTCTTTTTTATATATAAATTGCGTTTAACCAGTAAATTTCTATTCAAATAGTGTATGGCATAATACAAATGTAATACAAACATAAACTGGCGGCAAGTAGAAGCAAGACAAATTTAAAGCCTTAAATTGCAATATGAATCTAAAACTTTACTTTTTACATGCACATTTGGATTGCTTTAAAAATAATCTTGTTGAGCGGAGACCGAGGTAAGAGATTTCACCAAGATTATAAAGAAATGGACAGGAGATACCAGGGCATTGGAATGCAACAATGTTTGCGGACTACTGCTGGATGCTCAAAAGTGGCCGTCCTCCAGTTAAACATAAGAGGAAAACTACGAAGAGAAGTTTCTGATAAAGGGCAGACATTTTTCGGGAAAATACGCCCTAACTTATGTTTTTGTATAATTTGTTTTAATTCTCTTGCACCAGTTTTATTTGTGTATGGATATTTTGTCATATATAGATACATTGCATAAATTGTTGTACTGTTTTATCCACAAACCTTACGTGAGTCAAAAAAAAATCAGATTTAAAATCGGCATATCAAAATTGTTTAATTTCAGCTAAACAATAATTGAATTTATATTCGATGTCATACTTAAAACGCAGGCTTGTGTAATTTAAAAAATTTAAAACTCTTGATATAGGTAATAGATTAAATTTAAATAAGATTATATATTAAATAAAGATCTGATGTCTGATGTCAAGGAACGCTAATTTCTGACATATATTCTGATAGGAATGATTGGACACTTGCCGTCGCATTCCCATGTAGTACAATTATTCTAGTATTAATTGTACACCCAAGATATCTGCAACCGGCTAAAGAATTTAAAGGTTTAGTCAACGTTGTAAATTTGTTTGTAAACCAGATGTGTTAAGAAAAGTTTAAATCTTAGTAACGAAAAATTAAGATAGAAAAATTTCAAAAATCGGCCTAGTCGCCATCTTAAATTGTAAATTACTGGAGAAAAATTCATTTTCAGAAGTGCCAGTAGATCCAGTATAGGCGTATATTTTCATAATATAAAGCGTTGTAAAACTTAGCAAGACATCGAAGCGAGCGGTCGTTTTTGAGACCTACGATAATAGTCTAAATGTATGAAACCTGTGTTGGTGAGAATTTTGTTACTGAATATTTTAGCTAACTTTCTTGGAAGTGCGTTAACGTGTTAACAAAGTTTTTTTTAATAGCCCTTTCGCATTTTCTAATTATTATTGAGTTACCTTTCTTGCTTTCGTGAAAGGTACCCTGGCATGTACGAGGGCATAGGAGGCAACGGGTGAGTTGACATCCTCGCGAACATAGGCGCTAAGGTTCCGTTTTGTGGACCTGAACCAGAGCTGCCACGCTTTACCGACTGGTATCGGTAGATTTCAGAAAATAAATTGGTGGATTTCTGTCAATAATCGGTAGACACGCGGTTGACGACTCAAAGTAAGGAAGCCAGCTGCAATCAGCTGACTTGTAATAGCGAAGATTGTCGACAAAATTGACAAAGATGCCAAATAACACGATAACGCATGAATGCGAAAACATCCCCCCTTATAGTAGTTTATGTCGCCATGATCGTTCGCTAAAATCTGTGTATACCGTTTTGAGTAGAACTGATAAATAAAAAAAGTTAAAATTACAGGCGGGAATCCCCAGAGCTGCGTAGGGGATTCCTACAAAAATGATGTTGTGTAGAACTCTAATATATTTGCTTATGATGTTAGTTACGATTTCGATGTGGCGCCGTTAGATGTGGAGATTTAATGAATCAAACAAATTATAGTATCTATAATTTGTTTTTAGCTTAAAAGCTGATTCCTTATAATTAGAGTAATTTATTTTCTCTTTTAACTCTAAGGAAAAATCATAAAAAATTGGACAAAAATCGGTAAGTCGGTGGCAGCGCTGACCTGAACCCGTCTTTGAAGTGATAAAAACCCACATTTTAATAAAATCCTACCGCCCAAAGGCAAGCTAAGGGGTTTATTAACCTTTCGCTTCAAAAGCCAAGAAGCTTCTTTATCTAAATAGGAATGGCTTAAGACTTCTTACAAGTTACCTTACCGGATATTGCCTTTTGAGCTCAAAACATAGGACGACAGATGGTGGTACTGCTGCAGGAACACATACTATGCGATTGCATGACAGAGCCAAGCAAAAGGCTAAAATATCTAGTAAGAGTCACTTTAACACCCAAAACAATGGACAGTATGGTTCGCAGGGATATAATAAACTTCGTGAAATGTTTAGCAAACCTGCTGTAGTGCCATATAAAGCGATAGACAAGAAATTTCTTTCTTTTTTCCTTTCTTTGCTGATTTCGTACTAAGTAAGAATGTTCGGGTCCATTCGTGCTTGCCGATCCCATACACGAATATTTAGAAATAGAAAGAAGGTTTTAACTTCTTTCACCCGTGTTTCTACCCCAGTATTTTTATAATACAACAAATACCAGAGAGACTCGACTTTTTGAAATGAAGAGAATCGTGCTCTTCGATCGTAAAAGTGTAGGTAACTGACAATAACCTCAATTATTCTTCATTTTTACTGACTCTAACTCCAACACTGACGATTTTAGAGTTAATAGCAATGGTAGTACAAAATTAAAGAAATTTCCGAACCTAGCCGAATCATTAAAGAAAAAGCTCTACATGGTATGAGATGACAGAATAGAAAATTTTTCTCTTTTGCCTTTCCTTTCTATTTCTGTTTCTACGGTGTTACATAATGTTACAGCTGGCAACTTTTAGATTAGAGTCGTGTACAAAAAAGCTGGATAGGTCGAATTATTTGGAATATTCCCAAGCGAAGAATGCGAATTTTCTTGAAAATTCGAGAAAACTCGTTCAAATCTTTGCAGGAATATTCGCAAAAACTTAAAATTCCTGCTTCTGATTATTTCGCATAAAGCAACGGGCGTGTGGTGGCGATTTTTTAAAACGGATTCCGCTAATTGTGTTTTCATGCCATTTAGGGAACCTACTTGTGTATTGGAGATTTTCGAAATATGAGTTGTCGTTAATAGATATTTTATTTATTTTAAAAAGGAATATGCACGAATTTTTGCCAGCGATAATATATTCTCGGTAATTTAACGTCTCTACCTCAGGTCTAAACGACTTCTGTCAAAATCTATAATCTACCCCGTTATGTCCTCTTGATAAAATTATTTTTTCTACTAGCGTGCGCAATTCACCGTTTTCCCGCACTCATTTTGTCTCTGAAAGACTAAGTTTCCCGCACCGTGCGGGAAAATTTTTCCCGCACCGTGCGGGAAAATTTTTCCCGCACTGAGTGCGGGAAAATATTTTTTAATGTTTTATATTGAAATAAAATTTTGGTGATGTATGAATAGGACATAAAAATCCTGAATTGTACACCGGTCACAGCTTTAGGCGCTCATCGGCCACTCTACTGGCCAATTCTGGTGAAGGAATAACGAATATTAAACGCCTAGGGGGATGGAAATCCACGTCTGTTGCCGAAGGCTACCTAGAGGAGTCCATCAAACAGAAAAAAGATATGTCCAACAAAATTCTCAATATCAGTCAAGCTATTCCAACGACTTCCAGTTGCATCTTAGAAACATCCACGTCCCTAGATATTGCACCGGGTCCCAGTAGCGTCCATGAAAGTTCAACACCTCTGTCTCTTCAAACTTCCACTATGCAGAATCAGTCAACTTCAACCTCTCTAGCTTCAGCAATTAATTTACACAGTGCATCCAATTGTACTTTTACGATAAATATATATAATAAGTAATAAGTAAACATTATATACCTGTTATTTTTTGTTTATTAAAAAATAATAAACTTTGTAAAAATGATGTTGGTTTTTTTAACGCTAGTAGAAAAAAATTTGATCCTAACTCATGCGGAAAGGCACTTTCCCGCACTCGACTGCTTACCCGAACTCCGCTTCGCGTCGTTCGGGTAACGGCAGTCGCTTGCGGGAAAGTGACTCTTTCCGCACTTGTTAGGATAATAACTATTTCATTTAATATCAATTAATGAAATATGTTGCTAACCAATTAAAAACTGCAATATTTGACCCAATATATCCAAGATTTAATTGAACGGAAAAAAATCCCACCCAAGAGAGTGTCAAAAGCTAATGCGAATATTAATTTGCGAGAGACCTCGAGCCAAGTGATTTATTGGGTCTGCTCGTTTGACTTATTAAAAATTCCTTTAAAATTATCGGAGTCAGAACGGCGGCTTCTCCCTGTAATTTATCATATATATGATAATAAAAACGGTGAAACTGATGCATGAAGAAAACTATTATGAGCATAATATTCGGCCCTTCAAATTCGTTTAATGGTTTAACAAGTATTGAAGGTCTGTGGAGTGCGCCCTTACATGTTATGTATCTTTGATTGTATTGTACATTAGCCTATCGTATTATACAGGATGAGCAAACAAACTTGTAGCAAATGGAAAGCTTTTTGGCCCAGCCATATTTTATTATTGATAAGCATTAATGAATAATCTAAAACTTTTAAATAGACATTACGAGGCCCTAGGTACTTGTAGTAAATCGAAAAATTTAAAAGAACAGAAAATGACTCAAGGATAAACTGGACCTTTTTGCGCACTACTAAAAACCAAAAAAATACATTTTTCAATTTGTTGCCTCAATTCTTTTTTATTTTTTGGGTCGTAAGTTGTGAAGAAAATATCTTACAAAACTGGCTGGAAAGTCACCTAACACGCTCGTGTGATTTCCACACTCTCGTGTTAGGTGTCACTTTCCATCTTCGTTGTGTAATATACTATTACATTTATATTCTTTTAAAAAGTGGCGTTCAAAAAAGTTAGAAAAAAATGCAAATACTTTAAAAACACCTTCCAAAATATTTTTAAAAGATCGCACTGCTATGCCGAAAGAATCAAGATGTGTGATATTTCTCTAACACGCATAATATGTGTTAGATATAAGGCACAAATGAAATCATTAATGTCTACGCTTATTAACTTTAGTTAATATGTCCACTTTTTTAATGGGTTGTGCGAAAAATAATACATTAAATTAATTTTATTTTGAACTTAAGTAAGTCATTCACAAATTGGTTATAATCAGTGATGTGAGTCGGTCATATGGCCCCGTCATTTTGTGCGGTCATGACGTCATGACCGTCACGTCACATTAATAAATGACCGTGAGGTCATTTAACCTAACCTTAAATTTCATGTTTCGACGCAAGAGTAAAAATTAAGCAAGAAAAAGTCACGAGCGTCATAGAAATGAAGACATCACGCGTGCTCTGTCGCCTTTTACAATATTCCTGGCCTAATTCTAAAACGAGGCAAAAACGAAATAAGTGACGAATTTGCACATGACGCCGAAGAACATGATGAAACTTAAAGACATGCTTTTCTTTTTTAAATTTTGTAAGGACATCCTTTTTTAACTACAAAGTATTTTTTAAACTTTTAGTTTTACGACGAAGCTAAATTAAGGGTATTTTTTATAAATGACCTATATGACCGTCATATGACCGTCACATGACGGTCATTTGTCACGGATGATAGATGACCGTCATTTCACATCACTGGTTATAATGGATCGAAATAGTTTTTCATCTTTTTTGAATACCTTTTTGTAAGCGAACAAACTTAAGCATACTTTTTTCTTTTCGGCTTAAGTATATACAAATAACACAACCCCACAAAAAAAACAAAGTCATGTCCACTGGACTAGATCCCCATGTCTATATGTTTTCGAGGTCGCTGAATCCGAATCCGACATCCGTTTCACCCCATCAGGTCATTGGACACCGTAAACCACCCCCTTAATGCTCTTCTTCTTTGTTTATTCCAAAGTGAGAGGTGGGGAGGGTAGAGGTTTAACATCCGATCCGGAACGCACCCCCTGAGGGGGTGAAACCACCCTTTCAGGGGGTGAAACCAGTTTTTTTCTTTTTTCGAAGGATTTTTGTCAGAAGCACGACGGAGGAGGGGTTTGTATATACATATACATGTACAAATATGAATTTATATATACATTATATATACACATATATACAGGGTGTTGGAAAAAGGCCGGTACTCCCAAAAATTTCCCAGGGGGGATGTTTATTTAAGGCCGT
This sequence comes from Philopedon plagiatum, assembly GCA_963971165.1. Lineage (NCBI taxonomy): Eukaryota > Metazoa > Arthropoda > Insecta > Coleoptera > Curculionidae > Philopedon > Philopedon plagiatum. The sequence continues at coordinate 31,169,395 of OZ020192.1, read as the reverse complement.
CTCACTCGTTTAGCATAGGAAATTTTCCGGGGAATCGAATAACGTTTTCAAATTTGGTCCCGATAAGGGCCTGGGCCCTGTGAGGCCTAAGTTTGAGTTTTCATATGGGGACCCCCGTTTTTCGCAGATTCGGATTCAGCCGAAAATTTTGGGAGCTGTAACCATACTTATTGCTGATTGTAGCCACAAACAGCCAATCGCTATAGATAAGCATGATCGCGTGTTTAAATTGCCACGCACTGCTCACCTCCATTCTCAAATTCCTTCCATCTGACGGTTCCATGATGATGTCACAGGCCTACCAAAATGACTCTCGAAAGGCGAAGGCTAGTATTGGGCCCGATATGGCCCATAAAAATTTGAGATCCACGTATCTGAACGTAAAATTTTCGGCTGAATCCGAATCTGCAAAAAACGGGGGTCCCCATATGAAAACTCAAACTTAGGCCTCACAGGGCCCAGGCCCTTATCGGGACCAAATCTGAAAACGTTATTCGATTCCCCGGAAAATTTCCTATGCTAAACGAGTGAGACGGCCTTAACTAAACATCCCCCCTGGGAAATTTTTGGGAGTACCGGCCTTTTTCCAACACCCTGTATATATGTGTATATATAATGTATATATAAATTCATATTTGTACATGTATATGTATATACAAACCCCTCCTCCGTCGTGATTCTGATAAAAATCCTTCGAAAAAAGAAAAAAAAACTGGTTTCACCCCCTGACAGGGTGGTTTCACCCCCTCAGGGGGTGCTTTCCGGATCGGATGTTAACCCTTTACCCTCCCCACCTCTCACTTTGGAATAAGCAAAGAAGAAGAGCAGAGGACACCCGAGCCAGATGCTGAGCAACCCTAGAAATTAAGGGGGTGGTTTACGGTGTCCAATGACCTGATGGGGTGAAACGGATGTCGGATTCGGATTCAGCGACCTCGACAACATATAGACATGGGGATCTAGTCCAGTGGACATGACTTTGTTTTTTTTTTCGTGGGGTAGTGTAATTATTTATTAATAATCGTTTTCAGTTCCTTTAATAGAATTGCATTTTTGGTTTCAAATACATTTTTGAAAATAATAGAAAATAATACATGGCTGTTATACTCTATGATGGCTTTTGTTATCTACAGACTGGGGAGTGTAAAACTGCGTTTGTAATATTAATTATGATTTTCTTTGGACCAAGCAAAAAAAGTACTTTTTATACATAATTACAAACAATTGTAATTATTATGTATTCTCATACATCAGTAATCGGAAATTGATTACAATTCTTACTGGTAATCAGTAATAAGAAATGAATTACTTTTTAAACCAAGCAATTGTAATCAATCAGGAATCGATACATTTTTTGTTATAATCGTTTCAGATTTGCATGTAACTAAAAAATATTATATTAATCTTTAAGAAAATATGTCTTGAACTCAGCTCTTCGTTTTTTATTCAATAGTTCGTCCTCGTGCACCAAATAATGAAAAACTTCTCTAAGCTACATTTTTTAAATTAAAATTCAATATGTTCTCGTGCATCTACAGAAATAACATGCATTTTAATTCAAATATCTCTTTCCCAACATAGCATTGCAAACTTGCTTCACTGTTTAATAACCAGTATTTATCTTTTACTTCACCTGTAAAATAGGGGAGGCAATGTCTGTGTCGATAATATTAAATCGATATACTTGGGGTCCCTTGAGATATAGTTGGACGCGCTTCTTTGAAAAATGCACGCGTCGTTTCATACACCTCGACACTAACGAAATATGGTATGAGTATTGTCCAGACGGGGGTGAGTTCTGTTTATTACCCTCATTTGAAACTTGCATTTCCGTATACAGGGGCGTAGGTGCATACATACATTACTAAAATTGTTTGAAAGAAAATTGTCCTGTACTATCATTTTAATCATTTATGATAGTTAACAGGGGCGTATTATCCAACAAGCTTAGGAAGAAAATCAAATACAATAAATTTCCCATCCTGTAGAAAAAAATTCTTACACGTAAAATCTTCGGTTCAGTTTCAGTACCTATAAAATATTATGCCTTGTTCTAGATTTGTAGCAAAATTAACAGTTTTCTCTTTATTACTTCACGCTGTATTAAATGCAAAATTTAATTTCAACTGACAGCTGTGGGCAAAATATTTTTTCCAAAGTTACATTCCAGATTTGAAAAAATAAATTGGTATAGAAAAGTCCATTTAACTTTTTTTTATCTGAGACAGCCCACGTCAAGGCAGTAACTAAGGGGATGAACGGGGTTTAAACCCTCCCCGAAATATTTACTGGGTTTAAAGTAAACACACGACCATATTACTTTTTTTAAATATTTTTATAGGAACCTGGCAATTTTTGTTTCATCAGCGTAAATATTCTGTCAAAAACTTAAGATTGGCAACACTGGTCACTCTTATGGCGCTATCTGCCTTCGCGAATTAGAACTATATTTTGACCTGTATTTTGACCTGTTATGTTCTGGTATTATTGTTATAATTTGAGAGAGAGTTGTCAAATAAATATTATAAACGTCTCAACTTTCTTTCCCTCATAAATTAGTAATACTCCTTTAAGAATCCAAAATAGTGGCATCCCTGGTAAAATAAAACGGACCTATTAAAGGAGAAAAGAAAAATAGTGAGGAAAAGCTTAGAAAAAATTTTTGAAAAAATTAACAATTTAGGAGATCAACCAGAAGTACAAGAAGATGAGATTTTAATTCTGGATAATGATTTTTCTGGTTGGTTTGAGAGAATAATGGATCTGGATAGAAATATAGAAGAAATATATAACGAGAAACAAGAAAATAGCGAAGACTATAGAAAAGATATCGAAGAAAGCTTGAATTTTGAATCAGAGTTAAGAAAAAATAGGACAAAACTAGACATTTTGCTGAAAAAAGTGACACTACCAGTAAAATGTGAACGTAAAATGTCACGAAAAGTCAAAACAATGTCAACTTGCCAAAACCAGAAATTAATAATAATAATAATAATAATAGCTTTATTTCAAATCATGTACAATATACATAAAGGAAACGACGTCAGTCTCAACAGTTTACACTTAAACTATGGGCAGAAATCAATTATATTATATGGTTCTAAATTAATCAGCAGTTTCTTAATTTCTAGCTTAAATGTATTGTATGAATTTATCTGTTTAATATTATTTGGCAAGGCATTATATAACCTTAAACACATATAGTGTGGGCATTTTTCTGTTAGAGTTAGTCGGTGTACCGGGTATGACACATCCATTGTCCTTGTTTTGTACTCATGGGCTATAGTTAAATTAAACATTCCTTTGTGCTTAAAGAAAAACATTAAACATTCATATATATAAATCCCATACACTGTCATTATTCCTAAATTTTTAAAAACACTTCTACAACTTTCCCTGTATTCCATTTTTTTTAAAGTTCTCACTACTCGCTTTTGAGCCACAAAGATATCATGTGTCAAGTTGTGCTTTCCCCAGAAGACAATCCCATATCTCATCACGGATTCAAAATTTGTAAAATATAGCATTCTAAGAGTTTTCTCTCCCATATATTTTCCGATGACCCTTATGCTGTAGCATATTGAATTAAATTTTTTTCTCAAGGTGTCTATATGGTATGACCAATCAAAGAATTCGTTAATATAGACCCCCGAGAAATTTTACGTCATTCGAGAAATTTATTTTTGTGTTTTCTAGTTCTATAGTTGTTGGTTTTTCTATGATTGACTGTTTCGTTCTAAATAACATTATATTTGTTTTATCTTTATTTAAAATTAGTTTATTTCTTGTAAACCATTCTGTTACAGCAGCAAAAAAACGTTTAGCTTTTGTGAAAAGATCTTCCACATCCTGGCTACTTACAATAAGATTTGTATCATCTGCATATTTGACTAAATGTTCATAATTTTTAGATGTTATACACGCCAGATCATTGACAAATATTATGAAGAGAATCGGACCCAAGATACTTCCTTGTGCTATACCAATATCATTGTGCAAAATTTCAGAGCTACAGGTTTTCCCATTTTTTGTGACTATCACGGATTGTCTTCTGTTATGCACATAGGACTCTAACCATTTTTTAGCAATCCCCCTGATACCATACATTTCTAATTTTTTAATTAATATTTCCCTATCTAGACAATCATATGCTTTTGACAGATCCAAAAAAATGCCCATTGTCAGTTCCCCTTTTTCAAGATGGTCTATAATAAATTGTAAAAACTGAAAAATTGCTGTGTGTGTGGACTTTTCTTTCATGAAACCATGTTGGAATTTGCTAAAAACGTTATATTCCTTTAAGAAATTGATTATTCTCGTGCTCATGGCTAATTCGAATATTTTAGAAAAAGAGTTCAGCAAACTTATAGGTCTATAATTGTTTATATTTTCTGGGTCACCTTTTTTATACAAAGGCATGATCTTAGCTATTTTTAAGTTATCAGGAAATATGCCAAATTGAAGCGAGTTATTTATAAGGTAGCACAAGACATCCTGTAACTTAATTGCAGTTAGTTTTACAATGCTTATTGGTATATCATCAACCCCACTACTATGCTTATTTTTGATTTTCTTTGCTATTTCACAGATCTCTGTGGGCGTTACCGGTGCCAAGAACATGGAATTTTCATTCTCTTTTATATTGCAAGTAAAGGGTAGGGTAGTTGAATCGTTTAATAGGTTTGGAATTATAGATAACAAATGCTCATTATATTTTTTAGCAATGACCTCAGAATCACCCTCCAATGCAATCTCTGCATGGTTTTTACCCTTTCCACTGATTTCCTTACAGATAGTCCACACAGATTTTGATTTATTGTCGCAATTTTTAACCCTGTCCTCATAGATTTTGGAACGAGATTTAATTAACATCTGGTCATATTTTCTTTTTTCCTGATTATATAATTCTTTGTATACTTGGTTATGTCTTGATAGCGTTAGGAAAATGTCCAATCTGCGTTTGCATTCCATGAGTTCAGGGTTTTTTGCGTCGAGGTGTGATTGTTTTGTTCCAGTTAATATGAGAGGAAAATGTTGATTAAATAATAACTTAAAATTGTTCATGAAAACATTCCACTGCTTATTGACGTCACCCTCCCCCACGCTATACACCTCCAACCAGTTTTGATCTTGTAGAGAAGCTAGAAAATTATTTTTGTTTTCTTCTGAAAATACTCTTTTATACTGTGTTTCTTTCTTTTTAAGATATTCAATGCTAAAAGAAACCTTCTGTGCAGTGTGATCTGACACATGGCTTTCAAATGTCGATGCCTCTAAATAATCATAATTGGTGAATATATTTTCTATACAGCTAGCTGTATTTTTAGATATGCGCGTATTTTCAAAAATGGTTGGTTTTAAATTAAAAGAATACATTAATGAAAACAAATCATTTTTATGCTTATTTGTTTTTATCATAGTTTATGTCAAGAAATTTGACTGCAATTTAAAAAACTGGATAGCATTCTGGGGTCAGTTTAAGAAGATTCATGAAGACAAGAAGTTATGCAGTGAAGACAAGTTCCAGTATTTGGTACAATCAATGGAAGCAGGTTGGGTAAGAAGGCAGTAAGAAGAATGATTGAATCGTTTCCTCCCACAGAAAATAACTACTCAAAAGCTATTGAACACCTGAAATCAAGGTTTGCAAGAGAAGAACTCCTTATCGAGGTTTATGTAAGAGAACTGTTAAATTTAGTTTTAAGCAAGGAGTCCAAAGGTATGTCTCTCTCTATTTTATATGATAGCTTAGAAACACAGATAAGGGCGTTAGAATCATTGGGAGTTACAAGTGAAAAATATGCAGCAATGTTATTTCCTTTGATAGAATCAGCGTTGCCTTTAGAGTTACTTAAATTATGGGAACGCAAGAGAAGTTCTTTGAATATCCAAGTTGAAGCTAAATTTAATTACTTAAATTATTTGTTAGATTTTCTCAAAACCGAGGTGGAATCGGAGCAAAGAATAATTTTAGCACAGACGTTAGGAGCAAGCAGAACCAGCGCATCAGAGCAAGAGTCTAAAAACCAGGTATTGGATACTGAAACACCAGAATATACAGCTGCGGCATTATACACTAGCACGAAGCAAGGGGAATGCGATTACAACAAGACGTTTAAACATTGGGAGAGCCAAGGAATAATAGAAGAAGTAGAAGATGTAGAAAAGCACAACAATGTTCATTATCTAACCCACCATGCAGTGATCAAGGAAAAATTACATTCATAAAACTCTCCCACATGCAAGCTTTTAAATTAATTTTATGTGGATAATTATGTAACTAGCGTAAAAAGTTACGAAGAGGTAAATAAATTTAAAAATACATCTAGACTTTTACTTAGTGAAGCTAATTTTGATCTGAGAGGATGGGTGTATTCTGGATACAAAGATGAGTACACAAATGAGAGTGTGAACGCTAACCTATCTATATATTGGGATTATCTTGGGATTATGAAAATGATATTTTGTTTCGTGATACTAGTGAGATAAATGAGATTCAAAAAATTCCGAGAACTAAGAGAGGTTTATTATCCACAGCTCAAAAAGTATTTGATCCTGGAAAATCAAGAAAAAGTAGAGAAGTTACAGTGGGAGAAGTAGTACCGTAAAACGGGGCTACTTTGTGCAGGTTTTGGGGTATTTTTGATCCTAGGCGCTGTATTTATAATGGAATCGACTTGAAAAAAATCAAAGGTAGCAATACAAGTCATACCTATAACCTGTCATAAAATGGGTTTTCTACGATAAACCGTTTTCGAGAAAAAAAATAACAAATTGGGTACCAAAGTAGCCCCGTATGTGGGGTTACATTGGCACCCAAACAGAAAAGTGAAAAAAAGTAATGTAAACCCATCGTGGGGTTACTTTGGCACCACTTTAACGACTTTTTTTAATGTTTCCGCGCGCCCAACAGAAGCACGTGCACTCGTGCACGCTTAATATTAGATGCCAATCGAATGCTAATGTTATTTCTGGTAATAAATTTTTCAATGAAGTCCGGTCCTGGCCTCTTGTTGGGCCATTCAGGAACGTTTCTGCCTTGTTTTGTTAAATATTTTTGTACAATATCTCTGGTGTGACTAACAGTATCGGGAAAACCCCAATTTGCTACCCGGTTGATGGTCTCCGATATTAGGGTCTCCTCCTGTTGGGTAAGAACGGTGGGGTGACCTACATGTCCCTCATGCCTCTCAAATAGCCTATTTTGAAGAGTTCCCCTAGGTATTTTCCAGCGTTGGGAGGCTTGTACCTGTGACATCCTCCCCACTCTAATAGCTTGCACTGCATCAGCTAAATCTTGTTCCGTATAGTTTTTATGGGGCATTGATCCAGCCAACCGCGTGTAATTTCGCACCATATTTTGCGCGGTGACGTGTAGTGTCCCATCTAAACAACTCTCGGCGACTGAATATTAAAACTAGCCGAAATAGCCTAAGGGTACGGCCAAATCAGCGACTTTGTCGCTGCGACGAAAACGCTGCGACTCAGTCGCAGCTGGACAACAAATGTAACTAAACAGGCCTGGCCAAATCTAGCGTTTCATGTGCACCGACAGCAGCACTGTCGCGAACGAGAGCGACTTTCTGCGGCGGCGACAAAAACGCTCTCCGTTGTTTTTAATGCAAGTGGCCAGATTAGCGTCGGGCTACACATTGCTACCTGCTCAGATAGTCAAGTAATGGATTGAATTTCAAGCAGTAAAGATCTTTGACACAGAACAGTTTATTTCCGAAATCGAATCACGGCCTGCATTATATGATTTACAAGTCAGTGACTATTCAAACAGAGATGTAAAAATGAAGTTATGGCTAGAAGTAGCCAATAAAGTACTTCCATGATTTGGATTTGGTTTCTTTCTCTTCATATGTATAGGATGAACTGCAAATCTTTTATTTTTCAATTTCTTTCGCCTGAGATATCTAGAAACTGCAGTCGCTAACAATGCCTCTTCTTCCGCGTCCTTTGTAAAACAAACTGAAAGTCGTTTGATTTGGCCAGACTTAAATATTCCTGCGACATAAAAATTTGTCGCAGCGTTTTCGTCGCAGCGACAAAGTCGCTGATTTGGCCGTACCCTAATAAAGGCAAAGGCGCGCGAGTGCTGCCAAAGATACCCCGCGTGCCAAAGTAGCCCCGTTTTACGGTACTCATTGGTTCAGAAAACACGAAACGAAGCTATTGGCCCGTAGGAAGAGTAATAGAGGTGTGCGCGGGAAAAGATGGAATCAATAGAGTGGCCAAATTAAAAACAAAACATGGAGTACAGGTGAGACCTCTCCAAAGACTGTTTCCCTTGGAAGTTTCCGATGAAGTTTCAGTGGAAAATTATATCGAACCAGAAAAAGCTACAGTTAAAGTTTCCAATAAAGTTTCAGTGGAAAATGATATCGAACTAGAAAAGGCAACAGTTGAAGACTCGACGCGAAGATCAAGATACGGACGTTTGTTGAGAAAACCACATCGATATTGAATTCCGGTTCGCGTTGGGAGGATGTTAGAATTATATTTTGACCTGTATTTTGACCTGTTATGTTCTGGTATTATTGTTATAATTTGAGAGAGTTGTCAAATAAATATTATAAACGTCTCAACTTTCTTTCCCTCATAAATTAGTAATACTCCTTTAAGAATCCAAAACTGAGTGACAACGAGACCATGCAGATATTTCGCAAATCGATGTACAGAGCGTTTTCAATTTTAACTTGTTATTTTTTGATGAATACGTGTTACCTACTTATGTATTAATTGCTTACAAAACCTAACAATCTACCCAGTAATATTTAGTGGGTGATTTAAAAATATAAGGCATTGACAGAAATGGTTCTGCCCCCAGTCAAAGCTGTCAGGTTAGCTAAGGCTTGATTAAAATGCTTTGAGAAACTGGCTACCAATTTTTTTGACGGGGAGGGGGGAAATGAAGAATGAACGGACACAACCCTCCCTCAAATTTCTCGCTGGCTACGGCCTTGGCCCACGTAGATTTCAAGCCTAAGTACTAACGTACCGTGAGCGTCTGAAGGAAAGGGAATGTAATCTATTGACACGGGATTTAAATGACTGGAGGTTGGAAGGGGAAGGAAAAACATCTGCGGGCAGTCCGTTTCATGAATGAGCGAGAGAAGTGGGGCGTTCTAGGCTCTTGTAGCAAAGGGATGCACTTCTTGTTGCTCTGTTAGCAACAGTCAAGGGAGTAATTATAGCAGCTGGTTCTTCCGTGGAAGTATCGGTAGAAAAGGGATAAATCCCCAACAGCGCGGCGATGAGCGAGAGAAAGGAATTTTAGTGTGAGGACTGGGTCATTGATGCGTCGAATGACTGGCTCTGTTTTGGATAGAATTAAGGATGTTAAGTGTCGAAGGTGATGCTTCTCGCCAGACGTGAGAACAGCGCTCTAGGTTAGGTCTTATTTGGGAACCATAGAGAGTGTGTAAGTTGGAAGGGGAGAATTATTTTCTGATTCGAAAGAGAAACCCAAGCTCTTTAGCTGCTGATGTGGCTACTGAAGTAATGTGCTTGTGCCATCTGAGATCGCGTTTGAAAGCGATCCCAACAAAATCGAACGTTTCACTGTTCTGTAGGGCTTGGTTATTTATGTGGATGGGGTAAGTGTTTCCGGATTTTTTGCGTGACAGGGAGCAAGCCTGAGTCTGAACAAGGTTCTTGGCACCCCAGTCTAGGATTAATTGAAGATTTTAAGAAAGGAGCAGGTGCATAGATCTGCGTCTATTATCCAGCTCTTGATTCGAGACTTATCTGGAAAAATGAATGTTGGCGTGAAGAGTACTATGGTCAGCGTAACTGTGGATGGGATTGGTACTTCATAAATTGTATGGATGGTGTGGATGGAAATTGTAACATACTGATGCAAAATATAACTACTGATTAAGAATTACTTGGTTTTACATACAAGGTATAATGCGTACCTGGTTTTGCGAACGAAAAAGCCTACGTTCCAGTGGGATCAAACAGATTTAATTTCTCACCCTGTATAAAAATCTAGAAGTTTATTTTCCATTTTGAGCTAATGTTCTAAAGTTATTGCAAAAGTCAACACATATGTTTTTACTTCTTCGCATTGTATTTTATGAAAAATCTTAACTGTAACTGAAAAATTTGGGTTTTCGAATTTTTCGAATTAGAGGAGCAATAAAAAAATACTATTTATTATATCAGTGGTTAAAGTATTAGCTATATATAAAAGAAGAAACTGACTGACTGATTGACTGACATATCACGGCACTGGGTCTAGAAACTTGAAATTTTGCACAGCGGTTTCTTATATGACGTAGGCATCTACGTGAAAGGGATTTTCAAAATTCAACCCCTAAGGGAGTAAAATAGGGGCCAAACTTTGTATGGAGAGAAAATATTATATGGTCCTATTAGGTAAGTCAAAACTTCATGGAAGTGCTCTTAAAAATAAAAGCTTAAACACGTGTTTTACAGTTTTTAATAAATCAATAACCGCTAAGGGGGTGAAATGGGGGTTCAAATTTTGTAATGGAGTAAAATTGTTATATGGTTCTATTACCTTGAAACTACGTGGAAGTATACCAAATGGAACACGCGGATGAAGTCGCGGGCGGAAGCTTGTCCAAAATATAATTTTTCTACTCCTGTTATAGAAAATTGACATTTCACACATTGATTTCTAGATTTCTAGTGATTTTAAGTGATCTATTACAACAGTGCTATGCCGGATACCATTTTAAAACTTGCAGACGAATATCAAATCTGTACACGCGATCTATTAAAATAGTATTAAAGTAATTGAACAGACAAAACAAGTGCAAAACAAATTTGTTCATATCTTCAGTAGAACTTCTGTTAGTTTCTTCCAAAATTCGTGAAAACTTTCAAGCTGGAGCAAACTGTAGGTACCTATATACTTATAATTTGTGTTAAAATTAGTCCAAAATTGCTATTGTAGTAAAAAGGCATGCAGTGTGCAAAATAATTAACATTAATGTAAGTGTATAGTATAGGTTATGTTCGATATTTATCGTGCTTTCTCTCTTCGATTGTATGAAATCAGAAACATGAGTGTAAAACGTTACGGCAGACATGGGCTGAGGCCAACTTGAATCCGCTCGATCCGCTTGATGGGGAAAGTGACCAGATTCTAGTGCCTAAATGACGAGCTATATAAAAAAGTTCTGAAAAGCATCCTTTGTGGCGACCGTCTTGCAAGCGCTTCTCTGGAAAAATTTGCAACCTTTTTTGTAAATGTTTTCCGGAACTCACCTGTCGCAATTTTTTAATACAATGCTGTTCAAAATGACGAACATTTCGTTGGACAAGCATGATTGACGGACATTTTGACGCACACATTTTAATGACGGACAACGAGTTCGAATGACGGACCGTCCGTCGTAATGACTGACGTCTGTCTGGTCACTTAATTTACGATACTAAATTATAGAATAATAATGTTTAATTAAAAATATCGACTTGACCTATTAGGAACGATGAAAAGGAAAGAATATTATTTTTTTATAATCAGTTTTATACGTAGGGTTTAACCTTGATTCATTATATCAAAGTTAGCTGAATTAAGTAAATCTGGCAGGCTTCCAAAAGGAACTTTCATCAGCAAATGGGGATTCCCGTTTTATTTTATGAGATATTCAGTGGCGTAACACATTATCAAACATTCATATGCCACTTAAGGACCCTACCAGCTAATTGGCACAAAGTTAAAAAACTTGAATTGACTTCTCCTTAACCATTGTATACCAAAAATGACGATTTTTGCACGAAAACTGAATATATATTTTTGAGCATGCGAATTAAGTTGGTATTCGAATTCATTCGTATGCCGTGGTATCCATTTGAATTTCGAATTTCGTGTGCGGATCGTGTGTAAAACTGTCAAACAATTAGTAAAATGGCCAGTTCAAATGATTTAATTTATTTAAATTTATTAAAGCGCTATAGATGTTTTTCGTAAAACCTGTGATAAAATTAATTTGGCAAAATTTCGCATTTCAGTATAAAAAATTGAATCGAAATGCGCGAAAATCTAATATGAAATTATGGATTGTATGGGATATTTGGGTGGAACATCAAGGAAATATCGATTGACAGTAAGCATACATAACTATGCATAGCTTAAGTAAAACATGTATATTTATTTAAATAAAAATAATTTATGTTTACTTTACTACTATTTTTAGGAATATATCTTTTTCCTTTTCAGTATAATTGCAGGATCTGTCCCTTTTCCATAAATTCATCTAGGAACGCACGATTACACTTTAAAACAAGCACAAGTCAGGTTAGGTACAACTTTTTACGCTTGGCGCTCGAATCCCAAATTAAATTTTATTTCTACAACCCGCTGTTAGTGTTTATCGTACAAGAGCTATCCTATATATGCAGTTTAGTTCAAATCTTTTCCGGAACAGGACGGATAATGAGCTGAAATACTTTATTCGATCATAACTGCAGTCGCAACCGTGCACATCGTGATTTTGAAGAGGATAAAGCTGCATCTGATCGGTTCTATCCACTTGAAATTGACGATATAATGTACATATACAGGAAAGTAGACTTGTGTAAAGTTAGCACCGCTTTTTTTAAAAACCAAACTTTTTCGAGAGTTCCCGGTAGAATTCACATAGTTCTAGAGTTCCAGGTGAATAACTGCAAGAGAAGAGTTCCGCAGATTTAGGCTCAGAACTTGAAAAAAACATTCCAAGGCGCTAACTTCATGCGGCGCCGTTTTCTTTTTTGAAAAAAAGAGTTCTGATCAGCTTGATCGATAGAAACAAAAGAGTTCTAGAGCTCGTGATGGTTTTTAGCAATAGTTCCGGCGATTTTGCGAAGTTCTGCAAAAAAAACTTTTTGCACATAGGTATCACCGAAAATTGACAAAAATCAGTTTTCCCAAGTACTGATCGGAGATCTGAGTATAGCACCGAAGGAGATCTACAAGACTACTCAGTCAGAACTCTGTTAAAAAAATTATTTCAATTTAAATTTCAATTTATTCATCATAAAAATTTACAATACAATTATGAATTCATAAGACTAGTCGGACATAATTACAATTACAAATTAAGTGACTTACGTGGCTAGTACACGGTTGTAATCCAAAAACTCCTGAACCGAATAAAATGCATGATCACATAAGAATTTCTGAGATTCTTTTATACTATCTGATCTGAAGCGGTGGGAGGGTGAGCCGAAGCTCTACGGCACTTAGGCCTCATTAAACCCATTGTGCATCCTCCCGAAACAGGAGACTTCCTCTCAGCGCATCAACCAGCCTACTGATTTAAAGTAGTTGATGACGTCACCGGAAGGTGCCTCTCTTTCTCTTATACTAATATTTTTATATTATTTCACCCACTATGGTTTTCATTTTGTTCAGACATTTCACACCCATATGTGTATGATGGCGAACTCTGACCAACACCCAGCCTGGAGTATGGCACACGGAGATCCTGGGCCTTCCTTGTGTATAGTATCAGAGACTATAAAGAATATAGGCAAATTCTCGAATACACCGTAATGGGACCGAAAGCGGCTCTCCTTTGAAATATTTGGGTGGGTTTACTCGTTTATGGTTTAGGAATTTGTTTGTTCACCATTATATATAAATATAGAACATATATATTTAATGGTGGACAAACAAATTGTTAAGCCATAAACTAGTAAACCTCCAAAATGCCTCAAGGGAGACCCGCTTTTTGTTCCATATTTATTACACGACGGTGTTCGTCTATGTATTTTTAGGCTATGGTAGTATGCACGAGTGTCACAATACAAATACGATTAAGGGGTTGCTTATTGCTATTTACATGGTTAATCAAATGAAAGATATAACAACATGGCAGCGCCAAAACGCCATATTTCTTAAAAATATTTGTACACTGGGTACCTAAATGGTACATTTTCAATGTATCTTATTACTTTTATTGTAGTACAAATGCTTTGTTAAAATGAGGTGAGTGCCCCAGACAATTGCAATTGTTTCTGACTCGGTAGTCTTGTATAATTCTTTTGACGCTACTCAGATCTCCGATCAGATGTCTAGAGAACTCATTTTTGTCAATTTTCGGTGATATGTGCAAAAATAACTATTTTTTTTCTATCGATTAAGCCGGTCAGAACTCTTTTAAAACAAATGTTTTTAATTCGAATGTTTTTTTGCAATTTCTGCGCCTAATTCTGCGGATCTCTTGCAATTATCCATCTAGAACTCCAGAACTATGTGAATTCTACCGGGAGACTGAGCATTTACAAATCTGTACTAACTGACTTTTGGATAAAATATTCGATAGCTGATTTTTCACAGGTGATAAACTAAAAAATTGTTGTGCAGCCATGGTTTTTATCATAAGTGTCTATTTGTAGTGGTTACCGCTAGATAAGGACTCATATTTTAATAGATAACAAGGGGGCTCATTAACAAACCTATCTTATATTGGTTTACTTTTCTCTATTTATTGTATCATAAAACACTACTGGTCAATAAGTCGCCTTTTACTACTACCACTACGTTTCTTTTAATATGACGCTAGAAGTTAACAAATAATATGTGATTTTCCGGGTTCGTTAACAGACAAAAACAACAGCAAATAAATAGGTTTAGGTTCTTGCATCATTCTCTGATGGAACAAATATGCTTTTCAATTATTCCATTGTCATCAAATTTTGCTCCTCAATAAATTAAAATAAACAAGATTTAATTATACCAACATATTCTAGGTAAAATCTCTAAATTAAACCTCTATTGTTACTGAACATCAATACGAACTTTTAAGAATTAATTGATCTAATAAAACCTAATTTATTTTTATTGGAATACAGCCAAGTAAACTAGCTGCTGATTTTAATTATTTTGAAGACAAGGTTGGTCAAAAAGCATATATAAATACAGGGTGGCAAAAAAATATTCACAACAATCAGCACTGTTATTTCTTCAGGATAATGACACAGCACACGAGCATCAGTTTTCTAGTGCTTAAATCTTCGAAAAATTTAGAAATTGGAAACTTTAATGTCATTCCTTAGGGACCAAGTATTTGCATTTTTTAAACTTTTCAGCATTTTTTTCAGTAAAAACAATACGATTATGTAAAAATGCGTTGCTATTTTAAAAAGTAGATGTAGTTTATGAAAAAAATAGCATACATTTCGGAATAGTCCGTTAATAACCTTCTGCCACTAGAAAAGGAAAAGATAATAGCGAGATATTTTACATAATCACGCATTTTTCTAATTGCCCTTGGCAATGGCGGGCAATGTAAAAATAAATATAGCTTTGTTGAACAATATCCGCTCTTAGTAACAACGTTTCACAGGTTCTTTTCATCTTTATTGAAAAAAATTTAAAAAACATCATCATTGTTACACGCTAAATATCTTGCTTAAGGACTTATATTGTTATGTGACTTTTAATTA
Source organism: Philopedon plagiatum (assembly GCA_963971165.1). Taxonomy (NCBI): domain Eukaryota; kingdom Metazoa; phylum Arthropoda; class Insecta; order Coleoptera; family Curculionidae; genus Philopedon; species Philopedon plagiatum. The sequence goes on along the minus strand of OZ020192.1, from coordinate 31,153,984 downwards.
TAAAAAATATCGGTCAAGTGTACGCTATCCTTGCACATTTAGTGTTCCGTGTCATCAGCCCCCCCACTTAACTTGAGCAAACCTCGGTCGCTCGATCTCCGCGCATACGCCGTCGCGCCGTCCGCGTCGGTGATTCGAGTGTTTCGACTGAGCCAAATAAAAATTTTGAAGAACGTGTAAGAACAAAAGTTGTCCCCTACATCGTGAAAAGTATTTTTTGTCCAAAAACTTTTTGTCTAAAACCAATGGTTCAGCAGTTATAAGGCAATAAACAATTACATTGTTTGGGTTTGCTACATCAATATATATTCTTGAATTCGTGCTTCAATAAGCTTTCATTTGACACCCTACACGATGCCTTTGAAAAACATTTTTTTCCATTTCCCTATTTACCCCCTGAAATTAACCCCCAGAATCAAAATTCAACTTCGCATAATTTACGTCTATAATTGGGCCACAACACTCGATCTCTGTGCTAAATTTCAAATTTTTACGTCGAATAGTTTCAGAGAAAATCGCCAGTGACAGGCGGACGGACGGACGAACGGACACCGAATAGATTCCATAAGTGTTCCGTTTCATGGAACACTAAAAGGAAAAATTCGTTTAAGTGTGGAAAGAATATGTTTTCTGACACAATACATACATAAATTGCTTAGAGATTTTTTTTTAATATCTGGGAAAATCAAAATTTATATAACAAATTGATTTGCATGAGCTATAGTAACAAGATAAATTAAATCTTTTAAAACATAATATAATAAGAGGAAGTCATTTATAAAATGATCTAAATATTCACTTACATTCCACCCTGCTGACAATATTATTTCGGCATATTTAGGCAGCTCAAGAGCAGAACTTATTTTAGACAAAAAAATGATCTTACAATATATTCTAATTTTCTTTCTTATTAGTAATGTTTGCGTAAAAGATATATTTTAACTTAGATTAACGGCAAAAAATCAAATGCAAATTTAAAAAAATACCTGCACAAACGACCATAACGAAATAATGGCAATAGCAATAGTGATTGTCATAGAGAAATCGGAAAATTGAAGAACGATAGAAATATGAAAAAAGCACTTAATTAATCACTGTAAGTATATACTTTACCCGAAAATAAATTTGAAATAAAATAATGTCACAGTTTTTTTTCTTGGTTTGTGTATTAAGAAACTCAAAAACATGTATTAGTTAGGGTTAATTCCTAAGATTCAAAAACACCAAAATCTCAAATTGGACAAAATTAGCACGTTTTTTCCGTTGGACGGCTGTATGGACCTCTAAAAATTACTATGTGTGTACATTTTGAAACACAGAAAAAAAGATGTTTACATGGTTTTGAGAATACATACATATTAGCATAACTGTGTTTATGTTGGTTAATTCATTAAAAAAATTTATCCCAAATGCCATATTGATTCGCTTTTCTTCGACTTCGTAATTCTGATCAATCAGAAGTAAGAATTTTGTCTAAAAAATGACTTGGTAAGCGAAAAAAATTGTTTGACAGCTCGTGTCAGCAAATTATTTGATTTTTTGTCCTCGGCAAAATTTGACAAGTACATGTCAATAAAATTACAGAAAAGTCATGTTACCTGAGAAAAAAATTTGCGGTGTGCTATTATTTAGAAAATAGTCTTATCAAATACCTGTCGTGCATCTAATTTGTTCTGTGAGAAAAATAAACAATAGGAAGTGACTCCGCAGAGCCGGCGCCGGTTCCCAAAATGTTGATGCATGGATACCGGCGCCGGCACCCGGGTACAAAATTTCTCGGGTGCCGGCGCCGGTTCAGATACGGCCAAAACCACGATACACTTACAACGGTATGCTACGTTGTGACGTCACTTCGAGAAAAAATCTTAAATTGACTAGGCGCTTACCTGAGCAAATGAAATATGACAATGATATTTTAATAAACGTCAACTCAACACAGTACCCAACAATAAACTGACCTGTTCTTATGTACAAAGGGTGCAAGCGGGCCAAAACGGAATGCCGGCAGTTCTAACCTAAAATAAGTATAGTTACGTATTTTAAATGATATGTAAACATTGTGTTGTTGTAATTTTGCGTAAAAACTATAAAATATGAGTGTGTAATAAATTGTCTTCATATGAAAATTTTAATTGTGTTTTGGTGGAATACAAGAGAGCTACAAATAATGAGTTTTGGTTGCGCGATAGCAGAACAAATGACAATCACAGACAACGAAATCCTAATAGCGTGGATATTAATCCGGCTCTGAAATACTATTATCTGCGGTTAGCCTGTGAAAGGTGGAAGACCATTCAAGACAAAAAATAAAAAGTCAACAAGGAAGTGTTCCACTTGTAAGAAAGGCTGCCAGGCTGGCATTTTCTTGAAAGTGAGTGTAAACAATTTTTATTCATCCTGGGGATTGAACAAAATCACAATCATATACTTCATCCAAAGCTTATTTCAATTTTCTAGCAAAACAGAGACACAGAGTTACAGATCCATATGCTCTGCTAGTTATTTCTACCTCAAAAAATGGCAACATGTCTATGGAAGAAAAGAATTCCAATGAAATTGATATCAGACAAATTGAACACTCTTAGTGAAGGTATGAAAAGTTTGATTACAATACATATGTGCGAACCACGATCAAAAGTTTCAATTTAAAATAACTTAAACATTTTCTTCAGTGGAACGTCTAAGTTCAGAAATGGGAAAAAAGTAAAAAAGGTATAAAGAACAGCCTAAGTTTGAATTACGAGACATACAGACACCAGGAAAGGTCAAAAAACGTGGACGTCCGAAGAGACTTGGAAATACAGTAATAAGGTTGAATTGCAAAAGGACTAAGAAAGCAAAGACTTAATTTTAGGAATAGTTTGATGTTTATTTTTCTTATTACTACTCTTAAATTCGCAGAATAATAACAATTGCTATATTTTTGTAGGAAGATTTAAGTTTCGTTAAAGTTTACACTATAATAAATTATTATTTTTTGATTGAATTAAGGTATTTTGATTCTCATCGTATTTTGACACTAATTTTCTAATGCTGCCGGCTCCCAGCTCGGCTGACGGCGCCGGCATCCATGATGGCTGCCGGCGCCGGCTGCGGAGTCACTTCCCCGGCACCCAGCTCGGCTGCCGGCACCGGCATCCATGACGGATGCCGGCGCCGGCTGCGGAGTCACTTCCTAAACAATAACGCTACGCTGTATCTAAATAAATAATGCTTGAAGCCAAAAAACAAAAAAAAATACGCTCCTGAGCAATCTTTTTATCAAACTGCGTAAGTGCTAGTGGTTATTGTTATTAATATCCGAGTCATAGATGAGGATTTTTGCCACCTGCACCAAAAATGAATTAGCAACTCATTTTTTCGAATTTTTTCGGAAACAAAAGTCTGTGACAAATAGATGAGTCAAAAATAAGATGGGTTTGCCATATGCCATATGTACATAAATATTAAAAGGAAATAATAAATTGTGAAATATCCTTTACTATTTTGCACCTCGTGGGAAGTCAAATAAATAATAAACTTGGCAACACAATCAATATAAAGCGCCTAGATATTTAAAATATTATTTTTTAAATTTATGACCCAGAATTGCCGCTTCCAAAAACTGTAATAATCTACGTGCTTTTTGAGCTGGTCTCTCACGACGTCATAACTCATTCGATTCAGCGTCGCGCAATATCGTTTCCCACTCACAAAAAAACTGAATAAGTTGAAAATGAAGATATTGAAATAATTCTTTTACCATTTTTAAAGCTATTCTTTCTATTATTGTGGGATGCTAACAGTACTAGTATTTTAGTCAACTGGTAAGTTTCTAATTAAGAATGAATAAAAGCTCGGCCTAAAAATTAAATTTATGCTGACTTCACTCTTTCTAAAACCGCTCTAATTCGGCAATGCATATAATATATACAACATCGCATTTTTTATCACTATTTAAGAGATTTTAAAATTATGAATAAAAAATGTGCAGTAACATTTTTTTAGTCAAGTAGCTGTTTTTGAGAAATCGATCGAAAAAAATTAAAATAATCCTCAAGTAGTATCAAAATATTTATTTTATTTGAGGGTCAACAAAGCACAAATTTTAGTTATTACAAAATTGAAGAATGATAATAATAAACAAAATTTAAAAAACCTAATAACTTTTCTTCAATAAATCCTCAAATTGATACCCTTTTTTCAGTATACATTAGAAAACCCGTATTATTGTAAACATTTTGCAATATATCGGGTGTGTGATATTATTTAAATCACAGATGAACGATTCCGGTTACGTTAGATATAGGCAACTCAATATACACTTGAGGCCATGTTTCGAATTACGAATTGAGATCGAAGCAGCTGTATCATCTACATTAGAAAACCCGTATTATTGTAAATATTTTGCAATATATCGGGGGTGTGATATTATTTGAATTTTTCTTAACCGATTCCTCAAAAAAGGCTACTCGAATAAAAAAATGTTACTGCACATTTATGCCAGATTTTAAAACACTTACACTGTATAAATTAGATGTTTATGGCGGTTGTTCTTAACCATCCATTTTCGATTTTATTAAAATCGAAACTTGCAAAACGTGATCCTATTGATTGTGACGTCCAGTAGCGTACCCAGAATTTTGTCTTGCTGAATGATGCAATTGATTTTTTCAATTAGTAGTACACTTTTTTAATTTTTAGGGTATTAGAAATCCCAATGTTTAATGAAAACAATAACACACAAATTACATTATAATTATTATAAAACGAACTCTTCGCAAACAACAAATATTTTCTATTTAAATCACAGATGAACGATTCCGGTTACGTTATATATAGGCAACTCAATATACACTTGAGGCCATGTTTCGAATTACGAATTGAGATCGAAGCAGCTGTATCATCTACATTAGAAAACCCGTATTATTGTAAATATTTTGCAATATATCGGGGGTGTGATATTATTTGAATTTTTCTTAACCGATTCCTTAAAAAAGGCTACTCGAATAAAAAATGTTACTGCACATTTATGCCAGATTTTAAAACACTTACACTGTATAAATTAGATGTTTATGGCGGTTGTTTTTAACCATCCATTTTCGATTTTATTAAAATCGAAACTTGCAAAACGTGATCCTATTGATTGTGACGTCCAGTAGCGTACCCAGAATTTTGTCTTGCTGAATGATGCAATTGATTTTTTCAATTAGTAGTACACTTTTTTAATTTTTAGGGTATTAGAAATCCCAATGTTTAATGAAAACAATAACACACAAATTACATTATAATTATTATAAAACGAACTCTTCGCAAACAACAAATATTTTCTATTTAAATCACAGATGAACGATTCCGGTTACGTTATATATAGGCAACTCAATATACACTTGAGGCCATGTTTCGAATTACGAATTGAGATCGAAGCAGCTGTATCATCTACATTAGAAAACCCGTATTATTGTAAATATTTTGCAATATATCGGGGGTGTGATATTATTTGAATTTTTCTTAACCGATTCCTTAAAAAAGGCTACTCGAATAAAAAATGTTACTGCACATTTATGCCAGATTTTAAAACACTTACACTGTATAAATTAGATGTTTATGGCGGTTGTTTTTAACCATCCATTTTCGATTTTATTAAAATCGAAACTTGCAAAACGTGATCCTATTGATTGTGACGTCCAGTAGCGTACCCAGAATTTTGTCTTGCTGAATGATGCAATTGATTTTTTCAATTAGTAGTACACTTTTTTAATTTTTAGGGTATTAGAAATCCCAATGTTTAATGAAAACAATAACACACAAATTACATTATAATTATTATAAAACGAACTCTTCGCAAACAACAAATATTTTCTATTTAAATCACAGATGAACGATTCCGGTTACGTTAGATATAGGCAACTCAATATACACTTGAGGCCATGTTTCGAATTACGAATTGAGATCGAAGCAGCTGTATCATCTACATTAGAAAACCCGTATTATTGTAAATATTTTGCAATATATCGGGGGTGTGATATTATTTGAATTTTTCTTAACCGATTCCTTAAAAAAGGCTACTCGAATAAAAAAATGTTACTGCACATTTATGCCAGATTTTAAAACACTTACACTGTATAAATTAGATGTTTATGGCGGTTGTTCTTAACCATCCATTTTCGATTTTATTAAAATCGAAACTTGCAAAACGTGATCCTATTGATTGTGACGTCCAGTAGCGTACCCAGAATTTTGTCTTGCTGAATGATGCAATTGATTTTTTCAATTAGTAGTACACTTTTTTAATTTTTAGGGTATTAGAAATCCCAATGTTTAATGAAAACAATAACACACAAATTACATTATAATTATTATAAAACGAACTCTTCGCAAACAACAAATATTTTCTATTTAAATCACAGATGAACGATTCCGGTTACGTTAGATATAGGCAACTCAATATACACTTGAGGCCATGTTTCGAATTACGAATTGAGATCGAAGCAGCTGTATCATCTACATTAGAAAACCCGTATTATTGTAAATATTTTGCAATATATCGGGGGTGTGATATTATTTGAATTTTTCTTAACCGATTCCTTAAAAAAGGCTACTCGAATAAAAAAATGTTACTGCACATTTATGCCAGATTTTAAAACACTTACACTGTATAAATTAGATGTTTATGGCGGTTGTTTTTAACCATCCATTTTCGATTTTATTAAAATCGAAACTTGCAAAACGTGATCCTATTGATTGTGACGTCCAGTAGCGTACCCAGAATTTTGTCTTGCTGAATGATGCAATTGATTTTTTCAATTAGTAGTACACTTTTTTAATTTTTAGGGTATTAGAAATCCCAATGTTTAATGAAAATAATAACACACAAATTACATTATAATTATTATAAAACGAACTCTTCGCAAACAACAAATATTTTCTATTTAAATCACAGATGAACGATTCCGGTTACGTTAGTTATAGGCAACTCAATATACACTTGAGGCCATGTTTCCTATTTTTTGACATAGACGGGACTAATTGTTTTAAGCCATACGATGGATCACCTGGCTGTTAAAAATTCCGAGCAGAAAGGTAAAATGGATTGAATTTTAAACGTTTTAAATTGGAAGAAATTAGGCCGAAAAGCAAAAAAAGTGTTAGTTAAATTATACCAGTTAGTTTCTTTAAAATAACATTTTTGGGTTTGTAATGTCAATGACTTGCTTGGACAATTTATGCAATAAAAGAAAATACATGCATATTACTGGTTTGGGTTTGTTCATCAAAATTTTTTTAAGTAGTAATCACTGGTCATTATTCGAACCACTGGTTTTATATTCTGGAATTCACCATGGCCCGGCTACTTTGACACCGTGCTACAGATCCCCTTCTAATTTTCAAAGGCCGCTCTGTACATTTTAAATGAAAGTGAAAATGAGTTAGAAATATAATTCCTTGCCACCAATAATATTTGCGTGTTTATCGAAACAAAAATAAACACCTCTGCCTCCCAAGGAGACTTCAAATATCCCCTATTTTATCAATAAACACTTTTAGTGTTTGTTTCTTTGTTCGTTTGATTTAAACTCCATAAGCATTAAGCACACTATTAAGTGCCTGGTTAAGTGGCTTCAAAATCGTTTTAAAAATAGGAAACTTGATTAAACATTTGGACTGAAAATATACATTTGCGCATATTGTTTCTGTGTGTGTTGTCGTTTCTAGTGCTGGAAAACCTAAAATAATAGGTACTTAATGCAGAAAGAAACGGAAATTTTTTGTAATTTTTAATTCGTTTAAGTACAAATGTTCAGAAAGTACAATACAATTATTTTATGACCTAATAAATCATAATTCCGTAATAGAAAGAGCAAATCAAAAAAAAAATGTACGTAGTTTTTTACATACATAGATTTGAATTTTACAAACAAAAATACATCATCCCATTTAAAATCCCAAAGTTACCCCCACCTCTCAAAATAGAGAGAGGTGGTAGATGTCAAAAATATGTTTAAATATGTTCCCCCTATCCCCATTTACTCACTAAAATTTTATGAAAATATTTTAAACCGTTTTAGAGATATCGCCTTGTAACACTTCAAAACAGTCACCCTGGATAGTTTTGTAGGATTCATTGTGAGGTGAAATGTTTTAGGAAGAACAATCTGAGCGCCTGAGGGACTATTAATGAAGGTGAAGGCAGTGTAGTGATATATTACAAAATCGCAATAAAAGGATATTTAGCTGTATAGAAACTGCCGCGGGCAATAGATATGCTATGACTTAGAGATTTAAAACAAGACTTTCGAAAGTTTTAAAGATTGTACACGTCGCACAGTGTTTCGTCTATAATACACCAGCTGGACATAACACCAAATTGAAAAAGTTTAAAAATGCACTAAAATATAACGTAAAATAAATGATTATTTATTTAGCCACTATTAGTTACCCCTTAAATACACGAAAACCATGTCGAAAGTCGCATAAAAAGTAATAAGCTATTGACGACTTATTCAGTACGTCTTTGTTGTAGTTTATCTCTTAAGCTTGATGAAAATTTTTTTTGTGTATTTATTACAATGTCTTCGGGTAACACAGGTATACATTTAATTTCAGTTTTAGAATACATCATGTGACTTCCAAAATATTTGGTAAGAGGGATGAAATAATAATGAATATTTACTGTTTGTAAATAAAAAGTTGTGCAGTCAGGTGCTATCGGGTTACGATTTAGTCTTAATTATTTAGTTCAAGTATTCTATTTTTGTTTACTTTAAGACTTATTGTGCGAAAACGTGCGATCTAAGATACATAATTTTTTTTCAGTCACCTCCTAATATTCCCAGGATACAACTTTTTGATCAGTGGAAGAAAATGCCACAAAAAAACGCGTTTAGGTATTAATTAACATAATACTAAGCCATTATTCTGTAATTAGTGAAAATAGTAGCTTAAGTGTACTTTAAAAAACTTCTGTTAAAATACCAAGTGTATAAAGTGTAAATTTACATACACGTTCAAATAACTCTGTTTTATGTAGTTAGATCTTACTATTAGTTTATTTATCTATAAAATACTTAATAAGCTTTATAACATATAACTGCTGTTATTGCGAAAGAATACTCTGTACAAATTTTATTATATAGGGTGAGATTTTGAAAATGTTACAAAGCGATTTCTCGAAAACGGTTGAAAAGATTTTCGTGAAATTTTGTTTAGTTATTAGGGAGATGGGGGGACATATTTTTGACATTTACCCCATCTCTCTATTTTGAGGGGTGGAGGATAACTTTGGAATTTTAAATGGGATGGCGTACTTGTATTTATAAAATTCGAATCTACGTAAAACACTACGTGTATAAAATTGCTCTGAATATGCTCTATCGGTTACGGAATAATTATGGTTAACTAAGCTTGGGCCGAATTTAAAAAAAATATATATTTGATCAATAAATTAAGTTCACTTATTTTAGAATTTTATTATTCGTTATAACTATTTAGAAAAAGGGTCAGAAAGTGTTTGGAAGTTGAAGGGGGACATTTCGAACAACTTCTCAAGCATGAAAGACGATAAATAAGTTGAAATTAAAAGGCAAATATTTTTAATCAAACCCAACCTGACCGAAAGAGCAAATCAAAAAAAGATTGTACACATACATACGTAGTTTATTACGTAGATTCGAATTTTATGAACACAAGGACATCATCCCATTTAAAATTCCAAAGTTATCCCCACCCCTCAAAATAGAGGGGGTAAATGTCAAAAATATATTTAAATATGTCCCCCCATCTCCCTATTAACTCTCCCACTTGTAACACTATAAAAAATTCACCCTGTATAAAGAATAAAGGTCTTCTCGCTTTCTCCTCTGGCTGAAATTTACTTATTATTTATTTTTATACACTATTATATCATTGGATATTACAAACATAAATCAAATATTCTTGTCCACCTAGTCCCTGTATAAACGACGCACTGTGCGTCGGCGTAGTCAGTCCAAAATACGAATGGTACATAGCATGACGCTGGCACAAGATTTGCGTTAGCTTCTTTATCTTGTTGATCCAGCCTTGACTACATGACGATGTCTGGCAAAGTCCTTCACTTGTGTTATGTCGCTAGAGCTTAATAAAGTTTATGAGCAAATTGTTTTAATTATTTAAAAATGCAACCTTGAATACGTGCTTTAACATTCTCATCTTCGGCGAACTCTAGTAACTTCATTCATATCGAAAAAACGTAAATGAAAAACATACATCCACTTATGTATTTAAATATTAGTTCAAAGAAACAGGAAAACCTGTGGTATTTATTTACCTCTTTACTTAATAAAAGAAAATATATAGGACACAAGGACTAAGAAGACCCAGAAGAATTTTATAACTTTTTATTTTCAACGAGAATCAGTGATAGAGAAAAATTAAAAAATTATGGTTTTGACCTAAGTGGGTTGTTTAAATACACTACGCCAATTAATTATCGAATATTCAAAAATGCACGTCAAAATTAATATGCTGTTATTTCGTTAATAATGAACAAAATTTGATAATTTTTTTTCTCACTGATAGACATAAGATTCTAGGGTTTAGGGCAGAGTAGTTTACGTCCTGATACGCCTTATTGTACGGGGTAGCTCATAAAATCTAGATGCATGTAAATTTCCAAAAATTTAAATATTACATATCTAACATAAAAATTGAATTTAATTTATTTTTTAAAATAAACCAATTAGAGATCTATCAGCGTTAGACACTGGCCCATGCCATGCCACTCTAGGTAAAGAAAAAATTACCATTTCTTCTAAATACGTTATTACGTCGAAATAACGTTTCGTCAACAATCAATGCGACATTTTATCACTTTTGGCGATTACTAAATTAAAAATAAAAATTATTTCAACAAATAAAGTCTATAATACAGGATGCTGCGCCATTATCTATTCATTTAATTTATTTATTTAGCATTAAAAATACAAAAATGATAGTCTACTTAAGCCATAACCAGTTCATTATTAGGTATAGGTAACCAAGGATACGGTAAGTAAGTAAATGATATCTGTCTGTTTGACATTAAAAATTGATAAAGTTTACCATACTTAGCAATAACTATGAATGCTAATCGATTTTTAACACCAGAACAATGTTCCTATGCTAGAGGGTTGTATGAACAGGGTCGTTCTCAAGCAGATATTGCTAGAATTTTGGGCAAAACGCAGGGGACAATAAGCCAAATTTTAAGTAGATATCAAGAAACAGGCTCCAACCAAAGAAAGGAAGGACAAGGTCGACCAAGAAAAACCACTCCTTACCAAGATAGGTTTGTACGTCTGCAGTGTACACGACAACGGTTCACTTGCAGCACTCAGTTGAAGACGCAGTTTTTTAATACATATGGTACGCGAGTCTGCAAGCAAACGATCCGAAATCGGTTAAAAGAGGTTCAGCTTAGGCCATACGAGGCAGCACAAGGCTCCAAATTGGAACCAGTACATCGACGTGCACGTTTAGGTTACGCTAGGGAACATGTGGCTTGGGGTGAAGGTGAGTGAGCTAATGTTCTATTTAGCGATGAGTCCCGGTTTTGTCTGTATAGTAATGATAGGCGTCAAAAAGTTTTCCGAAGACCTGGTGAAAGATTTGCCCAGTTCAATTTTAAAAATACTATCAGTTATGGAGGCGGCTCAGTAATGGTTTGGGGGGGAATATCACTAGATGCAAAAACGGACTTAACCTTTATAGACCATTTGACGGCCGACCGATACATTACAGAAATTCTGGAGGAACACGTAATTCCTTTTGCTCCTGCAATTGGAGAAAACTTTATTTTATGCATGATAACGCGCGTCCCCATACCGCCAGAATTGTTCAGGAGTATTTAGCAGACACTGGAATTCCTGTGATGAATTGGCCAGCTCGAAGCCCAGACCTAAACCCCATTGAACATGTATGGGACCGTATGAAGAGGCAAGTCCGTGCGGAAGTTAATCCTCCACAATCTCTTTTACAGTTAAAAGTAGCGCTGGATAGAATATGGCAGAATATTGATCAAGATTTTATCAGAAATCTAATTTTAAGCATGTCACGACGGTATCAAGATGTTATTAATGCTCGTGGAGGAAATACCCGATACTAAATTTATTTCTTATCATCTGAACTTGTATTTGGGCTACATCCTAAAATCGCCACGAACCCCTTGTTAATGTATTGTCAAACATTTTACCTGCAGAGGGTATAGCCCAAAATCGCCACTACTCTTATCTTCTGAATAAATTAAATGAAATGTATTTTATGGTTTCTTGGTAATAATATAATAAAATTATTGTAAAAATTCAGATTGTTTCCATCAGTGAGGAAGGAATATCTTTGACTATACCTTCACACATGTGCAGTATCTCTCTCTCTCTCTCTCTCTCTCTCTATCTCTCTCTCTCTCACTGCTTTATTATTATGAACTATAAAGTTATTAAATATATATACTATTATCTTATAAATAAAAGGCTCATGGCGATTTTGGGCTATAGGTGTCCGGGTAACTCTGTAAGCCGTGGCGATTTTGGGCTGCCAATTTAAGGGCAAGTAATTATAGTGGCGATTTCGGGTAACACCGTGTATTTGTATAGTTATTTTTGTATTTTTAATGCTAAATAAATAAATTAAATGAATAGATAATGGCGCAGCATCCTGTATTATAGACTTTATTTGTTGAAATAATTTTTATTTTTAATTTAGTAATCGCCAAAAGTGATAAAATGTCGCATTGATTGTTGACGAAACGTTATTTCGACGTAATAACGTATTTAGAAGAAATGGTAATTTTTTCTTTACCTAGAGTGGCATGGCATGGGCCAGTGTCTAACGCTGATAGATCTCTAATTGGTTTATTTTAAAAAATAAATTAAATTCAATTTTTATGTTAGATATGTAACATTTAAATTTTTGGAAATTTACATGCATCTAGATTTTATGAGCTACCCCGTACAATAAGGCGTATCAGGACGTAAACTACTCTGCCCTAAACCCTAGAATCTTATGTCTATCAGTGAGAAAAAAAATTATCAAATTTTGTTCATTATTAACGAAATAACAGCATATTAATTTTGACGTGCATTTTTGAATATTCGATAATTAATTGGCGTAGTGTATATATACTTGTAACCCGCATAGGTATTCAATTGTATTATTAATATACTAATGAGATTCCCATTTCATCATTTTCTAGGATTTTATAAAAAGTAACAAAAACATGTAATAATAAGATCGAATCCAAATATCTTCATTGTTAACTTCTTTGTGATTATCTAAATGATCGGAAATTGAGTAAAACCCATAGAGAAAATATATAATAGAGAAATAGTGTCATTTGCGAATGTGGCAAATTTACCAAGCTGAATCCGTAAACAAAGACGGTCTTCTGCGGGCTTGCGCCTTGTCGAACGTTTGCCTTGTGATAGACAGGACCGTACTTCAAAATTTATTTCACATGACGTGAATCTTTTATCGAGTAATAAATGCTAAATATATTACTTGTAATTATTCTTTTTATTAATGATAAAAATGTAACCATTAGTGAGATTTTAACAAAAAGTGTATAGCTTGTTGGCTTAAATCTGAGTTTTCTTGCTATACAAAACTGTCGATAATTCCTCGAAAATAGCTCAGTTTATACATATACAGTGCGACACTTTAATGTCCCCCTCTTAATTTTTTAAACGTTACATTTACAAAGTTGAAAGTTGAAATAAAATATGAACATAAACATAGTATTCTAAACAATAGAAATAAAATATGTAACTGTTTTAAGAAGTAAAATAGTAAATCAAAAAAATTACATGTGTATATTTTATTGGATTGGCATCCCATCCTGTATAATTATTGAACAAACCAAGTTCTATGGTAAGATGTAAATATTTTTACACCTATTTACAGTGTGTGCACTTGATACTTTGCTGAAAGCGCTACTACTTACGGCCCCATGTCAATCTAATCCACCGATATCTTAGCGATCCTTTGGCGAAAGCGCTTTTTTCTTTCGCCATCCCTTTTAAAATACTCCCCTCTACCCCAATCCACTAGTATTTTTAGTGCCCCTTTTGGACACACCCTTCTAATCCACTGATATCTTAGCGATCCTTTGGCGAAAGCACTTTTTTCTTTCGCCATCCCTTTTAAATTACTCCCCTCTACCCTAATCCACTAGTATTCTTAGTGCCCCTTTGGCGAAAGCGCCAATATGCCTTTTGGTCACACTCACCCTTATGCAATATAGGGGAAGGAGGCATTGACACTATATATGACCTTCTTACACCATCTTACCCCTTATACAATGCCTCTAATACACACACACACCCCATCAGTGCCTTTCTGACACCTTGACCACACTCAATATACGTCACTGACAAATATTTCTACTTCTCCGTGTGTGTATTCACTTCAATACCGGAGTGCATTTAAGATAAATTATATTTTTTACCTACTATTCTTTCACATATTGATATAATTTAAATTTGGAATTAAACTATTTGTATTTATGCACTAATTGTAAGAAATAGACTACGAAATAATTCCTTATATTTAAAAGTTGGATACATAATTGGCGAAACATATGAAATGTCTGTAACACTTTGTAAAGACTATTTTTGTATCGAACTAACAACCTTCAGAGGTTCGCTATATTCGCCACCCCAACCAAAAATACCATAACATACAAATGACTGAGATTTTTTCGGACCGGTTCTGATCGCCGCGTTGCGTCATTGAGTTCAACAACCACTTTTACGAGACGTCCCAAGTGCGCATGCCTCGAGAGGACCGTCGTTTAAAAATCTGACTGGCGCCCATGCGTACAAACGCACTTTTTCGCCCATACATTGGACGGATTCAGCTGGTGTCGCGAATACGTTGTGATGGTCTAAATATATTTTGTCTATGGTAAAACCTAGTATAAAAGAAAAATCCTATAAGAATAAGACTACTAATGAATTTATGAAATTATTTCTGATTTTTATTTAGAACAATCTTAGTACCTATGTATTTTACAAAATAATACTTGGACTAAATTATTTTCCAAGATAAAAATTATTTGGAAATCGACCTAATAGCTGAAACATTACAACAACTCTTAAGTTTTTAATAATGTTTTATTAACCTATTATTAACATAAACCTTTTAGTGAATCCCAATATAAGTTTAGAAGACTTTTCAAGAAGAGAAACTAGACACTAATAAAAACATTAATTTAAAGAAATGAAAACACTCTTTGAACATTGTTAAACTTGTTAAAAAAGATTTAGGACAACAGAATAAAATGGCATTTTATTTGTTCCGAGGATGATTATAATAGGGAATATGCATATAACCCGAATAAATCTGAAATATATTTTTTTATATTCTCTACATAAATTAAATGTTTATGGCGGTTGCTGTTATTCATTTATTTTGGTCTTTATTAACAAAAAAAAAGGATTTAAAACTGCAAATTTTCGCACGAATTTTGAAACTTGTAAATCGTGATCCCATTGGCTGTGTCGTCAAAACTGAACTTATGACTCATCATGAGTATATGGCGAATTCCAGTGTTGTTGAGTCATTGACAACTCAATAAAAATGGTATTTAATGCGTAACTCATCCAATGAAATATTCCTGCACTTAAAGTAGAAGATTCCTAAAATCTTATTCATGTGTAATTCAAGCCGAAATCGGTCCAGGAACCTTTCAATTTTGCAACAAAAATTGGCATTTCTGCGAAATTTTGACATATCATCTTAATAATTTCAAGTAAATAAACTGCAATTCTTTATTTTCATGGCAATCTTCGAAAATACAAAAGTCTTCAAATTTTAGATGTCCCCGATGCAAATAAACCTATTTATTTATAACTTTACCGAAAAAATAAGCGATTTAAATTAGTGGGAGGTATTCCTAGATAATTAGCGGATAAAATAAACCCAAAAAAAATCACTAAATAGGGTAAATAGTGTGGAATAATATCGGTTAAAAATAGGATTTGTCGGAAAAAATCAAGAAAATCCTAATTTTACCCCTTAAATACGCTCCTGGATGATCCATTCGGTATTAATTTTACAGTGTGATTATCCCTTTATAAGATAGTGTTCAAAATTTTTTGGAAAAGTAGATAGGAAAAAATACAGAGTGATTCAAATGTACCGATATCGAGGACAAAAAAAGTACAAAAAAAATCGAAATTTAATCGGCGATTGCTTCCTTCCTATAGAGAATGAAGAAACTAAAAAATATGGATAAACATACTTTGACGAGCTCTTTCCGATGACGTATATGATGGGATTTTAATTTGAACCATTTTGACCCCACAAAAAATTAAAAACCGTCAAATATTTGGGTCAAAAATCTAAATTTCTAGTTTTTTTTCCAAATATTTCCATTTTCCAGTGATTTTAGGTTTAGGTAAATGGATTGCAAAAAAATTATTTGGGATTTTAAAGTTTCACTTATGAGTCCGTTTTTCTATCTGACGGTTTGTTTTCGAGTTATTGGGTATCAAAGAGGGGTCTGGAAATGGCATTTTTCGACCTAAAGAAATTCAAAAGAATTACTTGCCATTTTCTGATGCTCACCAGTTTCAGTGGAGTTCTGAAGCTAAGGGTCCCCTACAATCTCCGAAAATTTACATCGATTTAATTCACATTTGTGACCTGTACCCGATTTCAACGGAAACCGCGGAAATGTCGACTTTGACGTTTAATAGCTCTGAAACGAAACATCCTGTATAACTGAATTTTTTACCGAAGCTAGTTGAACTATCCCTCTATCAACCCAAAAAATTCGATTTCTTGACTGTTTCCGAGAAAATCAAACCTGTTCGACTTTCAGTTAAGCTTTACATTAACCTGTAGATTTTTGCTGATCTCCTGACGTCACTTTTTACTAAGGACAAATGTCTGATTTTTAAATTGTAATAAATTATACCGAAAATTAAACATTTTTTGTAGCTGAATAATTATACTAGTAATTTTCTTCAAAATATTTTTTGTGTTTGTAATGACTCCCTTAAACGATTTATGAAATAAAAAAAATTTGTGCAAATTCCTTATTGATTAGTGAAAGCAAATTATGTATTCTTAGTAGGTATAAGCTGGTTACATCTGAGCGTACCTATACACCTCATAACCTCATCATTGGTAATGTTTTCTAATATATTGATATAATATGGTAACACATTGTTTTACAAGCTTAAACAAAAACTTTTAAAAAATCGAAATCAAGGTCGAATTGGAATAGGTTCGCTGTTAAATTCTTCATTACTGTCTAAGTCATTGTTTGTCTCGCGAACACCTCAAATTTAAAAGAACATCGTCAACTTACACATCATCGTTGTTTAAGTTTGCAGTATCAGTTTTGATTCTTAGCTTCCACCGAACAGATCTGTTCGGTGCAACTACTATAGTATTTGCAAATAATTTAAAGTAGATATATCCGATTTGAATTAGCATTAAAATTATTTTTAATGGTTAATATTTCCTGAGTATTTTAAAAAAAATTTTAATTAATTAATTACATTCATTGACATAATGTCGACAAGTTCTTAATGAAAACTGTTTTGCTAGCACTTTTAAAGTGAACGACCAACAAAATTTACCTAGTACAATATTAAATACCGATTCCTCGTATGCTGATCGTGTAAAAAATCACGCCACACTTTAGTATTTCGTCAGGTGATGTTCTTACGTTAAACTTTATTGTAACAATATAAATTGATTTACTGACGAAAATAAAATCATTTAGTTTAGGAAAATAGGAACATATTTTTTGCTATTTTTTTTTATTAAAAAAGTTAATAACTTTTTTGACCGCTTGCCCATATTAGAGGAAACTACTCCAAGATACGACACTTTTTTTTATTCAACATTTTTTATTAAATGCAAATATCACATGACCTGTAGTTCACGGTGGATCGATGTGATTTCGACGGGAACTCATACCAAGGAAGAAAAAGGGGATGGAAATCATGTTGTGTCCGCACCATTTAATCATATTGAGATAAACTGGAAGCCGTATTTCCCTTCGTTTATGACAACAAGCTCCTTTCAAACCCAACCAAAGCATTGGGTAATGCTGTTGTTGTAGCTCCGCATTACAGTATCGGCCAAAAGTGGAGAACCTTTTTAAAATTTTTTTATAAGGTCCCTATTTATTATATGCTGCATTATATTTTACAAAAATATGCTGCCTTGAGTGTGCTTTGTAACCCCATATAAAAAAATTATATCCTTATCAAAAAATCCCCGACAAAAAAATGTTTATAAATTTAGGCGGACATAAGTGGAGAACCTTTTTTTTATCTTTAACATTCTTTCATTTTTTTTCTTAAACAGTTTCAGATATTGGTAGTGTGTTTATAGTATTGGCAAGACGCCGCGCGGTATAAAGTTATCAGATCAAATTAAACAAATTATAATTGATAAATAATATCGATCGGGAATTAAACAAATTGATATCGCTAAACAGTTAAATTTGCATAAAAGGGTTGTTTGTAAACAAAGTAATTTATTTCGAGCTTGGAGAACCATTGCCAGTATTCCGAAGCCTGGAAGACCCAGAAAGACGACTTGTGCCACAGACAAACTAATAAGAAGATGCTCAATCAAAAATCCATTTTCCACAGCAGAAGATATAAAAAAAGAGTATCCATTCATTTCAATTTCTGTTAGGTCCATTAGAAGGCGTTTGTGTTAAGTAAAGCTAAATGTCAGAAGACCTGCCCGAAAACCATTTATTTCCAAGAAAAACAGACAGGCCAGATTTAAATTTGCCTTGGACCATGTGACTTGGACCTACAACCAATGGAAAAATGTACTCTGGTCAGATGAAAGCAAGTACAATTTGTTCGGATCGGATGGTATTAAGTGGGTGATGCGTCCTGCCAATGAGAGGTTTAGGTTAACCCGAAGTATACTACACCTACAATAAAACATGGAGGCGGAAATGTCTTAGTTTGGGAGTGTTTTGCTGGTCATGGAATGGGACCACTTGTACAAATAGATGGAATTATGGACTGCTATCTGTATCTTGATATTTTGCAAAATGCAATGGTACCCGATGCCGAAGCACATCTACCTTTAACCTGGAAATTTATGCAAGACAACTATCCCAATACACCGCCAAATTAGTTAAGGACTTTCTGACACACGAACAAGTTGAGATAATAAAATGGCCAGCCTAAAGTCCTGCTTTAAACCCCATAGAAAACTTGTGGGACCAACTTAAAGTCGATGTCAGGCATAAAAACAGGGACAAATTTACAAATAAGGATGAGATATTCGCCGCTCTTTTACAAGCTTGGAATGAAATATCAGACAGATAATTCCTTAGCTAATATTTCAATTCAGAATGACCTTTTGCTAGAAATCATGAGGAAATAACCGTTTCATTAAGATATAGAAAAATTTTCTGCTCTAAAAGACTGAAGGATTCATTTGGTCTACAAAATGTAGGTAAGTCTTAGTAGTCTTAGTCTACGTTTTAATAAATAAAATGGCGAATTCGCAATAAATTTCTCGTAAGCACTTCACCTGGTCTTTTAACCACGAGCCGCCACTGACATAGAGATAACATTTTTCATGTAGGAAAAGCCCAAGTCTAAAAAGTAACAATATTTGACTTAGTCACTTCTTGCAGCAAGCCACAGATATGTATATATTGTTGAAGTCGTGCTTCAATTGACACCCTTCACAATGCCCTTGAAATTTTTTTCCATTCCCCAATTTACCCCCTAAATTAACCCCCAGAACCAAAATTCAACTTTTTATACTTCACGTCTATAATTGGGCCACCACACTCTATTTATGTGCTAAATTTAAATTTTTTACATCGAATAGTTTCAGAGAAAATCGCCTGTGACAGGACAGACGGACACCGAAGTGATTCGTTTTGCTAATTTCAGCACGGAACAATACCTAATATACATGGGAAATGGAGTGTTTTAATAACATGTAATTTTGCCATCGACGTTTATAAAGCTTTTCCATGTACATTCTAAAATCTGAATTAAACGTCTATAAAAAGAAGTGCGTTAAATGTCGTAAGAGATATTTTGATTTAGTGACCCCTGAAACGCTGAAAATAGTCCAGCGCGCGATCGAGACAAAGTCTAGACAGTTTATACTGCGGCTGTTTAATATTTTTTATGTAACGATTAAAGCACCCGAATGAAATTAGAAATGCGAGTATGCTATTTTTAAAAATAAACACTGTGCGTTTGAATCAGAGAGGATATTTAGAAATTCATCCAGTCACATGTGCAAAATTTAAAAAATATACTAAGTAGTTTTGATTTAAAAATGTTAGAAGAAGGTAAAATGCTTTTCTTTTTATTTTTTTGCTAATAAGCTTTTAAAAACACTGTGGGATGCTCATATTCGACTTTTCTTACTGTTATGAAGTTAACTTTCCTGGTTGTCTCCTTAACGCCCGATCCTTAGATTATTTTTCTGTTAAATTGTCTTAAACCATTCCTGACCATTTCATCTTTGCGTTGGCCTTTCTCTATCTCTTCTTCCATACACTTTCATTATTATCCTATTATCCTTCTTCCAACATTTAATCATTACCTCTTCTCTGTAGATTCCGTTACTACTGTAGTCTTCTTTCCTGTATTTTCTTACATAGGAGAGACTCCTAAAATGACATACCCAAACTATATTGCAAAAAAAGTTAGGAAAATACTTTAAATAAATAAACGAAATAATGTTATTAGTGATTTAAGCATCGTTTTATTAAATACAGATACAAAAGATAACATCTGAGAAAGAATATTATGATTCGCGAAGTAAAACTGGCGATTTACACATATGTTGGATAAAATGACATACGCATGCAAAGAACGTTCTACTACTTTCTGCTGTTAGCAAAAGCAATTTTAAACAACAAAAATACTAATTATCCAAATATTTGTGACTTCTAATTTTAACACAGCTCATATTGCTTAATTTTTTTGTGATCTCCAGCACACTAGCTGTGGTACCATATTAAATACATTGGGCACCTTATCCAAGTTTCTTTGACTTTGGAAAGACTGTATGGTTCATTACAGTAAATACATGATCCGCATCTTCTTCTTTGCTGATATCCATTTCTCCATTTTGAATTTCTTTGTCATCTTCACTGTCACTTTCAAAAATAAGTTGCCTCCTTACTTCATTTCTATCTGATTGTCCTCTCTGTTTCAATATTCTACATATTCTACATATATTTTTATTTTATTTCTGCTAATTCAGGCGTACTAGTTTATACACTAGACTCACATAGCACAGGTTGGGTTTTGTGGAGGTGGGGAAACAACTCAAAGTGGAACTGATGTGCCCACCGAGTCGCCGCCAATTTTAGTATTAGCGTTACAGATTTCCGCTTTTTCAGCGGTTCTTTCGTTAGCTATAAGGTCATATTTTCTCATGATTTAATATCGCCTAGAAGTTCAGTCTCCATATCTGTTTAGTTGTGAAAAAGTGTCCCCGGCCTTTTTGAACACTCTTTACCCTCATGTTTTTATTTAGTGCAGGTATTCTTAATGTTGCTTCTGACACACTGTTTTGCATCAGCTAGCCACTTAAGACTGCCCTGCTCTACTGACTCAATAGCTGGCTTCATGGAATCCTCACTCCACGTCTGTCTGTCTGTTTTTCTTTTGTAAGTTCCAACAATTCTGCAAATAAAAACATGACCGCAAACTATATTCGGGTAAAATGACACACATGTGTCATTTTAGATACACTACTGCTATGACATTTTACAGAATAGAACGTTTAAATAAAAATATAAAAATTCTAAGTTTACTTACGTTTAAAAAACATAAATGTTCAGAACAAACTTAAAAACAATGATACTACAAATCTCAAAATGTTGGTTTAATTTAAACACTTTTAGCGAGACTTTTAGATACTTTTTTGGTCGTTGTGATGAAGCTCGATTTAAAAATCACTAGCGGTCGAAAATCATGAACGACTGTCAAAACTACAAATAATAGGTGACTCGACGCAGGTTGCAAGAAAGATGTTAAACTGACTTTTTTACTTCACAGAGATTTACCTATAACGTTCGTGTATTAAGTGGACAATATTATTCTTAATAGCAAATTTATTTTATAGAATAAATATCCCTTAAGGAAGATAATAAAAATAACATGATCCACTGTTCCCTCATTCACCCTACATGCAATTTTGTATTACTCTTTAGATATCGGCAAGTGTCAATATATGAGAAAAGACCCTATAATATGTAGCAATTATTTCTAAATAATTTTTTACTACTACTGCTATGCAGTGAATTTCAGGATCACGTAGCATTTACACAGTATGTGTCAAAACTGGTTGTTTTGGTAAGGTACATAGATTTTTTTACAATAATTGGCTAACAAACATTCAATGTTATCCCGAGAAAAACCTGACTACATCAACAAAAAATATAGATTTATCGATTTCTCACGATTGCCAAAATAATTCCTAGTAAAATACAGCCACATAAATAAACTGTGTTTCATACCAAGAAAAATCATGCCACCTTATCTATTTCCTAGTAGGCGTTCGTTAGAAAAATTCTTTTTACGTAATTATTTATTTAAAAAATGTATTTCTGTTTCGCATAACCAAAATTCCAGAAAACTGACAGAAAGATCCGATGCATTTTTTAAAGCGGATCACATGGTTTTATATGTTTTAATGTTAAAGTTTAAATGTTAGGCCCTGTTCTATTAAAAGTGTAGAGATAAAAAATTGACAGATAAATTACAGAGTCCTAGATTATGTCAATTTGCTAATTATGCCAAAAAGGCCCCAAGTTTTCTTTAAAACATTAAACTTTCTGTGAAGGTCATAAGGACGTATGCCATTTTTTGTCATGAAAAAGGTTACTTATACGTATTTTAGTAACGGCTTATAATAAAGTTAGTAAACAAGAAAAATCAACGTAGGTAATTTATTCGTTCATCCATCAAAAACTTCATTTGTCTGATTATGAGCCACAGCTTATAATTAGGGAGGGTTTAAGCCAAAACACTGAGAATATTTGTAAGCACATACAATAAATAAGATAGTCATGCAATTAAAAATAATAATTATACAGGTATTCTTTGCGGATTAAGGATTATTTGTTTACAGAGGTCAAGGTCAAGAGGGTGTCAAGAGTTACCCGTTATTAGAAGTTTATTGAATCAACCAGCCAAAAAAGTAGCTGTTAAAATGCTCTTACAAAGTAAATGGACTTTAATTTAAGTAACAGTCGAATAGCGACTCAAAATAAAAAGTGCATATTTGCACATGCCCTTCTAAACTGCCAGATGCCAAAAAATATAGTTATTTAAAATATACAATAAAAGATTTTAATTTTTTTAACAATTTCTTTTTCTTTTCACTTTTGCAGGGGAAATGCGATTTTAATTTCTTTTAATTTACAAAATAGTACAGAAAGAATAGTACCAATTTTTGCAATAATTATAAAATATCTCTAAACATGAAATTTAAAAATAGAAATTTTCTTCTATTTTTTACCGCGAAAATGGTTTATGTAAATTATTATGTGAGTAGTTGATGGTCTTAGAATATTTGTTAGTATTAGTTAAAAATTTTATTATTTAACGACTGGCAAAGACAATATTGTTTTGTTATGATTAGTAAGCAATTCCAATTCTCAAGTTGTCCATGCATTAGGGTAGATTTAAATTTGAAAATTATATTAAATCCTACGTGATATGTTGCACTTTGCATAAATAAATGAAGAATATTAGAAAAAGTTATGTTTTTGCAGTAGTATCTAAAATAAATATTATGATCGCCTAGTTCCGTCATTTTTCTCACTAACATGACACTTTTTTTCGTACTATAAATTCCTGTGGTGAAAATAAGTCAAAAACGTATTATGGATTTTTAAAAATTATTCTGATATTGTTCTTTATATTACCAAACTCTTCAAAACCAAAATTTTAACCTTTAAAAAACTTCAAAATAATTAATTAATTTAAGAGAAAAACTCATACCTACTTTATTTT
The DNA here is from genome assembly GCA_963971165.1 of Philopedon plagiatum. Taxonomy (NCBI): domain Eukaryota; kingdom Metazoa; phylum Arthropoda; class Insecta; order Coleoptera; family Curculionidae; genus Philopedon; species Philopedon plagiatum. Next base: position 31,130,000 of record OZ020192.1, on the reverse strand, counting down.
TTTACTTAGAATTGATAATACTATCACCTTTTGTAACTAGAAGTTAAAATATTATAAAAATTTTTTAATATCGGCCAAAATCAGCCTTTAACTGATTTTTCGGAAAGTTTTAATTTTCGTTAAAGCTGCTACATCTAGCAGCACAAATCAAGTAATTTTTATAATACTCTTGGCTAGAAATCACATTTCAACCAAACTATGAAAACGAAATACTAAATTGAGAAACCGCTAATCAAGAAGAAATGGAAATTAGACCTGTAACTCCAAAAGAAGTTAGTAGGGAAATAAAAGATAATATCAACCCAAAGAAATCTCCTGGGTTTCTTCTCATCACTGGAGATGTATTTAAACAACTTTCAAAAAAATCCATAATAAAACTTACACATCTTATAAATGCTTCTTGAGATTGAAGTACGTTCAAAAGATGTGGAAAGTGACAGAATGATACCAAATTGATTATGATACCAAAACTAGGAAAACTACCACAATTAACAATCCTCGCCATACAGACCTAGTTCATTACTACCTGTCCTGTCGAAGTTATTTAAAAAATTATTGTTAAGAAGACTGCCGGCGAACTCTGTAACTAAATAGAAAGAGAATTTCTTGCATAAATAGAGAAAACTTAAAAATGGTACTATCTAAGATCAATCGGTTAGGTTCGAGGGGATTCGGACGTCTCGAGGAACAGTCGGAAATAGGAAAATTAGAAAGAGTTGTGAAGCTCTTGCTGTTTTACTATCTCTGTCTGTAGCATACTCTTTGTATAAGTTTTTCTTTGTTTTTTCCATGTTTTAAGGTTATGTGATTACTGCGATTTGATTTTGTTGCGTTTGCAATTTTCGAAGTTGCATGTTTATTGATAATGAATAATGATAATCAGCTTGATTCAATTTTCTTTAATGATAATAAACACGTTACAGGGGCTTACCATTAAAAAATATTGGCAGGTAATAATTTGTGTGATACTACTGAATAAACCGCGTGAAAAATTGTTGCATTATAGTATAGATAGCTCAGAGTAAGAATTACCATTAAACGAAAAGTTTGTTTTTATGAATTCTGAACAAAGAATTTCCAAAAATTAGGTCTGTTTTGAAAATGTCACTTACTCTAATTTGAATTGTTAATTTTTTTCCTTTTTTCTATCTGATTTAGATATTAAAAAACGAGAATTTAAAACTACATCCTAACAGTGGAAAGTTATGGTTGATAATCTTAAACAATATCCCATATAAACAAAAACACAGGTTAGAAATAAACATGTCAAAAGAGTGAAATTTAAAATTCCCTAAAATTTCACTAGGAAGAACTGAATGTTTTTAGGTTCAATAATACGCTATTTTCTATTGCCGATTTAACCCGAAGTGTTTTGGAAAGAAACTTAGAGAGTAGGAACAGGAGATAGAAAGAATATTTCTTTCTATCTTATTTCCTCTCTATATCTATCTCTACGATATTTCGGAGTTCGCCCGCTGAAACCGATACTAGAAGAAAGAAATCTAATTCCTAATCATCAATTTGGGTTTAGAGAGAACCATTCAACGATAGACCAGGTGCACAGAATAACTGATACCATAAAGAAGGCGCTAGAAGAAAGAAAAGTCTGTTCTGTAATCTTCCTTGGTAGCCCAGGCCTTCGATAAAGTTGGCATAAGGGTCTCAAACACAAAATGAACTGTTACTTACCAAACCAACATTAACGAATTAGTATCATACATATCTGACAGATACTTCCGAATAAAGCATGAGGAATTGTATACAGAGTTAAGAAAGTTCAAAGCTGGTGTGCCACAAAGGAGTGTGCTGGGACCACTCCTGTACCTACTATTATACACCAGAGATATTCCAACAAATCACCTGTTTATTGTTGTCGCTAGAATTTTGAAACACCCTGTATACAATTCTCTATTCTTTCTAACATATTCGGAAGAATCATATTTAGTTTTTACAAGTTTTTATTTTGATGTCAGTGTGCCCTTCACGATATTAAGGACTGTTTTTATTTGTCAGCTCTATAGGAAAAAAACTTTTTTATATTAGTCGTTTGTTTCTGATATTATCCCTACAGGATTTTTCATTTTAAGTGCCGTTTTTACGACATTTATTAGAAACCTTTCAGAAACATAACTTCTTTTATATCTTTATTCTTTTTAACCATTTCCTTTGACAAAGTTATTTGCAAACATATTTTAAACTGGTTGTGTCTGACTTAATTTACAAGAAAATATTACCAGACTGTCTTAAAAATGTTATATATGCCTAGTAAATGTTTTATAGGTAACTGTAAACGTAATTCCGTACAACAAATTTAAAAAAGTTCTATTTTCATGGGCTGGGCACTCTGGGCTGTATTTTAGAAGGATTTGTTCCAGAATTTAAAAATAAAATAATTCCATAACAAAAGGTGCTCCAAAAAGTGTGCTTTTAAACTATGGGGCTTAATCTCAATCTGTTCAACTTTTTATTTTAATATCGATTCATATTAATTTATTTTTGCACTACAAATCTTGACACTTTGGCGAATGTAGTTTAACAAAAATTCTATAACAACCAATGCTAATATAGCACATCCCATTCAAAACCGTTTTAACTAAAAAAAAGCAAGCCCAAGCAAAAGAAAACTTTTGAGATTTCTTTTTGTTTTTAGGAAAATCTTCTTGCCCTAAAAGTTTGTGTGTTTTTAATTTGTATTGAGTTAATGATATTCCAAAAAATATTTTCTAATATATTCTTTTACCAATACTTTTATTAGTAGAAGATTTTCAAAAATATTATTTTTAAGATACGACAGTTCATCCTAAAATTAATAGTAACCAAAATTGATGGCGGCATTTAGGGAAAAGTAGCTGATATTCGACTGCAAGGTGTTGTAAACAGATGGAGTAGGCAAAGTAGATTTTGGTTTTAAAATAATCAGAAAATTTTAAAATTTCGAGTTGCGACGGTTCTGATTGGGATGTGCGATATATGCAAAAGGTGTTTTCGCTTGATACAGAATGTAGAATAATTCTTGTAATATTTACATGTTTAATAAAGTAAATGTAGCTATAGATTAGATGCTTTCTGTAATCAACCATAATAATTACTAGGTAATTATCAAAAAAAGTAAACACATAAAACAATTTGGTTTTATTTTTATTACCAAAGAATCGCTGTATTTATAAACCAATTTATTTTATTTATTACCAAAATAAATCCTTTTTTGTAATAAAGGTTGTAATTATTCCAAGAAAACCTTATTTTAGTTACCCATTAATTACAAGGGCGGACATAGCTTTCTGTCGTGTGGGGGGGGGGGGGGTTCAATTCTTTTTATCGTCTGATAACCCACGAAGACCGGAGTCTAAGTACCATGTACCGTGGGTGTACTAGGGAAGTTCGACTCACACATCCGGAGCTGGAAACATCTGTTCTGAGGTGAATAAGATTTTTGAATCTATGCAGTATTAAAATTACTAAGCAGTAGATAATTTTTTACAGTAACTACGTCTATATTTTTTATCAAGCGTATTTTCATTAGGTTGTAAAGTAATAGATATACAGGGTGTCAAAAGTCTGGAATATTGCAGATATTTCAAAAACAACTGAATATATATTTTTGGAAATTGGCACGTCTATAAAGTTAAAAACGGCGCACCTTGGCAGGATAAAACCGTTTCTGTCACTATACAGGATTAGTCAGAAAAAACACTAAATTTTTTATTTTAAATGGAACGTCCTGTATATTTTTTGAAGATTTAAATAGTCCTTTAAAAACAAATTCAATGATATATTGTTCAATTGATTTATTTGTTAAAATGACATATGAACATTAATTTTAAACAAATGAAGAAGAACACAATGAAAATAAGAAATACCTACCTAAAAATTGAACAAAACTACTTTAAGAGATGTTCAAAATTTCGGCCACTGTTAACTAGGCAATAGCCAAGCCTGTCTAAATTCCCGTAAGACGTTGTCAAAAGTACCCCATCGAATTTCACGTACATATTTGATTTCTAATACTGTGTAAATAATACATTATAAAAAAATTTAATAAAAAATTATAAAATAATAAATCTTCAATATTAACCGGCCTATTTTTGTAAACCTTATTCTTTAAATCACCCCAGAAATAAAAGTCCACAGCAGTGAGGTCTGGAGATCTGGCAGGCCACTGAATTTCGCCTCTCGATTCCTATCCACTGATTTGGAAACATTTGGTGTAAAAATTGATCCACTTCTAAACCAAAATGGGTAGATCTTGTAAGGGCGAATCTTTTCCCTTTTAAATAAATTTTCAACTAACTGGTGACACACGTTGCGGTCTAACCCAACCTGTCAAAGTAATTGATTTGGATTATCTTGTAGGCCAATTAAAATATCCAGAGCCTTGTTACCACCATTAGCTATTTTTTGTCTGCCTGACCTGTGTTTGCCTTTCACACTTCATGTTTCGTTGAGTTTCTTCATCAGTTGGCTTACACATGACTAGGCTATTGCAGGCCGTTTAGGATAGGTCTGCATGAATAACTCACATACTTCCTCTTGGGTTTTCTTGCGGTCACCATATCCAGCCATCATTCAAATCTCAATTTTTTCTCCTTCAGTTAAAGCTACCATCCTAATTTCAAATTTTGGAATGTTTACGAATGAAGATTTGATAACTGCCTATTTGTCATCTGACAGTACCTAGCTAATTCCAAAGTTGTTTTCTCACCTTTCTATTTTCAAAAAATTAATGACTAATTTTTTTTTACATAAATGTATTATTTTGCCAAATAAATCAATTAAACCCTACATAATTGAATTTGTCTTTTAAGGGACTATTTGAAGCTTCAAAAATATACATATGCATACGTCCATTTGAAGTAAAAAAATAGTATTTTTTCTGACTATCCTGTATAGTGACAGAAACGGATTTATCCTTCCAAGATGAGCCGTTTTTAACTAAATAGACGTGCAAATTTTCAAAAATATATGTTCGTACTTTTTGAAATATTTCAATATTCCAGACTTTTTTGACACCCTGTATTAAAATTTACTTGTTTGTTTTGTAGGTATCCAGGTATTTTTAAGTTTTGGGATTTTGGAAAAATACAAAGTAAGAGAAACTAAGATATTTATTTTGACAGACATTTTTTTTATAATTTTGGAATTCATGGAGGGTGGGTAATTACTCCCCATCCCCCCCCCCCCCCCCGTAAATCCGCCCTTGATTAATTAATTATTGTTAGGTCCTCAAAAAATAAATAAACGAAGTTAAATCACGTTATTATACAAGGCTCTGCAACAGAAGAAATAGTTTTAAATAAACGACTCGCAATTTTTTTCCACTTTAAAGATAATTATAGTCTGTCTTCAAAAGGCGTGAAGTCGTGCAGTTCCTATGTGGATTTGCTCAAGTATCGATCAACAATGAACTTTCCATTTGGAAATTTAGTTTTCGAAGTTTTGGTTTTTCGAAAATTTGTCCGTTTAGAGGAAAATACATAGTGTCGTCAAATACTTAGATTTCAAATTTTTTTTATTCGAAATTTGTTTTTCCAAAATCTTGTTTCCTGAATATTTTGATTCTCAAAATTCACTTGAACATTTTTATTTCAAAAATACTTTAGGAGCCCCTTTGCTAGTTGCTATCTTTCGGAATATGGACAAAAAAATAGAAAAGATTTAAAAAAATGCTTGACAATGTGCGGTTATGTCGATCGGCCGATCGCACGTCAAAAAAGAAGGAGAATTAACTGCCTCTCAAATGCGGCAAATGTCTATCATTGATAACACGAGAAGACTGCGACTGGCAGGTGATTCCAAAAATTCAGACACTAAAATATTAACGCGCGGAAAATACAAGATTGATTGAAATTCCAAAATAAATATATTTTGTTTGATAAGCTGTAGAACTAAGGATTATTATTTCTTCTAAGCGGTATATTTATATTTTCTTCTTTTTAATTTTGGATACTATTAATTTATTATTTCTATTTTTACTTAAAAGTTCCGCAGTTTCGAAAAGAAAAAGGAACACCAGACGAAATTTCGCTTTAAACGTTTTAAAGAATCATTACTCTTTACTTTTATTTGACATTTCGTGGCTTTGTAATGGAAGGTTAACACGAAATTCCAGCAAATTATAATAAAATGTTTTCAGCCAGACTACACCGACTTTCAGTTTTACCGATCTTGTGAAGTAGGAGAACAATCGATAAATCGATATAACTTTTTGACACATAAGTATTATTTTAAAGGTAAACACGTTCATTTGTTGCTAACTGAATACAGAAAAAATCATTACTAGATTTTTTGCTTTATTTTGCTGTTACATATTATTTGATTAAGTACCCGTTTACAGATTTTTTATTTTCAATAAATTATTACAGTTCTTTTTTCCATGTTCTGTGTTAAATTTTTTATTGTTGGAAAAAATGAGAAGAAAAAATTAGTTAGTTTCGGATTGTATGTTAGTATCATCTATTTAAAAAAAGAGGTTGACTACATATTGTAATTTTAATTTTTAGAATGATTTTTGTGATAGAGGTAAAACATTTGTACATAGTTATATGTTTTTTTAAGTAGTAAAATTTTTATTTCAGGTAAAATTGTTTAAACTTTTCTGTTTTTAGATACAAGACAGGCTTGGTGATGAACGAAATTTCGTTCTTTTTTGTTTAAAAGTTGTTGTTTGAAAAATAATGATTTTATTATTAAGATAGAGGGGCACTGGATTTCTTTGGATGCTTTTTTGTTATTAATTATTAATAGTTATGTGTATATATTTCTTTCATCTCTCAAGGGGGTTGAAAAAGTTATATTGCATAAAAAAGTAGAATTATTCACCAATAAGATACTCCTAACATTTGTTGTCACTAATTCTTTAATAATAGCAAAGATATTTGCCCATACTAAGACTTTTCGGACACCCTGTAGATATTCTTTTAAACGGTATTTAATACCCGTTAACGTGAGCCTAAATCAATCAAGATATCTGGTTTTAAATAAAATTGCATTTGATTTCAAAAGTGTGAGCCGCTAGCCGGGTCGATTTCTATGTACGTAAGTGTATAATTATTCGTCATTTATTTCATTTACAATGTTCCTGTGAAATGCTTATGCGTAATTAAGGTTTGAGCTGTTTGTTCCTCCTCTTCTTTTAACCAAATGGGTAGTTTTTAGGTTGTTTGAGCATAGCAAATGATAATATATGAAATGTTATTTTATGAATGCCAATAATTTCTAGATTATATAGGACTAATAATAATATTAAAAATTATAATTTTTTCAGCAATATCTACATTTTTAAAGTCAATTTTACTTTTTTGTTTCCTTTCACTTTTAATAGTGGCACCAGGTCCGGGCGCCGAAAGGGTTTTTGATTAAAAAATAGAAAATACAGAAAAAAATTTTAGAATAGAGACGGAAAACATGTAATTAGTGTTACTATAATAAGATACTACTTTTAATGTAGGAACCTAATTTCTTTGTAAAGTAATTTTTCTTTTGTAAAGTAATTCTTTAATTACTGCAGTGAATACTAGAATTTGTTGTAGTCTTGTTTTATATAGACAAAATAATACAGTTAGATCGTTATTTGGTATAAAAGTGTTTCGATTATTTTTTTTTACGAAAACACTAATTCTTGATTGACATTAATTTATAAATTACCAATGACATTCGATAAAACTTTCTCTAAGATAGCTTTTACAAATGCATAGCTTTTCTCCCTCCGTATTAGGTTTAGTCACGTACACTAATAGGGTGAAAAGTGCAACCCCTACGCTTACTTGCTTATCAAGATGATAGAACAAATGAATTGATTTTTTATGGGGTAGAGGAAGCTATTATATAAAGTAAATGCATTATTCTATTTCTTGTGCGAAAAATCCAATTTTCGTTAATGTTCTGTGTCTTTTCTTCTAGGTAAGTCTACAATGGAATTGTTTGATCGCTCACCGGTAGTACTGAAGTCTTACACAGTTTGGAAGGAAGGAGGTATGAGATTTAGCTACTTAAATTTTTACAAGTTTATCTATATAGTCTATAACGAAGTATCTAATTGATTTCTTAGGGAACATGAAATAAGTTCAAAAAACGCGTACCTACCTATTTCCAATATTTTTTTCCAAACTAAATTTTAAAGAAAGGTTTCAACGGTCAGATTCTCCAACCAAAAGTTTTAAACTGACAAGTGTAAGAATAAGACAACTACGTTTTTTATTATACTTCTTTGAAAACACCTTATTTTCATCTGTTTTAGTAATAATGTAAGATGGGCTTTTTCGGGCTAGCGCACGGAAAGAGCGCACGGAATAGTATATTTCATTACCAGTCCGGAAAAAAGGATTTTTCTGTGCGCGCTTGACAAATTCTCGTGTGAGGCGCAGCCGAACACGGGAAGTCAAGCAAGCACGGAAAATCCATTTCTGGACGTGTAATGAACGATATTTTTTATTATACTTCTTTGAAAACGGTAACATAAAACAAAATATAACATAAAAAAATACATACATACAATATGGTCTTTGGCAGGTATGATGCGTTTTCATGGTAACTTTCAAATCATTTAAAAGGTGATTTAAATTTGTCTATGTCAGATAAGATTGACAAAACGTCAAAAAATATTTCAGAAATTCATCTAAATATTCAAATATTTACGAAATAAAATACAAAATAGGTACATATTAAATATCAGATAGCATATAGACTTTCTTGAGTTTAGTTTATTTTCCTATACCTATATTTCTATTTTAAAGCCAAAAAATAGTCGGTATCTTCATTCAGCACACTGAAAGAACTGGAGACCAGGAAAATTTTTTCCGTGCGCTCTTTCCGTGCGCTAGCCCGAAAAAGCCCATCTTACATTATTACTAAAACAGATGAAAATAAGGTGTTTTCAAAGAAGTATAATAAAAAAAATTTTCCTGGTCTCCAGTTCTTTCAGTGTGCTGAATGAAGATACCGACTATTTTTTGGCTTTAAAATAGAAATATAGGTATAGGAAAATAAACTAAACTCAAGAAAGTCTATATGCTATCTGATATTTAATATGTACCTATTTTGTATTTTATTTCGTAAATATTTGAATATTTAGATGAATTTCTGAAATATTTTTTGACGTTTTGTCAATCTTATCTGATATAGACAAATTTAAATCACCTTTTAAATGATTTGAAAGTTACCATGAAAACGCATCATACCTGCCAAAGACCATATTGTCAGCGTTGTTAATTTTCTGTCAATTAAATTCATTCTAATAAAATGTTCTCTCAACCTGAAAAAGTGGCATCTTTCATTATTAATAGTTAATTTTTAATTACTCTAGTAGTTTTTTTTTTAAATTCCGATAACAGTTGTGAAAATAAAAATATTCCAAGTTTATTTTGTATGTATGTATTTTTTTATGTTATATTTTGTTTTATGTTATCGTTTTCAAAGAAGTATAATAAAAATATCGTTCATTACACGTCCAGAAATGGATTTTCCGTGCTTGCTTGACTTCCCGTGTTCGGCTGCGCCTCACACGAGAATTTGTCAAGCGCGCACAGAAAAATCCTTTTTTCCGGACTGGTAATGAAATATACTATTATATTATACATTTGTTTCCATGTTTTTGGCAAAGTTATAAAGAAAGGGGCAACTTTAGTATGTACTTTTCACAATAATATACCCAAATTCATTTAAACAACACGTTTCAAGATGAAAATCATACTGAAACCGAGCAAATCACTGAAATATCAGTATAACTCATAAGTTTTTAAGGGCGATTTATTAACAATGACAGGACAAAAACCTGTCAAAACTTAACTAATCAAGTATTTTCAAATTTCAAATACGCCCGATATAAACAACACGCTAGCCTCGTAACAGGCAATCTAGCCTCGAGGTCAGCAATTTACGCAACGCCATTGGCGACAGACCATCACCTGCCGCATCATCCACGTGCTTTTGTTTAGGCTATCCGTATCTAAAACGTGAATAAACTTTTAGAAGATCTTAATTTAAATTTAAGTTAATTAATTCTTTGTACCTATTGGTCAATTCTTTCTTGCATTTCACAGTACAGCAAATTCTTACTTAAATACAATTTTTTGGCTCATTACACTCTCAAATTTGCAACATTTCATGATTTTTGTCTCGTTTTAGTATTTAGAAAAATACGGGTTAATTTTGTTAAGATCTGTATTAAATGGAAAACAAATCGATCAATTCAACTTTTCTTGTGCAGCTAAGTACTGCTCAATGAGATCTTTCATTTGGGGTTTAACAAAGGCGAGGGTGCCATTTGAAATTTTAAATTTGTAGTGTGGGGCGCCTAAGAAGTTACTCACTCCATGACTAAATTATAGTGGTTCTAGTTCCCCCTACCTATATAACACTCATGCCAAACCGCGTTCTTGAAACTTTTGTAGTTTCCGAGATATTCGCATTGAAACTTTCCAAATTGACACCCTGTATGTTCTTTCACGTTTGAACAAAAAATTGTGTTATTAATAAATAATATATTAATACATTTTCTGTAAAAATTAACTTGCAGATTTGCTTTATAGTTTTATCTCTCAAACCAATCGAATTTAATTTTGATAAATAAACGTTTATCATTTATTGATAAAAAGCGTAAGAAGGAGACAACTAAATTTTGTACTATAAATTTATTGCTTAGTTTTTTTGCAGATTAATGGAGATCAGAATCGAAGTCATGGGTAGAACTAGGCATAATATTATTTTAGCAAAAGAAGTAAAAAACTGTGATTTAATCGTCTAAAGTGATGATTCCCTAAGTTGTCGATATCGACCCCCAAGGGTCCATTTCGACTTGCAGGGGGTCCACACTGAAAAAATCGTTTGGACTTTTTTTCACACAAAATTGTAGCAAAGTCTTTGTAGAGCAATTTACTCTAATTGTTACAACAGTTTTTATACATTTTCATACAATTGTAGCAAATTTTGCTACAAATTGGTCTTGAACGTTTATGAGAACAAATTGTTGGAAAAAGGTACACAATTGTAGTGAAATGTCCCACAATGTTTTATCAGTGCATGTCAGCGACCAAGAAATTTGGGGGTTCACGAGATGTAAATGGGGGTTCATCCACAGTCATCATCAATTCGGGCGTTCCGTAAATGACAGATGAGAAAACGGATTGCGTGATTGTATAATGTACTTCTTATTTAGTATAAGTAGCAAAATATACAAGGTAGGTCCCATGATACAAATAAAAGAAGATATGATACCGCGCAGGTAGGCGTAGCCATTTACGTCACGCCCCGTGACACATTCCGCGATATTTTGTAAACGAAACACGTCTTTTTTAAGATCGCGGAGTGTTTTCAACTAATTTTTGGTGTTTTTAAATTACTTTTAGGAGTTTAAAAGTAAAAATGAGATGTGCTGTGTATGGTTGTGATGTGGACAATCAATCAGTCAATGTATGCAATATTTTTCCCTTTTATTTATATGATTATTTTAAATCATGTACTATAAAATTTGTATTATAAGCAGGAGGTAAAGTATATTGCCGATAGAATTTATATAAAATCGCCTATGACTAACGTAACCTCTATATTGCGCGTTATAAATTTCAAATATAGGACACAGCGTGACGTCATGCGCGAGCCCGGAAGAATTTGACACGGTTTGGTATCATACCTTCTTTTATTTGTATCATGGTAGGTCCTAGGAAGGTCTCGTAAAATGACCGTCGGGGTCGTGTTTCGGACCATGATACATTAATTTGTAAACTTTAGGCCTTTTTTTACCACAGTCCACTCTACAAAAAAAAACTATCAAAGTGAGCAGCACAGTGTCAGCTCTGAAAAACACATTTGACGTTATAAAGTTTAGGAAAATTCAATATTTGGTCTGCGGAAAAAAAATAATTGGTCTATAGGGAAAAAAATAATTGGTCTGTAGGAAAAAAAAATTGGGACCACTGGTCTAAAGCCAATAGCTTACATGATCAGGAATCACTTAGAAACCATATTTTATCAGTATAACTGAAAGCGAACAGCGGGATTCACGAAAAATGTTACATATTTAGTACTAGTATAAGGTAAGAACTACTAGTTCATCACCTAGGTTGGGATGGGTTGGGTTGGGTTAGGTTTTAATAAGGTTTTGTCCTGTCACTGATAATAAATTGTCAATAAATACATACCTTTATTCCAACAATTTAGCGATTTGCTTGGTTTCCGAATAATTATTATCTTGGAACTTTTTTCTAATATTAATTTAGTCCTAAATCCGTCCGAAATAAAATCATAGTACAAAACTGAGTTGTGTTATTCTTACACTTGTCAGTTTAAAACGTTGATTGTCAAATTAGAACGGTTTTAGCGATAGTGAATCCCGAGAATGGAGTTTAACAACTAATCTGATATGATAATAATGCAATTTTAACATATCACATAAGAAAAAATAAGCGGATAAAAATCATAGTAGGTAGCTGTAAAAAAAGAGAAACGTTCTACTTAGAACATTGACCACTGTATTTGGGCAAGTCACGTTTAATTATTTATTGGAATGCTCGTGCTTTGGGAGAACCTTGGGGCCGGGGCCACGTCGAATGCGTGTTTTCATTTGAAGTAACATTAGCGTGAAATTGAGAGTACAATTTCAAGTAAAATATTAATTCAGGGTCAATGAACATTTCTAAAGAAAATATCGATTGTGATTGTGTTATTAAGTTGTTTACCCCTTTAAAACCCTTTTTCTTTTTCTTAGTAATTTAATAATGACAAGCAATAGGAGCTATATCACAGTTATTTGATGTTAGTATTTCAGTATTTGTTTCCATTGATTTTATATTTTATGGGATAGTCATAATTTCTGTGTGATTTGTGTTTGCTGTAAATTTTGTTGTACATAATTCAGAGAAAGATGATTTGCATTTTCATGCTGGTTGTATATGGCATATGGTTAATTAATTGCTCTTTCAGTTTATGTTTAATGACCTGCTTAGTTTCGTAATTAAAATTATAGTCGGTAATAAGAAATTTTCAATATTGAAAATATAATGACTTAAAAGTTTGGAGTCTTAAAGAATTTTGGCCTAATTGATTATGTGAATGTTAGCATCATTTTAATGTTAACAAATGTGTTTAAATCTTAGAACATATATTTTTATAATTAAAAATAGTTTGTTTGTTCCTTTGCTGTCACGATAATTATCGTGATATTTTGCAAGAATTTTTATAAAATGATTGTTAATCGTAACTTAATATATTGTGAGCATTCAATTAACAAAAAACGGCATTTATTTTCATTAAAATTTGTCAGTGGACTTATCATAGGTAGAAATAGCAGAAGATGGCATGTAAATAAAAAGTTTAAATTCCATGTTTTTAAAAGAACTAAACTGTAAAAATGGGAAACTGTAAATATATAAACAACTTTGCCATAATTTTATATTAATTTATTGACCATAAAACATCAGATTATAAAATGAATTACCGTAAAGAGTTTAACGTACTTATATAAAAGAAAATTAATAGTATTGGGAAGGAAATATTGTGTTTTTTTTTTGTTTACTTTATTGCTAGAAAAATGTATTTTAATCGTAAAAGACCTTTTTTAATCTCTATTTTTGGGGTCGCAAGACATTAAAACATTATCAGTTTTATAACTTAGTCTTCACAATCTTAACCTTAACCTTAGCAAAACTCAGGACTTTGTATTATTTCTTTAGCTCCCAATACCACTCTGGATTCCGATGTTATGTTTCGAGTATGGCAACTCTACTTATTCTGATCAATCGTGATTAAGTCTTTAAAATAAATCAATTTTCCAACCAAGCCGAGCAAGTACAACCGAGCCTGAACATTCTGCTTAATCCTTATGGACATGGGGCTATGTGTAACATAGAATGTAGCCCCGAGAGCCGCATCAGGCAAACTGTAAGATGCGGTATTAGGATATTTCTATTCAGCAACAAAAACTATTATGCTGTGAAAAAAGTTGACAATAGAGTGACATAAGTTTAAAGTGAAGTAATCGTGTTTCATTTTCAAGACTCAAATCAATAAACAACATAACAATTTTAATAGGTATACTATTTGTTAAAGCAAATATAGCAATATAAATTTAACAAAAAATATACCATGAACACCTTTTTTCTATAAAATAAAATGGTGCAGTGCTCTCTCGTCTTACATTGTTAATATAGCCGACCCACCTCAGGATGTTTAGTTCTGCTACTGACCGCTAAGCGCTGCAAATTAGTTTTTGTAATAATGAGGTGTACGAAATTAAAAGTGTGGAGTGTGGCGATTTAGAAATCGAGGATATGCTTTCGATATTTGGCGAACTTTAAAAATAATTACAGTTGGTCATACTTATTTTCATTTGGTGAAGGAAGTTCCGCGCAAGTGCTATCGCAGATTTTATGTTGTTTTTTTATGCTCCGGTGTTGGCAACTCAAGGTGATGGTTAGATTGTAGTTAGTAAAAAAACAGAGATGTATTTGTCTGTGGGTATACCGAAAATGTCGTTTTATTAGATATAATGAGGGATGTTCCGTTGTTAAATCTACTTTACGCGGATTGTCTACGCGTAGTCTACTTATTGCTTATACACTGAAAAAATCGTGATCTAATTTGAAGATTAGAGTATTCTTGGAAAATTAGCCTTACATGAAGCGCTACTATTCTTGTGTCAAGCGAAAATTCTTAGTGCAAGTAAAGGCTAATCTTGAATCTACAAACGTTCTATTCTTGGCATCCAAGACAATAGTAATATTGGTTTAAGGACTGCTACTGTTCCGTCAAGAAGAAGGGTTAGTTTAAGATGAAGAATAGGAGTACAGTTATTTTAATTGGTAATTTACATTGTCTCAAGAATAACTAAAGTTATGACAAACAGTTTATATACATTGACATAAATATTGCTTAATCTTGAACAAAGAGATACACTTTTCTAGCAAAAGAAGTTAGTCTTCGTGGAAATACGTAATTCACTGATATCTTAGCGATCCTTTGGCGAAAGCGCTTTTTTCTTTCGCCATCCCTTTTACAATACTCCCCTCTACCGTAGTCCACTAGTATTTTTAGTGCCCCTTTGGCGAAAGCGCAAATATGCCTTTTGGGCACTCACCCTTCTAATCCACTGATATCTTAGCGATCCTTTGGCAAAAGCGCTTTTTTCTTTCGCCATCCCTTTTAAAATACTCCCCTCTACCCTAATCTACTAGTATCTTTAGTGCCCCTTTGGCGAAAGCGCAAATATGCCTTTTGGACACTCACTCACCCTTATGCAATATATAAGCTGTTGTGAAATTGTACTTTATTTTGTAATAAGAAATGTCTTTTATTCTTGGCTTATCTTACAGATACTATTGTTTCAAAGACTTGCTATCCTTATTTTAAGTTTCTTCCTCTAAAGTCAATTAAAGCCAGCAATTGGTTTAAAGACTAGTAAATTTACTTTAAGTTTATCTATTCCTAAGTCAAGGGCAAGAAGCGGTTGATGTGAGGATATTTTGGAGAATTTATTTTATATGTTGGAAAATTTTATGTTTTGTTTGACTGCATAAATTGGAAGAACATATTTTTTTACCCAAAGTAGTTTTTCCAATAATTTTATCTGAAAAAATTAAGAGATAGCCATTGCACACACAATACCTAATTTAGAAAATATTTAAATTGTAAATTAACATGATTACGCATCTTAGTCAAAATAAAGACACATTAAATTTTTAGTTCCATTATTTTCAAGTAACTTTATTTATAAGCAAAACACAACTTAGAAACGCATTGTATAAAATAACATGTCTAAACAAGTTGTTTAAAACAACACAGACAAGAAATAAATATGCTCCGAACTCAATCAATGATACAATAGCGGCATTGAAATAAATTACCTTGAATTTCCGTAAATTCTCATAAATTCTCCGAGAATATTAAATTTCCCGAGAACATTCTCGTTCTCGGAAATATTCTCGGTAATTTTCCAGTAATTTCTATTTTTTTCAAAAATCATAAATTCTCGAGAATTTATGCTCGGAAATATTCTCGGTAATTTACCGTTCTCCGGAAATATTCCACTGAGAACATTCTCATGGCACATCTCTAGTTGTAATCTACACGACCAGCGTAATATCAAATTTTCACACAAGCAAGTACACATTATCGCGTCCCCTATACTAGGCGTAACCAGAATTTTGGTTTGCAAGAGCCTCACGAATAGTCATTACAAACTGACGATGAAGGAGGCGGGGGTGATGATTTTTTACTTCTGCTCGACAAATTTGGGAACCCCTTCTCTTGCCGCCCCAAGCGACCACTTCGATTGCTTGGTCCTTGCACCTACCGTGATAATGTATTATACTCATTGTTTACGCAGTTTATACATTGTATATATATATATATATATATATATATATATATATATATATATATATATATATATATATATATATATATATATATATACATATGACATATTTTACATAGTTTACGCGTGTTTTGCACAAGAACGTAGACTTCCTTTTTTTACACATAAACCCATCTCTGGATTTAATAACCCCACGCTAATTTGAACATACAGCACGAGTCCAGCTAGTTACATAATAAAACAATCAACAAGCTAAAGTTATTATAAATAATATTAAAAAGGCATAAATAATAAATACGTAATTTCAAAACGTTTTTCTCAGCTTGATGTCATTAAAAGTCTCTTCACTAAAGTTCAAATAATATTTACATCGGAAAATTTTGTTACGGCGGCGACGAAGTATTTCAAGGCTACGCAAATTTCTTGACCATCCCAATCTCGTTAGCATTGTGCACACCTTCAATTTTCTCCAATTTCCCTCGGCGGGAAAACCTTCTCATAAAAGAGGAAAATTACTGGAAACCTTCAGTTTGCCCTTTTAATGAGAATTTGCTGTGGCAACGTCGGCTTAATAAATACAAAAAAACTGATTGGGTTATCAACTGTAATTTTGCATCATTTCAAGGATATAAGGGATAATATGCTAAATTATAATAATGTTAATCAAATAAGGTTTAATTTTATAAATTACTGTGTACTAAAATTTCAATATTAGGGAATTACATAGCAACGAAATAAGAAATGTCTCTTGTACTTTTACAAGTAATGTGTGGCTACACAATTTTAAGATTTTACGCCCAAAGTCTAATTTTTCCAATTACCTACCTTAAAGTTAGCAATAAATAATTCCCAAGAATAGCTGTTCCTAAGATTGGCTGTTTTGATTTAGAAGTCGTTAAATATTACATTACCTAAATTGAACAACATTTTGTGACATTTAAATATTGTCACTGTTTTTGTTTTTTAAGCACATTGACTTTCAGCGAATTCGATGTTGCTAGGACGCATCAGCACAACAGGTTGTTGCAAAATTCTAGCGATAAAATTTTACATGCGATTATTTGGCCAAAAATAATTCGCTTGCGTTTCGTTTTCAAGATACAGGATGATAAATTTTAGTTTTATTCTGCTTATTTATTATACATATTTTAAAGATAAAAAAGTTTTTCAAGTATCTACGGAATAACCTTATAAGCATTCCAAATAATTTTCAGAGTGATATTTTTTGGGGTCACACAGATAAAATTTTTTTGATTGATATTAAAAAGCACGATATTTAACTCATATTTTCCTAAATATCATCTAAACCCTACAATATATCAAAAAATACAAGACAACAAAACGTTGAAGGATAAGACAGTTATCCCGTATTTTTACACAAGAACAGTCGGCGTTATCACAAAAAAAAATTGGGAGATCCAAAGGACTTTGACGCCACAATAAATAACCACTCTGTAGAATATTTCGACTGGTGATAAGAATACCTCTCAGGGACTCCAAAAAGTATTGCATCTACGGAATTTAAGTGAATTATAAAAAAACGTATACAACAAATAAAAAATCAAAATACAATTAAAACTTTATACCATGTATCTTGGAAACAAAATATTTTGGCCCAAAAATCGCCAGTAAAATTTTGTCGGTAGAGTTTTCAAACACCCTGTATACAGTATGTCCGCGGATGGTGTTTAGAAAAGGACAAATGGACCAGATTTTGCAAGATACGTGAAAATGGCACTCCTATTAAAAGCTTTTGCTTGTAAAATAAATAAGATTCACCTTATGAAAAATTTAATTTTTTATACAGGGAGCATAAAAAATATCAAAACGTTATCTTGCGTAAGAGTAAACATACCCTGAATCATTTTCTACCAAAAGAACAAATATTAAATAAGTTTTAAATTAAACCCTAAGTCGAAGTACAAGATTTCATTAAAAAATTTAAATACCTATTACAAGTAACGAGCTTTATCACATTATTTTTTTTAATTTCCAACTATTCCCTCTTACACCTTTAACCAGAGTACTAGTTTCTACATATTAAACAATAATGACACCTATCTATGCACATGTTTGTCAATGTCTTTATTAAATGAACCAATTATTTAATTTAAAATACTTCTCATCAAAATGCTATCTACTGAACAAAGGATTTTTATAGTCCAGTGTTATGGGGATGGCCAAGTATCATACCGCTACATCATGGAATAATTAGGCGAGAAATTTGTACGAATCCCAGTAACTGAAATGACAATCTACAACACAATAAAAAAGTTCCGAAGAACTGATTCGGTTTTGAATCTCAAGAAGAAGAAGAAGAAATATGACCAAAATGATGCTGCCACAGTTCTAGTTCTTCAGTCTGTTAGAGAAACTCCTGTGATGTCCCTTATAAGTCGGGCTAATCATATTCGAGAATTTGTGACATAAAACTCATATTCAGATGATCTTAAAAGAAAATAAATTATTTCCGGGTAAACCCCACTTTAACCAAACATTGAAAGAGGGAGATGAAGCAAAACGACTAGATTTTTGTTTATTTTAAGTGGAAATATCCATTTTTATAAATTTATTATGTTTTCTGATAAATGTACATTTTCTAATTTCTACTAATGGAACTGTAGCATCCCAGCATGTCAGGTACTGTCTCGAGAAAGCCCCGAATTTAGAATAATGAGGCAAAGACATTGTTTGACAAAAGTGAACGTGTGGTGCGCGATATCTGTCCATGGCATTATGGGTCCATATATTTTTAATAACACCTGCAATAGAATATCTGATTTAGAAATGCTGAATACATTTTTGAGCGATGAACTCGAAAATTTGCCATTGGATTTTCGCCAAAAAATATATTTTAAACAAGATGGTTGTCCAGCACATTGCGCTTACGAGGTAATAGAATGGCTTCACCGCAGACTTGGTCCAAGGTGGATTGGTAGAAATGTCCCAATTTTGTGGCCCCCAAGAAGCCCCGACTTAACGTTGACCGATATGTTTCTATGGGGCCATTTAAAACAAATTGTTTATGCCACTCCAATATCAAATAATATTGACGTGTTAAAAGGCAGAATTACGCAGGCTGTTCGTTCAATATCCCAGTGCTCCTATTCTCGAGTTTAGCAGAATGTTCCCTCCGTGATATTGCCAAGGTATGGAGACTACGATTGGCTGTTGCCTGGAAACATCATCGGGGAACGCGTCCTCCGATCTCCAGAATAGGGCACCAGGAAGAAATCAGAAGTTCTTTCAGATATCTAAGGAAGCGATTAGAAAAATGTGTTGAATATGGGGGTGGAGTTTTTTAATTTTGAAGTCTTTATTGTATTGCTTAGTTTATATCATATTCTTTTGAGTTTAATTAAATGTCGCACTTGAATTAAGTATTTTGAATTAAATAATTGCTTCATTTAATAAAGACATTAACAAACAAGTCCATAGGTGTCATTATTGTTTAATATGTAGAAACTAGTACTGTGGTTAAATGTGTAAGAAAGAATAGTTGGGACTTTAAAAAAATAATGGGATTAAACTCGTTACTTCTAATATTTAATTTCTTGAATGCTATCTTGTACTTTGGCTTAGGGTTTAATTTAAAACATATGTCATATTTGTTCTTTTGGTAGAAAATGATAAACAGGGTATGTTTACTCTGACGCAAAATATCGTTTTCGTATTTTTGTGCTCCCTGTGTAAAAAATTAAATTTCCCATAACGTGAATCTTATTTATTTTAAAAGCAAAAACCTTTATTTGGAGTGACATTTTAAAGAACTTGCAAAATTTGGCGAGTCAATAGGAAACAGCCTTTCAAAAGTTTAATCGTTTTCTATTTTTTTTCGAAGGAGGAATCGGAGGTGAGGGTCTTTTCAGAATTTCATGCCTTGCCAACAGAGCCGCGCCAAATTCTTACGCTTCTCTCAAGCAATTTGAAGTTGGGTGCCGTCCGACGCTCCCAGTTGTCCTTTTTGCAAATCCCCCACCTGTCGATGTGTTTTTGAAACAATTGACCTGTTTTTGAAAATGCTATCCCAAAATTAAGCCATCGACTCTTTCTGGCTCTAAACTGTCGACTTTTCTTGGTTTAGAGTACCTTGCGGCACCCCGAGGCCTTTAGCGCCCTCGGGCAGACTGTAACCAAGAAAAGAAAACGGAGAAAAAAGGTAAAGGAGAAAATGAAACGAAGCGACTAAGGTTTCGTAAGCCTGGTTCTGATACCTACGTACTCGGTAAAGTGTGCCCAGATGCGAAATTTGCTGGAAAGCCAAACAGTGAAGAAGAGAATCTGAATCCTGAAAATCGATTGCAAAGTTTTTATTTACTCATTTGTTTTTAGGGTAGAGATTTTAAAAATTTTGAAAGCACTCAATATCTATTTTTTTAGCTTACTTATAAATTATGTTAATAAGGTGGTAATCGCCCCTTAAACTTTCTCTTACTAGCAGTAGATGGCAAGAAACACATGATACCGAATAAGTTGCCAATTCCGTCAATAATTTTACTTATGTAACAAGTCAGCGTAAAAAATAACGTTATTGTTACCTGTGTAGTAAATTCCCTTTAAAATACACTTATTTTAAAAATGTTTACGATTAACAAATACCAATATATCAAAAAATACTGACAACACAGTACAGCAGGCGCGTGCGGTGAAATTTCAAAGTTGTATATCTCTGTTCCTACTTATAGGAACCGTACCAAATTTAGGGGTTTTAATAGTGAGCCCACTGGGAATGTTTTGGTAAAGAAAAAAAGACATTTTGTAATTTGCGAAAAAAGTTGAATTTTTGCATTGCTTCCACTGGGAAAAAAATGAACACGTTTAGGTATGTTACACATTTTTTTCTCTTAAAATTTAAAAACTGTCGACAAAATGATGTAAAATTTGTTTAGAAAAAATAATAAATAAAATACCTGAACTTGTTCATTTTTTTCCCAGTGGAAGCAATGCAAAAATTCAACTTTTTTCGCAAATTACAAAATGTTTTTTTTCTTTACCAAAACATTCCCAGGCTCACTATTAAAACCCCTAAATTTGTTACGGTTCCTGTAAGTAGGAACAGAGATATACAACTTTGAAATTTCACTGCACGCCGCTGCAGTACAGCTAATAATTTAATGCAGGAACCCAACGTTTGATAAATAAATTAATACTAAAAAATGTTCCAATAACGAACTAAACACAATACTTAAAAAATTCCGGGGCATTTTGTCACTACCCGCACTATTAGCAACTGAAAACTACTCTTTTTGTTACTTTTAAAGTAAACTCTCTGTAAATTTCACTTCCCTTATTATTAGAAAGATTTTTACATTAAACTTGACACACTTGTCCAATGCTAACAAAACAGTAGGTATAGCCATTAATGAAAAAGACATTCCACTATAACTAATTACGTACAATGCTTAAAAGTGGTGTTTCTATCACGATTTGTAAAAAAATGAAAATTAAAAAAAAAATCAAAATCTTTGGTAGGCTTATAAGTTATTTAGCAAATGAGGTGAAAACTCTGATACAAATACCACTCTACAAGTTATTGTTTATGGATTAGCGTTTCTGTAATTTCTTCTTGCTTCACTATGGTAGAGTTCAATAATTATTAATTAACTCAGCGTTTCGACATTTGACACTCACAGATAACATTAACTATTGGTTTCTTCGAAAAGTGCTTAGATCAGTAGTAGTGAGTAGTGGGCCGTATCAAGCTGACACGACAGGTCGCGTCGTTTGATTTTGGTGTGTTGTGTTTGTGATGTTGATGTTTCTGTCTGTGTTTTGTATAGTGTGTGTTTTAAATATTTTACTTTTGGACTTTATAGATTTCAGAGACTAGATTTTCTTGTTGTTTGTTATTTGAGTTAAACGGTGAGTACAAGTCAGGTCCTGTCGGTTAGCCAACCTCTAAACGTAAAATAGATCAGACTTCAACAGGGTGCCATAAATGGCAAGTGACTTGGCCACCATATTGCGAGATCTAAGAAAAAGTTTACTTATAGTCATGATACACATAAAAGAAGATATGATACCGCGCAGGCAGGCGTGGCCATGTACGTCACGCTGTGAGTAATTCCGCCATATTTTGTAAACGAGACACGTCTTTGTTAAGATCGCGTTGTGTTTTAAAGTTATTTTTTGGTGTTTTCATACTTTTAAGGGTTTAAATGTGAAAATGAGGTGTGTTGTGTGTGGTTGTGATGTGGACAATCAATGCAAGGGCTTTATGAACGATATTAAAGTTTTTAGCTTCCCCAAAAACAAAGAAATACAAAATGTTTGGAAGCGTCTGTGCAAACGGGAAGATAAGTTTAATGTGAAAAATGCTAGAATCTGTTCTAGACATTTTAACGAAAGTTATTATGAAGGTAATTTAAAACATGAATTGTGTACTGTCATGAATGTCAAATGTGTTTAATGTTTTTACAAACTCGCTTCAATAAAAATGTTTACTGTGACAAACAGTGGCTAAAAATCTCCACGGTAAGGAATCACCAGACTTTCATCGAGAAAATACGACAAAGAAACTGAAAAAAGGCTATTTGCTTAAAAAATAATTTCTTGTTTTACCTAATTTCATAAATTTAGATATTTTTGTCTTGTTTAGAATAATTTTTGGGATTTTAAGATTTTTTTTTTAAATTTGAAAAATCAACGAAGACAAAAATACAATAATTTTGAATAATTTACTATTTAAAGTGTAAAAAACCAAAACAAACTATCCTAGACAACATTCTTCCGTCGCATCGCAAACATGTAGATGTTATTCACCGCAAAAAATATTTGACAAATTATAGGAACAAAGAAAATTCTTATAACTAACATATTTTCGGAAGACTCTGTAGGTATATATTTTAATAAGAATATGCCTCTAAATAAAAATTATTATCATAGTTATTAGGCACAGTTTTATTATATAAAATTATTTGCCTTTTCTTTTCACGTAAATAAATACATAGAACGCAATTGGTAGGCAATTTACCAATATCTATTATTTAAATTAATTTATCCGTTTATTTACCTGATTATTTTAAATCATATGCTAAAATTATATATACTTATTTTAAAACATATACTAAAATTTGTATTATAAGCAGGAGGCAAAGTATATTGCCAATAGCATTTATATAAAATCGCCTATAACTAATGTAAACTCTATATTGCGCGTTATAAATTTCAACCCAATCAAACCCACTCAAACCCAACCAATCAAACTCACAGCGTGACGTCATGCGCGAACCCGGACGAATTTGACACGGTTTGATATCATATCTTCCTTTTATTGTATTATGAATTATGACTTATAGTTAGGAAATCGGTCGATGAGCTGATTTGAACATCAGCTTGAAACAATAAAAATGAGATGTAGAATAGGGACTGGGAAGCAAGAGCGAGATAAGACGATGTATTTTGTAGTTGTCAAAAATCATATGCGGAAGTTCTTTGATATCGGTAATTTTTTACAATTTTAGTGTTATAATAGTGACGAAAGCCTTTTTTTATGCGAATAATAGTACCGAAGGCAGAAACCTACCAAAAAAATAAGTAATAAATGGGTGCTTTTACTGTCTTATGTGGTTCAGTCAAATTTTGAAACATCGCTGAAAGAACTTTCTCAAAGATTGTTTTAAACTAGATCTTTAACTTTATTTTTCTTAAAAATGTTAAATAGTGTAGGATATTAAAAAAAAAACAGAAATTATGTTTTTTGGAAATATAGCAAAATAATATCATATTATTTAACGTATTTTTTTTAAGGTAATGCATTTTTGGCAATTAAAAATTAGTAATTAATGTTATTAATGTTAATTAATGTTATTGTTGGACAGTTCTAGCGTGATTTATTTATTTTTTTAGTAAAACGTTGCATGTGCGGGCGCGCATATGGTGAAGTTTTCGGGTAATAGAGAAAATTTTTTTGTTGTTCGATTAAATCAAAAAAAGTATTCAGTGTGTCTCTAGACTACCCCAGGAGTCACCCATTCAAATATATTAAACCATTTTCATAGCACCCTGTCTATTTTCCAAGATACAAATAATATAGTTATTAAATAAAAATTTGCAGTGATTGATTACCCTATAGCTACTATTTCGAACAAGGTTCGTGTATCAGAATTATTCAGTTAAACTTTTGAATCTGGCTTTTGAAAGGAACTTATTCATAAGTAAGCTAGCCTCTCCATGTAATAAATAATTTTTTTTCTAGGAAGTGCTAAACATATCCAAATTACCTATTACGTATATACTGTACTACATTATATATACGAACAGACTAATACAAATAGGTAACTTGCGTGTATAGGTTTTTCTATTCAGGAAAACGCTATTTCAATAATTAAAATTCCACTTAAAAAACTGGGTTAAATATGGTTTCTAAGCAATAGTTCTATTTTTGGCACGTATTCCTAAATATTTTAGTCGATAACGTTATAAAACCACCCCTGCTTCGTTTGCTTGCTACATTGAGGCTTCAATTTATATAAAATTCATATTTACATCACTTGTAAATGAGTGAGTAACACGTGAGAATTCATATTATAAATTAAAAAACTCAAAATTTCAATTTCATGTCTGAAGAACCTTCTGGTCGATTAATGTTCTTTGTTACCTATTTACATCAGAAAGTAAATAAAGATGGTATTTTGTGGACTAGAAGAGACCAGTGTATTCTGTCATTATACTAAAGTGGGGAGAGTCTAGTGCAAGGTGTGGAAAAGAAAATTTAATATACTTTCCTGCGCTTGTTTTAAAAGGTCACCATTGTTGAGCATGTTAGGCATAACTGTTTTGCTTAGGTGCGCGTTAAAAATCCAAAAAAAAAATGCTGCGACATGACTATAGAAATGGATCTTTTGCAGTAATAAAAGGCATCGCCATGACGTTTAAAAATTCGCTCGAGCTGTTTTAATATTTAGTAATGTTATCTAATTAGTGCATAACGTCTGCAGTATCAAATTAAGAGTGCCTATTTTATTCTGCTTACAATGTCAACCTAATTTCACGAGTGCATATTTTCCCATATTAAGTAAATTGCTGTTAAATTAAAATACACATTTTTGGTAAAATGCGTCTGTGGAACTAAAAATTGGATTATTTTCGGTTTTCACTAAAACTGATAAAAAAATGAGATGTCACGATAATATTTAAGTTTGGCAATCCCTGGTTAGATCATTTGTTTTTCCTTTATAATATTAGAAGGTATGACGTCAGACTCTTTAGAAGCGTCGGATACGGGGGTGGTTTAGGGTATTTTTTAAAATAAAAATAAAGTTAAAGCCGGTTAATATTAACACAAGTTAAAGCCATTCAGTATTAACAAAATATCGTTCGCGCTTAGAGATGTTCATTTTAAATTGGTAAAACACTAATTCCTTGGTAGTTAGTTGGAGTTAAGGTATTTATATTTGTTGGTTTAAACAGCTGTTCTATAGAGTGTTTTATTAAATTTGTGTTATAGGTAGTATTTTAACTTTTTGGAATCGAGAATTTTGAGAGAGATACTAGGATTTCTTTATTTAAAGGTAATATAATAAAAATAATATAAACTTCTTACATAAAAATATTGTTAAGAGACCTGGCAACCTAATAACCTAGCTCACTGTTCTTTATATGGCCATGTGTTTTATCAGTGGTGTGCAGCGAATATCGTTCGCGCTTAGAGATGTTCATTTTAAATTGGTAAAACGCTAATTCCTTGGTAGTTAAGGTATTTATATTTGTTGGTTTAAACAGCTGTTCTATAGAGTGTTTTATTAAATTTGTGTTATAGGTAGTATTTTAACTTTTTGGAATCGAGAATTTTGAGAGAGATACTAGGATTTCGTTATTTAAAGGTAATATAATAAAAATAATATAAACTTCTTACATAAAAATATTGTTAAGAGACCTGGCAATCTAATAACCTAGCTCACTGTTCTTTATATGACCATGTGTTTTATTATCAGTGGTGTGCAGCGATTAAACAAATTTTTTTGAAGGGCGATTCCTGGCTTATTATCGCGAAGCACCATTTATGACTATTTTTCCTCAATCTGAATTCAAGTTAGGATTTACCGGTTCAATATATGCAGTGAATTTCATAACACCCTATATATATATATCTATATATATATATATATATATATATATATATATATATATATATATATATATATGTAAATAATTGTAAGTTACAGGATATCTTTGAAAACAACATTGCAGGTCATCCGCCATAGTGTCAAGAACTATATATTACGTCAAAATTAATTGAACTTTTTGCCTTATTTAGACACAAAATTCTTAGTGATAGCTCAATAGGAAGAAGAGTCCCTCCTTTCAAAAAAAGAGTCATCAAACTATGTTTTGTAGAAGCTTCAAAATAAGGGAGACAAAATATGCTATTTGCATTTTAAATATGCACATATTATATTACAGGTCTTCTTACTAGACATTTTACTTTAAGGTATCAGTTCAAAAAATGGGCAAAACAAAGGATGAGAGGTACCGGTACTGTGGTGAAGCTGTAGAAACAGCAGAACACATACGGGCGACATCATATTTATGCAAAAGGCTAAAATACCTAGGAGGGGCCATTCTAACGCTTCAAGCAGCAGAAAATATGACTCCCAGGAATATAATAAACCGCGACAACTTTAGGGAATCTGGGTAGGCCTTTAGATTAGAGTCACACACAAAAGATCTGCTTAGATCAAACGACTGAAAAAATTAACTTCACAAAACTAAATATATTTTTAACTTATATTGTAAACCATTTTGAAGTAATAAAATAGAAAAATCAAATAAAATCTAAAGAAATAACATCGAATGATATACATTCGCCTTCGTCCTAGCCAATGAAACAAGATTTTAAAATCTTTATTAAACCTACCACAAACTAAATCATTTTTAATTTATCTTTCCATTCGCCGAAAAATCACGAATGCCAGAAACATTTATGCCTAACTGCGAAATTAAATACCCCGGCAAATTAAAAGTAAACATTTTAATTAAAATAGATGTAAAGAAAAATGCACAGCCCAAAGAACAACGAAATTGCCATTCCTGAATTAATTTAAAGACTGTGGAAAGACGCAAAATTCCGGAAGAGTTTATCTCGGCTGAAATGATTTAATTAAAATTGTCCCCTTCCAGTTCCGACGCTTAGGACGTACTCCCGATAAAGGCTTCATAATTAATTTTAATCTCTTGGCCTAAAGGGTTTTTATTTTAGTATATTTATAAATTTTAACATTTAGGTAATTATCTTTAAAAACGTTCTTTTATTAGAAGCAAATCGTCAAGTGCATATTGGCCCGGCATGATAATATTTCTAAAAATAATTAAAAGGATACATGAATTTCTTGCTTTGAAATCTTCAGAATTTTTCAATAATTTTCCCCTTGGTAACAGTTATACTGTTCTGTCATATACCCCTTTTAATTATTTTTATAATAATTTAGTTTTTATTTCTAATTTAGTTGGTTCGAATTTGTTAAATCCTTCGATAACGACACCAGAGATGTTTTGAAAAGTCAGAAGAATTTTGTTACTTTTAAACTGTAACACCAACTGCGGTAATGTCTTAGAATTTGCTACTGTTTTTAGTAAAATCGAAGTACATTCTTCACACACTAGTAGATACTTCTGCCGTTTTCACAAAAATACTACTTATTTTGGTAAGTTTCGGAAAATGAAAGGACATAATTTACATTGCAGTATTTTCTTCGTTTTGCCTTAGATGCTTTGTAGTAAATACTAAAATTTGTAGTGTTATCATCGACTTCGTTTATACCACCCAATTGCTAGCATCGCAAAGATTTTACCCAGGCTTAGACCATCCAAAACAGATTCTCTTAAAATTAATGTTTTAGCATCAACACCGATCGAATAGTACCTGCTGATACTTAAAACGTAATATTTATTGCATCCTACACACACACTACAAACAGCCTCCTTAGGCTTTTATTGTAAACATTAACGCATTTTGATTCTAAATTACTTTAATTTATTAAATTAATTCAATTTTAAAGATTAATTAAAAGAAAACCTATCATGGTTTCCAACCGGTAATAAGCAGCCAGGTGGCCGAGTGTGCATCTTAATTTTAGAGGCCGATTTCGCAGCTGCGGTGCCAGACGATTTACGAGTAGAATCAAATTTGTTTACCTTCGAATTGCCAAAAGATCGCCATTTGAGTTCTCAAGGATGTATGGACCATATTAAATTTTTTTTAGAAAATATGAGAAAATTTGGTTTATTCAAGTTGGTATTTTTTTATCTGGAACAGCCCACATATACTTCAAGTCTAAGTACTAACGTACCGTGGGTGTTTGAAGAGAAGGAAAATGTAATGATACGAGATCTAAAGGATTGGAGGTTGAGGAGAGCTTTTTGTTGTCTGGTATGAACAGTCAATATGAGCAATATTGTAAAAATATCTGTAGAAAATCACCAACAGAGCGGCGATGAGCAAAATAAGGGAGTTTTATCTTGTGAGCACTGGGTCATTGATGAGACGAATGGGTCTCTTTTGGATAGAACTAAGAATGTTAAGTGTCAAAGGTGATGCCGTTTCCTAGATGTAGGTTCGGAGGTTCGGTTTTATTTCAGACACATAGTGGATGTATATGTTAAATGGGGAGAAGTATTTCCTGACTCGGAAGAGGAAACCAAACTTTTTAGCATCTAATGTGACTATTCAAGTAATATGCTATATAGGTACAAGCAATCTTCCAGTTATCTGGAAAGATTCTTGTCATAGGAGGTTTGGAAAAAGCTAGTTAAAATGGGTGCAAGTTCTGAAATGCATTTTTGTAGAGCGATTGCTGGTATGCCATCCAGACTACAGGATTTTTTGGTGTCATGTGACAGAAATTTTTTTTTAACTTGCTTGATCTTGAATAGTATTTAGGGCATTTAATGGGGTACAGACGCAACTCTTGGCAGAAGGGAAGTTGACAGGAGGAATAAAGGTGGAATTGGCAGCGTTGTTTTGAAAATGGTTCAGCTTTTCCTTTAGAGGTGAAGATGTTTTCTTTGTTAGAGCTCGGAGAAGAAAAAATGCTTTTGCAGAAGCTTTAACTAATGTTTTTGGCAACTGGCAAGCGACCAGAAAAATTTGCTACCTTTGGAACAGAAAATCGCTTTATTTTTTATCCGGTTGCGAAAAACATTTTATACTCGCAGATAGTTTGATTGTATTGATTTCTTGCCTTGCCTTGATGCGATCGATCTGAGAATTTTCGGGTAAAGGATTTTAAAGAAATCATTTGTGAATCTTTTTAGCGTTCTGTGTAACGCATGGTGTAACTTATGGAAGCACTTCAGTGTCCGTCCGTCCGTCTGTCACAGGCGATTTTCTCTGAAACTATTCGACATAAAAATTTGAAATTTAGCATAAAGATAGAGTGTCGTGGCCCAATTATAGACGTGAAGTATAAAAAGTTGAATTTTGATTCTGGAGTTTAATTTCAGGGGATAAATTGGGAAATGGAAAAAATAATTTTCAGTGGCATCGTATAGGGTGCCAAATGAAAACTTATTGAAGCACTAATTCAACAATATATATGATATATTTTGTATGCATTAAAAAAATTGCCGTGCTTAAAAATTGCCGTCCGCTACACTTATCACAGATTAGTAATCTGTGCCCTTATCACCAAAAGGATCGCTCCGAAAAATCTGAAAAAAAAATCATGAACATTAAGAATTAGGTGTAGATTGAACCAAAATTACCAGGATTAAAAAATTCTAGCGCGATCAATTGTTATAAACCATTTAATTGTTTATTCCCTTATAACTGCTGAACCATTGGTTTTAGAGAAGAAGTTTTTTGACAAAAAATATTTCTCACAATGTAAGGAACAACTTTCATATTCACACGTTTTTCAGTGCTCGGCGCATACGCGATGTGATACGGCGTCGGTGCCGTCGGCGGCGGGTAGCGCGGAAGATGGGCGGAGATCGGGCGGCCGAGGTTTGCTCAGGTTAAGTTGGGGGCTGATGGCACGAAACACTAATTGTGCAAGTATAGCTTGACTTGACCGAATTTTTTTATCCTGACCTTATAAATAGACCTTGGAGATTTCGTCTATTGCAAAGGTTTAGTGAAAGATGATAGTAGGACAATTGCTTCTTTGCTCTTGAAATCTACATTTTTTCATGAGTGTTTATTTTACCCACTCATATGACTACAGAAAGATTTTCACACTAGTTCGAAAATAGGGTAAAAGTCAGTACTTGGATACCAAATTATTAATTGTCAGTGACTTATTTTATTTTGGATTGTCGAGGCCTGTTGAAGTTCGCCAATTGGCGGTATGGGAATTCTATAGTTAAAAAAAAATAATAGAACTTACTATAAGCCAGACTTTTGAAATTTATGACTCTATTTTGTCAAACTAAAATAAATTACTGACAATGAGTCTTTTTTACTCGATCGATTTATATTGAAAATTTCTCTCATGTATTGATTTGTCCATAAGAGGTATTTAATTATCGCTGAATTACACTGAAAATTGCACAGTGGGTGAAAATAAAATTGCATAGTGAAAATTCAATAGCGAAAATTTAATACTGAAAATTCATCTGCAATACTAAATTGTAATATAACCTACAATAAATAAAAAATAAAATATAAAAGTGTTGTGTTTATCTATCTTATTCTGAAAATTTTCTACCGAATACCATTCGTGCATAAAAATTATCCAGAAAATTGTAAAAAAGTATGTTGCCTAAAGAAAACCGCCTTCGTTTAGTTTTTCGTTGTTTCAAAAAGTAGCCCTCCTCTTCCAGAGTCCGGCTTTGAAACAACGAGAAAATGCAGTTTTCATGCAACACTTTTTTCAGAATTTTGAAAACATGGGTGAATGTCATGTAATTTACAAAAGTCAAGTCACTTTTTCTCGAAAACAAATTCTATGACCCTAAAAATTGTTTAAGAAATTAACATTATTCCACACCAATAAAATAAAGAGTCAATCTATGCTGTTTTCAAAATATCCGAGGCACTTACCTCCGTTACAATCAGAAGAGTGTATTTTCCCAAAAATACAGGATATGTATCTTCCAGCACGTTTAATCATGCATTTATAAGTTTTGACTAACATTCCTAAATCTTTCTCTTTGCAGTGAGAATATGAATGTAAGATTTAAAAATCTAACATACTTCTCTTTTCGCCTAGGACCTAGAGCCTTCTGAAAAATATTCAAAGAAATATCTATTTAAAAAATATAAAAAATATTAAGATTCGCTGGTTTAAAGCTGAAGACTTTTTGAGAATAATTATAATAATTCAATTGAAAAAATACCAGAAACTAACTCGGACGTATTGATCGGCAGTTTGGCGAAATAAAAGAGGACTTGTGCCTCTAATTACTAAACTAAAAGGGCTATGAAAATTTTGTTAACGGCATCTTTAGTTTTACGAAAAAGTAGCACACTGTCGCGAAAACCGCAACTTTCTATCTATAAAAATATCGGAGATACCCCGCAAAAGTACCCAAAATGGGACACCCTGTATATATATTTCGGCCTGTGAAAAACGCTACGCACAAAATACTATGCTTTTACAACTGTTTTAGCTATGAGTACGGCTATGATTTAACATTTTTTGAAGCCAAAACAAACCATTCTAAGCGACACTGTAAACACAATTTGTAAACATTGGCCACATCTTATTTGACCTTGTATTTTTGTACAAAAAATACGTTAGAAGCATCACAAGATTTACTAAAAGTCATAAAAGCCCTAAAATACTTTATTTTCTGCTAAATAATAATAAACTTAATTTAAAAAACTTTTAAATATTTTATTTGTAAAGGTTTATTTAAAGTCGCTCCGAGTCATTTATAAATCTATAAGTCGTACTTTTTCTTTTCTAGTTCATTAGACAAAGACATACGTTTAACCGAGTGTTTAGACCGTGGATGAATAAAGAATCATCCAAGGTAATTTGACTTCAACCACTCAGCTGTTGAGAGGAAAACAGAGACAGCAACGCTCGTGAGAGCGATATTTGATGGGCAAAAATTGGATCGACTCGGATCACGTTACGACACTCCAATGCTATTTTATCTCTTTCTACTACCATTTTTGATTCAATTACGTATTTCTTTAAAGTTCGTAAACTGGACCTCTGGGGTACGATGTTTTGAAAACAAACAACAAATAAACAGGCTTCACGTTCGATACTCTCACAGTATACGGAAAACCGAATCCTTTCTAATTCATCCAAGAGTATTTCCTAATTTTACCTTAGCTTTTATTTTTTCTGATCATTCCCGGTAGTGACACATCATTGACACCACGGCACAGCTGCGGTGCAAATGGCCCGTGTCCAACCATTTCACGTCTGGCTGCACTCAATCGCCAACGACGCTAATTAATTTTCAGCTCCCTCTTAAGAGCATTGCCGCTCTGACACGCTTCTCATGTATGAGGCTGGATAAATGATTTTGTAACAAAAGTTTACTTAAAAGAAAAAATCCGCAAAATCATTTTCACATCACGTTTTCTGCGAAATAAAGTTTTAATCATATCTAATTTTGAAGAGAATACAGCTAAGACTATTTCCAAAATATATATTTACTTATAAATTAAATTTGTTCACTTTGTATACTAGGTAGACACAAAAAAGTTGGGGTCAATTTACCCCGATAATACACTGATTGGTGATGTAAAAATAATTTGTGAAATTCCATTGGCAATGTATGTTTAAAAATTTATGGAAAAGCTCTGAAATTTACAAAATATTGTAAAATTAAGAACTAAATACATTTCAGTATGTGATTTTCCATTAAAAGTACATTTTTAAATGTAAATATTATACTCTCATTATACAAAATTTTTGTAGTCCTACCGAACTTTTACAACTTTTAGATTGGTATTACTGTTCCATTGTCGGTTTTTGTAAATGCCTCAACTTTATCATTCTTCTAAAACGCAACTATTATTTTTTGTGAGGATGACAGCTCTGCATGTGATTGTGATTTGGTGGAAAGTTGCTAAAAAAATGTAACTTAAACTTAGGATGTTATTGATTATCTTATTGTTGTTCTTTTATGGTTTTGTTTAATGCGGAAGGAAGTTTCATGATAAGAATAAAATAGGATCAAAAGTAAATATTTCATCAAAATTTTAGAAGTATTTAAAAAATGATCTTACTTAACGTTATATTCTTAAAGAAAGAAGAATACCAAAATAGTTCAGTTATTTTTATGTTAATGAGTTACGTCCAGTTGCTCAAACAATTTAATCAAAAATTACACGGATTGGACACTTGTAATATGGCACCACTCATGCTAATGTCATTGCCAAAGGTGACTCTAAACATCAATTAAATGTATTACTTGAATAAAAGTTTTGAAAAACAGGCCGAGAGGTATTTAACTTCCTCAACTTGTTAGTTCCTATATTGGAAAGCCATTGGACAGGGCGAGTCATCATCATTTTTTGACACCCCCAACCCCCCCCCCCCCTGAAAAGGATTTCTACAATAGCAGTCGTATGGAAATTACAAAAACTCAGCTTTAAAACCAACAATTTGTATCTTTAATAATGAATTCAGTTTAGCGTATACGTTAGCCAAAATTACAGTATCAGAAAGGTATTTTCACCACCATGAGTAAAATAAGCTTTATTACGGTAATTGACCGGTTAATATAAAACTGTTTTACTACTAAAGCGATGTAATTTTACAAATTTACTTTTGAAATTATTTTACAGTTGAACATTTAGTTGTAAAAATACATTTTCCTCTCAATTCCATAATTATTTTTTCAGTGTAGATAAAATGTAGTAAAAATTCGTCTTGTACTGGTAACAGCAAAATTATATTTAGATACGCAAGGCAAAATATTTTAAACATGGATTTATTAAGACTGGATACGGGATGATGTAACATTCTTTGAAGCCAGAACAAACCATTCTAAACGACACTGTAAACACAATTTGTAAACATTGGCCACATCTTATTTTACCTTGTATTTTTGTACAAAAAATACAAGATTTACTAAAGGTAATAAAAGCCTCAAAATATTTTATTTTTCTGCTATATAATAATAAATTCAAGTTAAAAAGGTTTTATTATTTATAGGTTTTGTTTTTTTCTAAAGGGGTTTATTTAAAGTCGCTCCGAGTCATCTATAAATCTATATAAATCTATACGTCGCACTTTTCCTTTTCTAGTTCATTAGACAAAGACAGACGTGCAACCGAGTGTTCAGACCGAGGTTCAGCCGTTTTCCTAAGCAACCAGCACAGACAGCACTACTTCTGAGCTCCAACACTCCAATGCTATTTTATCTCTTTCTACTACCATTCTTGATACAAGTACGTAGTTCGTAAACTAA
Organism: Philopedon plagiatum; assembly: GCA_963971165.1. Lineage (NCBI taxonomy): Eukaryota > Metazoa > Arthropoda > Insecta > Coleoptera > Curculionidae > Philopedon > Philopedon plagiatum. The sequence goes on along the minus strand of OZ020192.1, from coordinate 31,095,373 downwards.
AAAACAAACAACAAATATAAGGCTTCACGTTCGATACGCCCACATTATACGGACATCGAATCCTTATAATATATAATAAATCCGGGTCATAGCAACAATAAAATTTATTTTTATAAGTTGTACACTTTGTATTCTAGGTTAAAAGATAAACTTCAAATTATTGTACATCATTATACATACGTATGTAATTTATGGACAGATTCCGTATTGGGTTTTCTTTCGGTTAATATTGATGAGAGTAAGAATAAGATACCAAATAAAGTTTGGTACCGTAAATTAATTTTTGAGTGTTTCCCCAAATTTATAAAGAGAAAAGTATTTGAATAATATTCTATTCAAATTTCTAATTCATTTGCGCATTCTAATTCATTTGCGCAAAACGTCCCAAAATACAAATCCTTGTGGGAAACAGTTTGCAAAATTTCAAAAATACCAGAATTAAAGTCTTATTGACGCGACGCGACATTTAATCTCAGGTTAAATAATTAACTCAAGGACATCCACAGTCATTCTCGATAAAAATGAAGCAACATTTATATCATACTCTTTGAGGTAGGATTTATAATCTTTGGTTTCTATCCCCATCTTGCGATAAAACTTTAGATATTTAAGAACTTGCATTTATGCTTTTATCCATTAATTAAAATCATCAAAAGTTTTTGATTTACAATTCAAAAATTTGACCAAATAGATATTGTTTTATCGTATATCAACGTTGCAAATAAATGCTGACATTATATTTAGGCAGTTTTATTACATGTCCGGTACTAAAAAGTGAATAATTTGATTGTACAGGGATATTGATTTTAAATAAGTCTCCTATCTTGTTTAGTTCATAATAATTCTTTATGGAATTCTAAGCAGACTAATCGATAATCAAGTTTTCGTCATAGGATGTAAAAAATAATTGTTTAAACGGAACCCTGTACAAAATTGATAAGGGTCATATTTTTTCTGATTTCAAAAATATATAATTTGTTTTATAGGTTATTATAAGGATCAATGCATTTTATGTCAGAGTCAATTGTTGACTAGAATAATAATAATAAAATTGACAGTAATAAGAATTTTTGAGCCATTGGCTCTTGACATAAACCATTTTTTTTTAAAATGGGGTCTGCTGTTTCGTTTTCCTCAATAGTCATTACAAAATCAATAGTCTAATGTTTGGTTTAATACATTGTTGTCATGTATTTTCAAGGACAATAGTCACCACCGTGAAATCACGATCCGATAGAACCAGTGGATGCAATTGCATTTTAGCCAATCAATTTCGTGTCAGTCGTAAAGCACTGAAACTAATTCGGTTATCCTGTTGTCAAGTTCATAAAATATAATAAAGATACGAACATACACTACAGAAGAGTAGAAAAATTTTGCATTTTTGTACAACTACGCATGGATTTTTATTATATGTATTAGCAGTTTCGTAAGTTTGTGGTTATACAAATTTGTTCAGGTTTTGCAAGGTTTTTACAAATTTTAAAAAGCGCTTCAATAGAGGTCCCACAAAATATGTGAACGAAATTGTAGTAAGTTAAATTTTCTTACAGTGTAACCAAAAAGTGGGAAGAATGGACAGTACCCTACATTTAAGATATTTTTATTTGGGGAAGCGGAAAGCTGTTAAACAAGAACTCCGTACGAAGATCATATTTTAATGCGGAAGAATAAAAAACAATGGTCAAAAAAACAAATTCTTCACTAGGGCAATAAAATACCTCAAAAACTTCAGAGAAAGGGTCGATTTTTGATTCTGGTTTAGGTGCCCTTCTGCTGGGGCGATTTCTGGGCCCTTACCCTTTACAATCTTGCCTGATAAAGGGTAGGGACCCAGAACCTGAGCCAGAATTAAAAATAGTCCCTTTTTCTTGAACGGTCTTATATTGCAATAGCAAATAATTTGCTTCTTTGCATTTTTAATATATAGAGTGTCTGAAAAGTCTTAGTATGGGCAAATATCTTTGCTATTAGTAAAGATAGAGACACCAAATTTTTGGTGTATCTTATTGGTTAGTAAATTTACTTTTTTATGTAAGTTAACTTTTTAAACTCCCTTGAGGGGTGACGCTAGGGAGTTGAGATCAAAAATCTTAAATGCAACCCTATGCCGTGTTGGTACCTCATTTGAAAGGTCTTAAAAAAAGACACATTTGACCGCAACAAACCCGAGCAAACCTGAGGTCCGTATCTTAATTCGTCTTTAAATGGCAAGGCTATAAAAATTAAAAATCGTGAAAAACAAATTAAAAATTTAAGTACATACATTTATTTCTCTTATTACTTTAAAAGTTGTTCAAAATGACCCAAGCAAACCCAAGCAGCATTGGCAGTATAAATTATAAATTTATTAACCAATAAGATACTCTTAAAATTTGGTGTCCCTATCTTTACTAATAGCAAAGATACTAAGACTTTTTAGACACCCTGTATTACCTATAGACCTAAAGAATTTCCCTATCATATCATTACGTTACATTACTTTGGTATCAAAAATATGACAACAATAATGACATGACATGTTTGTTTGGCTCTGTATAAATTTGCCAACTTTGCTCACAGTGATTTTTTTTTGATAAATAATTTAAGCCAAACTTAATGTAAAAAATCATATAAATATTTTTATTGAAAGAAGATAATAAAATCATATCTTTCCTCTTTTTATAGTACAAAAAATGCAAACCAAGTAAACAAGTAACACCTTTTGGCATGCATAAACACGATAACTAGCAATATGTTCTCAAACTAGGAAGGTACTTTTTAAGACGTAACAAACACTTATATAAAATAAATGCATTTTAATACTCTTATGAAACTTTTATTATCTGAGATTAAAGCAAAAGCAAGTAGAAACTGGTAGAGAAATGTGAAAAGGGGACAATTCTATCTGGGAGGCGCCGACCTGGCTGCGGGACGGCTCCCGACGCTTGTAAATTTGGTCGACGCCGGCGACGCGGCCGTCCGAACATTGTAACAGTTACGAGGTTACGTCACCCTTCAGGGCGTCAGCTGATTCTAAGGGACTTTGACTTGACCCTTGAAAGTATTGTATGTCTTATGCCATTACTGGGGAAATTGAGTAGGAGTAGTTAGGTGTTTTAGGCCAAATTAAAAGAACAGTTCATTATAAATTCGGTTATTATAGTTTTATAAAGTTTTTGTCTAAAATGTTGGAATATGTGGTAGGGCAATTGCCACGAAAGTAAGTCATTTTGACGCTATATTTGCCCGATTTAAAAATATGAAAATAATGCATTTAATGAATATAGTAGAATCTTTAATCCTTGTTGGTGTATATTAAAAATAGCAAATTTGGTGAATTATTTTAACTTTTTGACATTGGGATGCTACCTATAAAAAATTAAAATTCTAGTTGTAATAGTTTCACACAGCCGACATTCGCATAGATGTATACTTTCTATACTTTTTTTTTAAAGCAGTTTGACTTTATTCGAGCGTTCACAAAAATGCTTTACATATTCAACATATCATTAAATTTTTTCCCCCGGTTAAGTTTTCATAACTTTGGAGTTGTGAAATTGCACATTAGTATTTTGTGTTATTTAAAATTTGCGTTTTATTCTTTTATTTCTCAAATTTGCTTGTTTTTCAAATTAATTTTTATATTGAGACATATTGCCAAAAGTGTTGTAGTTCTATTAGCGAAAAATATCCTTATCTTTTTATAAATTTTCAGAAAAAAACTTAAAAATAAGTTTACCCCAAAGGCTTAGATGTCTTAGGGTCGTATTTGTAGTCGTTCCTCAAGCCGTGACCCTTCCTTAACTATGAATGACACCGTGCTAGAATCATACCTTAAGGTCTAGGGAACACTCGAGGAACGACCCTTATTCGCACAGTTAATTTAAATATCTAATATTGGACCGGTATTAACTCTAGTGAATGTGCCTTAGAATTTTGATCTATAATACGAAATGGTGGGCAGAATTTTTTTCATCACATAATTTTGTTTTAAATTAGAATTTTCAAAAATCGGGTAATATAACGGGATTAATATGGCGAACTAAACGGCATTCTTGGTAATGAGCTGCTAGACCAATTTGGACGAAGCTTCTTGAAATTGATTTGAAATATTTTTTAAAAAAATATTTAAACTGGCGATTTTGTTTATGTTCTGACAGCCCACGAAGACCGAAGTCTAAGTGCTATGTACCGTGGGTGTACTGGGGAAATCCGACTCACACATCCAGAGCTGGAAACATCCGTACGGACTTCACCAGCCCTTTAAGAGGATGTGTGGGGTGGTACCACATCGGTCGAGGAAGAAGTCCTCTACCACCTTCCATCGCGGTGACGGAAATTAAATTTAGTGGTTCCAAAATGACAGATGACTGAACATGTGTTGTGATGTCCACTTTTTAGGGATAAGGGGAAAAACAAAACTTAGTTTTCACGGTACAGTTTTCTTTAATTAAATTAAAAATTAAGAAAAAATATTTTTCATTGCAAAAGTATTGTATTATTTAATGAGCGTGTAATATTGGATTACTCCCTAGGATAAAGATTTCAGTACTAGTCGAAGGCGAGTAGAGTAATTTATCTTAACGAATAATAACCATTACTAGAATTCATTTACAAATCCTTTTTATTATTGTGGCATTCATAAACTTGCAATAGCAGTTATTCACATCTCTTGTTCGCCATCTTTATTAATCAGTTACCTAATGAACTGCGTGCACTGAAATTGTTATTGTTTTGGCATATCACAAAAATCAAAAAATGTTTATTATACTTAGTTCTTATATTGTTGGTTTGGTACCTAATTGAACATTGAATAAAATAATTGTTATATACCCAAAAATTGGCCTTTACGTATTGTACTTAGTTACAGTGAAATGAAACATTTATTCTAAATGCGTTTTGGGTTTTGCGAATAGCTTATTCCAAAAATGCAGCATGAGCAGTAGATACAGCAATCTAATGACAAAATAATATATTTGATCTGGGTCGAACAAGGAATCACTTAAATAGAAATTTTTTCCTTATAAAAAGAACATATTTTTCGCCACCATGTGTATAGTGTAGGTATATGTGATCTACTACTAAATAGAAACACTATTATTCAGGTAATAACCACCTTCTCTAAACATATTACTGCCGTGTTGATGGTTAGGGTGCAAACAACACCCTCTGACAGTTGTTTTAAAATAGCTTTCTGACCGGAAATTATGTCGTAGGATATGGGCAGTTTTTGCAGAGTAGGATAAGCTAAACCATGGATTTATTAAGAATGGATACGGGATGATTTAACATTCTTTGAAGCCAAAACAAACCATTCTAAACGACACTATAAACACAATTTGTAAACATTGGCCACATCTTATTTTACCTTGTATTTTTGTACAAAAAATACGTTAGAAGCATCACAAGATTTACTAAAAGTAATAAAAGCCCTAAACTATTTTATTTTTCTGCTAAATAATAAATTTAAGTTAAAAAGGTTTTATTATTTATAGGTTATGTTATTTCTAAAGGTGTTTATTTAAAGTCGCTCCGAGTCACTTATAAATCTATAAATCGCACTTTTTCTTTCCTAGTTCATTAGACAAAGACGTACGTGTAACCGAGTGTTCAGACCAAGGTTCAGCCGTTTTCCTAAGCAACCAGCACAGACAGCAACACTTCTGAGCTCCAGCACTCCAATGCTATTTTATCTCTTTCTACTACCATTCTTGCTTCAATTACGTAGTTCGTAAACTAATCTCCTGGGGGAAATGTTTTCATAACAAATAACAAATATAAGGCTTCACGTTCGATACGCTCACAGTATACGGACATCGAATCCTTTCTTAATAAATCCATGAGCTAAACCTTATTGATTTTTTGTCTAGAGAAACCAAAATTAAAAATGGTGGAAATTACATATAATTTTTCAAATTATTTATTTTTATAAGGGAAATAAAAAAAATATAAATATCCGAATATTGGTAAGATGTTCTTGAAATGTCTAAAGCGCCATGTAAAAAAGATTTAAACGTCATTTAGAAAATCGGTTGCTACGATAATGGTAGTTATAGTTGTAGTAACCATGGCAACGGTTACCATGAATACGATACCTGTAACTCTAACGACGTTTTACTTGTTCACGTGGTTCACTTTAGTTCACGTGAACCCTACTCTAGTACCCTTTAGAAATTGTTAATTTACATGTTGATATTATTACTTGGGATAATGCATATAATATTTTGCTGAAGGTAAAAAGAAAAGAAAACAATTTTTCCTACGACCACCTATGAAAGTGAGCAAAAAACGCCCGGTTAACTTGGCGAGAAAGTGCCTTATATCACACGCGTGTTGAAAAGTACTTTACAACACACGTGTTGTAAAGTACTTGTCAACATGACATTGAAATAGATGGTGCCAATTTCATTTGTTTTATTTTCAGCACACTTTATGAAAATATTAGTGTTGAAAGTGAGGGTTTTAAAAGACAGAAATTGAGGATTTTTCGTAAATATTTTTGTGGTCGTAGGACAAATATGGTACATTACTCGTGTGAAAGTAATTTTCGCACACTCGTGGGATTATCGCACTCGGCTGTCGCCTCATGCGACAACATTACCACTCGTGTGAAAAATGTCACTTTCAACACTTGTTATGTAATATACTAGTACATTACTCGTGTGAAAGTAATTTTCGCACACTCGTGCGACAACATTCCCACTCATGTGAAAAATGTCACTTTCAACACTTGTTACCTATGTAATATACTATTACGACAGTAAAGCAAAATGAAAAATAAATGAATTAAATGTTATATTTTTATCTACACTTATAGGAGAATAATGCAAATTTCTTCACAAATTTATTGTAAACTGTTATATATATATTTTTTTAAATCTTGTAGCTTTATCATTATTAGAAAATTTAAAGTATCCACAGACTTTTTATTTAAAAATATAAAGTATTATATAAAAATATGAAAATATATTATCGGTTATTAATATACATTAAGTATAATATTTTTCTTTGCAGAACATATCTGCTCCTTAATTTTCCAATAAATTCTAGTAGGTATTATCTTTCCATCAAAAACATGTGCTACACCAAAACGTTGCTGTTCAGTATCAGTTGAGACATCAATGTGAGGCAATGGGAATAAATAGTTTTTGTTTATCGTTCCTAATGCTGTTTGGATCGCCCAGATCTAAAAACGTCAAAACAAGACTTAAAAATTGGCAATAAAACAAATCTTCATCGCCGGGCTGTAAGGTTGGAGTGCATGCTATAAAACTGATTGAGAATAAATAAAATCGAAAAAACTTTTTCAATAAACCTATAGGAATATTATAGCCTAAGCTTGTATTACATAAATATTATAGTACAAGGCCCAGGGAATAGTGACAGAGAATTGAATATACACTGACTAATACACTTCTAAATCTATGGTCCAATTTGAGTGATTTTTTTCGCGTATTATTATAGGCTCATTCTTTAAGAACATTACTGTATTCGTAATTTTTGTTAGAAAGGTAATTGTCATTGTATACCGGGTGTAAAAAGCATTATATTTTCTACCGAAAATTCGCAACACACCCTATGGAAATTCCACAGTGTGGAATATTTTAACATTCATAAATAAAATATTGCATTTTAAGCCTAACTTTAGCCTCATTTTGGTTCACTTTTATAAATAATAAAAGAAGTAGGGACTTTTATAACTCAGCATGTTTTTATTAGAAGTAACTTTTTAAAAACATTATTAAACTAACAATAATTTACAAAAAAAAACAAATTATATAAAAAATTTAAATTAGTTGACATTAGTAGCATGTGGTTCCGCCTCTACTTTTAATGCAGATCGGCGAGGCATACTCGAAATAAAATTTGCTATTTGGTTTTGATCAGTATCATTCCAAATTTCAACAACTATCACTTCTATGTCTTGCAAGGTTGCAGGAGGAGGCTGGCACTGTCTTAATTTTCTGCCAATGAATAATGTCCCACAAATGCTCGATCGGGTTAAGATCTCAACTGGCTAAATATTTACCTCCTGTAGATATTCAGTTACAATGCGCACTACTTGAGGTATTGCATCGTGTATTACCAAACAGTTATTGCCGATATAAGGAGCGAAGGACACAACGTACTCAAATAAAATATCATAAATATACCTACCTTTCGCTAAGAACCTCCACGTAAAGGACCAAGATATGTCCGCGCTGTTAAGGATATTCTTCCCCAAACCATAACGATTATAACGATAATGCATGACCTCACGTAGCGCGGATTGTAACTGAATATTTAAACGAGGTGGCCACCGCACAGTATAGATCTTAATCCAATCGAGCATTTGTGGGACATTATTGGCAGAAAATTAAGACAGCGTTAACCTCCTCCTGCAACCTTGGAAGACATAGAAACGAGAATTGTTGAAATTTGGAATGATACTAATCTAAACCAAATTGCAAATTTAATTTCGAGTATGCGTGGCCGATGTTATTAGAAGTAAAGACGGAAATACACATCATTGTAGGTACGGCTACTGCACGGATTTTTTGAGACACAACCAGTGGGGGCTCGTAAGGTAGTTCCACCTTATATTTCTGTAAAAATGTATTTTTTAACTTCACGTATCATTAAAACATATTTGTTATACATGCATTTCTTCTATTTTTTTTTTTCATAAATTGTAAGTCCGGCAACAAAGCACAATTCATCGTCGTCTATCCACGCCTGAAGCCCCACTCTTTAATAAGGCCGAAACCCCCCGGTTGTTCTCTGGCAACGCTGTGCCGCTGTGCCGTTTATTATTCGGCGCAAATGGAAAGACAGAGATCTTACCGGGACCGTGTGTGACCCACAGAGGTGAAACTTAAGTTTGCAATTTTACTCATGCTAAATGGTAAAATCTAAGGAAAATTTGTGCCAGGCTCTGTCACTCAGGATCTCTTTGTTTGGAGATTTCGCGCTTTTTTATGATTCGTTACGTTAGCAAAAACAAAGTTTAGTAGAGGCGTGTGGCTGTGTATTTTTCTCGGCGAATTTTCAATAAATAATTGATTTGTTTTTCATTTAGTTGACTTTTGGTATGTCGTCGTAAATGTATGTTAGTTGTTAGTGACCATGAATAAGATCTGCGTTTTAAAAAACTCTTGTTGTTGTTTTTCACTAGAAGAAAAACTTTAAATTTAAGAATTAGGACTGCTAACACCCGATTTAAACATTGAAAAACATGGTGAAAGTGGATAAAATCTCGCTGTCGTAAATTTAATAAAACTATTTATGATAAAAATAATGGGTTGTAAAGAAACTAATAAACTGTTTTGTTTTGCATGTGTTTTGTTTGGAGGTGACGAAACTTGGTCAAAAAAAGGCACTGACGATCTTGTCCATGTATGGGATAAAATAAAAACTAATCACAAATCAAAACAAGATTTAACTTCTCTGGGTATTTAGTCGCTTCTAATTTATTTGTCAGAGAAGTTTTCTGCTTATAAACATGAGTTCCCCGAAGCATTTCGGACTAAGACATGTTCACAATTTTCTTTTTTAAACAAAAATCAGCTGAAGAATGAATTGCATGTACTACTATATCAGAGAGACGAATTGAGTAGGCACTACTTCTGGAACTGTCTCGTTGTCGATTTTGTTGAATGAGGAAGTTTTAATTTTACGTTTCAATAAACTATTACATTTTTAAGTATTTTAATAACCATCCATACCGATGTTCGCGTGTGCAAATAAATTTATTTTTTAACTTTTCTTGTAAATAGACCTACAGACATATTATGTTCGCAGCAAACCGCAAGTACTATAAGCAGTTAATTACTGAGTATAGGTTATCTTCCATAATTTTATATTGATTTAATATTTTGGCACTACCTGCCTGATTTGGCACGAGCCGCCACTGGTCACAACGGTACATGTTTAATTTGGTTTGTACCTAGTCAAAGAGGTAGTTAAATATTTAACTTCGAACTACTTAGAAGTTAGTAGCTTAATTACTTTTTTGAAGAAGTAGTCTAACTACCAACTAGTTATAGTTAAACTACTTTTTTGATAAAGTAGTTAATAATTATACTCCACTACTTTTTTCAAGTAGATTGCCCAGTTCTGGGTGTAACCCTTTGTCTAGATATAATAATTCCCCTAATTCAAGAGTTAGACTTCTAATGGCGTTATTAATTTCTTAAAAACTTTCTTTGTATAGGGACTATTTCAGCTCACACGAAAGTGCCAACACTGCTAACCGTAGTGTAATTAAGTGCCTAAAGTTAAATAATGAAGACTATATGCTAGAAATGGGTCATTATTTTACGACGGGATAAAATCAGAGAGAGCACAAGGTTTATCAAAATATGTCTAAATAGTAATTTTTAATATCACAATTTGTACTACTGAATACTACTTCCTAGTATAATAAGCGGCCACGAATTAAACAAAGTAATTCCGGTTTTATGTAAAAATATTCATTTATTGTGTCCACGGAGTGGAATGTAAGTCCATGGAGTTGACAAATAATGAATGGAAGGTCAAGGAGACCTTTATACCTATATACATATATATATATATATATATATATATATATATATATATATATATATATATATATATATATATCCTTTTTTCCAGAGCACATTCGGCTAACATCATCTCTCTCGTAAAACATTCTTAAAACTATTTTTATATTAGAGTTAGCTGTATGCAGCGTTTTTTGTGGCTTATATAATTTGTAGGATCCAAAAACCTGGTTTGTCAGTTTTGTTAAACCAAGGGGCGTACCGTGACTTTTGGTTTGGGGGGGGGTTGGTAGACAAAACCATATAATACCGTGTTGTATAATGTTTATAATAAATATATTGTATCTACTAAAAGAGATCAAAGGGGGGGGGGGTTAACCCCAAAACCACCCCCAGCGGTACGCCCCTGTGTTAAACGATAACGCTTTACAATGCTTCCTGAAGTACATTTTACGAATTGTCTTCTTGCTTTTCGACTTTTACTCAAAGCTTTAAAATTGTCTGACAATTGTTTTTTTAAAACCTCACCAAAAAATACGTTTTCTAATTTCGGGGGATATATTGTGACCTTTCACCAATTATTCTGTTGTAGATTTTGGATTTTGGTGAATATGTTCTTACGGCTATTTCTTATATCTGCTCAATTTCGTTTTATATCGCGTTGCTCTTTTCCTATACTTTTCCACTTTTTTCTCCAGCTCTTTCAATCTTCTAAAAGTGGCCGAACGTTTTCTTAAAACTCGTTCTCTGCCAGCCCTTGCACGTCCTGACATGTTTAATACATTTTCGTTATTCTCCTCATTTGATTCATGTCTAAGTGTAGAAGGGGGGGGGGATGTTTTCGTCTAAGAACTGAGTCGTTCTGTCCATTATTTTTTTATCTTCTCTATATTGTCTCTTCCGGTCTTTCCATTTTTTTCCTAGGGATCTTTTTTTCCTGCTGGATACTTCACCAATTAACTTAATTTTTCCTTCCTTTTTCCGTTTATGGTATCTCTGCCTCTCCGCTTCTTTTGCTTTTTCGTATTCGCTGGGATTACTACGTATTCTTTCTCGGCGTTTTCTTTCACTCTCTTTTTTCTGCTGTCTGCGGTTTTCAATATATTGTATGTGTTTGTTTTTGCCATTTTAGACGCTAAAACAAAACCTCAGCATTCTTTTATAAGGTTTTAAAATGAAATGAAATTTTCCAATGCGAAAATATGTTAAAACACGGATGACTTCTTATTTTAAGTCCACTCCACAGACATGTGTCTACTCCATGGACAAGCAAAGTCCATGGAGTGGATGTCCATGGAGTGGAAATAATTAAGTCAAAACGTCTATTTTCTTACAGAAAAATACATATATTACAAATAATTGATATGTTAGAAGTCGAATAAACTTTTCTTTCACATGCACTACAAAAAAAGTTAAAATTAAATTTTTTCTAACGGTTTTTCTGCTGACATGGAGTGGACAATAATAAAAATACTTACCTTAAGTTACGAATGTTTTGGCCATACAATTAAATTTTATAATAGAACTTTACATCACCTTTCCTCAAGAGTTTACAGCATACTGGAAGGAATGCGTTGGTCCACGTAGTAGGCTAACGATGTTGCCAGATATATATTAAAAATTGCAATTGCTCTATGTCTATGGAGTGGACATCGAAAGTGGTTACAGCCATAAATGTTGACATAAAAGCTGTGTTTTGGTGAAACAGCCAGAATCCTTTTATACAGTGTGTTCTTGTATATTTGTGCACTAAATATACTGTAATTAATTTTAAAGACTATGATAAAATATTATCAAAATCAAGCACGATAATACCTAACTCAAGAGGGTTACAGTCCACGGAGCGGACTTTTGAGCTATAAAATGACAGTTAAAAAAAAAAGTAAAAGAAAAAGTCCCTTAAATAGGCATTATTGATAAAGGCGAGTTTGTTTAAATTTATGTCATACCAAGTATAGATAAAAATATGTTTAAATTTTTTATATACAGCACGGTTACATCATTTTATCCCATATATAGAAAATGACCCAAATAGGTCATGCTACCAAGTTTCCTTGCATGTTCTAAGGCTATAAGGGTTTATGTAGTCAGTCGTGGACCATTGATCAGCTGTTGTGGGTTGAATTTAACAATCATATCTATATTTTAGAATTACGTATTTTTACATTAGATTTTTTACAAGAGGTATATAGGGAGATGAATTTAATAAATTTAATTTTCTTCATTATTGCCCCCTTATCTATAGTAGATACATGTATCTCCAGATTCAGGATGACGAGTTAAGAGCTGAACCATCTCTAGTTAAAATTGAAATTAATTAAATGGTAATTCAGCTAATTCATCAGTGTATAATTAACTGTATAACTATTTAGTTCTCTACAAATACACTATACAATGCACTTATATAAAGATTCATTAATTATTAGATATTTTTATTAACTCATTATTATTACCTACATTTAAAACTTATTTGTTTGTTTTTAAAATTCTCTTCATAATTATGAAATTTATTATTTAATTTATATTAAATTATAAAACCTTCTAGTGCTTTTTAAAATATTCAAAAAATTTAGTGCTTACTTTTCTTTACAAGCTTTTATTTAACTTCACCTGTTAGTTAGCTTGTTAGTTAGTTAGTATGTTTAGGTCAAATTTTGTCATGAAAATTTAGACTAGCTCTAATTAAGCTACAGCTTTAAAATTTTGCGCACACGTATAAGTCTGGTGACAATGCACTATAGTTATAGTATATCTAATATTGTTCTAAATCCAATATGGCGGACGCCCCAAGATAACGAAGAACCTTTTTCTTCACCATCCCCTTCATATGGGTATCAAATGAAAAGGTTTGACGAGTAGAATACGATAAGCTATGGGACGTCATTTTGAACCCAATATGGCGGACGCCTCACGATGGCAGATTACCTTTTTTGCACAACTCCCTTGACATGAGTATCAAACGAAAGGGTTTGACAAGTAGAATGTGATAAGCTATGTGACATCATTCTAAACCCAATATGGCGGACGCCACAAGATGGCGGATTACCTTTTCCCTCACAATCCCCTTGATACGGGTATCAAATAAAAAGGTTTGACGAGTAGAATACGATCAGCTATGTGATGTCACTCTAAACCCAATATGACGGACGCCACAAGATGGCGGATTACCTTTTTCTTCACAATCCCCTTGACATGGGTATCAAATGAAAGGGTTTGTCGCTTCGAATACAATAAGCTATGTGACGTTATTGTAAACCCAAACTGGCGGCCGCTACAAGATGGCGGATGGCTAGCGGATGGCTAGATAGCTCAAAGCTAACAGGTAAAAGGCCTTGTAATAAAGATGCATTATCAGAAATGCATAGGGGGAAAACGAAATTTGAAAATAAAATCTTATGTAAAAAATACTTTTTAGAAACAACCTTTTATTGTTTAGATGTACTAAAACAAAAAAAAATAAGTACAGTTGTTTCATTGTGGCAATGCTGAATGCTATTTATAAGGGAACGTAGTTTGCGTGGGTGGATCCTAATGAAAGTAGTATCTAAATTATCATTAAACAAATATAACATATTATGTTAAATTTATTGTCTTGAAAACCTGGCGCGCGCGAAAAGTTCATACAGGCATTAATTTTGTTTGACAAAAATTTTAAGTATAAGTATGTATAATTTTTAGTATAAGTATGTATTTTTATCTTTTCTATTCACGCGACAAGCTTTTAAGACGACACATTTAACATAATGTATTATATCTGTTTCAGTGATAACTTTGATACTACTTTTATAAGGATCCACTAACGCGAACTACGTCCACTTATAAATAGCATTCATCATTGCCCCAATGAAAAAACTATACCAATTTTTTTTGTTTTAGTACATCTAAATAATAAAAGCTTGTTTTTAAAAAGTATTTTTACCTAAGATTTTATTTAATATTAACTATATTACTATAAAATAGGAATAATTTTTGGTCGAGAATCAGGTCAAAATAAAACGCTAGTAAAATTTCTAGATCCTCAACTATTCATTAATTTCATCTGGGTAAACTAACAAAAATCAAATATAAGAAAGCCCATTTTTTTTCTTTTCACTATGATTTTCACCCTGAATTCTAACAGATGAAATGACATGAAAAAATTAGATTAATTGATTATTCAATCGAAAATTCATTTAAGTAATTTCTATTTCTGTTAATTGAAAAGTAAATATTTAACTTCGGGGAAATTTCATAAGGATTTTGCTTATCGTCAATATTGGCAGACTTTTAATTTGGAGGTCGTTACAGAAATTTAAGAGTTTATAAAATGTGTCCAATTAATGTCTGGTGGTCAATAAAGAACTATGGGAAAATGGAAGAAAATTATTTGTGAAGTTATAGTACAAGATATTGTCAACATTTGGGTCTTGCAACATTGGAGTCACTATTTCATCTAGGGTATAAATTAATTCATGTCGAATATTCAGGAAGGGGCCTGCTGGCATAAAAAGAAGACAAGATTATATTTTTGCACTCCGTAGGCTATTTTAGGGACTAAAGTGTCACTTTCAATCCCTGTGGGATTAAAAATGTTTTAAGTCCCTTTAAACGGTATTTTTAATCCCTGTAGTAACAATAAAATTACCAAAAGTAACGTTAGAAACACAATATTTATTATACTAAAACATTGACAACTGACTTATTTAAAACGTCAAAAATTATCTAGGTCAAAGAAAGTGTTAGCTATCAGGCGCGGCCCGTGAAATTTTAAAATTGTATATATCTGTTGCTACTTATGGGACCCATGCCAAGTTCAGTTTTTTTAATGGTGGATCTACTAGGAATGTTTTAGTGCAGAAGAAAAATATTTTGTAATTTGCGAAAAAAAGTTGAATTTTTGAATTGACCCACCTGGGTAAAAAATTAACACGCTTAGATAGTTTATTTAGCATCTTTTATAAACAAATTCTACATCATTTTGTCGACAATTCTTGAATTTTAAGAGAGAAAAATGTATTTGTAGAAAGTTGTAGCCATTTGAATTTTTTTAAACCTAAAATATAGTTTAAAAAAATTCAAATAACTATAACTTTCTCCTAACACATTTTTTTCTCTTGAAATTTAAGAGTTGTCGACAAAATGATGTAAAATTTGTTTAGAAAAAATAATAAATAAAACACCTAAGCGTGTTAATTTTTTTCCCAGGTGGGTCAATTCAAAAATTCAACTTTTTTTCGCAAATTACAAAGAATTTTTTCTTTACCAAAACATTCCTAGTAGGCTCACTATTAAAAAACCTGAACTTGGCATGGGTCCCAAGTAGCAGCAGAGATATACAACTTTAAAATTTCACGGGCCGCGCCTGGTAGCTATACCCATATTCGTTGCCTAGATATAACCAATAATTATTGGTGATTATTAATATTTATACTTTATCAATGTCTATATTGATTTTAACCTGGAGCATTGCTTTGGCCACTGAATATTGGGACCATAAGGTCGAGCTTCTGTTAATTTTGTGTCCTATAATTTTTGGCGTGCAAGAAACAGCGTATATACCGCATGGGACTGAAGGGTCCTTTATTCCATCGTACAATTGGTGCCCTTGCCTGCGAGTCGGGCACCAAATCTTGCCCTCAGGATTAAAAGACCTACTTTAGTCCCTTAATATATAGGTATAATATACTATTTTCAGTTCGTAAATCTTTCTTGCTGACAACTACAAAAATTGCAACGGGTGTTGTGGAGTGTTTAAGACTGATAGGAGCAATGCGAACATGTCCTACAGCAACACTAGAGGTTCTACTAAACCTCACCCCGCTATTACTTAGTATCAAAAAAAGGCTGTTCTCATTGCTCTACAACTCAGACAGATCTGACTGGATATTTAAAAATCTGGGATTTATTTCCCTGGAATCTACAATGAAATCATGGGACATTTTGCTAAATAAATATGACTTCTAAATTCCATTTGAAGTGGCTATCGAAAAGCCTCAAACATGGAGGGAAGGCCAGAAACTCCTGTGTATGGTACACAGAAGAGTCAAAAATGGAAGCAAAAGCCGGATTGGAGATATAGGGGGCAAAATTCAGACACTTTCAAAGTCCCCCCAAGTGCCCCGCCATTCTGCAAGCATTAGTATACGCAATGGATTCATATGCTCAGGAATGCCACATCTATATACCTATAATTTCGGACAGTCAGGCAGCATTGAAAGTACTGAAACCGGTGTCCGGTATATCTATGATGGTACGGGATTGCACACAATCCCTGAAACGACTAGCAAGCAACAACAAGGTTACGTTTGTGTGGGTACCAGGGCACGAAGGCATAGTAGGCAATGAAACAGCTGACATCTTCGCAAAAGATGGTGTTAAAAACAGGCTCCATTGTGAACTGAATCCTTGTTTGCAATGATAAAAACCTACATTTTAGAGGATATTCACAAGTGGGAGAAGGACAAACTAGAATCCCACTGGAAAAACACTCCAGCCCAAAGGCAATCATAGAGGTTCATCAACTCTTCGCCTCAAAAAGCCAGAATCTTCTTGACTTAAATAGAAATGACTTAAGGCTTATTATAGGTCTTGCCCGTTAAGGTACAATCCTATAAGAAAATGGGTAAAACAGACGACGCAAGTTCCGGTACTGAGAACACATACTGTGCGACTGCATAGCGC
The DNA here is from genome assembly GCA_963971165.1 of Philopedon plagiatum. Lineage (NCBI taxonomy): Eukaryota > Metazoa > Arthropoda > Insecta > Coleoptera > Curculionidae > Philopedon > Philopedon plagiatum. The sequence goes on along the minus strand of OZ020192.1, from coordinate 31,078,229 downwards.
AAAAGGCTAAAATACCTAGAAGGGGTCAGCCTATCGCCTTAAGAAGTGGAAAATATGGCCCCCCAGGGATATATTAAACGTCTCAAAAAGTTTAGGAACTCTGGGTCAACCGTTAGGTTAAAGCAGTGCCTTAGCGAGGTGTGGGCAGAGTAGGCCCTTGTCTAGGGGCGCGGGTGGCAAGGAGTGGCAAAGAGTCTACATGCTAATTAGGTCTTATTATAAGGACGCCAAAATCCTGGCTTGATTAGTCTTTAGCCTAGCTACGGCACTGGATTAAAGTCACACACAAAAGATCTGCATCAACTGCTTTTGACACTACAATCTACAATCTACTGAGATACAGGGGATTATGTTTTATTTGAGAAGTTCAAAGAACAGCAAAATTTTGATTTTGCTGCCATTGTATAGGGCAAGAAAAAATATAATTTTCGACGTTCTTACTTTAATATAAGTATTTTTTGAGAAAATAAGACCTTATAAAAAATTACAAAAGTTTCACCTACGTTACACTACTATATTTACTTTTCATTCAACTCCAAAAGTAGGTATCTTAGGAAATGTCATCCCAGGGGTCAAATTATTCAAGTGCTGACCAATTTGGTAAATGACATGAATGTCATCTTTTTTTATCCCATCAGTCTTTAAACTGCCTAGATGCTGTTCCTAATATTTCCTAGGGAGTAGCACTAAGATCTTCCTCACTACTTATTTCCCATATTTTGTAGGAAAAACAACTCTTAGGAGCGCAAGAAAGAAATGACAACTAAAATTGTTTGTCAAAAAATATAATTAAGTATTACATAAATATCCATAGTAACTGAATCTACACTCACTTGTATTTCCACGCTGATATGAAATTTTAATTGTAAATTTAAATAAAGTTTTTTTATGGTTTTAAGAAAAGAGTAATAGAATAGTATATTGTACAACGAGCATGTCATTCCATGCGAGTTTTACACTATACTTTTTCTACGAATGTTACTGTTACATAAAATGGTATTAGTAATGTTTTTCTTTTTAAGATGTCAAAATAATAATTGTCATTTACTTTTTATTTGCATTGTCTGCGTTGCTATGCGATTACTTTGGCGTGTTGACGCGGCGCCGGTCAACACCACCTTTGTAAAAATATACCCGTGCACATTGGGAATTTTGTAGTTGAATCACCATGGTGACTGAAGCACAATGAAAATGTGTAAAAAACAATGCACTATGTTCCGAAATTATTATTGAACATACAATAATAGTATATTTCATTACCAGTCCGGAAAAAAGGATTTTTCTGTGCGCGCTTGACAAATTCTCGTGTGAGGCGCAGCCGAACACGGGAAGTCAAGCAAGCACGGAAAATCCATTTCTGGACGTGTAATGAACGATATTTTTTATTATACTTCTTTGAAAACGATAACATAAAACAAAATATAACATAAAAAAATACATACATACAAAATAAACTTGGAATATTTTTATTTTCACAACTGTTATCGGAATTTAAAAAAAAACTACTAGAGTAATTAAAAATTAACTATTAATAATGAAAGATGCCACTTTTTCAGGTTGAGAGAACATTTTATTAGAATGAATTTAATTGACAGAAAATTAACAACGCTGACAATATGGTCTTTGGCAGGTATGATGCGTTTTCATGGTAACTTTCAAATCATTTAAAAGGTGATTTAAATTTGTCTATGTCAGATAAGATTGACAAAACGTCAAAAAATATTTCAGAAATTCATCTAAATATTCAAATATTTACGAAATAAAATACAAAATAGGTACATATTAAATATCAGATAGCATATAGACTTTCTTGCGTTTAGTTTATTTTCCTATACCTATATTTCTATTTTAAAGCCAAAAAATAGTCGGTATCTTCATTCAGCACACTGAAAGAACTGGAGACCAGGAAAATTTTTTCCGTGCGCTCTTTCCGTGCGCTAGCCCGAAAAAGCCCATCTTACATTATTACTAAAACAGATGAAAATAAGGTGTTTTCAAAGAAGTATAATAAAAAGGTTTTTATTGACATTCGTAGAAAAAAAATATTGTTAAACTCGTGCGCGAAATATCTCTGGTGCTCTCGAATGATTTTTAACTCGGGTAGCGCCTCGTCAAAAAATTGGCATTTTCGAACACCAAAGTACTATTTGGTTCAGTAACCCAAATAACTATTTATCTTCTGGCGTGTCCAAATGTCATCATTATAGACATCGTTTTTATTGTCAAAATGGCATATTTTTCGGACTGAATACTGTAATGATTTCATTATGGTCCTAGGACTATAATGATTAAGAAATGGATACAAACAACTTATAAAGAGGATTTTAGTAACTTGGACCCATCATGGAAACGGTAGCTTACTTGACTGTCAATTGGAAGGGATAACAGGGATTCTAAATGCTACAGAGACACATTTAACATTTTTAAAAGTAATTTACACCGGAATATAAAATATCGTTTGAAGTTCGGATCATAAACAATCATCATGGCACACTCCGTGTTATCAGGCTTGGCTAGCGCCTCGCCTGATAATATTCACGGCTAGTACCATAATGATCGTCATTATGATCCTTATAACACAAATAACTATTAAACGATTGCATGATGTTTTAGTGTTTTTATTTACTCCAGTGACATCTAGCTTTATAAAAATAAATTAATATCCCTTCGACGCCATTTCTATCACAAATAAAGGATTGTGTCTTTCCTTTTTATTGTTCTCATGTAAGGGATTCCCTCCAAAGTATTTTCTCAATTTCTACTCTAATAAACAATGTCCCACTCTGTCACAGAACTGCTCTCTTATAGTAATTAGTAAATACCAACTTTCTGCAACGCGGCGCAAATATATATCGAATTTCTAACGTTATATTTTAAAGGGTATAAAATTGACCTTACACTGTCTATACTCATAATTCTTAATAAACTGCTGTATAACATTGCCGTAGTTTAGTCGCCAAGCTGTCTAAACTTTTAAATGCTATTTTTAGCTTTAATCGATGAAAAGTTTATTTTCTGGGAATCGTGCGTAATTAAAAGTGATATTTTTAAACTAGAAAATATGTGTTTAATGTGCTTACACACCGTCGGAACATTTTTGCAATCTTAAGAATTTTTAAATTATTATTTTTTAGGAAAAATTAGATTATTTATTATCAATATTAAGTTTTAAAATAGACTTTTTGCTCTGTAGTGTATATGATAAGGGCAAAATCCTCAAGTGGGCAGTGTCAGCATTGCCCAAGCAAACACCACAATACTGTGCAAAATTGCTCAGGTTTGTTCAGAAACATTTTCTGTAAACCTGAGCAAACCTGCACAGTATTACGGACTTCGCCTGAAGAGTGCCCGGACGGTGTCACCAATGTCCACTGTGCAGACTTTGCCCGTAACATATACAATGATAGCACCTTAACCACTTGGAACCGGTTTGCTATCCGGTAAATTAAAAAAAAAACTCCCTATGACTGTGAGACATTTCAGTTTTGAAAATGCAGTTTTTTTTTAAAAATTGAATGCGGTTATAAAAATTTAAAAATACATAATATTTTTATATATTTTATCACTATTTCCTGTAGGGTATTATTGTAAACATAATGGTGTTTATTTCATTAAAATTCAATAACTATTTACGAAGAAACAAGTAGGTACCTATTACGTATATATTAATTAAATTATTATACCGCGCTGCTGGTGAGGGAACTTCACTTTTGCCAATCATCTCTACAGTGTGTACGGTCCATTGATATGGAAACAAGGACGAGATACCATTACTTACCTTTAAGAGCGATTAGGGAAGTTATGATAAACTATCAAACTACTATCAAAAAATATCTTTATTAGGACGATATAGAAATATCCGTGCCCGTAAACTACCGAGGAAATCCCTTTGTACCAAAAAAAATAGAAATATGCTGTAACTGACTGTATTTTTTTTATAACTAAAAACGTTGAAGGGATTAATATTAATTAATTTTATTTATCATTCAAGTCTCCAAACTTATCAGACTTGTAATAATATACAATTAAATTGTCTTTAAAAAGTCGAGACAGTATATCAAGCTATGCCGTTCAGATTCCTAGTAATTGTTTTTCTCGTCCAACCAAATAAAGATAAATAAAGAGGGAACTTGACTTGCTTTATTTCCTGGCGTTGATAAAGTCAGATGAGTCGTAAGGACTGGCCTCATTCTAAGCTCTAATTGTTTGGAAACTGCCAATAAAAAAACGATAAAAAAATGGGAAGGTGATGTGCATCGCGTATGTACCTTTGAAAAATGCATTCGACAATGTGAAGTGGAAAAACTGTTCAATAGAGCCATACGTATAAAGTTTAAAGATAGGCGAGTAATATACAACCTGTACGAGGATCAAACGACCGTAATTAGGGAGGATGACCAGGAAGGAAAAGCAAAAATAGGTAAGGGTGGTAGACAGGAATGCAGCCTATCATCCATAGTTTTTAATCTATACATAGAAAAGACATTGGCTAAGTCAAGGAGATTCCTAACGCAGGAGGCAAAATACAAGGTGAGAAGATAGCCATGCTTCGGTTTACAGAGTGCAGACGACATAGCTGCTTTAGCTGAAAACGAGAAACGGTGCAGGACACCCTGATTTGAATGCAGGAAATACTTTTCAAAAGCAAAATGTAGATAAATAGTGAGAACCAGTTAAGACCAAGGTCATGAAATGTCAGAAATCAGGCAATGGAAGAAAAATAAACGTCTGACCGAGGAGAAAACTGACTAGAGGAAGTTAAAGAATTCCGGTACCTGCACAGCATCATAATAAAAGACAATCACAACAAGCATGATATAAAGGTAGTTGTTAACAAACCACTTAGATACAATAACTCGGAAGCTTTTCTTAGAAGCTTACGTGTGGAGTGTTGCCTTATAAACGTCTGAAGCTTGACCCTATCGAAAGAAGAAAAACGGTACATAGACGCACTCGAGATGTGATGCTTTAGAAGTATAATAGAGGTAAGTTGAGTAGAGGATCATAAAAATGACGAGGGACTGAAACGAGTCAGGGAAGGAAGGACTATTTCGAGAAAATTACAGAAACGAAGAGACAAAATAATCAAACACATTCCGAGACAATGGCGGTCTAACACAATTGATTGGAGAAGGGATGGCAGAGGGTAGACAGGGCAGAGGTAGGCTTAGGCTAAAATCAAATATTCATAAACATAGCTAATGCTAGCTATAGGAAAACGATGGATTTAGCACAAAATAGCCAAAGATAGAGCATTGCGTCCACCAATCAATTAAAGGCTCCTCCTCTGTCTCTTTTTACAAGACTCCATCTTCAACCACAGCCCGTTTTTAGGTAGTTCAACTGAGACCTCGTGCGATGATCCTATTTGGGTAGGCACTTTTTCATTTGAAAAATGCTTGAAAGTGGTCCTTGAATTTAACATTCAAGGTAAAAATTATTTGCTTTTTGTACGTATTGATAACAGAATACTCCAGTACTTGTGCTATGAACTTACATAAAAAATACATCAGGCCCATCTGTGAAATTTTTGCTTTTGGACTAACGAACGACCTGCATACATTTAAAATTGTTGATGGACCTATTTAATAAATATCTATTATGTATATTCTGGCAACGCTTCTCAAATAGGTATAACCTGAATGTCAGACCATTTCGAGACTGTTCGATAATAAGAATTTTATTTTTAAGTCTTTCTATTTTTAACCAATCTATATTTGCACTGTTTTGTCGTTATATTTTATTTCACACGTGAAATTAACCAGCTCTTGCTTTGATCGTTGTATCTTATTTTGCGGATTATCTTTATTAGGTTATTTATGTTACTCGCACCTTTGAAGTCGCGTGAAGGTGCTTGTAAATATCCATAATATAAGCAAATGTACTTAATTTGAAATAGATGGTTTCTAAAGCATCATAGATTTATCTATATGGCAGAAGTTGAGTCTAGTGGAATTGTGAAAGGCGCCTGTCGTAAGAAAAGAGAAAAAATAATCAGGGTAGGTATGTGATAATATCACAGATCCATATAGCTACGCAATAGCTATATGGATCTGTTATAATATCACAGATCCATATAGTAGCTATATGGATCTGTGATAATATGTAGGAAACATAACTAGCTGTTACGTGCGTCTTGGCTCGCGTATAAATAGTGCTAAATACTCAAATTTGTAACATAGCCTGCATGTGCCCCATAATTTAGATTAACTTGATCCTACTCCTTGTTCCTGAAAGTATAAACTTTTTTCAATAGGAAATTAAGTAAAAATTATAACCGATGTACGTCGTGGTGTTCTTTTTAAGATAGTTTATTTCCACAAGTAATCCTTACTTCATTACGGCGCCATTCTGTTAACAAGGACCCATGGATTTATTATATAAAAGAATTCGATATCCGTATACTGTGAGCGTATCGAACGTGAAGCCTTATATTTTGTTGTTTGTTATTCTCTTGGGGGAGCAGTTTACGAACTACGAACATAGACAAGACTACGAATTACTACGTAATTGAATCAAGAATGGTAGTAGAAAGAGATAAAATAGCATTGGAGTGTTGGAGCTCAGAAGTGTTGTTGTCTGTGCTGGTTGTTTAGGAAAACGGCTGAACCTCGGTCTGAACACTCGGTTACACGTACGTCTTTGTCTAATGAACTAGAAAAGAAAAAGTGCGACGTATAGATTTATAGACTCGGAGCGACTTTAAATAAACACCTTTAGAAATAACAAAACCTATAAATAATAAAACCTTTTTAACCTAAATTTATTATTATTTAGCAGAAAATAAAGTAATTTAGGGCTTTTATTACTTTTAGCAAATCTTGTAATGCTTCTAACGTATTTTTTGTACACAAATACAAGGTATCATAAGATGTGGCCAATGTTTACAAATTGTGTTTACAGTGTCTCTTAGAATGGTTTGTTTTGGCTTCATAGAATGTTACATCATCCCGTATCCTTTTATATAATAAATCCATGCAAGGACCAAACAATTTAGCTGGTACATAAACAGATTCACACCAATTTGATTTTTCCGATTATATATTTTAAAGTGATGCCATTGTCCCGTCATTTTACAAAACGGAAAAATGTTATTAGTTTTAATGAAACGGGAATGATTAAGGGTTGTGTAATTTTAAAGAAAAGCTATGATATTTCCAATTTGTATTGAGAATGCTGACAGAAACCCATTTTACAACGGAAAGATCAATACAATTATGTCTCTCTCTAATGTTCTTTCTCTCTCATACTCTGATGTTTTTACAGCTAATAAAAAGTTAAGTTCTGAGAAACATCAACATGATATATTTCAAGCCTGTCCCATAAGTTGTTTTTGCCGTATAAAATTATACCCAAAAAACTAAAGTGTTAGCAGCTTAAATTTCTGTGTTCAATAAATCTGCGAGTGACTAACAACTACCGAAATATTACGCAAGGTACTTGTTTGTTCGACCCTTCGCGTTACTTGGACCGGGCATTATGGAAATAATTAATTATATCAGGAACGCCGAGCCGATATAAAGTTGAGAAAAGGAATGACAGGTGACAGGTGCGCCCTAGAAACGTGTGGTTTCAGTTTAAAGCTGAAATCACAGTGCCAGTAAAAAGTGTATCTATCCTTCTGGAGTAAAGACTTTTAACATGTATAGTTAAAAATTAAGAAACTACTTGGTATATTCGATTATACAATTTTTATTGCCCCTTTAACCCTCAGACGGGTGGTAATTTCTTCAAAAATGTTAACTAATATTTCGTTTTTGGGGTTATTGAGGTCAGAAAATCTAATATAACATGGCCACTACAAATTTAAAGAGGGGGAGATAAGAAAAAGGTGGAGGAGGGGGGAATAGGTGCACTGAAAAGGAAAAAATCATAAAAATAAACTCGATTAAGTTGCCCATTAACCGAGTAATAAATACGTAACAATATTATTTCATAATTTTTAGCGCTTTTCCTTTTGTGAAGTTGCTTCATTTTTTTGAAAAAAAAAAATTTAGGAGCAGTAATTCATAAATACAACCTGACAAAATCTAATATTAATTTCATTTTATTTACCTTTTCTATCAGGTACCTGAGTCCGACCCAGATTTTTGCGTCATGTAATATTGAAATCCGGTCTCCAGATATAGCTAACCTAACCTAACATAACTCATGTTTCATGTATTCATAATTATGATCAAAACTACACTAGTATTACCTATGATACGCGGATGAAGGCGCGGGCGCAAGCAAGTATAATATATCTGAGAATGGGGAATATATATTTTTTTAAATCACATTATTTTAATTGTTTATTTTAATAAAGATACCTATGTACTCATTTTTGCTAACTTTTCTTCATTTATTTATAACTTGCTTTCTAATCTTATTATTGCGAATTATTTGTTACAGGGGCAGCAAGTATTGAGTATTGCTTCGGAGAGGGGTAGGAAACATTTTTAAGTAGTATAAAATAAGAAGTTTCATGTGGCTATGCTGACACTTTTAATGTTTTGCTTAATGACAACGAGATTTTTACAAATGATGTTTGTGTTCGGTGAAAGTAAAAACATGAGATCTTTTGTAAAACTCACCTAAGTCGAAACTTCTTCTGGGTTCCTAAGTATTTTGCCAGATTAGAAATTTATTTTTTTATGTCTTCATTCTGACCAATCTTTCAAAGTAGGAATACTTGCACAACCAAAGGCAGCTGTGATAAATTATTTGAATAATATTCTTTTATATTCGCAACAACGTCGTTTTTCATTGTCTTTTGCTATGCACCTTTCACCAACAAGGATAGAAAGAAATCGGATTCCACTGGGAATTTTATCAGGAAAGAGAAAATGTGATGGCTAATCTTTCAAAGTAGATAGCCAGCAATACTTCCATAAGTAAAGAAGGTGCGATATTAAGTTGAACATAGTCTTTTTTTATTTGTCTTTTTCTAATGCAGTTTTCCCAACATGGACAAAAAGAAATCTGATTCCTCCGTGATTATCAGGAAAAGGTGCATATTGTGAAGATGCTAAAATATGTTTTGGTATATGTACATGGAACTGTACATTGGAAACTCGTTTAGCTGATTTTTCTCATTCTCAATTTAAATTGGGTAGAATATAGTCAAAATCAGAAAATATGATGCATATAACAAACCTAATAAGGTATTTTTTTTTCATAATACGGTAGCTTGTAGGTACTGTTAAGTGAGATGCCTTCTAGTATAAAATAGAATGTTCTAATCAATGTTATAAAATAAAATCAAAGCTGATAATCTATAAAATTAGGTAGTAAATCTATTACTACACGGTGTATATAGCTTGACAGAAAAATGTCAGTTGCCGAAGAATCAGGCGATAGCCTAAGCATTGTTTGTTGTATTCGCGGAAAAATATGTGACAACTGACAGATACATCCTAAATCTTGAAATTGTTCCAAAGTTTGTGACGAACCCAAAAAGCAATCGTTTAAATGGATTTATTTTTCGGGGGCTGACACACATATGTCACACAGTGGTACAAAGAGAAACTTTGTGAGGAACAATAATACATAAAGACCAAATATATGAATAAGAATCGAAAGAAGGCAAAAAGAAAATAATTTTATTGTTGTTACCATATGACCAGCAAAATTCATAGCTATTTTGTCTAAACTGAAATCATCTTGCTATTATTTTTTTCCCTATTGATGCCAATGTCATCTGCTCCTTAATAGCTACGACTGATTATGCTTCTTTGTCAAAACTAAGCTGGTAAATGATATCTTATCAGACAAAGTCTTAAGGACTCAATGTTTATCATAAAATATGGAATAATATTTATTTAATACAGAAGAACGGACAGAGAGGCAGAGAAACTTCAGAAAAATTTATGACATGACAGACGATATAATCTATCTAACTGAAAAACAAGAACCTTTAAGAAAATTAGGAACACAAAGGGAGTGATGCAAAAAAATATTTTTAGAGGGTTTGGTCAACAAAGTGTTTTAAAGAAGGTGGATGTTTTTTGTTACTTAAAATTCAATCGCGTTTTTAATGAACACTCCTTCATACTTTAGTTACTAAGAATGTGATTTTGGTCGAAGGATAATTAATACCAATGGATGGTTTTTCAAAAATATTTTTGAAGCGATTTTTGATTTATAAGTGGTTTTATATGTATGATACCCGATAGCAATGAAAAATGTATTCTTATGGTTTTTACAATAATTATGAAAGTTTTATAATAGTGACTAGTTTATATTTTTGCACTTGTGGGTGGATAAATTCAACATTTTTTAGTTTCGATAGTAAAATACCGGCAAGCGGGAAGATATCCCACTGTCTCTTCATCAGAAATTTATGCTAGCGAAAGCTGTCTGCTGGTGAAGTTAAGAAAAATGTACTGGAGTAGGAACATTATTATCTACACTGAAACTAGACAGTCAGGCTTGGTTTGCTCAGGCACTAGTGTATCATCGGATCATCTAGAAATTGGTATGAGACTGCGTTCAGTGCCTTCGGGCCTTGGTCAACCACAATCGAGTCGCGTCGGTGCCATAATACAGAGGCATGAAAGGCAACAGGTTTGTTTCAACAGAAAGTTCGCAGGAGTTCAGAACGTGATTCAGAACTGCTTAGAATCCGTTCGAGAACTTATAGTTCTGGAATCGACTTGACTAGTGTTGGAACAATTTAGAACTGGTTGAGAATTTTGTTTGTTTATCCTAACCCATAAAATCATAATTATATTACACATCACATTACTTCAGTAGCTACATCGGCAGCTAAAAAGCTTGGTTTTCTCTTTCGAGTCAGAAAATACTTCGCCCTTTCCAATTTACACACTCTCTATGTTTCCCAAATCAGATCTAACCTAAAGTACTGTACTTAAACATCTGGGGAGCGGCATCGTCCTCGACACTTAACATCCTTGTTTCTATCCAAATGAGAGCCATTAGACTCATCAATGACTCAGTCCTCACAAGAAAACTCCCTTCTCTCGTTCATCGCCGCGATGTTGGCGATATATATCGCTTTTCTACCGATACTTCCACGGATTTTGCTCTGAAGAACTAGCCGCTATAATTACCCCCTTGACTGTTCCTAACAGAACAACCAGAGGCGCGTTACGTATGCGTTCCTTTACTGTCCAGCTACAAAAGCCTAGAACTTCGCACGCTCTCGCACTTCTCTTGCTCATTCATACCTAGGGTCTCCAGATTATGGAACAAATTGCCTGCAGATGTTTTCCCTTTCCCTCCCAACCTTCAATCCTTTAAATCCCGTGTTAATAGACTACATTTCCCTTCTCTTCAGGTGCCCACGGTACTTTAGTATTTAGGCTTGAAGTCTACGTGGGCTGTCTCAAAAAAATAGCAAAAACTTCTAATACAATTTAGGTGGCTTCGAAGGATTTATCAGCAATAATATTATGTGCTTCCTCTCGTCTTTATCTATTGAAATGTTCCTTGTTCTTTACTTTTTAAAGAACCTAGTTTTCTTGAAACCATTGTGTGAATTTTATTTAAAAAATCTCTTCTCAAATTTTCCATGAGGCATATAAACATATTCCACATGCATGGAAGCTCGCATCGAACTGAATAACATCTGATGGTACGAAAATATATTATTATGCAATTTGTCGTTCGACCTTTGAATCTCAGCAGATATCTATCCAAAGTTTTAACGATTGACAATCGATGTGATTATTCCAAGAATCGTCAACGATATGTACAGGGTGGTCCACGTAAGATGACCCACTATCTTATCTCAGAATCTGTAAGAGCTACAAAAAAAAAGTTTTTTGCCTTGACTTTAGGTTTTTCCGTATTCAGTTTTTACGTATACAGGGTGTTTAGTTTCTTCTGGCCAAGTATCAACTTTATTATATTAAATGGAACACCCTATATATTTTTATATTTTCGGATTTTACGGTTGATTCTAAGTAAATTTTAATATAACATGTTTATTGAAATTTTCAGTAGTTATCGAGATATTTTAATTTTTAAAATTTTTACAGCGAAATCAGTCATTTGAAACATATCAAGTATTTATGTTTAATATTGCTCAATTTCCAAAATAATTTAATATTACCTTCCCTATTAGATACTCAGTTCTTTTTTTCTAAACTAAACCAAAAGCACTATACAGGGTGTTAAATATATTAGTCCAAATTTGTCAATTTTTAAACATCAATATCTCAACTTTTTTAAATGGAACACCCTGTATATAAATGTTTTATATAAAGCAGCATTTAATTCCCTATAATTTGACTATAATATTTCCTATACCTAAAATCAACTGTTTTGGAGATATTGGTATATTTCTTAAAGCCTGTAGCTTATTTTATTAAAATTATCAAGTGTTGACAAAAGTTTGACTAAAATTAATAATATTTATTTGTATTCGCCTATGATATATTTACCAAGTAATAATAAATATATATTACCCTTATAGTAATATCATTGGTAGTAGTTTTTTTTTTGGAAATTTTGTGAAATTTAAACCTTAATATTTTAGTTATTATCCGTCCAACCGACATAATTTTTTGTGTGCGTGATGTGATTGACTGATTGTGTATACCGAACAATAATTGTGGCGATTTGTGTATGCATAAGGCTGTACTATGGCATCCGGCAAAATTGTGGCAACTTACACGCGTCGCCACAATTTATTTTAATAATACCAGCTTTATTTTCCATGTATTTTTCTCTATCTCATCGCCTTGTGCTTGTTTCTTCTTCTATTTAATCATCCAATTTATTTTTCTTTACCTATTTTTTAAATAAACCGAACAATTTCAAAAATTGCTTTAAATTGTGTAAGTTGCCACTATTTGGGCTTAAGTATGTTACCTTTACACACCCAATAATGGCGTCGTGGGCGTGGTAAGAAAGTGGCGACCTCTGTAAAGAATTTGCAATGTTGCCATTTTTATTGCCGATTTTATTCCATTTAACTGAAATAAGATTTTAGTATTTCGAGTGTGTCGCGAGAGTTGCCACTATTGTTTGCATAATGGATGCCCGCACACACAAAATGTTAATCCTTGTAATTTAAAAAACCATAACAAGAGTAAGGTTACTTCGATATAGGTTTGATTAACGTGGGGGGGGGGACATATAAAAAAGAGGCTAGAAATCTTTCGAAGATGCTAACTAATATATCATTTTCGGGGTTATTGAGCTCAGAAAATCTAATTTTTAAACCATGTCTTAACAGTTTTCAAAAAATATAATGGGGGGGGGGGGGGGGGGTTAAGGCGCGGATGGGAATTTCTCCAAAAATGTTGGAAGTATCATTTTTGGGGTTATTAAGGTCCGAAAATCTAATTTTGTGTAATAGATGTTAAGAAAATTAAGGGGCGGGGTAAAAGAAGCGACTGACAGTTTCTACAAAAACGTTAAGTAATGTGTCATTTTTGGGGTTATTAAGGTCAAGAAATCTAATTTTGTCTGACAGATGTTAAAAAAGTTATTGGGGAGGGGGGATAAAAGGAAACAGCTGAAAATTTCTCCAAAAATGGTAAAGAATGTCAGTTTCGAGGTTATTGGGGTCAGAAAATCTACTTTCGTCCAACATAATATGTACAAAAAATTAACGGAGGTGGGAGAGGGATGAAAAGGAGCGGCTGGGATTTTTTCCAAAACTGTTAAATGTGTCATTTTCGGGGTTATTGAGGTTAGCAAATCAGCAACAGATTAACAGATGGTAAAAAAATTAAGGGAGGGAAGGAGCGATTTTCAATCTGTCCAAAATTGTCATTTTCGGGGTGATTAATGTCAAAAAATATTATTTTCTGTAATAATTACTTAATTTCCCCAACAATTTTAAGTAATGTAACATTTAACATTTTGGGAAAAATTCCCAGCCGTTTCTTTTTATTCTCCCCCCCCCCCCTCGATTATTTTTTTAACAAATCGTAGACAAAATTAATTTTTTTGACCTTAATAACCCCAGAACCGACATATTCATTATCAGTCTTGGAGAAATTTTCAGCTGTTCCCTTTTCCCGTTCCACCCCCACGTTAATTCTCTCAACATTTATTACACAAAGTTCGATTTTCTGACCTTTTTTACCCCGAAAATGACATTTTGGTTCACATTTTAGGAAGAACATGTCAATCGCTCCCTTTTTATCCTCCCCTACCCGTTAATTTTTTTTCCATCTGTTAGATAAAATTAAATTTTCTGACCTTACTAACCCAAAAATTTTGGAGAAATTCCCAGAAGCTCCTTTTTACTCCCCCCCCCCCCCCACTATATCCTTTAACAGGTTACATCCTAATAAAAGCAGAATCAAAGTTATCATTGAAACATATTATGTTATGTTAAATTTATTGTCTAAAAAGCTTGTAGCGCACAGAAAAGTTTATACAAGCATTAATTTTGTTTGGCAGAAATTGTAAGTAGCTAAGAATGTATTGTTTTTTCTATTTACGCGACAAGCTTTTAAGACAATAAATTTATCATAACATACTATATCTGTTTCAGTGATAACTCTGATTCTACTTTTATCTACCTAAGCGAACTACGTCCACTTATAAATAGCATTCAGCATTGTCACAATGAAAAACTATACCTATGTTTTATATAAGATTTTATTTATAAATTTTTGGTTACGTCTTAACCAATGCATTTCTGATAATACATTATTATTACAAGGAATTTTACCTGTTATCGTATTCTACTCGTCAAACCCTCTCATGTGATACCCATATTAAGGGGATTGTAAAGAAAAAGGTAATCCGCCATCTGGTGGCGTCCGCCATATTGGGTTTAGAATGACGTCATATATCTTACCAAATTATACTGGTCAAACCCTTTCGTTTGATACAAATGTCAAGGGGGTCGTGAAGAACAAGGTAATCCCCCATCTTGTGGCGTCCGCTATATTGAGTCTAGGATGACGTCATAGCTTATCGTATTTTACTCGTCAAATCCTTACATTAGATACCTATACCAAGGTGATTCTGAGGAAAAAGGTAATCCGCCATCTTGCGGCGGTCGCCATATTGGGTTGGAATGACGCCACATAGCTTATCGTACTGTACTCGTCAAACCCTTTCATTTGATACGCATATCAAGGGGATTGTTGAAAAAAGGTAATCCACCATCTTTTGGCGTCTGCCATATTGGGTTTAGAATGACGTTACACAGCTTATCCAATTCTACTCGTCAAACCCTTTCATTTGATCCAAATGTCAAGGAGATTGCAAAGAAAAAGGTAATCCGCCATCTTGTGGCATCTGTCATATTGGGTTTAGAATGACTTCACATAGCTTATAGTATTTAACTCGTCAAACCCTTTCATTTGATACCTATATCAAGGGAATTGTGAAGAAAAAGGTAATCCGCTGTCTTGTGTCGTCTGCCATATTGGGTTTAGAATGGCGTCACATAACTTATCGTATTCTACTCGTCCAACCATTTTATTTGATACCCATGTCAAGGGGATTGTAAAGAAAAAGGTAATCCGCCATCTTTTGGCGTCTGCCATATTGGGTTTAGAATAACGTCACATAGCTTATAGTATTTAACTCGTCAAACCCTTTCATTTGATAACTATATCAAGGGAATTGTGAAGAAAAAGGTAATTCGCCGTCTTGTGCCGTCCGCCATATTGGGTTTAGAATGGCGTCACATAGCTTATCGTATTCTACTAGCCAAACTCTTTCATTTCATATCCACGCCAAGGGGATTGTGAAAAAGGGTAATCCGCCATCTTGTGGCGTCCGCCATATTGAGTTTAGAATGGCGTCACATAACTTATGGTATTTTACTCGACAAACCCTTTCATTTGATACCTATATCAAAGGGATTGTGAAGAAAAAGGTAATCGGCCATATTGGGTTTAGAATGACGTCCCATAGCTTATCGAATTCTACTCGTCAAACCCTTTCATTTGATACCCATGTCGAGGGGATTGTGAAGAGAAAGATAATCCGCCATCTTGTGGCATCTGCCACATTCACCACAGCTTATCGTATTCTACTCGTCAAACCATCTTATTTGATACCCATGTGAAGTGGGTTGTGAAAAAAATGGTAATCCGCCATCTTGTGGCGTCGGCCATATTGGGTTTAAAATAACTTCACATAGCTTATCGTATTACACGATACCTTAAAGGGCCATTGGTACCTATCCAACGATTCTCGAAAAGTTCGTTTAAATAATCGCTCACTACTCTTGCATTATGGACTGGTGCACCGTCCTGTTGATAAAGGCTTAAAAATGTCAAGGTGGTTGTGAAGAAAAAGGTAATCCGCCATGTTGTAACGTCCGGTGTATTGAGTTTAGGAGGACGTCACAGCTTATCGTATTTTACTCGTCAAATCCTTATATTTGATACCTATATCAACGTGATTCTGAGGAAAAAGGTAATGAGGAAAAAGGTAATCCGCCATCTTGCGGCAGTCGCCATATTAGGTTGGAATGACGCCACATAGCTTATCGTACTCTACTCGTCAAACCCTTTTATTTGATACTCATGTCGAGGGGATTGTTGAAAAACAGCTAATTCACCATCTTTTAGCGTCTGTCATATTAGGTTTAGAATGACGTCACACAGCTAATCGAATTCTACTCGTCAAACCCTTTCATTTGATCCAAATATCAAGGGGTTTGGGGAAAAAATGGTAATCCGCCATCTTGGGGCGTCCGCCATATTGAGTTTAAAATACCGTCACATAGCTTATCGTATTATACTCGCCAAACCCTTTCATTTGATACCCATATCAAGGGGATTGTGAAGAAAATGGTAATCCGTCTTCTTGGGGCGACCGCCATATTGGATTTAGAACAAAATTACATAATAATATATGCATTGTCACTGAACTTACACACGAGTGCAAAATTTCAAAGCTCTAACTTAATTAGAACTAGTCGAAATTTTGATTGAAATATTTGACCTAAACATACTAACAAACTAACAGGTGAAATTAAATAAAAGCGTGTAATAAATATTAAATTTACATTCTACTTACTTTTCTTAATATTTTTTGTTCATGATGTCCTTTGTCAAAACCTAATAGTTCTTGAGATATCGGCAATTAAACAAGTTGCTTTGGAAAGTCGTAATTTTAAAACGAAAATGAGCTTAGTAATTTAAAAACGAAAAAAAAAACTACCACATTATAATACTTAACCATAGTTTAAACGTTCAAAACGACCACCGTTAACATCTCGACAACAGTTAATTCTTTCTTGAAATTCTCGTAATACATTCTGCATTTGAAGTTGAGTAATAGAGTTTACTGCTTGCGTAATTCTGTTTCTAAGGTCCTGTAAATTCTAAAGTTTTGTCATATTCAGTTTTTATTTAGTGTGTGCCCAATAAAAAAAATCTAGGGTAGTAAGGTCCGGAGACCTCGCCGGACACCTTAAAGGGTCATTGGTACCTATCCAACGATTCTCGAAAAGTTCGTTTAAATAATCGATCACTACTGGACTATGGACTGGTTGATAAAAAAATCTGTGAAAATTGTCTCACTGGTAAATTTTCAATAACATTTTGTATTTGGTTTTGTAGAAAATTAAGATATGGACCGCGTTTAAAGGTTCATCAAAAAGTATTGGTCCAACAGTTAGAGTTCTTAGAATGCCCAGCCAAACATTATCGCCAAATCTTTCTTGGAAAGCTCCTTCTCTAACCAAATTGGGATTTTCAGTTGCCCAGTACTTCGTGTTTTTCCTGTTAAACATTCCCATATTAGTGAAACGGGATTCGTTTGAAAACAACGTAAGTGATTTTAAATTTGGCTGTTGCCGCTCAGTTTCTAGGTACCAACTGTAACAATCGAATGTTCATTGGTAGTCGGTATCGTAGAGATGATGATGTGTTTATACAATTTATAACCATGTAGTATTTTTCCAGCACCTTCGTGGCATATTCCAATATCAATGCCAATTTCAATGTAGATGTTGTAGGATCAACTCAACACAAGCCAGTGTATTTGTCTCCGCCTCCTCACATATTATAATATCGTTTTAGTATTCGTAATCGTTTTCTTCCTTTAAATGTTTTTCCAACCATGAAAAATATTGTTCACAGGGGTGATCACGTTCCAGAAATCGTTGAATATACAATGCTCTTGCTTTTATTTGGTTTCTTTGTGCCTTTCCATATAGCATATCAATTTGATAAGCATTCTGAAGTTATTCCTGTTTGACTGTTTAGGAGCAATAAATATGAAAAATCGGACTTGTTTCGGTTTCATTGGCCAACCCAGTATTTAGGAATCCATATACCGAAAACTAATGCAAATTTTGTTGCCGCTATTTTAAAAATATCAATTTCAAGCCTGGTAGATATATTTTTAACACACACACACATTCATACTATAACTGTGGCAACTTAAGAAAGCTGACAACGTCGCAAATAACACTTTGTACCTGCCCAAATATTAGTGGCAACTTTTTTTACACAACTTCTTACTTTGAAATATTAATGGCGTCGCATTAACACAGTTCTTGTCATGATATAATTGTGGAAACGGATGCCATAAATGTTTTTCAGCGATAAAAAAAAAACTACGGAGTGTAACGAAATTATTTGTATCCCTATACACTCCTCGGAATGGGCGCCACAATCCTGTACAAAAAACTCGAAAATGCCACAATTGGGGCTTATGCACGCGTTGCCATAATTATTGGGAGGTGTGTAATGGTGTGCAATAATATAAACATATTTATTAAAAACTTATAATTTCCAACTGTAGTATTATTTTTGCCATTTTAGTGAGTGTTTTTAAAAAAACTATAACTTTAAGAAATTTACTTACCTCTACAAAATTATTGATTTTAGATATAGGAATCATTATAAGCGTTTAATAGAAATCCGTTTTAAAAATTTATGATTTGTTGATAAAAATTTAACAAATTTAGCCTAATATATCTTATTTTCGGTATATAGAAGTATTTTTGCAAACAACATTATAGAAATGACATTGTTGTGACGATAATTTCATAAT
Source organism: Philopedon plagiatum (assembly GCA_963971165.1). Taxonomy (NCBI): domain Eukaryota; kingdom Metazoa; phylum Arthropoda; class Insecta; order Coleoptera; family Curculionidae; genus Philopedon; species Philopedon plagiatum. The sequence goes on along the minus strand of OZ020192.1, from coordinate 31,059,296 downwards.
GGATAAATTTTGTTTTTTACCATTTTTAAGGAATCGAATAATGCGGAATTTTGAATTGTTTCAACGTGATGGGCAAACTACTACCAATGGTATAAGGGTAATATATATTTATTATGACTTGGTAAATATATCATAAGCGAATGCAAATAAATATTATTAATTTTAGTCGAACTTTTGCCAACACTTGATAATTTTAATAAAATAAGCTAAGAAATATACCAATATCTCCAAAACAGTTAATTTTAGGAATAGGATATATTATAGTCAAATAATAGGGAATTAAATGCTGCTTTATATAAAACATTTATATATAGGGTGTTCCATTTAAAAAAGTTGAGATATTGAAGTTTAAAAATTGACAAATTTGGACTAATATATTTAACACCCTGTATGGTGCTTTTGGTTTAGTTTAGAAAAAAAGAACTGCGTATCTAATAGGGAAGCTAATCCTAAATTATTTTAGAAATTGAGCAATATTAAACATAAATACATGATATTTTTCAAATGAATGGTTTCGCTGTAAAAATTTTAAAAATTAAAATATCTCGAAAACTACTGAAAATTTCAGTAAATATGTTATATTGAAATTTGCTTAGAATCAACTGTAACATCCGAATATGTAAAAATATATAGGGCGTTCCATTTAAAATAAGAAAGTTGGTACTTGGCCAGAAAAAACTAAACACCCTGTATACGTAAAAACTAAATACCTAAAAAATCAAAGTCAAGACAAGAAACTTTTGTCTTTAACTTTTTTTTGTAGCACTTACAGATTCTGAGATCAGATAGTGGGTCATCTTATGTGGACCACCCTGTACATACACGCAGAAATTATCTAACGATCTTTAAATCATAAGATGGATCTGACGATGGATCGCCAGGACCCGAACTCTGTAAGTTTTGAAGAAAGCGATAGCGATAGAGATAGGTATAAGGAGAGGATTGGCATCTCTCTCTATCTTATAAGGAGAGGATTGCCATCTCTATATAAAATTAGAAAGCGATCAAAATCGTTATCGCTTTTTTTGTTATAGAGTTCGGCTGCAGGTGTATACGGACCTTAACTTGCGACTATATCGGTGCAAGAGCTATCGTGTATGGAAGGATTCTAAAATTTCAGCGCTTCAGCAAGACTGCTAAAAACCGAAAGTTGGACCAATGGAAAAATATTTTACGAGAAGGCAATAAAGCGAGGTTTGTCGTCTTATAAAATATCAACAATCATACTAATTTTACGTGATAATGATTCGGCCATCAACTATTATGACTGCCACCATTAGAAAGGGAAGTTATCTTAAACATATTTTTTATTGCTTTTGACAATAATTGACAATAATCTTGGTTACAGTATTAATAAGTATTATGAGCTTGAAATAAAATAAAGTGTTACACATAATGATGGTAAGGTCGATAACATATTTATAGTTTGGCAAATAAAATTTAAAAATCATTTTCCTTAATGGAAATTAAAAGCAGTTATTTTTCTTTTATAATAGGTCTGGCGTCTGGATTTAAATGCATAGTAGAAAATGTAGGAAGCATGCATTGTAACACTGGTATTTACTAGTTTCAGCACGCAAACTTTGATAATCTGTCTTGTATAAAAATGTGTTCATTAACTAGAGCAGACATCGATGATTGTTAAAAAATACATTAACTGTACAGGTTCGTCGATGAAAAGTTAATCATTCGTCTAGGGTCATTATACCTATACGAGTAAAATCTTATGGGATTTAGGGAAAAGGAAGTGTAACAATGAGAGACTGGCTCAAAAAGGTAAAACAGTTTTATTGTAACTCTATAAAAATTACATAACTGCCCATGAGCGCCCGCAGACTTTTTTCTCAGGGGGGGCAAAACGGAAAAAATAATATATTTTTAAAGATTTTACTACTAATAATTAAAAAGTATGACAATTTCACAATCTCAGGGGGGGCCACGGCCCCCTCTGGCACCCATCAGCGGGCGCCCATGAACTGCCTTACGTATAAATAATAATAAAAACTGACAATAAGAATATTTAAAATTTGTAGAACTGTTGGATAAAAGAAAAATTGGAAAGTTTCGTCCGTAGACAGAGCAGCTGACAAGTGATGGTCGCACTCTCCTAAAAAACAACAGAATACACCGACTATTAGTTTTAAAAATGGCCCACGCATGTATAGGGAGGCACGTAGAGATGAAGGACTTTTTTTATTTGTTGCCACAAGAAAATTTATGTTGTAAAAATAATCCTACCGGCTTATTTCTTTGGGATATTTTGCAAGCACATTTTAAAATTATATTTTCGTTTAAACAATTATGCATAATTCGATAACTAATGATTTTACAACTTCAAATGTTTTTGAATTATATAATCGGAAATTTGTTTATATTCATCCCTAATATCCTACTCATGAGATAAACCAACCGGCCATACTAGGTCACTACCAGAGAATATCCCATATTTATATGGTCAGTACTCTTCACACATTTAATAGTATATTAAGTATTAAGGTCAGAAAGTGTTCTTTACTGGTTAAGGATGTCATCCGAAACAAGACAGTTACTGACCGCTTATAACGTTGTTCATACGCTCAAATATTGAGTAAATTAATTAAGAATATATTAAAAGATATATAATTATTGTTCAATTGTTTAAGTGTAGCATATGAAATAGTTGCTGGGTTACGTTTCCATAAAACATAGTTTACTATTGAATGAAAACTGCTGTCATTAGAAGTTTCCACACACTTGGCACTGACGCACCATTTCTCAAAGTTTGTGAATAAAGACCAACAGGAAAAACAAAAAAAATCACTTAGAATTTGACTACACACGTATACTCCAACTTTCCTGAAATGTTACACACAAAACATTACTCCCTGGCAAATCTCTAAATTATCAATAAATAATGAGAAGGAATGTGTTTTGATGAGCCAGCGACGTTGCCACTCTCACTCTAAATTTCGCCACGCAATGGAAATAAATTACTTAAAATTTATTTTAATTTATGATAACGAAAAATAATGGTACATTGTTATATCTCATCACAAACTAAGTATATAACTGTATGTCGTTGGCTCACTTGTTATTCCTTAGTCATATGCTTTAGCCGTTGGTATTTAGGATTGAAGATATTAATTTAGAGGAATTGCGTTATTTTATTATAATTTATCAATCTGAAAATTTGCCCTATAACCGAAAGCCAAGCAACAGCCATTCTCAAGAAGTAGGTGGGTTATGAGTAGGGTTCGCAAATCAAAGTGCCAGATCATAGGCGCCAAACTATAAATATCGCGATGTGTCGACGTGTTTTGCGGTGGAAACAGGTTACCAAACGTTCGTATTTAGTCACCTGCTATCGCAGAATATTTGGAGGTATATTTTTACTTTTCCGGATCTAAAATATGACTGGTCTCTCGTGTGGTGTTTGGTGTACAAAACCCTATGCCGAATTTATACTAGATTTGATATTTATGATGCGTACTAGTAATATGCCTTTTTATACGGTCCAGAAAAAAACGTTTCGTAATTTTTGGGTAAAATATAATCCCGACTGGAAATTGCCATGCGAAGCAACATTGCGAAATTATTTACCACGTTTACGCAAGCGAATGGAAAATGCAATTCGGCTTGAATTAAACAGTAAAATATTGTGACAGAACATCGACGAATCAACGAACTTAAAGAAAAACTCCGTGTTTAATGTTGTAGTTAGAACATTAAATCCACGAGGACCATCATCTCCTTATTTAGCAGCCAGTAAAAGACGTCAGAACTATAATGGCGAATCCATAAAAAATTGGGTAATAACTACCGTACACAAATTTACTGGGTACATGTTTTTTTAGTATAGTATGTAAATTATCTCATACTTTTAAACACAGTCCCGCCATCCTGCGGTTCCCAGGGTCCTTGAATCTTCCTCACACGCGTCCAACCATTTTCTCCTTGGGCGTCCTCTTTCCGAACTCCACTTCTCGACATTATTGTTTTTGCCCATCGGTTCATTGGCATTCTTGTCACGTGCCCTAACCATCGCAGCCTGGTAGTTCTAACTATTTGGCTTATAGTTGGTTTTTTATACAGTTGCCTAATTTCAGAATTTGTTCTCCTCCTCCATTCATTTCCTTGTACCTTAACTGCCTAACTCCTCCGAAAATCTTCCTCAACATTTTGCGTTTCCCGGTGTTTAGTTTTTCTTCCTCTTGTTTGTTCATCACCATGCTTTCACACCCATAGAGTATCGTGGGCGTGGGTTGAATTACTGTCCGGTATAATCTTCGTTTTGCCTCCCATAAATTTTTTTTGGGTTTGCTCCCTTTTGCCATTCTCTTCTTAATTTCTCTCACTTCCTCGCTTTTACAAGTTATTGTCACCCCTAGGTAATTCCTTAAGTCTTCCGAAACAGTATACTTTATTTTCTTCTGCTGTTATTGTAATCTGCGCTTGTTTCATTGCTTAAATTATCCCCTATCTCCAGGTATTTTGGTTTCTCTTCGTTTACCAGTAATCCATATTATTTTGCTTTTTTTCGAAGAGTTTAAATGTTTTTATGATCTCTGCCTTCGTTCTGGCCATAAGTGCTATATCATCGGCATATACTAAAACTTGCTTTTTACTATTGTACATTGTCCCATGTGTTCTTATTTCCGTCTCCCTAAGTATTTGTTCCAGGAGTAAATTAAAAAGTGCAGTTGATAAAGGGTCTCCTTGCTTCAGTCCTTTTTTAACTGTAATTTCTTTGAAAGGCTTCCTTCCACCGCTACCCTATTTTCCGTTTTCTCCAAAGACATTTCCACCAATTTAATAGTCTTCATAGGTATTTCGAGTTCTTGGATAGCGTGATACAACCGTCTTCTTATTACTGAGTCATAGGCCTGTTTAAAATCAGTAAACAGCAATTTGAGGTCCAGTTGTTGTTCGTAGGAATTGTTTTGTATCATCTTCAACACGAAAATTTTATTACTAGTGGATCTGCCTTTCTTTAAGCCCCCTTGATACTATCCTGCCTCTCCATTTACGTATTTGTCAAGTTTTGTTCGGTATGCCATTTCGTCCTGCAATTTTATTATTTTTCAGGGTATTTATTATTACCTTTATTTCATCATCTGTAGGTGTTTCCACAACTGGGTCTTGTGCGTTTCCAACCTGTTTCTCCTCTAATCCGTTTTGTTCATTTTCGGCTACCTCATTAGCAAGTCATTAAAATGTTCCCTCCATCTGTTTAGTTTCCCATTTTTGTCACCTATTAATTCTCCTTGTTTATTCTAGTAATACATTTGTCCTCTTATATAGGGTTCTGTCTTCCTCTTGGCTTCTTGGTAAAAATTCCTTATGTTTTTATCGTTATAGTGATCTTCAATTCTCTGCAGTTCTCTTTCGATATATTCTCGATTTTTCTTGCCTCTTTTCTTGCTGTTTATTTTTATCACTCCCTTGGGGTTATTCAGCATCTTTGCCTTGCTACATTTATTTTTTCAATTCCTTGCTTACAGTCCTCATCATACCAATCCTTTCTCTTACCTCTTGACGTTATCCCTAAACATTTTTGTGCTACCTCCATTATCCTCTCTTCTACTTCACGCCACTACCTGTCGATGTTGTCGTGTATTTGTCTGTTTAATAAGCTTTTTGTAATTTCCTTTTTAAACTGTTGTGCCTGTAAATCCTCCTTTAATTGTCCAATATCATATATTTTATTGTCTTCTGTTCGTTGGGTTTTTTAGGGATTTTTTCTTAGTTTTTTTTTTTATCAGTAAAATATAGCCGGAGTCGCCATCTGCCCCTCTGTAACTTCTAAGATCTAAATACATACCTATAATATTGATATTTCCCCTTGAACCACCCTGTATATCTACATTTTATAGAGAACAATGGCAAAAACTATTTGGTTAAGTTAAGAAAGTAGTATAGAAATATTTAGGAAATAATATTTTGGGAAATAATAAACGTCGCGTCCGTTCAATTTGACTTTGAAAGTGTGCAAGAATTGACTTTATTCGCTACGAAGGCCTTATTTAGCAGAAATTTATGACATGATAAACGTACCTTATATCCCATCTCAAATCCTGCTTTATTGTAGTTTATGTTTCGGTAACGATTTTTCCATTCCACCTGAGAAACGGCAAACTGCCTGGTCTCGCCATCGATCTGGCACTAGGCCAACACAAAACATAAACATTTTAGTTTCGTTGTTAATAATTCAGCCGACAGTGGCTATGCATGTGTCACACTTCGGATACATTTATGAGTCTGGCAGAAACTGTCACTGGCCAAAACAGCTATAAACTTCTGTATATTGTTACGTATCGTTGTATAGAAAGCCACTGATACTAGGCCCATCCAGATTTTGGATTCGTAAAAGCAAAATAAAAAATCATTTATCGCGTAACAAAAACGGTGTATAAAAACTAATCACGTTTTTTACCGAATAATTCTATTAAAGTTGATAAAGATTTTAAAACAACAATCCATAGGTTGTATGATTTTTAAAAATGCCAATTGTCTAATTAGAAATTCTTCGACATTTCTTGAAATTAAAGTTTTAATTAAGAAATTTAAGGATTAAATACATTTCAATAATAACAATTAATTACGATACACTTACAACGGTATGCTACGCTATGACGTCACTTCGAGGGAAAATCTTAAACTGACTAGACACTTGCACCCCTTGTACATACGTACAGGTCAGTTTATTGTCGGGTAGTGTGTTGAGTTGACGTTTATGAAAATATTATTACAGGTCAGTTTATTGTCGGGTAGTCTGTTGAGTTGACGTTTATTAAAATATTATTGTCATATTTCATTTGCTCAGGTAAGCGCCTAGTCGTGGCCTAGTCAATTTAAGGTTCTCTCTCGTGACGTCATAACGTAGCATACCGTTGTAAGTGTATCGTGCAATGAATGAAGAAGTCAGGGGCACATATAAATACGTAAAATTGAGAATAAGTTCTCTAAACCACCTGAAAATTCCTTATACAATAAGGATTTGAACAAATCATGGTACAACAGCTATTCTCCGAGCTATATGCCCCTCCGAGCGCTAGATTATATACCAAAATTTGCCGTATTTTGACTAACACTGTTAGACAACAAAATACGTGGTTTGACTGCAAGAAACTACCAAGAAGAAGGGAGCTTTTTCTTTAGTTAGGATGTCGTTACCTGCATACCGGTTTCGAACTCTTTAGTTCTCGTCAGTTACAGTACAGGATAAACGAACATACCTGCCTTCCGAAACAGCATATCCTTAAAGCTAACCATGTCGAACTGCATAAGCAGTATAACACAGGCAGTGCCCATTAGCATTTAGCAGTTTCAAGCAGTCGGAGTACAATTTACCGTGAGGTAAAATATTTCAACAATGAATGAAGTCTACTTGTCAGGGGTACATATAAATACGTAAAATTGAGAATAAGTTCTCTAAACCACCTGAAAATTTCTTATCCTATAAGGATTTGAACAAATCATGGTAAAACAGCTGTTCTCCGGACTATATGCCCCTCCGAGCGCTGGATTACATACCAAAATTTGCCGTATTTTGGCTAACACTGTTAGACAACAAAATACTTGGTTTGACTGCAAGAAACTACCAGGAAGAAGGAAGCTTTTTCTTTAGTTAGGATGTCGTTACCTGCATACCGGTTTCGAACACTTTAGTTCTCGTCAGTACAGGATAAACGAACATACCTGCCTTCCGAAACAGCATATCCTTAAAGCTAACCATGTCGAACTGCATAAGCAGTATAACACAGGCAGCGCCATCCATTAGCAGTTTCAAGCAGTCGGAGTAGAATTAACCGTGAGGGAAAATATTTCAACAATGAATGAAGTCTACTATATAAATACGTAAAATTGAGAATAAGTTCTCTAAACCACCTGAAAATTCCTTATACAATAAGCATTTGAACAAATCATGGTAAAACAGCTATTCTGCGGGCTATATGCCCCTCCGCGCGTTGGATTACATACCAAAATTTGCCATTTGTTCAAATCCTTATTGTATAAGGAATTTTCAGGTGGTTTAGAGAACTTATTCTCAATTTTACGCATTTCAATAATTATTGCTAGTAAACGCGCCTCCCACGAGCATTGATAATTTATTTTTTTAGGTGTGGTAAAATTTAATCCCTAATGAAAAATGTTACTAATTCCCATTAGGTTAAACATATTTTGCTAAATAAAGTTGTTCTGGACATGCTTTAGAGCAAATGATCAATGTTTTTTAAAGCAGTGTAGGCAGTGTGACACAATAATTTCTAGTTATGGTTGGTTTGCACCAGGGTTTGGCCTTAAGCAATTATTTTTTAACCTTGTCATGAATAGTATAACCCAGAAAGTAAGGGGTAAAGTGCATGATGTTTGCGGACGATATTGTAATATGTAGCATCAGCAAGGAAGACGTTAAAACGAAAGTAAAGAGCTGCAGAGAAGTTTTGGATTAAAAATCAATACGGAAAACTAAGTACATAGAGTACAATGGAGAAGAAGGAGCAAAATGATGTAAGATGCAAGCAGAAAAAACAAAGATTTGGAAATAAACGGCAGAGCGCAAGAGGGATCATAGCACTAGAAGATAACTCTCGGGTGTCCCAGAATTTCCTTAACAAGCGATATACATATCTGTTATTGGAAACAGTATAAAAATTAACAAAGCGGTATTTTTAGAGTCTCCAATGGGTTTTCACATGATTCCTTAGAATTATTTTTTACTGTTTCAAGTTCTAAAAATTCTCACCCCTTTATTTCCACATGCCCCCCCCCCCTATTTTTTTCTGCAAAAATAGAATTCTCATTTCGTTTCACAACACGCAGTATCTCATTTTTGAGGTCTCTTGAGCAAGCCCGACCTACTTTTTATCGCTTACATCAAATATTTTTATGATTGTAGTATTTTTCGGTTTGCATTCTTTTCGGGACAATATTTTTGGTCTACCTAAAATGCCTTTTACATTCACTGGGAATGAATATGTTGATATGCTTCTCATTTATGGGGAGTGTCGGGAAAATACTAGGGAAGCAGCCAGGTTATACCAGGAACGGCTCCTGGACCATCGACCCCCCATCACGTCGTTTTTCTTACATCTTACATCATCATTTTCGACCTCGAAACATGAAGAACATCGTGCTCCAGCTAGAAATGAGAAACGTGTGATAATTGTTTTAGCATACGTGGGGATAAATCTTCATGTTTCTTTTCGTTTGCTTGCGGAAGATCTTGGAGTGAGCAAAAGCATTATTCAGAGAATCTTGAAGCAACACAAATATCATCCCCTTAAACTACATTTAGTTCAAGGCTTAAAACCCAATGCTTTTGACCGCCGAATGGAATTTATTGCTTTGCTTCAAGTGGAGATCCAGGACAATCCAGCCATCCTAAACTAAATTTGTTGGTCACAGGAAAGTCAATTTCATAACAATTTCATGACAATGGTCAACAAACATCATGTGCTCTATTGGTCGGCCGATAATCCTTGTTGGGTGCAGGAGACGCGTTTTAAAACTGCGTGGGGTGTAAACTTTGGTGTGTACTTTTGAATGGGCACTTGATTGGACCCAACTTTATTGAAGGTGCCTTAACGGGGCAGAGGAATTCAGACTTTTTGCAAAATATTTTGCCGGAATTAATGGAAAATATTCGATATCCGAACCAAGCCCGCTTAGGTCAGTTTTTTTGTAGCTTTTAATAACTGCTTGTTAAGAAAATTCTGGGACACCCATGGAGAGGAAACCTGACCAATAAAGAGAATACATGAAAGGAGACTAAGGAGGTAACAGGAGAGGCAGTGTTAGGAATGAAAAATAAGTAAGACAACCAGGTAGTGGAAATATATAAGAAGATACAGAAAAAAGACTGCAGACATCCAATGAGAAGAAATAATACAAGGAAGACCAAAATATTTAACTGAAAAAGGTTTAATAGAAGAAATAGCTTAGAACCGAGCGTTAAAGTCAGAACAGGTAAGGGGAAAAAGAAGAACAGAAAGAAGAAGTAGAAGAAAATTAGAAAAGGAGAAAAATATACGATTTTAATGTTCAAAGCATCGATTAGGTCTTTACTTCAAGCCCTGACTTTCCGAGAAAATATTTAAATGAACAGAAATGCTTCCTAACCTAATTCCACAGCTGTACTTTATGTTTGTTTTATGTATGGTACACTTTATTACGTTAAAACGGTGTTATATAGTATTTAAATAGATATTATTTAGTTGTTGACATCTATATTTATTTATTTAATGCTTTAAGTATTACTAACTAGTGCTCAACATAGTGCAGAGGTTTATTTTTAAACACAAACATTGTATCTACTGAAACGTGTTCATTTTACCGATTTTAATACGAGTAAATTATGGTATTTTATTTGCTTTTCAAGTCATTTTATTATAATATCAATGAATCTAGACTCCATTTTTAAGGAATTGACATATTTTGTATCTTTGTGTGCAATGTAGTCACTAGAGAAATGCGGCATAGGGCCGTGTCTTCTCAAGAACATTGTAAAAACTGGTGCCCCTAACTCATGGCTCCGTTACTACGTAAAATGGTAGTAACCATTGACCTTCAGCAAGAGGAGACGCAACCGTTCATTCATAACTAGCCTTTTGTTTGCTTCATACATTGTGCGTGTGTAGGGCAAAGACAAACCGCTATAATTCCGTCTCGGCGCGCCACCGTAATGCCTTTCCGGGACGTCTGTATTTCATAAAGCAAACCTCTGAAAAGACAATTTCGGATAAAAATAACCCATTTTTTACACAGTTGGCACTGCCGCATCATTCCGCAAAGTTCTCACAGGAAAATCCAAAAATTACGTAATTATATCTGTAGCAAAAAAAATGTCTGTAGATATTTGTAAAAATAAAACACGCAAATGGGCAATCAGTGATTTATTTTTAAATATCTACCTTGCTAAAAAATAAAAAAAAAACGTTTTAGTAACAAGATTCGTTCCATCGTTCCTCATCAGATGACCCGCATGTTTCAAACATGCTACGTTCTTCTTCTTTTGTACTAGGACTAGGCCCTTTAACATTCAGGCTAGGAAGTCACATGCTTAATGTCTCTTGGCTAATGGTTTCGTAGATTTGTTTGATTTCGGTCTTCTACTGGATATTAGTGGATCGGAAGTTAGTAATAACATATATTAAAGACATATCTAGGATACAACTTGCCAGCAAACATTTTCAGGAATAATTTTGTCTATATCTATAGGCGAAAGTGTTTATTTCTCGCTTGTCATGCTTCTTCGGATAATAGTCCTATAGGTAACAATGCATGCTTGGGTTGAATGGTCGGCTCAAATATTAAAAGCTTATGTACCGTAAGGGTCATAGGGTGACATGAATATAATTCAAAATAGAATATTTCATACTATCATATAGAACTTTTTTTTAAGAGAATCTTGATCCCTGAAGGACCTATTAAATAAATTCACCATTAACTATACAAATACTGACTTAAGGTTAATCTATACGAATATCAAGACAAACTCTATCATAAAAATTAAATTCGCAGCTAAGTTTTTTTTCGATATTAAAACTACATAAACATGGGTAAGAAATGCCGTATAAAAGAGTACAGGGAATTACCCTGCATTAACCTGAACATAAACTTAATTGTGCGGCAATACATTGTAGAGCTTGTTCTTGGATTTTTCCAAACACTCTGTTTAACATCATCACGTGAATGTAACTTTATGGGAACAAAGGAATAGAGAAATAAATATTCATCATTAGAAGTTCCATCTGCAAATTTTTGTTTGTATCTACTGTGGCCGCTGCTACCATCACAACCCCACTTACTTACTAAAGTGTATTCCTTGCTAAGTATGCCTTCTATGATATTTTTTTGGACGTTAATAAAGCGTTCAAAGACGCATCTTCAAATTTCACTTTGGGTCTTCCTTGCATTACTGAACTGGAAGGTTGTTCAGACTGTCCTTCTGGATGCGTTTTTGTCTTGAAAACAAAATTTCCCGAGTTTAACCATTACCTGTTTCTTGATAGAAATACTTCTTTGATTCTACTGCAAGCATTCCATTTTTCGTAAATTTTACAGACATTAAGGAAGTCCAATGTTTTAGTTATTTATGAAACTCTTCGGAAAAACTTCTTAAATTGAATTTAATTAACAAATACTAGAACAATTTTCCGTTTCGAACCGTCTTTTCATGTTTAATCCACTCTTCGACTAATTCTTGTTTTGAGATTCCAAAGTCTTGTCTGAAAAATGAGAAAATCTCCCTAAATGCAAAGAAGTGCAAAATGAATTATACATAGAAAAAAACAAAAGACTACAATATGTAAAAAAATGAGACAGGTGATATCCGGTGTTCTGAAAGAGAATCTCTGCTAAAGATTGATAAACTACATATGATCGGCAAAAATTATCCCCTTTTATCTTTCGTATTTTCCCGAGGAAAACAATACAGTTTAAATATTCTCTTTACATGTAAAAACACTACATACCTTGGTGAATATTAGCCATTGCACAAGGGTTTCACAAATATTTACACACTGTAATAATCGGTCGACACAAGAGGTAACGTACAACTGACAAAGCAGTACCTCAGATGGCATCCTCTAAACCCCACCTTCGGAACTTTACTACCTACCTGCTTATGGATTGTAATTTGTACAAATTCTTTTGGTTTTGCTGTACTCAGGGCTTTTCTAAAAAAACCTAATTATTTTAAATCAGTAAGTTAAATCTTACTCTTGTCCCCCTAGATTATATTAAACCATTCAATGTGCGTCGGTCGTTGCAGTTTTATAATTTTTACTATTTTAGGCCACAATTTACTCGTGCTACTTGTGCTTAAAATATAATATTATTGCTTAAATATTGAAGCTATCGCTGCTGATTTCACCCATAAAAAGCAATTCAATATTAAAAAATTTAATTGACAGAAAATACCAATGCTAAACAGGATTTTGCAATAATAAACATGATTTTTACTTAAACCCAACATTCAGGTTAGATCCTTAGTTGCCTAGTAATAATACATAATATTATAAATAAAATTATTTACGCCTTGCGTTTTACGTTCTTCAATACAGTAATCCCCGTATCCCTACGGTTGAAAATCTGGCCCACTTAAGCAGGAAATGATTGACTACTTACCGATACCACAGTTTAAAAAACGGGCTTTTCAGCCCGAATCAGTTGGGTATCTTAGCAAGATCGTTGAGGCCACGATAAACTCACAACGGTATGCCGATGCGTCTATCGACTGGCCAGGCTCCTCCCATTTTGACGTCACTACTAGGGATTTTGCATTAATCAAGCGGCCTAGTCACTTTGATTTTCCCTCGAACTAACGTCATCTGCGCAGCCACGACGTGTTTTGATTCATAACGTAGCATACCATTGTAAGCGTATCGTGGTTGAGGCCAAGAATTTGGACCAATAGCAGCAGGCCTGCCTAGTTGACGCTTGCGCATTTTTCAATTTATTCCTGGCGGCAAACATTGTTGCCACGACGAACGTTTAAGAAGTAGGTGTAGGAAAACATGTAAATGCTATATTGCTAAAACTAATTATGTAATTCTAATTAAAGGATTATAGTCAAATTTAATACAGAAGACATATCTGTTAACCCTGGCTGAACCAATTGGTTCCGTTAATATATTGATGGGTTACGCTTCCGCTTAGTTAATTTAGGCTTTAGTTTTATTGTAACAAGAATAGTAATACATTAGTTTATAGTCTAAAAAAACCTAAAAATTACTCTGATTGTGTTATTTCTCCAATATTACTAACAAACTTCTTCGGGTTTAGTGTTATCGAGAATTGGCAGCGCTGCAAGAAATGCTTACGATACGGATACGACGTACGTGAAACATTTTTCTTGCTCTAACTGTAGTAATCCGGTTCTGCCTAATCGTAGCACATACGTCGTAAATTGAACCATTTGCCGATATTTCGCCTCTCACGTGGCTCTTACTGCGCACACTCGAGATAGGCAGACAGCTATAAAAAACAATTTTGTGCTTCACGTTTATGAATGAAATTCGCAGGAGTTGGCAAACGCAAACTGATTTGCGTTTACGCGTTTTCTCAACTGTGCCGATACTCAAATATTTCCTTTTCCTTCTGAATAACGCTGTCTTTACCCTTCCTTGTGAACTAAGTGGTAAATGATTTTCTGGATACTAGTGTATGTACTTTAGTACCGAAGTACTTACCTCTCTCTAAGCAAAACTTTCCAATGACTCTAAAATTGTAATAAAAAATGTGTAAAATTCCTATGGCACACTGGAATTTCTCTATGTAATTCTAAGTCCTCTAATCACTAATCTATTAAAATGTTTATTCAACAGAGTAAACGATTAATTAATCTTAACAATTTAAAGGCTATTACTCAAATACCCCAAATTCATCCCCTTATTAAATTTGGGGATTTAAACGTCTCGTCTCAAGCGTTTCCCCTTGGGAATTTCTACCCCAGTAAGGATCAAGTATGTTAACACAGTGGCGTTACAGAGAAACAGTAAATATAAATTTAAAATCTGTCAGTCCGTTAATTATTTAAGTGGGAAATTTGAAACACGGATAGAAAAAAAATACTTTAGCAGTAATTTAAATTTTCATCAAAAGTTGAAGTTCATTTTACTTTTGCAGCAAACAATACCTATCTGAAACTATTTGAACTGTGATAACTAGGGATTAAAATCCTAGGATAGTCCCTGTGTTGGCCCAAATTTTCCGGTCCCAAGATCCCAGACAATTAAAATGTAATTCCGAGAAATATAATCCCGGGAATCAAAGAAACAACATGCTTCCCAAATTACCAATAAAATAAATGCATTCTTGAATAAAGACAGTTAGAAACTGGTTGACTTGCGATGGATGAAGTTTTGCTCTCTTGCGAAGCACCGAATCCTTATCTGTAATATTGCATTTAGTCATTGATCATTGGTAATATTTTTTTGTGACAAAATTATGCTAAAGTTTAAGTAAAGAAAATAAAAAAGGGTGAGTTTTTTAAATTTAAATTGTGAGATTGCAGATAATAAAGTAGTGTGTCAGCTCACTCAAACTGAGCGCACCTCCTGAAGATGCCAACCACTCGTGCTGCCGAAACGTAAGAGTAAGAGACAACCGAAGACCACCTAACAACCCAGGAACCACACAAATGTTGCACGATGGTCGTGAAAGCCTTTCACAATTCATTTACTAAAAGTTGTTTTTTCTCTCTAGCATTTAAAACTATTTCACGTGATTTCAGTTATTCGTCAATGAACATATCTTGTCTATGTTTGACGACAGGCGAGAAAGGAAAATTACAGTTTTAAAACGTTTTAAAAAGCGGTTTTAATACAAAAAAAAAGAAACTCTTTCATCCCTAACATCCAACCAAAATGTTAGAGCTGACAACGTCCTTAAAATCATTTTAATGCTCGCTAACAAATAGCAGAACACGTTTTTGACAGAAAAGGTCACGTGACAGGCAGTTTTAAAACAGTTAAGTGTAGAAAACAAGTTAAAGAAGCAAAATATTGATGTTATGTGAAGTTTGAAGATATTAATCTAAGTAATCTTTGAAAGCGATATTTTGGGAAATAAAATATTAGGTTCCCTATTGTGGACATTTTTAAATTTTGTGCGCCTAAAAATAGGAGAACATTTGTTATTTAAGGATATACCAAAAAATATTATATTGATGATACACAGGGTCATAGAGAAGAATACATACTCAAATTTAAAAAATCTTAAAAACATTATTCAGCTTCAACTAAAAATATAATATCTTAAAGCTTTATGTTATTAGATTCAAGAAAAGAAACCTATTCTCAGACTAATAATATCCTTGAGGCCGGCATTCACAATTTTCACAATATTCTTTAAAATTTGTTTTGATACGCCTATGGTAGATCTACCCCTAAGTAATAAATATATCGATCAAACACATGAATTTTAACTACAGTTTTCTACTAAAATATTTACGTATTACGTTACATTCCGGGGACTTTTAAAGTTTTATTTGCCTGCCTATCATTTTTTATGATGCTGTCCCTGACACTAAATACAAAAAAAAATTAATATCCTTTTGCTGTGGGTAAAAGATATTAAGGTCGCACATTCTTAACCGTAAACGGATAATATGCTAATAGTGGGGTCTAGAGACAGATAGGAAAAATGTCTTTTCCTTGGTCCAAACATAATAGAATGTTTTTTGAAATGAAAGTTGAAATACAAAAAAAAGAACATAAAGGAACAAAATTTGAGCATATTAAATTTTGTTGCCTAATTCAATTCAAAAAAAGATTCTTGTTTGACTCTGTCTTTGTCCAACTTTATGTGGGGTCAATATTCCTGGTTAATCGCCTCCACAATTCCCGGTTCTAAGCTTTTTCCTTTGCAAATATTCTTTTTTCCAATCATTATTATCCTCGTCCTATCTTTGCTTTCCTAACCTTGTCTGTCTTATTGCTGGTGCTACATAATAAAATATCGCCTTCCAACAATATGGCACGTCTCTCTAAATCAATCTGTGACAAGATTAAATAGTTGCGACCTCAAAGCCAACTGGTGCAAGCCAACCACAACTATAAATTGCCGTGTCAATCCTATAATACTACTTTTTACCTGAGTATTAATATACATATCCTGTAAAATTCTTACATATTCTTCTGGCACTCTTTTCTCCATCATATACCTCCATACTTCCTGACCTGCCTTAATAGGCATATTCTAAGTCAATACCATTGACGTTTAGCCAGAGAACATGACACCAATAATTCCTAAATAGAGGAGAGAGGGAACGCTAAAAATCCGACTTTACGCGCGGTCGCTATGGCTTTCCGAGCCATTTGTATCAGTGGCGGCTCGTGTGAAAATATTATAGGTGTTCTGCAGTAAAATTAAATTACCCAAATAAATAGCCTGTAATTTTTTGGGTCGCATCATCAATTAATAAACCCCACTTAATCTTTAAAAAATATTGATGAGATTAAAATATGTGTCTATAAAATTATTGTTGGAATGTTACCTTATTTTTTAAATATGGGTCGATCCTACGATCATTCTTTAGCAAATTTGCAAATAACTATTTCATTAAACTTCGTAATTTTTGATCTGAACTGTTTTTCAATGCAAAGCATTTCTTCGCTCAAAATCTGACTAAAATTAACGGTCAAAAATAAGTGAAAATTACTCCCTTATACATATATTTTGTAGATGGCACCTACAATATTATTTTATAAAATTATTTGGAAAATGAATTTTACAGGTGTACAACTAACCCATAAAGACGTAAGTTTGTATTTTATGGCTATTTTGTTTATTGATTGACAGATGGCGCTCGGCTCGTACATGCAAATTAATAAATTTGGGATCATATTATACCGTGTACCAAATAAAATACGAGTGTGATTCAAGGTTTTCATTTACTATAAATAATAATATGATCAGAAATTCGTTTTAAGTGTACTTTTTCAACCAAGTCCAAATCATATTTTGGTAGGAATCGTTCATTTACTACTGATTATCTTTTCTTACGCATTATTTCTGAGATTATTTCATTTCGTGCACGAAAAGAAATATACATTATGTAGGTAGGTATAAGGATTATTCCAAGCAAAACAATAAATTTTGTGTTGTGGGGTCATATGATCGGTTAATTTTGGCCGCCGTTAATTAAGTCGCCAAATAAATACTTTTTATATTTAGCAGAACTCATCACTGATGAGTTTTCAGTAAGTGCGCTTTCGCCAAAGGGTGAAGATTTGAGTGTCAGAATGGTGGATGATGGATGTATAGAAATGTCTCCTTCCCAAAACGAAGTAGAGTGTATGATGGTGTGCCGAAGGGGCTTAAGTGTGTGGGTGGAAACGTCGTAGGGTGAGGGGTGTGGGGTAGTGCCACAACAGCAGGGGTGAAAGAAAACAGCATTGTCGCCAAAGGATTGGAAAGATATGAGTGGATTTTGGATGGTCTTTGGGAGAAAGGTGTCTTTAAAGGTCTTTTAGCATGCGGTGCATTACTTTTTTATAAATGAATCTGATAAGTCATCTGATAAGTGAAGAAATTTTCTCATCTTGTCGCGATTCCTTTGGCACCGCTGCTCCTCAATTCTTCCTCCGAGCCACTCGATCATCTCTATCTCACTCTAAACAGTCTCTCTCATAGACATTACACACGGTTGCTATGTACGTTTCGCTGGTTGCTAGGCAGAAGAGCACTGTTTTACCGACATGACGTCATCCCATAAGAGATGCATGTACATTTTGGCTGATAAAGTTGTTTACTATCGGTATGTCCGTTTTGTACGTCTGGCGTCTTTAACAATACATACAAATACAATACAAATACTCCTAACCTAAAGAAGCACACCATTTTGCCGTAACATATTTCTAACAATGTGTTTTCCATTTTTTTTTCAGTTACTTCTAACTTCTTCAATATATACCTAACGTACTACTGCCAGAACGAATTATTTTTTCAGAAAATATATTATTCCCTTTAGATTCATAATTTATATGTGTTATCAAATTTACTCCAATTTTATAAACTTTACCATCAGAAATCAGAAATTATTTTATTTGGTGCACTGTATATTACTCATATTAAATATATTAAACGTAAATACATCTTTCTCCCAAATCTTATAGAAAACTGTAAACAAACTATTGAGCCGCCCTCTTGATAACAGGTGCTGAACTTTTGCCTGGTTCTTGTCTAAGTAACCACCAGTCCGTGAAATTAAATATGGCGCAAAAATATCGACCATATGATATAATATTTAGTTTTGGATGGATATTGACCGAATAAAGGCATTTTTTCGGTAGAAACTTTCTAAAAACAATTCTCGTAATTTAATCTCGGATCTAACCCATTTTTGTTAGATTCTGTGACACAAGATTTTAAATTGTTATTATTTTTGTTTGTTGATTACGTGACAATGTGGCCAAAGTTTCTAATAAAAAATATGTTAGATCGGAGCTTAACATTTTAGCTTTCAATACATGTCTCTAAATTGTTCTAAAATTGCGTAGTTTTTAAAAAGACCTTCCTGAAACGAGGCTCTGCAAGGCAGATTTTTCCGGATTCCACTCTTAAGCAATCTTGAGTTAATGAATTTCGAAAAAAGGTTTTGATCCGTTTAAGGTTGGGAAGACACTGTTCAGCCTCTGACGTTGACATGGGAGTTGTTATTAGCTCTGTTCGCACAAGAATCACAAACCAGTCAGAGCCAATGAAATTGCTGGAAACCAGTTGGCAAACTGTCACGTTACCAAATAACTAAAACTCGATTGGCGCTGATCGGTTTGTGATTTCTGTACGAACAGAGCTATTAAAATGTCTATTGATGGCTTAGTGGCAATACCACGTATCATCACTTTTGGCCAAAATGAGATTTTTACAGCATTTTTATCCTGTTACCATGGTGCAACGGTGTACAAACGTATTTAACAATCCAGCCAATAGAAATAGGTTCTTTCAGGGTCTTTGTAATACCTCGTATCAACTGGTAAATGCAATACCACGTATCATCAAATTTTACAGGTTAGAACCATTATTTTAAGCACATAAAGCGTTGGTGTATTTTTTGTTTAGTATAATTTCTGTATAATTCAATGATAAAGTCTGGAATATTTAAAGAAAAAGGTGAGTTTGAATAAAGATAAGAATGTGTATTGTCTGAAAATGTAATTTCTAAAAGTGTAATGACATAATTTTGGTTTTTAAATGATTTCACAAACCGGCGATGTTTGATACGTGTTATTGCATTTACTTAATGAAGTTGATACGAGGTATTTTTTTTACAGAAAATGAGTTACGTCTTTTCAATGGCTGCCCTTTCTGGTAGTGCAAGATGCTTAAATATTTTGGAAAGGGCTCTAGAGCAGCCACTATTGTTAGCTGAAAACATGCCGACCACAAAAATATGTAATACGCCGATAATAATTAATAATTCAGATAGTACTAAAACAGCAATGGACGAGCCCACAAATATCAATTTGGGGGAAATTCAGCCTATTAATAGAGAAAATGTTGTCCCAGCCAAAGTAGAAACAGTGCAAGGTTACTTGGATACAATCGAAGAAGTAGATACAATTGAAGAAGTAGATACCATTGCAGAAGTAGATAGTAATATTAAAACAACTACTAACAACAATAACGTTCCACTGCAACAACTCATTTCTAAGAATACCTTGTTACCTGAATTAGAGAATGCCGTACAGATTAAACTCAACCCTAGCGTAAAACAAAATTATCCTCAGAATGGAAATGTGGCAGAACTAGATAATATTGAAGCTGAGAATAGGAACGCTATTAGTTATGATTCCGATCTCATAGTACCACAGTCCAATGGCGAGACCGAGACATCGGAAAATGAAGAAAATTTGACTACAACTAAAGAACGGAAAAGAAAAAGGAAAGCAGAAAAGTCAGAATGGAATAGAGAGAAGACTAAATTAAAAAGAATGAAGGGAGAAACATATTTAGGATACACTAGAACAACAGACCGCCAAATTTTCCATAATAAAATAAGACAACCAAGAACTCTGGGACCCACCTGCAATTCGATAAAATGTATTAAATACAAGAACAGATTTTGCGACTCAATAAGCTCGGACTCAAGAAAAGTAATATTACAAAAATTTTGGGAATTGGACTGGGACCAAAAGAAGGTCTATATCACCAGTTTGATGAAAAAAAGAACACTTGCAGAAAATTTGTATCTGGCGATTCCCGAAGATCCTCTACGTACGAATATTTTTGACGAATTAATAATGAGGTTAAGCAAGTATGCAAAAAGATGTTTTTAACCACATTGGGGCTTAAAGAATGGATGGTTTCCCGATGGTGTACAATAAATACCCATGGTATGCACAGTCCCCAAGCTGTTATTAATGCCAATCGAAAACTGGAAAGGCCACAGCCACAACATTGCGAGATTGCTGAAAGACAGAAGTCCTTTCTAAAAACATTTTTAGAAAGTTTGCCGAAAATGCCCTCTCACTATTGCCGAAAGGATAGTAAGAAGTTATATTTGGAAACAGATTTTGGCTCAAAGTCAAATGTTTACAGGGTGTACCAGAAATATTGTACAGATAATAAAGCAGAGTCAAAAATATCTAGAACCGGGTCACACTCAAATGGAGTGTGACTCGGTTCATAGCGTTATTGAGAGAAAGCTCAAAAACCATGACATTATCCTACCCTATGACTACATTAACATCACAAAAAATGCCAGAACTAAGCCTTTTCCGTATGATGCGGAGTATTTGGAACATACATTTTTTAAGAATTATGATGACCAAAATTTAATGAAATATAGAAGCATTCGTCCTGGCCGAGCTGCAGGTGATGCAACAGTTACAAACCTTCGGGAGTTGTGCTATGATATAGATGGCAATATTAAACACAAACTAGATTTTACAGATAATTTAACCGACTTACCTCAAAGATTTAAAGAAGTTAGATTTGATGTACCACTCCAACCTTTGTACCAAGAAAGACTGAAGATTGAAAAGTTGAAGTATGACCACCTTCTGGACATAAAAACCACCTTACCCAAGGAAGTTCATCACTTCTACGACAACTTACCCTGTGGGTAGTTTTTAGAAAGCTTATTTTGATTTTTATTCTTTAAGAATTGTTTTCTATTATTCCGCGTAATAATTCACTGACATTTAGTAGTTATTCTTTTATTCATGTTAGCCATAATATTTGGTCTACAACTTAAAATAAATTACTTTATTACTAAAATCTTTCTTTTTTCATTTTATTAACTGTGTAATTTAGCCACCCAAGGTCTCAATATTCACAAACATATTTCATTAAATGCAAGCAATTAATTATATTAGATAATAAGTAGGTAATAACACGTATTATCAAGGTAATTTTTTGACAATAACATGTATCAAACTTTTTTTTAATAACAGTGATTTTTTTTCTAAATGAGTCTAGCCGTTAATGACACACAAATTCCTTTATGTTTACATGCAAAAACTTATTTATATATATCTAAAAAGGAACAGCGTGAAAACTTTTTCCTGTTTTCCCAAGACATTGTCAAATGTTGATACGTGGTATTGCCACTAAGCCATCACTATATATTTTTGGTCTCTTTTAATGTGTTTTTAAATTATTTTGTATATTTCACAGAAGTGACAAGCTACCGTTTAATCCTCTGCCATTTTCCCTTGAATAAATAACGAATAACTCAGTTTTAAGCAGTTATTTTTATCAATCGCCGGATAAGCTAAGGAAGTACCATTTAATTGTTCATCAGAAAATTGAGTGCAATTCATGGCAAAATGTTATCTTTCCTAACAATATGAAATGCGCACGGTAAAGACTGTCACGAATACAGCTAAATGACTAGCAAAACCTGGGCAACCTTGTACATAAAAACTTATCACGTCTCTACCTGTTTAAGCCATGAATAAACAGGACTAGGAACTGAAAGCGGCGTTGCCGCTATTACTCTAAATTTTGCTACTATACAATAGAAATAAATTGCTAAAAAATTATTACCAAGAAAAATAGCGGTATATTGTTATATTTGACTGTAGTATTTACGATTGCAAGTATTGACATAGTGATTTTGTTATTTCAGTATAATTATCAAACTGCAATATGCCACATATCTCAAAGCCTGGCAACAGCCATTTTCGAAAGTTTAACCAATTGGTAGTTGTGGAATAGTCTATAACATTAGCATTTCAGTTCGCAAATATTTTCGTCGTCTTTGTTACCCACATATGTATAGTACGTCTAGAAAGTATCAGGAAAAAGTAATTTTTTTAGCATTGTAAAAATAACATAGATTTATTAAATTTCTTGGTTACAAACCAGTAACCCTCTCAAATTTCTAAACCTTCTGATCAGTTTTTAAAATCCTAATCGAGGATTTCGAAGTGCAAGAGCCGTCAAAGCCCTTAATTAGTTTCCGTGTATTTTTTTCGGCCTTCCGGAAACAGGCCTATGTTCCATTCCTTCGTCATTTCTAATTCGCTGTAATGCTTCGTATACTGCACTCCTTCCTAGGCCTGCTAACCGCACAAGTTCTTTCGCTTAATGAACCCCATTTCGGTACAAACTAAACGTCTTTTTGCTAGTTGCGCCTAGATATGTGCCATGAGAATATTCTCAAGGGAATATTTCCGGAGAACGGTAAATTTCCGAGAATATTTCCCAGCATAAATTCTCGAGAATTTATGATTTTTGAAACAAATATAAATTACTGGAAAATTACCGAGAATATTTCCGAGAACGAGAATGTTCTCGGGAACGTTAATATTCTCGGAGAATTTATGACAATTTACGGAAATTTAAGGTAATTTATTTTAATGCCGCTATTGTATCATAGATGGAGCTTGGAGCATCTTTATCTTTATTTCTTTTCTGTGTTGTTTTAAACAACTTGTTTATACATGTTATTTTATACAATGCGTTTCTAAGTTGTGTTTTATTTATAAATAAAGTTACTTGAAAACAATGGAAATAAAAATTTAATGTGTCTTTATTTTGACTAAGATGCATAATCACGTTAATTTACAATTTAAATATTTTCTAAATTAGGTATTGTGTGTGCAGTGCTATCTCTTTATTTTTTCAGATAAAATTATTGGATAAACTACTTTGGGTAAAAAACTATGTTCTTCCAATTTATGCAGTCAAACAAAACATAAAATTCTCCAACATATAACAAAAAAATATTTAACATATAGGATTGTCATTTGTTTTATCCATGATCTACTACCATGATAAACGCACACAAAATTTTAGAGGCCCAGGACTTTCTAAACGGAAGTTTTATGAAATTTCTTCAAACTATAAAATTCCGGATACTTTCTAGACGTACTATATATTCCTTGGAAATATTTAATCTAAGAATCAACTATGGCAAAATTGACTAAAGAGTACCTCTACTTTGCTAAGTAAGTTTGATTTTTCCCATAAGTTAAAAAGTCAATAAAATGCCCTGGAGTCGAAAAATAATTAATAAATCATGAAACTCCTATAACCCGGGATATTCTTCTTGTTGCATGCTTATACATTATCTGGAATATCTTTGACACTAATCTGTCAGTAATTCGCAATTACTAGGTGATGCCATTATTCCCAATTTAGTTTTTCCTTACTTGAAACAACCTAATAAAATATTCTTTATTCTCCGTGTAGTCAGGTGCATGAGCTGTGGAAATAAAAATAAGAACATTTTACAATTAAACAATATGAATAACAAGAAACACTTAACTTTAATGCACAAGTTATAAAAAACAACTTACTCTGAAATACCGAAAATAGGACTGAATGAAGGGACAACTTTTCACGGGACACTTGTATGAGCAACGAACTTGTCTAGAGCAACGCTATGCTGTGGTGCCATTGGTAAGGCTCGGCAATGTGACACGAGAGTACCAGTTGTTACATCTTATACCACCGCCAATGGTGAAAAAAGCTTAAATGGTAATAGAGTTAGGTGTGGTGTAGCTAACGCTCTTGTATGACAACAACCTGTTTCTAAAAACGACTAAAACTTGTAATTTGTAATAAGCACATTAAAATTAGACAGCAAATAGTAGGTAGATATTATTTAGAATTAGAATAAATCCTAACTGTTGTCTAGTGCAATTGAAAGCATATTATTATATAACCAAACGTATTTTAACCAACAAGGGATGCAATCAATGGCTAGATCTACGACCCGACCGCCTTAAGATGCGGAAATCAATATCGACTGAGTTTAAAGCTCTAAAGCTCTGTGCTTGGCCCTACATTTGTTCCCATTGCGATGGCCTACTTGTCTAACGAAACGAAACTAAGCGATTTTATCAAGAAAAGGCTTATAAATTTTTCTTCTTTGACCGAATCGTAAATCTCTCAAGATTTTTTCCGATATTTAAGTTGTAAACTTCCTAGATTACAAAAAAAAACAACATATAACTACTTGTTTTAAGAAATCTTTGCTCTTCCATATTACGTATATATATATATATATATATATATATATATATATATATATATATATATATATATATAAGGTAAGTGCGCCAAATAAGGCCCACTTAAGAGAAGTTTGCTTTTTTTTTTTGGGTTGCACTGAAAAAATGCGTTCGTTATTATGGGTTAAGATACTTTATACACCTGGCTAACAGTATCAACTGCAATTTAAAATAAAAAAATAGGTTTACCCTGGTTTTAAGGCCTTTAGAAAAAAGACTGTATGGGGGCCTTCTTAGGAACACCCTGTTCCTAATAAGGCCCGTGCTAAAGTACGTTAGTTAGAATGTGCCTAAAAATAATAAAGCTTAAAATCTGCGAATAATCTTTATTTTGAAGTATTTGTCAAAGGTTTGAACATTAAAAAATGAAGAACAATTAAATATTACGGTTCTTGTAGTGTAGATATTCCATTCCCTATGCTTGCGATGCCTGTGCCATTTGAGACGAAGTCCATAAATTTCTCTTTTCGGCATCTTGAGCTTTTCTTATCTAAAAAAAGGTACCTATATACATAGATGGGGTACGTGGTGTGAAGCAAAAAATGTTAAATCAAATAGAAAAGCCCTGTTCTAATCCGTGTTTCAAACAAGCCCACCCGGGCTTTATTAGGATCATCCTACATCATTCCCCATTTTCATTTTTTTTTTTAGTTTGGACATTTTATAAGCAAAAACTATGTACGTACTTTAAATCTACAGAGGTTAAGCTAAAAAAATAGCACACAATAATTTGCAATTCGGTAATATGATACGTAAAAATATGAAATAATGCACCTCCTTTAAATTATATCAGATGTTTCCATTTGTTCGAATTCTATGAAACTGAAAATATAAAACGGCCCGGCGCACGCAGTCGCCGCGAATTATACTTGTCTGACGCTAGATGGACCTTTATTATTAGGAAGCTGCGACAGAGTTAACAAATTTTTATCCAGTATTGGTTTTTACCAGCATGGGCCTTATTAGGAACCCGGGCCTTATTTGGCGAACCTACCTTATATATAATATAAGTATTAGAGTACAAATATCGAGTCCTTTATTTGTTAGCTGTATTTTCAATAAAGAACCGAATTTATTTCTTTGTCGAAAGGTATAATTTTTTTAATGTCTTTAAAATTACACAGGCACCCAAAAAAAAATTGTATGTTGGATAGACTAGATCCCCCTACCCCGTGTATTTTAAGTTTGACCAATTTATCACATGCGCAGTATTTCTCTTGATGTCAGCGAGTTGTGTTTGAGTTAGAATGAAGCACCGTTTTCGCTATTTTAATCTATGTTTGCGGTTAGAAAAAAATCCTGACCTGATTAATTCTAAAGTCAAATTCGTGATCAGCAGCTCAAATTACATAGGGGTAGGGTCTACCGAACATAACACTTATTTTTTTCTGTGTGCCTGTGTTATCACCGATTAAAAAATTGGACACATTGGTTGAGGTGTAAAACATTTTGCCCCTGAAAATCCATGTAGGTTGTTCGAATTTGTAATATGATTGGTTCAGGTAGAGCAAAAAAACTGCAAGGTAGATTTTTTCACTTACTAAAACAGGACGTTGCTATGTAATTTTTTCTGCAATAAACCTAGTTAAAGTCATACTATTGCGAAAAAGACAGATTATTTTTTAATTAATAAACTTATTTTTCGTATGTTTTTGCTGATTTTACGGGTAATAAATTATTTGCGGCTCTTGTGGCCTATATTCCACAATTTCTGGTGGAGTTAAATTCTCAATTTCACTCCCACTATCGCACATTCTCACCGGTATTATTTGCAAAAAGCACAAATATAACTAAGTCAACAGTAACTATGAACTGTCAAAATTGATTAGTTATAAATTTGTCATGGGTATGGCAATCTTTGATATTGACCACGATACACATACAACGGTATGCTACGCAATGACGTCACGTCGAGGGAAAATCTTAAATTGACAAGGCGCTTGCACCCCTTGTACATAAGTACAGGATTTATTGTCGGGTATTGCCACCGAATAGTGTTGACGTTTATTAAAATGTTATTGTCATATTTCATTTGCTCAGGTGCAAGCGCCTAGTCAATTTAAGATTTTCCATCGAGGTGACGTCATAGCGTAACATACCGTTGTGAGTGTATCCTGATATTGAACGAATATTGCTGTGATGTTGCATTTCTATTGGTTATAAACTTCTACCTTAATGAAAAATCTGTATCTTAATGAATCTCATTAAAGTACAGGTAGTAAATGTCTAATAAATCAATTAAAGTATTTGAGTAGAAAAATATTCTTTTAATATAAACTTTTATTGTCAAAAAGTTAATATAAAACGAACAATATAAAGCAATATAATCTCAAAAAACCTGCTAATGGCTAAAATATTATTAATAAATGGCCTAAATGTTCCAAACTATATCCACTACATTTTAAACAATTATAGTAACTTTCTGAGATTATATCGCATTATATTATTCTTTGTATATTAACATTTAGGGCCAGTAAATGTTTATTTTTTTTAAAAAACTGGATATTTTCAATTCTGTTGCAAAATAAAAAAAAACAGTTTGTCTCTTACACATGACCCAGATCTTAATTTGATTTCTCAGGTTTTTTCTACTTAAACATAAAAGTTCAGACTGACTAGGAAGGTTTAAGATTTAGTACTGATTTAAACTAGGATCTTCTAGTTGATCAGTTATGTTTTGATAGGTTTTGTCCTGTCAATAGGATGTCCTTAAAAACTTATGAATTACTCTGATATTTCAGCGATTTGCTCTGTTTCCAAATAATTTCATCTTGGAACGGGTTACTAGAATAAACTTATGTAGTTCTAACATTGGCAAAAGAACGTACTAAAATTGTCCTTTTTTATAAATTTGCGAAAAATCTCAGACACAAATTCATAGTATAAAACTTAATTGTCTTATTCTTAGGCCGACGTCCCATGCCTACGATTTCCGACGTCCAATATCCGAAAAAGTTTGAAATTTCGTGCAAAAAAATCCCGTTTCTCATTCATCCAATATTCGTATCCATAGACACTTGTCATTCTCAGATAATCAAAGTATTTCTCTTGATCTGTTAATCTCATTTCTTGTAATACATATAGTGGTAATAAGCTCCTTTAGTTTTACGATGTTTTAATAAATCTCGTATCCAGAATTTTTCGTTTTTTTTCTCCTAATTCGCAGTAAAAGGGATAAAAGTAAATCATTATTCAGTTTCCGCCGATTTGCCAATACCTGAATACTGAATACTATCTATTTTTTTAACTTTTATTATTCTACTGACCTAAAACACCTAAAATAAGTGAACATACAACCACAAACATACAAAGTAAGATTTAAAATAACACGACATCGAACAAAAGTTAAATGAATTTTAACTTTATCCGACGTCGTACATATGTTAAAATATTCGTATGAGAAAGAGCGCGAAATTATTTTGACCAATAGGAGCTTCGTCGGAACGTCGGATCATCGGAAATCGGACGCATGGGACGTCGGCTTGACACCTGTCACTTTAAAACTTTTGGTTGTCTAATTAGACCGATTTTAGCGTTAGAGAATCTGACCGAAAATGAATAAAAAACGTTCATATTTTTTTAATTGCCATTAAGAATATTAACAAATTTCTTTTGTTACAGTTACCGGCCTGACCCCCTTGGGGTCCTTGGCCGGCTCTCCGGGCCCTCCGCTTCAGTCAATGGACTTGCTGGCCGCCATGGGGCTGTCTAACGTATCGTGGTCGGGGGTCTCAATGGCCCCTGGTTACCTCAAAGGCAAACCAGCCTACTTATTAGAAGGTAAAGTTATATTTTAATATTTTTAAGACATAATATATTATTGAATCATGATATCAAGATTTTTGTCTTAAATCAAGAATTAGAAGTAACGGTTATTTCAGTGTTTTAATAATTAATATATAAAATATAGAAATAAAAAAAAATATCATTATATATATATATATATATATATATATATATATATATATATATATATATATATATATATATATATATATGTATATACAGTGTGTCCAAAAAAGTATGCAACATATGAAAAACTTTTTTATTATTGATTGCTTAGAAAACTTTTTCCTTAATAAAAGTTGGTGCTAACCGTGAAACGGTAAAATAATATTTTGGATTTCATGTGCTGCTTATAGTAAGGGAGCAAATGCCATTTTTTCAAAACTGTATCAAGAGTAAAGTACCTTAATTTTTAAAAATAAAGAAAAATTTCATAAGAAAAAGTTGTTGCAAATTAAAAAATTAGTCTAAGTTCTGAATTTGAGTTAGGTATCTTAATTTTTAACTTTTTTTTTTTATCGCGATTTTTATTTAAACAGAAAGCCACTTTGAAACATTGCATTTTAGCTTTTATGGGGCTGCTAAAAACATTTTGGAACTGTAACATAGTTTGATTGTATTGATGTCTTTCTTGCCTTTGTGAAAATCTGAGGATTTTCTGGTGGAAGATTTTGAAGAAACCTCTGGTGTTGTTTAGCAGATTAGCAGGAAGGGAGCTTTTTAAAATTACTACATAATAGATTATTTTAAAATGAGAATTTTTCAATATATCTGCCAAAATAATCCAAAAGAGATTTCGTTACGGGTTTCCAATTCTAACTTCCAGTTCCACAAACAATTTAATTAGGAATTAAGCTAACTGGATACTTCTGATGTTAGTGATGTGGCGTAACAGGTATGTTAATGTTATTGCCAAAGATGACTCGAATCGTCAACTAAATGTATTACTTGATTAACAACTTTGAGCAATATGCTGTAAAATTCATTAAATACAGCTCTCGATTTTGATCTATCCTGAGCTACGACTATTTGAAACTATCATAATATGTAGGTACTATTGTGAAACAAATTAATGTCAGACGACGAAAGATAAATTTATTTAAACAAAAAACTGCTTTTTGTGTTCGACATAAGTTTTCAAACTGCTTTAACATTTAGCATTTTATCTGTCAATTGACATTTTTGTAGCGAATACACCAAGCAATGCTCAGGTTTAGCTGAAACTGTCGTTAGTTGACTGACTTTTTTGTTATCAAGTGTGGAAGTAGTCCGATTCATAACGGGGCTTTCAACATTAGCAGGAAGATTAAAGAAGTAAAATGGTTTTGATTTCCCTTATAATATAATGTTTCATCATATATTCTCAACGAGTCAACGATCAGTAGAATAAGCCCACCGTGGTTTTAATATATCTTCTTTTTTGTGATAACATGAGTTACTTTCATTAAAATATATTTCATTTTATTTATGTTATGATCCTAACCACACAATAGTCCTCCATCAGGAAAGCATCGTAAGAGATTCAAGAAACACTGCTATCGCGATAAGCTTCCAAGTTTTACTTATATAGTAATTAACTGCAGAAACTGAGTAGCCGTGTATTTTAGCAAAAATTATAGTCGACAGGAGTAATACATTAAGTAGAGGGTAACGTAGGTCCGGAAGCGAGGGTAAATCTTCCATTTTGGCGTAAAAGCAAGCCTCTTACGGACAACAAGGGAGACTTTAATTGTGTTTTGTTTTCAAGGACAACGATAAACATTGAAAGCTTTTACGATAGTAGGGTCGCATTTTTGTTTCTATAAGGGCCAACAAGTTGTACTTCCGAAATAAACGTTTTAAGTGGTTATTAACAATGCTGTTGGTATTAAGGGAATTTTCCCATAGACTAAAAAAGAAATATCTTCATCAATTAAAACAAACACAGTCTGATTGATCTAAAATATCCTTGCTTTTATTACCAAAAGTATTATAATTATTTAGGATCTGATATAGGATTATAAGTAAATATACCTCAACCTCGAGACAAGTAAAAAATGGATCACGCTTATCAGAAAGGAACTAAGCGCCAATTATATAATACTTCTGTATTGACATGAAATTGAATACTCAAGTGCAGCAAAAGTGTCAAGTCTTTTTCAGTAAATCTACATTTTTAAAATGTTTTTAAAAGTTGATGATTGGGTGAGTTTTTAAAGTGTTACAAGGCAATATCTCGAAAATGGTTTAAAATAGTTTCATGAAATTTTGATAGGGAGATAGGGGACATATTTAAACATTTTTTGACATTAACCCCCTTTCTCTATTTTGAAGAGTGGGGGTACCTTGAAATTTTAAATGGGATGATGGGATGTACTTTTGTTTATTAAATTCGAATCTACGTAAAAAACTTACATGTAAAACATTTTTTTTTTATTTGCTCTCTCGGTTACGGGATTAGGTGTGGTTAACTAAATTCTGACTAAATTTAAAAAATAAATAAATTCTACCAATAAATCAAGTTCACTTATTTTAGATTTTTTATTCGTTTCCATGGAAATGTGTTATTTTTACTTAAGGCAGTTGAGAATTTTGACGTTTTAAGGATTATTTCTGAGCTTATTGCTAGGAGTTTTTCTAGTGGGGTTTTATAAAGGACAAAGTGATGGCAACTTCACCAATAACTTTAGATAATATGAAAAACCGAATTCACTTTGCCTAAAATGTTTCAGCGGGTACGAAATTCATTTAGACTAATTTTTTCAACAAAATTAACCGAGTTCACAAAAGAAAGTATGAAATAATATTTTACGTATTTATAACTTTGGTTAATGGTAAACTTAATTTTGTTCAAAGTTAGGTAAATTTTATTCTAAACTTTGAAGTCGCCGCAATTTTAAAATATAATAGGATTATTATATTAGGAATACATTAATAAATTGTTAATAAAAGGTAATATTTTTAGCTATTTATTGCTGAGCCTAATTGCGTTCCACTTTTAGTAATTTTTAAACAAAAGTTCTGAATTTTAAAGTAAGCCCAACTTCTTATTAATTGTTCATGAATTATTATTACGGATCCTTATATTGTAAAATGGTGCCGACTTCAAAGTTCAGAACTTCGGTGTACAAGTTACCTAACTTTGAACAAAATTACGTTTACCATTAACCAAAGTTATAAATATGTGAAAATATTATTTCATTCTTTTTAGTGCTTTGTCTTTTCTGAAGTCGGTTCATTTAAAAAATAGTTTTTTTTCTTTTTAGTTCACTTATTCTCCCTTTCTCCCTCCCTCTTTATCTTATCGCCCCCTCTTTAAATGTGCATGCAATATTGGATTTTCAGACCTCAATAAGCCCTAAAATGGCATAGCTAACGTTTTAAAAAAAATCCACCCGCACCTTTCGCCTCACCCCCCCCCCCCCCCCCCCCGTATTTTTTTTACATCCGTTACATGAATTTAGCTGTTCTGTCTTCAATAACCTTGAAAATGATTCATTAGATCACTTTTGTGGAGAAATTGGCAGTCGCTTCTCTTTACCCCCCCCCCCCCCCCTTTAATTTTCCTAACATCTGCTACACAAAATTAATTTTTTTGACCTCAATAATCCCGAAAATGACATGTTAGTTAACATTTTTGAATAAATTCCTAGTGACTCCTTTTTATCACATCACCCCACCCATTAATTTTTTTAACGCCTCTTAGACAAAATTAGATTTTCTGACCTCAATAACCCCGAAAATGATATATTATTAGTTAACATTTTTGGAGTAATTCTTAGCCGCTCCTTTTGTTCTCTCTATCCTCCCTCCCTGTAACTTCTCTTTTAACATTTGTTGTAAAAGATTTGATATTCTGACCTCTCTAGCAACGAAATTGACAGGTTGGTTAACATTTCTCAAGAAATTTCTGGTCACGCCTTTTTATCACTCACTTCATTTTTTTAACATCTGTTAGACGAAATTAGATTTTCTGACCCCAAAAACCCCCAAAAATGGTATATTAGTTAACATTTCTGGACAATTCCCTGGTCTTACCTTTTTGTCTCTTTCCCCCCCCCCCCCCGTTAATTTTTTTAACATATTCTAGACAAAATTAGATTTAATGCTCTCATTAACCCCGAAAATGAGATATTAGTCAATTAGCCGCTAAGGTTTTACCCCCTCACCCCCTCCCCTTTATTATTTTTTAAAGTCATATACCAGCAAGACCATTGGACCATCATGCTAAATACAACGGAGCAAACATTATTGAAATCGGTGCTGCCATTCCGAAGTACATACGCAGAAATTGTCGATTTCAAGAGCTTTTTTTTAGTTTTCCGCAGTTTTTTTTTGGATTTCCACTCACTTTAGCAAGAAACCCTTAAAATGGGACCATTCGGGAGAACTCATCTACAAAACAAAAAAAAATATCGAAATCGGTTAATCCGTTCAAGAATTCTGTGTGAACATACGTAAAAAAAATAATGATGACACATACGGATCCAATGGATAACCTCCTCGTGAAATCGGCTAAAAAGAGTGGGAGAGTGTTTGGAAGTTGAAGGGGGACATTTCGAACAACTTCTAAAGTATGACAGACGGTAAATAAGTTGAAATTAAATGGTAAATATTTTTTATTTATTTTATAACCCAACAAAAAAAAAGTTAAACACATACGTAGTTTTTTACGTGGATTCGAGTTTTCTAAACAAAAGTACATCATCCCATTTAATATACCAAAGTTACCCCACCCCTCAAAATAGAGAAAGGGGGTAAGTGTCAAAAATATGTTTGAGTATGCCCCCCATCTCCCTATTAACTCACCAAAATTTCATGAAAATATTTTAAACCATTTTTGAGATATCGCCTTGTAACACTTTAAACACCGCACCCTGTATAAGCTTTTGTCCTTTTATCGGCCAGTTTCATTTATTTCTTTATCTATTTACCTATGCGACAGATTTTCTATATTTGGTAATTATGAAAAAAAAAACATTTTTTAGTCTAGATTATTAAAAGTAATTAAATAAAAAATAGCTGAACCAAAAACACCAACACAATAATTATATTATAATAATTTTGACATGTGCCTAATTACTCTAGCTTTTTTTTTTAAATCACATTTGTTTTCTTATAAACAAATGATAAACATTATTTTTGGTAAAATAATAATTTTTTTATGTTTCTAAGAACTTTAATTGTGTTTTGTTTTCAAGGACAACGATAAACACTGAAAGCTTTTACGATAGAAGGGTCGCATTTTTGTTTCTAAGGGCCAACAAGTTGTACTTCCAAAATAATTGTTTTAAGTGGTTATTAAAAATGCTGTTGGTATTAAGGAAAATTTTATAAAGGGTATTTTTCCATAGATTAAAAAAGAAATACCTTCATCAATTAAAACAAACACAAGTCTGATTGATTTGCAATATCGTCGTTTTTATTACCAAAAGTATTATAATTTATTTAGGATCTGATATTTAAATATCACTTCAATCTCATGACAAGTAAAAATGGATCACGCTTTTCAGAAAGAAACTAAGCGCCAATAATAAGTACTTCTGTATTAAAATGAAATTGAATGCTTTAATGCAGCAAAAGTGTCAAGTCTAGCAGATATATTAAAATTTTTATTTTTTTAAATGAATTAAGTAAATATTTTTTGTGTTTACCGCAGTAAGTTATTGATTTTTTGTAGCAAATAACTGAGAAACAATGTTAAAAAAAGAATAGTAGTGAAATAATTACTCTTCTTTTCAAGATAATATGATTAACAGTATTTTAGGCAGCTGAATCTATAAAGAATATGTCAAAACTTATAGTATCTCAAAATGGAATGGATAATGATTTTCTGCTTTTAAATCTAATGGATGCTGCTATCGCCCACTTTAAAAAATGTTCACCCAGTTTAAAAAATGTTTTTAAAGGAGTGTTGGTATTTGAAGCTATAGTGCAGTTTTCTAAATATTGTTATTGTCAAGAAATGTGTTTATTTGAAGGTTTTGATATATATTTGCCAGTTATAGCTGTTATTCTAAAAAATAATGATCTCTACGAACAAAAGATTAAAAAGGTGAGGAAGAAGCGCTAGTTAGAGCTGGGTAGGGCTTGAGGGCTCGTGATTTGAAAAAGGGCTTCATGCCCCTTTTCCACGGCTTGAAGCCCTTTTTAAAACGAGAGCTTGTGGCTTGGGGCTTGGAATCCTTTATAAAAGAGCTTTGGAATTGTGAATGAAAAAAAGAGCTTCATTTCCTTTTGAGGGCTTTCAAAGCTCTGTGGTGGCTTAAATACGCAACTGCATGTAAGTAAGGGATAATAACATGCATTATACTAAGAAAAATACTTACCCAGTAACTAGGATTCAGTGATATTAGGTCTAGGGAATTTTCCATAGACCTAGGTATTTTTTAGTGTTTCAGGGGTAAAGGGAATTTTTGTGATTAGGGATTTTTCTTGGTAGAAAGAATTTTCGAGTAATAAATAGTTTTATTATTTTTATTATATTATTTTATCATTAATTACAAAAACAAAACTCGGTATAGCCGAGTCGAGTGATGTGAGTGACATACAAAAATAAACATATAAAAAATAAATTGTTATTATTTTTAAAGTAAAAGAAAATGGGTATTTCATTTATAGAAACTAGTTTTTTTACAACCCTTGATTTGAGTTTCTCGCTTTGTCAGATGTCTAATCTGTCAATAGCGTCAGAATGCGCATATCAGTATAAGTTTTGAAGTTTGAGGTTATGATGATTTTATTATGAATTTAATTTACGATATTACGATTTTTATGTTTATGAAAAATAGCTTGCGTGAAACAAAAGTTGAAAGTCAATATTATATAGTTTAATTTCGTAATATGGCATCTCCTTACTCTCCAAATTGGGGAATTCTGACGATAGTTGGGGGAAAAATCTTGGGAATTCTAGGGAAAATTTGCAACACCGTCTCGGGATTTTTATTCCCACCCACCTGACGTCACTGCTAGGATTATACATCTACAGGTGCATGGCGGAACCCTTGCAGCATAGCGCATTTTTCCACAGTCGGTTCTTTGAGGCATGTTCGCCGCGGCGAAAAAATGTGTTTATATACAGAAAACGACCATTTGACATCTAACGATATAATATTTGCATACTCGAAATGGTCCTTGGATACACTGATCTGTAAAAATACTAGTGTTAAAAATCTGTCTTAGTCTAGCCAAATCTTGCTTTTTTTTATAGCATACTATTAAATTTTTCTCTAATAAGGACATGTTTTTCGCCATTTAAAGTTTGTACTACTGCTTGTACATTATCTAATATTTGCAGTGATTCGGCTAACGACAACGACGACTTTTGTAATGCTGTGATGGCGTTGCTTATTGCTTGTTAGATATTAAAAATAGTTTGTAGATCAATTTCCACTTGAGGATCTTGAAATTTTAACTGACTTTTTTTGATCGAGGCAGCTTCTTTCGCGTTAAATTGTAAGACAAAAGTGACCGTACTTGCTGAAAATGCTGGCGATAATAAAACGTAGCTTCCAACCATGTTCCCCATCTTATAAGAACAGGCTGTGGAGGTTCTGGAATATTCAAACATTTGTCATGAAGTTGGCGAATCCGTTTGGAATATGGGAAATATGGCTTTTGTGTGCCCTAGAAGTGCATCCACACCTGGGTAACAGAAGCGAATGGTTTCTGCTACCAGATGTACCTAATGCATGTAAGATACACGTAACATATAATTCATGAGGGCAAACTTGTTTCAGTAAACGGCCCGCACGAAGCATAGATGATCCCCCATCAGTAACAAACATTGGCATTTGGTTTGCTGAAATTTGAAATTTTTTTAGGGTGGTTAATACCAAATCTTTTATGGCTTCGCCAGTACAGTTCTGAAGACTTTTACTGGCTAGTCAATAGGGAACTGAAGGTTTACGTGGATCTAATATTCGAACTACAACATTGACCACTGAGTTTTTTGTATTAAATCTGTTGATTCATCTGTAGTTAGCCACACTTTTTTACCCTCCACTTCGCGCCGAATTTTATTCTCTATTCTTTCGCGCACACTTGGTAAATAATTGCGTAACGTCTGGTACGAAAGGCTCGTTTCGCGAGAGTATAAAATAATATATTTCAGGCACACATCATAAATATTAAATCTACTACAAACTCAATATAGCCGCTTTTTTAAATTTATGCGTTGCACTATTAACATGCCGTTCACAGTAAGATCTTTTCCAACATAATAACTCCTTATGGCACACTAAACACCACAGATCAGTCCCATCATATGAAATGAAAAAATAAACTTCCGAACATTATGCCCTAGCAAATTGTTTTTACACACATGTACTTTACTCATACCCGCGCCCCAACATCGTCCTCACAATAAATATCGCGGCGTACTGTAACGTTGCCGGCGCTCCTCTCCGCTCGACGTACATGGTTGGGTACGAAGTTTTTGGAGCTCTGCTACTACTTTAGCGTTAAAATCACATTTGGTTTGTTAACATGATTAACATTATTTACTTACTACTAAATCGTTTGTGTTCCTAAAAACTTCGGTATCAACATTTACTCAGCTACTTAAATCTAATCGGATTTTGATTCAAATTGCATTATAATTAGATTTTCCTCAACATTGGTGCAGTCACATGAGTTTACAAAAGAGCACTATTATGCAAGGATGTGGGGGCGATGACATAATAGATAGTATTTAAGTGACTATGATTTTTCTCAAAGTGCCTACATGCGTGTTGACAGAATAGTATCTGATTAACTCCCTTGATTTTTTAGAGAATATCAATTTACAGGGTAACGTATAAGCTTTAATAGGAAATAATTTAAGAAAGTTATTAAAGAACTTTTAAATGATCAACAATGCCAGCATGCCAGAACTTACGGATGAAAAACTTCCACAAAATAAAAGCAACTTGAAAAGGGAGAAAAAGCCGGGAAAATGTACTAAGAAGTTAATTTTCTTTTAATGACGGAGGCTTAGACACTTAGGAAGGTAGAAACTTCGAAGCCATCAATTTATTGTCAAATTAACGACAAGATCTATCTTCGTTAGTAATATCTTTTCCAAATTAAACAAGAGGAAGCAATAATAAAATCGTTAAGTTTATTTGAAATATGTTCAGTACATTTAGAGTTGCTCAAGTTTTGTATGGTATTGAAATAATGGGTACACAATAAACATCAAAATAATTACACATTTCTTAAAAAAGTAATATTAGTATTCCCATTAAAAGCGGCTCATTACTGTTGGTTTTTATAACATTGTTATTACTCAGTCATTTGCTATAAAAAATGAATCATTTTCCTGTGTAGGTACATAAGAATTCATTAAAGAAACTAAAATTTTATTTTGTACTTTTGCCTATTCCTCTTGCATATTCACACCGTATTTCCTTGTCTATTAAATTTCATGGACCCAGTTTTTTCCCCACTGATTTTTATATTATAATTAATATATTATTAACCTTCGAGAGATTTCTTCCAGCTTTTCACTGTCCTTTCAACATCTTCCCTTCTAGTGCCACATATTACTATGTCGTCTGCAATCAGTACGCATCAGGAGGCCTTATCTCTAACTTTCACCAAACTAACTTTCTCCATTCTTTCACCAAACCTTCATCATATAACACTAGCTTTATTTCTCTATATTTCTGAAAGTGTTGAAAGGTCCGCTTTCCCTTACAAATAGGGACAATAATACTGTCTCTCGCTCTGTTCACTAACCGACATAAGATCCCAGAATACGTATATATCTATCCCTTCTGGCCCTATTGGTATGTCATCAAGTTTGTTGCTTTTCCAGTCTTCATTTTCTTCAGGCAATATGTGCCTCTTATCGACTTGCTCGTTGCTGTAGTCTCAAAATATCTATAAACACAAACTCATCCACGACCGACAGACAGTATAAATTTCGTCACCAAAGATCCACAGAACTGAAACGAACAACTGGTCCCGAATTTTATAGCGAAACCGAGATTGTTACCCTTGATATTTCCAAAGGCCTTTGACCAAGTATGGCATGCTATACTCCTCAACAAATTAATTTCTTACGGTCTTCTTTCCAAACTATGTCCCTGTATCAGTAGCTTTTTTTTAATCGACGCATATCTGTTGTGGTGGATGGTCACTTAAACCTATTAATGCTAGCATACCACAAACCCCATTTCTTCACCTTAGTGACCAGCTATCAATCCCATTCACAGTTATGCTGACGATAGTACCCTTTCCTCCAATATTTATTTTTCCAAACGACTTTTAAATCAAGAGCTGGATAATAGACGCATATTTGTGCCTTTCACAAGAGCGCCAGTTAATCTTAGACTGGGGTGCCATTTGGTAGTTTTCCGAAATAATCTTCCCATCTTCCTTAATCCTACCTTTTTTTCTCTGGATCGTCTTTAGTCTTCTGGATGTGTGCTACCCCGGTACACCCATTTAGGCTTCGGTCTTCGTGGGCTATCAGAAGATAATACAGAGTTGTTAATACATCATTGAAGTTCCTATTCATATCACAGAAGTAGTTTTTTATTCCTCCAAGTAATTATATTGCCCCTATATATATTACGTTTTGTTTTATTACACCGCTATTGCCTAAAGTTGCATGCAATGAAAAAATTTCCAATAATGTCGAAGACCTAACTTACTGGAAAAAGATTTTACGCCATGCTATTAGCATTTTGATGTTCGTTGATCCGAGTATTATTAAATTGAGGTAAACATGACTGGAGCCCATCCTTGCGTAAATGTTTGAGGGGAAAACATTTTACAATTTGTGCTTTTGCACTTTCCTAGAATAAGCAAGCGAAATTGGAAAATATGTGGTTAGTTGCGCTAATTAAGATATTTGTTTGTACGTGGTTATTTATAGGAATGCTTTGGTCAGGAAATAGAAACATTTTTTAACCTTAGGTTTTATGACCACTTAGAAAATTTTTAGGGGATATTTATTTAATTACATACAACAGCTTTTTTATCCTGAGTTTTTCTAGTATCTTGACATCTCCCAAATTATTTATCAAAATATGCGGCCATTTATAAACAATTTTAAGGTCAGGAAATGTAGTTATGAAGTACCCATATTAACAAAAATGACTCCCCGTATTGCCATCCCCTACAGATATGGTTCGAATGTAGATTTTGAAAGGCCCTAGGCCTCCCAACATTTCGACCTATGCAGATCTTTTGTGAATGTCTCTAATCTGAAGGTAGTCCAGATTTCCTAACCTTTTCGCGAAGTTTAATATATTCCTGGGAGCCATATTTCCATACAGATACGTTCCACATCCAGATCATCGGTCCAAAGGTTCAGTCGTTCTAGTCCGTACCAAGTTGAGCGTGGGGCTTTATTAACGTATTTTAAATACATTCTAAACAAACGTTTCGTTTCAAAGTTGTCTCTTACTT
Source organism: Philopedon plagiatum (assembly GCA_963971165.1). Classification (NCBI taxonomy): domain Eukaryota; kingdom Metazoa; phylum Arthropoda; class Insecta; order Coleoptera; family Curculionidae; genus Philopedon; species Philopedon plagiatum. The sequence continues at coordinate 31,019,178 of OZ020192.1, read as the reverse complement.
CATTTTATGTTTTTTATTAATAATTTCTATAAGATATTTAGATGAGGTTTTGGTAGAGCTTATAGACTTATACGAAACTATTCCTTTTTTTATTGTTGCAAATCGTCGTGTTCCGGAGAAAACCGCGTAACTCCACATTTCTATGAAAATAGTATTTTAGTACCACCTGTTAGGTAACCGTGTAACTAATCTGTATGCAAATTGCAGAACTCCTAAAATAAACCGTTATAATTTAAATTTTAGAAAAAGAAATATATGCATCTCCAGCCGCAGAGGGGCGTCCAAGGAAAAATGCGTACCTAAAGTATATTTATTTCGACGATAGATCGATTATAAACAGATGCATGCTGCCTACAAGTGATCGGTTCAAACGGTGAAATTGAACAGGGCCGCATTGAGAATGAGAAGCAAAACTTTAAACTGCAAAACTGTTTACAATTAAATAAAAACTAAAATAATTGCCAGCCTTGACAACCAAACAAACAAAACAGCGATTAAAAGTCAACGCAAAAAATTAAAACTACAAAACAAGTCAAAACTCGACAGAAAGTCGAATGGCCTTTTTCACTAGACAGCCTAATTACAATCCTGCGAAATACCGCCGATAGCTGTCTGGCACGCCTCTTTCAATTTAATGTCCGGTCGACCAATACAAATAGGAAGCTGGTGGAGGCTCGACGAGATCGTCTGACTATGATGTGTAGGGTTAATATTTACATAGGATCAATCTTCGAGATGTCTATACTTTAACTCCATATTTTGTATACAAATCAATGCCATTGACAGGTGTCAATATCTTGGGTAGATATTTTTTCTGGTTACGCGTAAAATCTTGCAGTTCTGTTCTGTTTTCCAAAGTGAAGTTCCATAACTTTAATTATGTTTTCTCTTTCTCCTGAAAAATTGCATTACAGGGAGTTACGCGATTTTCTCCTGAACGCGACGAAATGCCGCCGCCAGTGTTAATAGATGAACACGCTTCATGCTTCTAATAACTGTTTTAATCGTTAAAGCTGACAGTATTAATACGCGATTAAGAAGGTTCAAAAAGACCGAAGTGTGGTGAGCCATTTAGTCTTGCACACTAGATAGAAACTCTTGTTAAAGCTCGGTGTCTCAATCGGTGATTAAGAAGGTTCAAAAAGAACGAAGTGTGTTGGGCTATTTAGTCTTGCACACTAAATAGAAACCCTTGTTAAAGCTGGCAGTCTCAATCGGTGATTAAGAAGGTTCAAAAAGAACGAAGTGTGTTGGGCTATTTAGTCTTGCACACTAAATAGAAACCCGTACCTACATCGCATGTTGTACTGAATGCGACAATCAACCAAAGCTCACCACCATGAATAAAAGTCTAATATTTTGGCAAATCATCTTATGGCGCGAAAGCAAAGGAGAAAGCATTTTAAATACATATTTCTAAACATTTTAAAGGAAACATTACTTAAATTCTGGATTTACGTCAGTTTGCTTGGTGGAAAAATGGATTTAATACATTTCGTTTAGTTACTAGATTTTAATGTGGCGGTCTCTATTAAATTTAACGAGCTTTGAGTGAAGTGGATTTACTAAATCATAGATACAGCCAAATGTAATAATGACATATTTTTATCAGAAAATTAAAAATGATATTTATTGCCTCAAATAATGTGGTATGTTTTCTTTCAGGCGACAGACATGATCTCCGGCTACCATCAGACGCATTTCGAGAAGCTGCTGAGCTCCTGCAACGCGGTTCTGAATTTACAGTTGGTGCTTGGTTACGACAAGAAGTGGAAAATACGGGTACAATTTTTAGTGTTTCCAATGGTCCTACAAGGTTTTTAGAAGTAAGCAATAATAAATATTTAAACTACCAGTCTTTTTCTCATTTAACTCCTTTTGTTCCTTTAAATCATTTTTGACTCTGCATGGAGTCTGGTGGAGATCCATCTCTGCTGTGATCTTCCTTTACATCTCCCATGCCCATTTCCATTGCTGCTACCCTTTCGCCTATACATATAGTCATGGTATCAGTAGATGCCCGGACCGCTGCAGGCTCTTTTCCTGTATCTTCTTGGATATTTCCACCACTTTGGTCGTTTCTCTTATTCTCCTCTTTCATTCCTAACCTTGTCTCTCCTTGCTACCCCACACATCCATTTTACCATTCTCATTTCTGTCATATTTACCCCCTTTCATGCACTTTCTTTACTGTGTTTTCGCTCCATAGGTTCAGCGCATTACAGGGCTAAGCATTGTAAACCACTCTTTCTCGTATACAGGTACACAGCTCACTGGAGTCATTCTCCCATTGCTTCATTCTGCGTGTTATTTCCAAATGTAGCGTACCATCTCCTGTGATGGTGCACTCAAATATTTTTTCATTTTGTCTACTTCCCCTCCTATTTGTAACTGCTGCTCTTCTTTCTTCATTGACCTCCGTGATTTTCTAAGAATATCCTTCAACTTTTCACTTTCACCTTAATTGAAATTGAAAATGGAACAAGCATGAATTTAACGACGACAACGAAAGCTAATTGGCACTTAAAGATTTGGTGGCTGTCTTCTCGTAATGTTTGACTAAAAATGTTTAAACTAAACTAAAAAATGTCTGATTGTTAGAAAAATACAAAAATGTTTCTCGATTCGCCATCAAAAGCGAGAGATGATTTTGTTCCCGTTCAAGGAACTGGTTTTCAAGCTAAAATTGGGTAGTCATGTCACACTCTCCAGTCGGTAGGTAACGAAGTGTCAACTTAGGGTCGCACGGAACTAAGGGTGTGTAGCCCTCGGGGGATCCAGACTGGGTTGTCGTGTTACTGAGGACCGTAGTTCGGAGTCCACGTTAAGCTGTCGGTCCTGGAAAGGGTGGAAAGGCCTTAGATCATAGATCACACCATCAGGTGTGTAGGTCGATAACCCTAGATAACAAATATTGCTTAATTTTTTTTGTTGTCACTTTATTGCACGATATAAGTTAGTACATATACAAATAATATTAGGTAGGTAGTAGCATACTTTTGTAAAAAATTAATCCTAATAAATCACTACTTCCAGGTTCAATCAAGCGGTCGTAGAAACGAAATCAGGCTACACTACACATCCCTCCAAGATAGACGGATATACATGGAGACTTTCCACTACCGCCTTGCGGACAATATGTGGCACCATCTAGCGGTTACTGTTAGTGGGTCACAAGTAGAGGTATTAGTAGACTGCCATCCACTGTACAAACGCGTTCTTAGGCCTGGACAGCCTGACAGGAACGTTACTAATCATCATCAGATTTGGGTTGGTCAGAGGCATAATCACTATTTCTTTAAGGTAAGATTATGTTTTCTATGTTCAAGTAACGAATAAAACCAAAGAAGTTGAATTTTCATTGAATAAAAATTCAAGAAGACAATTTTTTTTTCACCAATCAGTCTCTTATTACGAAATTTTATTTTAATGTTTTTCCCACAAATCAACGTTTGGGGATTAGAGTAAAACATACTGTATAAATACTTAATTAATTTAGTCCGGTACTTAACGTATCCTATATATGTTATATTTTATATCAAATTTAAATGTAAATTTAAACTTCAAACTAATGAAATTAGTGCATTTACTATTTAATTTTATTTGATTTTGCTGATAATTTCGAAAAGGGCATAAAAACAATTTTGTTTCTAAAACGTTCGTGACGGATTAGAGTTTCCGTGACAACATGCACCATGGATGTACACTATAATTTTGGTCAGGATTTTATAGCGTAGTTCCGGTGTAGACAGATTTGTCAAGATTGTTGAGGGTTTCAAGAAAATGAAATAATGTTTAACTTCTTAAGTCGCATTTTAAGTCACATAATACATCAAAGACTTTTTTCCACTTCTTTCATTCCGGTTACCATCTGCGTATTATTTCCAAATCCAACGTACTATCAGAATAGAGAAATGGGGGAGTAGCGACACTCAGCAAAAATCGTTTGAAGTTTCTGCATCAAATCAAAACGCCGATGCACACTGCGTTCTCCGGAGAGCGTATTACGGGGACGTTCGATAAGTATTAGTCGAAAAAATATTTGGTCGGTTATTTGATACATACAAATTTAAAAGGCGGTACGTAACTCTTTAGTATTTCGATTCATTAGTATTAATGGCTTTATTAGACACTTATTCCGAGGGCATGAAACGAGGACTAAACCACTGCGAGATATCCATGGATATTCTCGTTCATACACTTCCCAAGGACATGTCATGGATACTTCAGGCTATTAGTAGGAAGTCTTGACGATATCTTGGAGACCTCTGTATTCTTGAAGGATCAGTGGTTTGCTCCCTCGGCATGAAACTGCCTTATAAAGTTATAATAAATAATAAGAGATATTTTTCTAGGCAGTTAACGAAGCCTTGCGTTGTTTCCTAAACATGCTAAATAAAGCACATAACAGTCTGAATGAAACATATTTACTTCGCATCTGTTTAAGTGGTTTGAGCACAACAGTCTGAGCTAAAAATATATTTTTGACAGTTGTTTAAATTTTGGGTTTAAGGGCAATCGTACGCTACACCACCTTTTTAGCATGCTCCGGCGCGTCGCAGTGCCTTTAAAGGGCTCTAGCTTCTTTATTTTAAAAGATTAGTCTAACAGTAGTCGACAGAAAATGTAGCATAATAAATTCGGCAATTTTTACCAGTAATTCGACAGAACGGAGGTTGCTGCCATTAACTTAAACAGTTTTAAGTTTCTGGTATAACATAGCTAAAGAACCACCCTACTAGCAATATTTAAAAATTTTATGTTTTGAACTAAAATATCTGTTGAATTATGGAAGCTGCACTAAAAACCACCTCTGCCTCTTTTCGACACGGACATATCTACAATATCAAATAAATACGACTTACAACATAATCGAGTAAATTTACCACCTTTTTAACCCCCTGCCCCTAGCCTACATGAAATAAAACTAATATTTAAAATGGTTGAATATAAAAGCTAGGTACACCTATCAACTTAAAGAGTACAAAGACTGAATAAGTGTAGCCCCCTTTACCACAATCCTTTATTTATTATTATTTATTTATTGAGGGAAAATACACAGGGACATACAAGGATATCAAAATAAAATCTTGCCAGATTTTGGTTAAACCAAAATGAAAATATAAATATATATGTTACGGTTAATTTGGATACTTCGCTAGTTTACAAACTAACCAGCTAGTTTGCAAACTAACTAAAGACACTGTTATTTTGAAGAAATCAGCCATTTCCCACAAAATAGCAGATGGTTTATAAACTAGCTGGTTAGTATGCAAACTATCGATTTGCTTCAGTTAAGATGAGGATTTTATTGAGGTTATCTTAACCTAAAAATTATGTTTTGTTTGTTGTCCAGAAAATCTAGCGAACGGTGGATCGGAGGGCACCCTAAGGTCGGAACAGGGTTAGCACCTGGTTAAGGGCCCTGACCAGTCTCTTTCCTCGCAGGCGAAGAGGGATCGGTGCGAAAAAATCCACTATTGTTCCTTATGTACAGATTTTTCATTACCGCATGCGCAGAGGAAGGGACAATAGTGGATTTTTTCGCACCGATCCCTCTTCGCCTGCGAGGAAAGAGACTGGTCAGGGCCCCTAACCAGGTGCTAACCCTGTTCCCACCTTAGGGTGCCCTCCGATCCACCATTGGCTAGATTTTCTGGACAACAAACAAAACATGATTTTTAGGTTAAGGTAACCTCAATAAAATCCTCATCTTAACTGAAGCAAATCGATAGTTTGCATACTAACCAGCTAGTTTATAAACCATCTGCTATTTTGTGGGAAATGGCTGATTCCTTCAAAATAACAGTGTCTTTAGTTAGTTTGCAAACTAGCTGGTTAGTTTGTAAACTAGCCAAGTATCCAAATTAACCGTAACATATACACACACTGACGCTTATTTTAAGGTGTTGTAGAAATAAAATAGCAAATATCTGTATCCAGTTATTTTAATACCTCCGTTTTCGCCTTGTTGTAAGCAGAATATGTATATCAAATACGTATTCTTATACATTATTTCTATAAATCCCATTCTCTAAATTTCGTTTCTTTAGCACAAATCGTTTTAAGATACTGCCATTATGCTCATATATACTAAAAATCGACGAGACACGACTGAAATACCTACTTTAAATTTTAATTCTATGTATCAATCTGTATATATTTCCAAAATTTATTTAATCCCGAGGTATGGACAATTTTCTACGTGGCAATAACACACCATCGCGATCTCGACTGTATTCAATCAGACTAATTTTCTGACTGTTTCCGTAAAGACGCCACGAGTTGCCAGCAACCGGATAAAACTAGTTTAGCGAAGAGTCGGCTAAAACAGGAATAAGTGGCGAGTGTCGCTACCGTCTAATAATTCTACCATGGTACTATCTTCTGTGATAATGAAAACTATACAGGGTGTTCTCAAAGTTGAGGCATTTATTTGAACAGGTTGTAGAACTCGTAAAAGTAAATCATTTGACCAAAAATCGCCTATATAAAAGTTGCAAAATGATGGAGATATTAATAAATTTTAAACATTTAAAAAATTAAATACGGTCATGCCCCCCGTTGTTTGAAACAGTTATTGACAGTAAAATAAATTCATTATTTCCCAAAAAAAGTTATAACTTAAGTACGATATCGTTAGCATGGAATTTTCGATTCTACCGCCATTTATGACTGCTTAAGTAGTGCGTGTGTGCAAATATTTTTGTATTTCTTTGTTGTGTGGTTAAAAAATTATCAGGACCGTAAAGGGATAAATTTATGTGTAAGCTTTTTATCTCCGTTATTTCGTAACTTTTGTATCGGCGATTTTTGGTCAAATGGTTTATTTGTTCTATAACCTGTTAAAATAAATGCCTCAACTTTGAGAACACCCTATATATTTATAATTCTTAATTCTATTTAGCTTGCCTAATTCCATCCTTACGTCTGCTTTTTTCTTCTTAATTGAACTTTATATACTCAGTTTTCGTCCCTATGATTTCTGACGATTTTAAGGCCCCTACCTTCTTGGAATCTCCTTCAGATTTCTATTAAATCATGCCAAATTATATTAGTAAAATTTATAAGTACAAGTTGACAAATATTTTATATATTTATTATTAAAATAAATTGTTTATTATAGTTACAATATAAATACAAAATTAGTTGTGTCACATGTTACAGTAGGGTTAACTACATTCATTTTTCAAGTTAGTGGCATAAACTTACTTTTTAACTTATAAAATCTTAGCATATTGTGATAAAAATTAATAAAAAGGAGTTTCAAATAGAGCACAATAAAATTGACAGTATTACAAAATAATTTGTTTAATTGCAAATACACAGATAACAAACCTAATTCCTAATAAAATAGTAATTTGTAAATCATATTTACAAATATTGTGTCATGCAAATATAAGTCCAGTTTTGTTTATTTGTTAATCATCATCTTACACAACATATCACCATAACTTGTTATTAGTAATTTAAACGTAACTGATTACGTTGATATACCTTAAACCACACGTAAATAAAATATTATTTACTTACATGCGAACAATTTTTTTGTAATTGATAGTTTCTTGGATGTATGCTTCTTAGAAATAATATATTATGTGAAAACGTGACACGAGAATATACATTTTTTTGATATATTTTCTTATTAATAAGTTATTGTCAAGTAATATTGTGAAGACGTATAGACATTTCATTAATTTGGAAAACCTCGAAAGATATACATATGGAGATTTTATACATACATAAAGGTACGTACACACTTAAGAGAGAGCGTGGGACGCTTTAAACCGAGTTGGGAACAATAATTGTCAGTAGATCTATGAGGTCAACGATTTTGTTAGGAGCAATCTAAAAGCAGATAAATAGAAAACGCTATAAGAGAAAAAGATAATTTTAATTGTATGTATTTTTAAAAGTTCTTTTAAGAATTCATGAGTTGATTTTATGATTATTTTTTTTATATTATAGTTTTATTATTACTGTATTTCGCTTAAATTTTGCTACTTATCAACTGAAAATATTTTAATATTAAAGACACGCTATTACAAAGGTGAATATATCCTTAACTTGAAGTTTTCCTGGAACTACCAAAAACTAAACATTCATTTTTAAATGTTCGTGCATAACCAGTTTTTTCATGTATTTATTTTACTATAAAGATATTTTAGTAAAATTATCTAGGATAGCATGCCATATAAAGTTTTAAAGGCATCAATCACAAACAGTATTAAATTTTCCTTTGTTATGTTTATTTTGAGGGCTGAACTGTCTTACAATTTAGTATTAAGGGTGCATTTAATATCATTGATTAGTAACTATACTGTGTACTTACTAAGCAAACAGGCAGTGTAATTATAGTTATTTAATTAGTGTTTGGATAGGAGTAAAGCACAATATTATTAATAAATTGTTTACTAGTTGAAATAATGAGTAGGTTATTGTTGGCTTTCAATTTTAGGAATATCCAAATGAAATGTGTTTTTAATTAATTTAAACATCGAATCTTTTGCTAATGATATTTAAATGAAAACCATGTATTAGTTAAAATTTAATCCTCATGAAAACCTTATGTGTTATGAAAAACTACAAATTACTTTAATAAAAAGAATAAAGGGAGCGCCTTCAAATTTAGAATGAAATTTTTTTATTTTTTTTCTCTAAATAGAGGGAGATACTTGTAATGGTGGTCATTTAATCTTGGTCATATAAAGCTCTAGTTTAATTGCCCCTCGAATGCTGTGCCAAGTAAAAATAATCATGTTCGCATATCCGAATACATCTTAAAAGATTTAAACGAATAAAATTTAATTGACAAATATTGGATAGTTACCTAGTTTTTTCTAATAAGGTGCATTCCTTAATCATCCCTCTGCCCCACCCATTCACTGAGTCTTCTCGGCATTCATCTCATCAGGTGACCAATTTATTATTGGAGAATATCATCCCATGTACTTCATACATGCCAAAGAGGCTTTCAAAGTTTGTTGTCATCTAACCATCACATTCAATTGGTGAAAAATGTAAAGATCTTGGTAGTCAAGATAAAAGAGTAATTTAGGAATTTAGAAAGTAGTCCATAAACCCTCCGCACATAGGTCGAACATTGTACATTTTGAAAATGGTATGGAAGGCATTCGAAGACATGCAATAAGATGAAGTACAATTTCAGAAGCTATCATGATATCTCTAATAAATACTGAAAGTAATCTACGTAACGCCTCCTGAAAGCATTGCGTCAAAAAGATCGTACATTTATCTTTCTACAAAAACTGTGAATCATATCTCGTTGCTCACGAGGCGACGTCTTCTTAATCCTGCCCGACCAACATGCGTACTCAGATAGAAACAAGAACGCCTCTAAAAGTTGCTCCATTGCACAAGTAACGTCGTTCTCTACAATAGTGTAGACTGGCGACGATGGTCAGCTGTTAGAACTAGTACTAGATGTTATTGAAAATAAAACAAGTACCAATGATCTTTTGCATCAATGCTTTAATTGTATGGTATTTGGTCTTTATTTATCTATAAGTTACAGATTTGCAAGAGTTTATGAAGTCGTTAAACGGCCACTTATAGTTAAAAGTCTAAGCGGGTGATCTTTACGTTCGATTGCTCTGCGTGGGAATCCTATAGTTTTCGCTCCTTGTTCCCGGCCTGCTTGCAAGTAAGCACAACAATAATTTAATATAGCGTTTACACTTCTTAGAGTGTAAAAACTCGAGGCGTTGTAAATTATCCAAAATACCCTTCAAATAACACACAAGCAGAATAAATATTTACCTATAGAAATAATTTTCTGTATTGGGCTCTAATTTAATGTGATCTTTTTCTGTTACAGGGTTTTTTACAAGATGTGAGATTAATAGAAGGCTCCCATGGAGTCCTGGCTGTGTGTCCCCAACTAGACGTGACTTGTCCTACGTGCGGACAATTCCTTGTTGTTCAGACTGCTGTTCAAAGCTTGGAACGTAAACTTATTGAGCTTTCCCAAAGGGTAGGTAGGTTTCTTTTTTCTGTTTTATCCCATTCCATGACCGTACTACTAACATAACTGAACAAAAAAGTAATGCATTTCAGATATTATAAATCACCTAAGTCATATTTTGTAGATATAAAAACGTTAAATATTCTTTTACAAAGGAGTTATTTTCTAAAAAATCTGTTATTCCGTCATGTTTTCCAGAAGTGCTTTAAAATTTTAGAGCCAAAATTTATAACAGGACGTTGTTAGCACCAACGCAACCTAAGCAAACCTGAACAAACCTAAACAATTGTTGCTTTTAAATTAAATGCATTCTGATATTTCTAATGTGATGTAAATTTAACATTGGTAATTTAATGACAGTTGCACTCAGTTAAAAATTTTTGTCGCCCATAACAAGACAATCTCTGGATTATACTACAACTGTAAAGAGGAAAATCGGCAGACCCAAAGAAATGTAAGCGAAATTTTAACAATAAGCTGACCAAGCATGACTTTACATGGAATGAAGTAAAAGTAGCGGCACGAGAAAGAGAGGAATGGGAATAATTGACAAAGAAAATAGTAGAAGCAATTTAGTGGAGGCAATTTTACCGAACTAAGCAGTAAAGGACAAGATATCAAATCCAGACACGTAGAGTTAGCTACCCTACTGTCATGAATGGAAGAATAGCGAAGAAACGCCACAAGGTGCCTCTTGCTCCTCGCTAGGAGCTACGAGAAGAAAAAAATTAAGAAGAATCGTCCATAATAAATAAGAAGAAGACGAACGCTAGTGGTTTTGGTGAATGTAAATAATATTGCATTAAACTACGGGAAATCTATTTAGTACTTTTCATAAGACACAACCGGTAGTAAATATTCGGTTTTATAATCGATAGGCTATGCGTAATTTAATATTAACAGCACTAACGCTAAATTAAGCTACATTAAAAATAATTGTTTTTTTTTGTTTTCGTGTAAATTGTCAATTTATTTTGTATGGTCAAGGAATGGATATTATTTTTGTAACATCAGTTTAGCACGGTACAATTATTATTTAAAAAACTTAGTTTGTCATAAGTAATTAGTTAAAATTTAACACAATTTGTAATAGTCATTATGAGACTATGAGACTCTCATATATGATATAAAAAGTTTGAAATATTCTACACATTTCTATTTTCTAGTTAGCAAACGCAGAAATGAGACTTACCCTCGTAGAAGACTGCGACTGCCAGAAATCATGTAGATTAAATGACACAATCCATGCTGACGGATCGACGTGGCAAACTGGTTGTGAAGTATGCTCGTGTAAGGTAATATAAACTAACTATTACTTTCTTGTATAAATACCTAATAGTCGCTTAAAAAACTTTTATATGATTCGTATTTTTGCTGTCTTGAGATTCGTTCACAACAAACTAATATATGATTTGCATTTATTTAATCTGTCCAGGTTTCTTCACAACAAGGTATTATATGACTCGCATTTATTTGTTCATTATGTTTAGGATTCTTCACAACAATGAATTATATGACTCTCATTCGTTTGTAACTAGCCTAAAATACGAAGGAATAATTTTCTTGTCTTTACATTATGAATAGTTACTTGCTAAGTTAAAGTCAATTACATTTTTTACCCTTGTTTGCCCCCTCAGACAATGATTGTAAATATGGCGTTTCTTTCAAGTACTGTCGCAAAAAGACTTATTTATGTTCTAGGGAGGTAAAGTAGAATGTCATCCCGTTGAATGTGCACCAACAGATTGTAAGCATCCCGTAATGCTTGAAGGGTGTTGTAAAATTTGCCTAAGTAAGTACAAGAAACTATTTTCAAATTAGGATAAAATTCGAATATATTTTAAAATAATACCAGGCCGAAATACCGTGCACGAAATAGTCTGCATACGAAAATAAGTATCTTTAGCTATAATTATGCAACTCGACTTTGCGCGCGCTTTTTATATACGCACCCTTATATTTAAGAGATTGTATATAACATATTGAAGAGAATATATTTTTATTAATAATAATAATTGTTTTTACCTTATCAATAAAAAATCAATGCATTAATTTTGGCAGAACAATGCTACTTTAACGGCGTAATGTATGACCACGATGAAGTAGTGACTGTAGAAAAGTGTAAAGACTGCAAATGTGTCGATGGATCAATGGACTGTAAAGTTTATGACCCTAAAGACTGTCCTGTACTGAATTGTCCTCCTGATCAGCAGATTCGGGTTTCTGGGAGTTGCTGCCCAATATGTAAAGGTAAGTAAGCCATTTTATTCTGTGGTGTTACCTATTTCCTTTACTGTAAAGAATGTAATTTATTATTTAATTTTAACATAACTGACCTTTTTCTCCATTTCGTCAAAACCTATTTGTTCTTTTTTCCTTGTGTTTCATTTTTATACCATTAATCATCTTTAGTGTCTTACCCAGCAGACGTTTACATCGTTAGCATTTTGTTTCTTGCCTAAAATCCTTGATTTAAGAAATGAACTATGCCCTAAATTATAACATATTAAGTCGCATATTTTTATATAGCAAATAATAATACTATGAACCCCTTATATTTATGAATTTTATTCCGTGATACTACAGATACTACTACTATTGATATTATTATCATACTTATGAAGACAATTAATCTGATTAATGACATTCTAACATTTAAATTTTTTTTGCAATACCTGCATTTTAAGTTCTTCAGTAGTAACAAAATTTAGACAGAGCAAGCTGAGGTTACTGTACAATACTAGTTTCTATGGTTACAACAGGACAATAATAAAATTACATTTGGAACGTCTAGTCGGAATGGATTTTTTCGCTTAGGATTTCAAGTCCAAATTTATTTTGAGCTGTACAGTATGTCCAGGGATGTGGTAGACAAGAGGATACATGGACCAAAAAGTGAAAGATACGATAAAAGGTTATAAAAGTTTTTGATGCTTTAAAAATAAGAGCCACGATGCCAAAAATTTATTTTTTTGTACAGGGTAATGTAAAATTTGGTTAAGAGTAAAGTTGCCTTTTTTAAGTTTTACAACCAAACGTTAAATAAAAAAGTAAAAAGTTGTTTTAAATTTTAAAAGAATTCTTATTCCAGATTTTCAAGTAACAATTTGAAATTTCTACATTACGCTTTTAAAATCAAAATTTTCCTAAGTCACATTGTCACTTTTTTATTTGATTGCAGCTTTGATGACTGTGATGAATTTGTCAAAATAATAAATATGTTTTTAGAGCAAAGAATATTTATAATCCAAAATTACAGACTCATACAGGTTAAAGAAAATTACTAATAGAATATTAAATGGTAATTGAAATATTTGAGAAATATTTCTTATTTTATTAAACTTTAAAAAAAGTAAGGGCACATCATTTTTATTTTTCAAAAACTTCTCCTTCATATTATAATCATTTTTGTAACTGACGTCGAAAATGGCTAAAACACTTATTTCTTCCAGTGAAATCGTTTCTATCGCTCTTAAAATTCTCTGCTTTAAAACTTCTTCGTCATTTTCAATGGGTCTTTCATATATTACTTGATTAATGCGCCCCTAGAGGAACATACACAAATTGTCAAATCTGGACTCCTAGAGGGCTACAAAATTGGAACATTTCGGTCCGTCCATCGATTTCCAAATTTGCGATTGCAGAATAATGTGCAGGACACCCATGGTGCTGAAAATACATATTTCGGCGACATTGAAGAGGCAATTCTTCTAACTTATTTGACAAAAATGATTCCAGCATATGCAAATAAGAATATCTGTTACATGTATTATCACAAAAATATGTTATAATCTCATAATAGGAAATGGCGTATCAAACATTTACTTTTTTTTAAATAATGACCGGCGGTTCGCACTTCTAAATTCTAGATTTTCCCTACCCCAGTATCTTACATGCTGAGAAGCTACAGTGCCGTTTGTAAGGTTGACTCATCTAATAACCTTATTAGCTTATCAAAGTTCACGTTGTTACTTAGAATTTCATCACCGACCCACAAACAAAAATCATAGGGTTTGTAACTGTCCCCTTTTTCCAAAGTTTGGTTAAAAATTGGTTTAAAAGACGAATTTTATTTTTCTTAAACACATTTTCAATAGGGGTTTTTGTTACATAATTGTAAAATTCGTGCTTCTTTTCTTAAAGACATCGTAGGAGTTTCATCAACAGATTGCAAAATTAATACTGCTAAAGCATCGTTTTTGTCGTATCTTTTTTCGGTCTTCTTTAAATTACTAGGGGATCCACTTTTTTTTAACTTTTCTTTTCCTCCCTTGGGCTCCGTCCGAGACCGGAAGCACTGCGGCCACTAGAGGCCTATTGTGCCTACCCAATAATTTTTGTTACACCCACTCTGTTATCCCAGTTTCCTGCACAAGCTTGTACAGGTCCACAAGGGAGTGGGTGATCAATTCATCCGGTTCTAGCTTTGGTTACCCGAATAGTTGGTGGCGCTTGCGATCTAATGACTCGCAATTATAGATTATGTGCTGAACTGTTTCCCTGTCCCTACCGCATAATCTGCAGCTAAGGTCTCCCTGATACAGTTTCATTTTGTTGAGGAGGTCCTTTACAGCCATGTGTCCTGTTAGTACCCCTACGATTATCCTCAACTGGATCCTGCTTAGATTTAGCAGTTGCCTGGTGAGTTTAGGATTGGGATTTGGGATTTTTTAAACTTACTTAACTTATTGACTGAACGTCTGTTTAATTGTACATTTGGAAACTTTTCTTGGAACTTTTTAATAACGTAGCGATAACAACTCTCGCATTATTAATATTCTTTGCTCTAAAGATAACATCTTTATTGTGTTGACAAATACGTTACAGTTATCAAAGGTGCAATCAAATAAAAAAGGTAGCAATGTGACTGACAATTGTGATTTTAACAGCGCAATTTGGAAAATTCTAATTTTTACTTGAAAATCTGGAATAAGAATTCTTTTAAAATTTAAAACAACTTTATATTTAACGTTTCCCATTGAATTTAAAAAAAAATTAACTTTACTCTTAATCAAATTCTACGTTTTTGTATTTTTTGCATGCCTTGTACAAAAAAAAAACAAATTCTTGGCATCGTGGATCTTATTTTTAAAGCAAGTAAAAACATTTATAAGGAATGACCTCTTTTCGTATCTTTCATTTTTTGGTTCATTTGTCCTCTTGTCTACCCTATCCGTTAACATATTGTATACACCGAACTTATTAAAAGTATTGGGTTTGAGTTACACACGACCTACTTTAATTGAACGACCAACATTCAGTTAAAAGGAAGAATCATGAAAATCAGTCCAGGTTCATCAAATACAACTAACATTACGGAAAGTTATCATTATGCCTTAATTTTATTCAGGAGTTTATGTTATGGGCTTCTTGTGTTTGCGATCCCATTTTTATAATGGAAATGACATGGTAATTATTATTTGCTAATTGTTAATAAAACTTATCTTTGAAGTTGTTAAGTTAGTAAACGTCTGCGGTACGATGATTAAGGTTTTTTGAGAAAGTTTATTATTACCTCATGTTGTACATATATATGAATGGACATTATACTTAGATGTTTAAATTTGGTTTTTCTTTGAGTAAGCAGTGAGGATTTACGACACTTTTTCGAAAATATTGTTTAAAACCTAATTTTTTACCTATTTTCTAAACACTTATTTCCAAAAATATTGTTTCCAAAAACGCTTTTTGGAAAATGCATTACAGAATAACCTAGTTATGGCCTATTCACCAATATGTTTACATCCCATGTGTTTAGAAACCATCTTAACAGATGGGAAACTTTTTTATTATCGACTTTACGGAACTGTTATTCTTCATAAAAGTTCTACTTGTTGAGAAAATAACTATCAAATCAAAAATTTTGACCCAGCATGTTCGGGGTGTCAAAAAAAAAAGTTAAATCGGTAAGTGCCGTAGAAGAAAACCTATGTATCTTTAATTTTAATTGCAAAGTACAATAACGTAAAAAAGTGTCGTCCAGAACTTAAGAGTGAGAAATTTGACAAAATAACTTTATGGTCATTCATATGTACCTTTGAATTTTTTAAAAAAGTGTTTTTAAATACATGCTTTTTAAATAACATATTACAGACGAACGAAGATTAGAGGTTTTGCAAGCTATCGTGTAAAATCCGAAACTCTCATTGAGAAATATTTTACAAACTGTTCCATGACTTGTTACAAAATCCACGAACCAAGCTATTTTAAGGAAAAATCATTTTCACCCATACTAACCAAACTTTTTTTATAAACTGCAGTCTAGAGATTTTGCTTCACGATTTTTGTTTTGGTCTTGGTTTCAAGATGAGATAGAAGATGACCCTTTTTTGCAAGAAAATAGTTATTTGTTTTACTAGGCATAAAAGCACAAGATTTAATGCCGCGGCTGGTGTTTCATAGCCGAGCGTAGCGAGGAGAAAAATAGTATTTTTCTCCAAATGACATTAAAAGCGGCCTTTTAATGACACTTGGCAGGCTTAGAAGTTGTACTTTTAATGCCTAGGCAGAACAAGTCCAATTTTACTGCCTAGGCAGAAAAAGTTCGTTGCTAGGCAACCTTCCAAGTAATAATTTAAATCAAACTGGTTATTAAAATTGACAATGACATTAAGAAAACTTAACTTTGCAGTAAATCCATTTCTAACATGACAACTTTTCAAAATTGACAATGACAAAGTAAACAGTAAACAAACATATTCAACAAACATCATCAGCGGTAAACATAGTAACGCAGGGCCCGGTTACCTTTGATAAAATAATTTAGTTATTTGGATATTGATAATGAAACGCAATTTAAATATGGAAAAGTCGATTTTGCGTGGAATTGGAACAAATTTGAAGAAAAAATTATATGTTTCACACGGCAGAAAAGCAGATTTAATGCCTTGGCTGGTTTCATAGCCTCGCTACGCTCGGCTATGAAACACCAGCCGCGGCATGAAATCTTGTGCTTTTATGCCTAGTAAAACAAATAACTATTTCAAATGAGGCCACGTTCACCTCGAATGGAGTGCTGTGTTCTCAAAACTGAAGGTGGTGGAGTGACCAGTATTCTTTCACGACAAATGTTTAGTGTAGTGTTTTTAAGAGCAAAATTTTAGGGCCGTATTTTTTTAGAGAGAATGTTACCGGTGCAATTTACTTGGAACTTTTTTAACACGAAATTATTTGAATTTATAAGAAACACACTTTAGTTCCAACATAACGGTGCTCCATGTCACAGCTCTGCAAGAGTGACAGAATTTTTAAACTGGGCGTTTCCACAGAGGTGGATTGGGCGAAGGTCAGAATTTGCTTGGTCACCAAGGTCCCCAGATATAACTCCCCTAGAGTTTTTCTTATTAGGATTCTTAAAGAAAAGTCTATGCCCACCGACCTTTCGAAAACATAGAGCATTTTTTGGGAGAATTATTAGAGAATGTGTCAAAGAAATTTCTCCTCGGATGGTTAGAAATGCAGTGGCGGAATTTTCATGACGTATAATGGTTTGTATGGAACGAAACGGTGGCCATGTTAAAGCTTAGTGTCGTATTTCATAAAATATTGTTGTTTATTTTGAAATAATGTTATTTAAATACATACGTAATACATATGTATTCCAAAACACTTTTTTAAAAAATTCAAAGGTACACAACATGACCATAAAGATATTTTGTCAAATCTCATATTCGATCACTTTTCAGTTCTGAACGACACTTTCTTACGTTATTGTACAGGGTCTTCCAACGAGGACTGAACAGGGGCTCATTTTTGAGCTTCCTTGTATTTAAAGAAAAATCTAAAATAGCCAATCGATGTACTTTTTCCTGCAGAATTCAAAAATGAAACCAAAAATTTATTTGAACCAGAAACAAAAGAGTTACGCTATGGATAAGGTGTTTTTTAAATGGAACATAGCTTTTTTTATACGATTTTCGGAACGAGTGATTTTTTTTATGTCCGTTCTGATTAAAATATTTAATATTGTGACAGCTATTTTTATTGAATTTTAATGTTTTATCCAGTATAATTTACCTTCAACCTGTTTGAAACATACACTAGGTAATAAAGGTAAAATCACCTTGAAATCCTTCAAAGTCAAAAAATTTGACAAATTTACTATAATATTGCCGAAATGAAATATTCATTAGATGAGAGATTGCAATAAATCTTCTCCTTGCTTCTCTTGCATTTCCTTGGCGTTTGTAGAACAAGATAACAATCTGCAATCTCTCATCTAATGAATATTTCATTTCGGCAATATTATAGTAAATTTGTCAAATTTTTTGACTTTGAAGGATTTCAAGGTGATTTTACCTTTATTACCTAGTGTATGTTTCAAACAGGTTGAAGTTAAATTATACTGGACAAAACATTAAAATTTAATAAAAATAGCTGTCACAATATTAAATATTTTAATCAGAACGGACATAAAAAAAATCACCCGTTCCGAAAATCGTATAAAAAAAGCTATGTTCCATTTAAAAAACACCTTATCCATAGCGTAACTCCTTTGTTTCTGGTTCAAATAAATTTTTGGTTTCATTTTTGAATTCTGCAGGAAAAAGTACATCGATTGGCTATTTTAGATTTTTCTTTAAATACAAGGAAGCTCAAAAATGAGCACCTGTTCAGTCCTCGTTGGAAGACCCTGTACTTTGCAATTAAAATTAATCGTTTTTACTTTTTTTTGACACCCCGTATATACTGGGTCAAAATTTTGATTGAAGTGTTATTTTCTTAACAAGCAGAACTTTTTATGAAGAGTATATTTTGCAGTTAAGTCAAAAATAAAAAAGTTCCTATTTGTTTCTGGGCACGATAGGTAACAGATTTTATTAGTTTAGCAAATATTGAATAAACCTGACTAACCCCAAAAGACACAAATCTATATAGGTTTGTTCAAGTTTGCTCAATATGTTTCTGTTAAGAATATTTTCGATTTTTTAGATTCGAACAGTAGCTCATAACTTTTGATAAATTTTTAAAATTGGGAATTATAAAACAGATCATCATAACTGCTTTTTATCATTAACAGTGGTCATTGCTTTACTAACGCATAACTAACGTCTTCTTACTAACCCTCTTCTAACAGGTGTCGATTATTGTGCCAAGGGGCATGTATGCCATTCTAACGCAACCTGCCGCAACTTACAAACAACTTACGCTTGCCAGTGTAACCAGGGTTTCAGGGGCGATGGAAGGATGTGTGTTGGTAATAACCTTTCTTATGCTTTTTTTCTTGTTACTAACAGTTAGGGATCGATGGATGCCAATATTTTTGCCCATACGGGAAACTGGTTGTTACCGATACTCCATTTTTTTATCTTCTGACAGCCCACGCAGACCGAAGCCTAAGTATCATGTACGGTGAGTGTACTGGGGAAGTCCGACTCACACATCCAGAGCTGGAAACATCCATATGGATTTCACCAGCCCTTTCAGTGGATACACTGAAAAAACATTGTGGGACATTTCAATACAATTTTGTACCTTTTTCCAACAATTTGTTCTCAAAAACGTCCAAGACCAATTTGTAGCAAAATTTGCTACAATTCTATGAAAATGTATAAAAACTGTTGTAACTAATAATCCAATTAGAGTAAGTTGCTCTACAAAGACTTTGCTACAATTTTGTGTAAAAAAAAAGTCCAAACGATTTTTTCAGTGTATGTGGGGTGGTACCACCTCGGTCGCGAAAGAATTCCTCTATCTCTGCCATGTGCCGATCCCAAAACAGATTGACAACCACTATAATCTTATTTTGTCGTACTGTAAGTACCGGGTGAGTCAACGATTACGCGGGGTAATTTTATGCATTGAAAATAAGATTCATCGATAATAAGCTTTTGTGTTAAGGTATGGTTGGATATTCTGCACATTTTAAAAAATATTTTGAATTATACAGGATGCGTTCAAAAAGTAGGGTGTCACAAAGTTAGATCCTTTTAAATGGGACACCCTGTATTTAAATGGATTTTTGAATTCTACTATTATAACTTTTTCGCTGTGATTTAATATGCAATAAAGTCATCGTTTTTAAGACAATTCAACTTGTAATGAAAATTTAGCATTTGTAAGCATCTCTTCGTTGTGAGAATACTACTTAAATTTTGACTTCAAGCGATTCATAATTTGTATCCTGAGTAAATTAAGTTGAAAAACTTATCCACTATGAAATATTTGACATATTATTTACAGGGTGTTTTATCTCTAGATCCAAAGTCAGGAAACTTCTAATTCAAAAATGTAACTTTTATCAATTGAAACACCCTATATATTTTTCCGCCATCTTATAGCTCATGAAAAACTCTTCACATTTTGTAAAGAATGTCCTATCTCTATCTCTAATGGTTTTTGAAATAATTTAATTTTTCGGGATTTTCTGTTCTCGTTATAGCATCTTTTGTTAATCGGTCTCAGTAGCCATGGAAAACAAATGAAAATAATCTTAGAGGATGACATCATGATACAAATAAAAGAAGATATGATACCGCACAGGTGGGCGGGGCCATGTACGTCACGCTGTGAGCTCTTTAAACGGGACACGTCTTTGTAATTTACCAATATCTTTTATTTTAAATTAATTTATTCCTTTATTTACATGATTATTTTAAATCATATACTTTAAAATTTGTATTATAAGCAGGAGGCAAAGTATATTGCCAATAGAATTTATATAAAATCGCCTATTACTAACGTAAACTCTATATTGCGCGATATAAATTTCAAAAATAACTCACAGCGTGACGTCATGCGCGAACCCGGACCAATTTGACACGGTTTGGTATCATACCTTCATTTTATTGTATCATGTGGTTGCCATTAAGAATCAGATCGGTTTTAAAGTTTAGCGTTTTTGCTGTAAAGTGTATTGTCCAGTTATTTATACTCATAATGAATTTTTCCAAAAATGAATTAATCGATATGATTTATGTTTTGGGCGAGGCAGATAACAATTGTCTTTTTGCCGAAAGATTATACAGGATGAAATATCCTGAGCGGTGTACACCCAGTCCTCGGAGTTTTCAAAATTTATTGGAACGATTTGATTCAATCGGCAGTGTGGAACATTTAAAACGTGAAGTTTTCAACAGAATAGCTACAAATGGTAAGAAAAAACTCGAAGTACTGTTACAAGTTCAGGATAATCCCCCAGTTAGTGGCCGTAAATTAGCTTCACAGTGTGATACGTCACAGTCAACGGCAAACCGAACAACGCGCAAGTATAAATACCACCTGTACCATATTGAGCTACATCAAGAACTTCATGATGAAGATTTTTAAAGGCGGGTAACTTACTGCCAATAACTACGTGTCCAAACTGAAGTAAATCAAAATTATTAAAAATGTATAATGTATTCAGATTAGGCTACATATAGAAGTAATGGTGCTGTCGAGTGTCAATAGATACAATATGCATTATTATCAACGGAGACCCCACACTGGGTCCGTTAAGTTCAACACCAAAACCATTGGTCGGTTAATGTGTGGTGCGGCGTTCTTCACAACAAAATTATGGGGCCATATTTTTTTAATGAACATTTAAACGGACCTACTTATTCATTTTTCTTGCAACAGGAGTTGCTAAGACTATTGGCTGAGGCAGTCTTTGATGAACGTTAAAATATGTGGCTCCCCCCCCCCCCACTTTTATCGCGAAGCCAGAGAATATTTGGATCAGAACCATCCTCAAAGATGGATTGGCCGCGGGGGTTTTGTTGCATAACCATCAAGGTCTTGTGACCTTACCCCGTTAGATTTTTTCCTGTGGGGCTACATAAAAGATAGGATATATGTCAAACCACCTACGACAAGGCAGGACATGGAAAATAGGATTAGGGATATAATATGTCAAACAATATCACCAGGCATGTTATACAATGCCCTGCAAAATATCATTAGAAGAATTGGCATGTGTACTGAACAAGAAGGACATTTATTCGAACATTTATTCAAAAAAAAAACTGATTTTTTTGGAGGTGTTACAGTTACAAAAATAATGTGTTCATTACGTTTAAGTGTAAATGTAAGAATATCTATGTTTGTATTTACTTAGTCAATTTTACCTACAGGTTTTTACTTCTACCGCGAAGGGAAGTACCCATTATATTATATTGTATTCAAAATGTCAATCAAAATATTTCAAAAACTATTAGAGATATGAATAGGACATTCTTTATAAAATGTGAAGAGTTTTTGATGAGCTATAAGATGCCAGAAAAATATATAGGGTGTTCCATTTGATAAATGTGTTATTTTTTGATTAGAAGTTTTCTAACTTTGGACCTAGAAATAAAACACCCTGTTTTTTAACTTAACTTAGGGTACGTGCATAACGGAGCTGTGATACTAGATTATAGCAGAGATAAGAGATGAAAGAGTAGAGTATAAGTGCTGATGGGTGTGCACAATCGAGCTTTCAAAATATAGCATTGAGCATTGAGTAGTAGCTGTAAAAGTACGATTTCGATCAGAAAATATCACTTGCATCCTATAAATAAAAAAAGATCTACACTAGGTGAATTTCATCACCTATATCCACAAACATTGACGGTGAAACACTTCAGTAATTAATTTTTTATTATAATTATGACACATGTCAGCGCGCAGAGAATTACAAGCGAGTATAACAACGCATACTCGATGTACATAAAGCTTCGTAGTGCACGCTTGTATTTAAATATACGACATATTTCTATAAGCGCTGTTAAAAGCAATCTATCATATCTTCTATCATCTAGTATCACATCTCCGTTATGCAAGTACCCTAAGGGTACGTGCATAACGGAGCTGTGATACTAGATTATAGCAGAGATGAGAGATGAAAGAGTAGAGTATAAGTGCTGATGGGTGTGCACAATCGAGCTTTCAAAATATAGCATTGAGCATTGAGTAGTAGCTGTAAAAGTACGATTTCGATCAGAAAACATCACGTGCATCCTATAAATAAAAAAAGATCTACACTAGGTGAATTTCATCACCTATATCCACAAACATTCACGGTTAAACACTTCAGTAATTAATTTTTTCACATCCATTTCAGTTAAGGTAATGATGTTGTGACACATGTCAGCGCGCAGAGAATTACAAGCGAGTATAATAACGCATACTCGATGTACATAAAGCTTCGTAGTGCACGCTTGTATTTAAATATACGACATATTTCTATAAGCGCTGTTAAAAGCAATCTATCATCTCTGCTATAATCTAGTATCACAGCTCCGTTATGCACGTACCCTTACTCAGGATACAAATTATGAATCGCTTGGAGTCAAAATTTAAGTAGTAATTTCACAACAAGAAGATACTTGCAAATGCTAAATTTTCAATTACAAGTCGAATTGAAAACTAACTTTTTCGTATATTAAGCCAATAGTGGAAAAGTTATGAAATTACAAGCAGAATTTAAAAATCTGTTCAAATACAGGGTGTCTCATTTAAAAAAATCTACTTTTGCGATACCCTACATTTTGAACGCGCCCTGTATAATTCAAAATATTTTTAAAATATGCAGAATATCCCACCATACATTAACACAAAAGCTTATTATTGACAAACCTTATCTTCACAAAATTTCTCCGTGCAATCGTTGACTCATCCGGTGCAGTACAAAGGATAAGAGAGATTGGCATGCCCAGCAGTTGGGAAATATCAAATACGGCTTAGGTTTGCTTTTTTCTTTCGAATTAATGCAGTACTGCTTTAGGGTTCGCCTTTCTACACTCACAACATGTTTGCAGGTTTCAATGCAATTTTCGGATTGGTATGCTGTTTTAAAGGGTAAAAAGTGGCTTAAGTTTTCACAAAAATTTATGTGGGTTTAGTTTAAACAAAAAATTATTCAAGACGTCCCAAATCTCCACCTCCCTCGAAAATTTAGCATATCTTTATTCGTATTTATTATTAAGGAAAATATTTAGGTATTGATTGTATTTTTTATTTTATTTAAGGGTGATTATGGTTAGAAAATATCTATTTATGTAACCTGTTAGCAAATGATTTACTTTAACTTAACGAGTCATATTTTATTATATTAAATTTATATTAATAATATTTTATTATTTTAAAAATCATTAATATTTTAGCAATTATGTCATAGAGAGCTGTTATGATATATAAGTTTCCATTTTTATGACTGCTAAATTCAAATATGGTACAGTGCTTGGAATAAACAAGGGTCTAATATATTGTATTCGAAAAGACGAGGATCTTTTTACTCTTTAAAACAGACCTCATTGGAATATTAATTTTCCATGATACCATATTAATAACTGATTATATTGTAATTAAATATTGCAAGTATTTACATATCTTTACGATGGTTTTGCTTTGAAACCGTGTCAAATTGTTTCTATTATATCGTAGTGTGTTGTGTAAAAAATCGGCAGCAAGAATCAGTAAATTGCAGATATTGCCGAATTTATCTATTTACCGATATCATTATTGGCATCTGGTCGATCTCTGTAATGATTGCTTTAGAGTGAAGTTTTTGAAAAATATTTTAATAATTAAGGTCGATTTATAGTCCCAATTTTAGGTCATCGTCGACAATTGATATTAAAACAATTCCTAGAAATGTTGATGGTTCACCTGGCGTCGCGCATACTAAGCAAAATAAACCAAACTTACCTTCAAAGACGCGCATCGTATGTTTCAAGTTAAAAATAGAAACCGTGGTACGCTTGCTCCCTAACTATTAATTTTACACACAGATTTTTTTGCACTAAATTCTATTGTCTTCCCACACACTTAGGCTACAGAAGCGTAAACACCATTAATTTTTTAAAGTATTATAAAAACTGCTTTAGCGGCTGTCGTCATTTTCCTTCTGTACTGTTTTTGAATGGCACTGGTTTTAACCAACTGGCCAGCATCTGTCTATATTATTATAACTTATAAGATATAATATTTAATAATACATACATTGTAACAATTACCAGGCGCGGCCCGTGAGTTTTTTTACAGGTGGGTCAAAATTTTGTGGGCAACTAGTGATATTAACGCAACAAGCAAAATACACTTTTTAATTAAGGAAGGTTTTTTAATAATGTGCCTAGTTTTGCCAAGAAATTATTTACCAACAAATAAACACCACAAAAAGCATAAACTGAGCTGAGCTAAAAGTATGATTATTCGTAAAATAAAATTAGGAACGCTGCCGAAACTCCGTTTTCTTTAATAAATACAATACTGGCGACTAGACATAGTCATACGATCTTTGTCTACGCACGTGCAGGCTGCCAGCTGTAGTAGATATGATATTTCCAATAATTTTAAAAATATTTTATCGAGGAACAAGTGCTAACTTGTTGCCAATACACCTTTTAGAGCCGATCTAATTTTTTAAATAACAAAAATTCCCCAACACAGCCTCGAACCCACGACTAAGAGCAACTCGCTGAGATTCTACCTCTGGACTACGCTGGTAATGTAAGCCGTTATATTTCATGACTAGCGCTGGCGTGGTTGAGATCGTATTTATAAATTTTTATGCTTAACCGCTAATTAATAATACATTAGTACAATGCAAATCAGGCGCGGCCCGTGAGTCTTTTTACAGGTGGGTCAAAATTTTGTGGGCAACTAGTGATATCAACGGAACAAGCAAAATACACTTTTTTAATTAAGAAAGGTTTTTTAATAATGTACCAAGAAACTATTTACCTACAAATAAACTCTGCAAAAATCATAAAATAGGTACTGCAGAATATTGAACATTACTACTCTAGATGTTTATGGATTTTTTCTATGTGTTTTAATACTCTAGATTAGTAGATTTTAGCGGCTTCCGTTTTGATAAGCATAGTAATACGATATTTGTCTACGCACGTGCAGGCTGTAGTAAATATGAGATTGCCAACAATTTTAAAAATATTTTATCGAGGAACAACTTGTTGCCAGTACACCTTTTAGAGCCGATCTAATTTTTCAAATTACAATAAATTAAAAAAAAGTTCTTGCCCCAACACAGAATCGAACCCTCGACCTTCGGATTAACTCGCTGAGATAATACCATCTGGACTACGCTGGCTATGTGAGAAAATTGGTCCGATACCGTTAAATTTGATGCCTAGCGCTGGCTTGACAGAAATTGTATTTATAATTTTTCATGTTTCACCACTAATTAATATTATTAATACGATGCAAATATAATGCGCATATTAGGTAGGTACCTAATTAGTTTTTCTTTTTCCGAACCAAATGTTTTGAAATAGTATATTTTAGGGGGGCGGTTTGAGAGTATTTCCATAGTGGGAGTGGCCAGATATTATTGGTGGGCCGTCGACCAATTGTGTCTCTTTTTAACTTCCTGAAGCGCGTATGTCTGTTTCTCTTTAAGTTTTAATGAATTTATATCGTCCATTTAAACCTATGAGTCCAATGTAAAATACGACCCAGCCCGGATCAAACTTGGATATCTTTCGACGATGGCTTGGCTTGATTCTTTCTTGGGGAGTTTTCGCACTTTTTTGAAAGAAAAGTTTGGTTTCAAAAAATAAATTATTAGGTGGATCATTGAACATAAATTTTGGTGGGTCATTGACCAACTGACCTTATGGACGGGCCGCGCCTGACAATTACAGGACATACATGGTCGAAGCGGGATTCGAACGCGCTCCCGCGATCTCTCGGTTGCAAAGCTAGCACCTTACCAACTCGGCCACCGGAGACCCCTTCCTTCTGTACATAATCTTATAATAAAGCAATGAATGGATTTGAAACATTTTTTGTGATCTCTAGAATAAATATATGTATCTGATTATCTTAACTAAAATAGCCGCGGTTCATATGTTTCAAAAATACCTTTGGCTTAGTAATGCCGCTGCATCTTTAAAGTCATTATTCTGCTTCTTCTTTCTTTAAAACATTCCGCCTTCTTTAAATACAATTTAATTGCTATTTTGTTAGGTGATTTTCCCTGCCAAACTTATCGTCATCATACTATCGTAAAACTACAGAAGGAAGGCATTTATTTATTTTTCCTCCTTAATAGGTAGTCCGAGTTTCACATTCCTATAAGAAACATTCCACACTTTAGGAAGCGCTTCTTTATTTCTACATCAATGCTGCTTATTAAATGTTCTTTCTTGCTGGAATTTTCAAACTTTTTTTTGATTCTCAGCTAGGATAGATACCTACATTGTTTGCTAATTTATACTCGTATATTATTAATTTCTCACCTTGTATCTCCATTTCCTGCTTTAGGGTTTTCCCGCATCTAGCACGCTGCTTCTATTTATAGATTAGGTGATAAATTACATCCTTTTCTTACTGCCTTACCTATTTCTCCTCTTTACCATCTGTTCTTTATTCAGCTTGTAAATTACCCTTTTACCATTAAATCCAGTTTTTTAATGTGAAAATATTTTCTTCCACTTTCCGCTGGCAAATGCTTTTTGCAAGTCCACAAAAGCAAAGCGTGCATGCCTATACATCTTGTCCAAATTTTTGATACATGTGGTAATAATTTTATGATACGATAGTTTTCACAGCTATCTATATCTGCTATTGTTACACTATTCTGAAACTTCGTAAGTATTATTTCTTCTTCACTTTTTCTTTTACTTTAAAATATATTAACAGTCACTACCCTATATAGCTTTTGCCTTAATCAATTGATCGATTCTTTTTCGGTTGGTATGAAACAGTTTTATTCGATTTTGCCTCCCACAGTTTTTTTTTCATTTAAGTCTATAATAAGCAAATATCTTAGTTTTGTAATCTAAATAATTACGTTACCCAATAGGTAGTTGTGTATATTAAACAATACATGTAAAAAATTAAGCTAAAAGGAAACGCTATCGTATTTATGATCCACGACACAAGTAATTTATTGTTCACTACCTAAATGTCATGGACATATTTATTAAAGTTACGTATTTTTTTCTTTATTTCTGCTATAATTTAATACCTTTCCTGGTGCTGTCATAAAACGAAAGACCTGCTAGATTATTTAATCTTATAATATTTTGAGGAAGAAAGTTAATAGACGACTCTACTAAAGTTTTTTTGATACTTAATAATGATATTCGATTCAAAATTATTAGTACATGTCAGGTTTTTAAGATAAAACATTACTATGCAAAATTGTTCCAAAATTTTATATACTAAAAGAACTATAACAGTTATACTAAGATATAATAAAGAACAACAATAATAACACGCTATTTGACGAAAAGCTAAGTTTGTAGCTTTTTTTGTTAGTTTGCTTATACATTTTGTATCTAAGCCCGAACAAAGTTAACAATCAAATAAAAGAGATTTTTCTAACGTATCGATATCAAAAAGATAGATGCAAGCTCTTTTGTGGAAATTCTTTCATTACTACGTGCACAGGGAAGGACAATAGAATTAGGCAAACACTCAGGCTTAGAAAAGTTTTTTATTACACCATTTTTTTGCCACTTTTTATGAGAACCTAAAAGTTAAAATGCAAATGGAGCAAATAACGACGAACAGAACCATGAACACTACTCTACAGATCAAAATTTGTCATTTTAATGTTGTTGATTTGAATATATTTTATTAGAAAAATAAATTTAGATAGGGTGTTAATTAAGTATGTACAATAAATTTAACAGAGAATTATTTGAGTGATTTTAAGACTAAAACTTCATATAAACATGTGTCCGCAAATGCTTCGTTTTCAAGATACAGGGTGTTAAACTTTTTTAAAAAATTGCCTTTTCGTAAATATCTTAAATATCCTTTACCCAATTTTGTTGTAATTTGGTAGTGTTATTCGTAGTGTTAAAGGGCTATTTTAGCCCTAACTTGATTAAATGTATTAAGTCCAGTGGCGCCCCGAGCAACACCTTAACGAATATTTTGGGCAAAAAAAATGAACGCCACACATTTTTTTGTAATTTTTTTACTTTTTAATTATTAAGCAACTAAAAGTACAGCTTTGTTGTCTCTTGAAGTTTTTTCGTATCTTGATTAGTTTTTGAAAAAAAAATAAAAAGGAAAATTTTCTTTTGAAAATTATCGTTTTTCTATTATTTTTTATTAATAATAACAACAACAACAACAAATAAACACTAAATTAGATACATTTTTTAACATCTAAACTAACGAATTTTTACTAAATGAAGTGTTGGAAATGGCCACCTTCGGCTTCAATACAACCGTCTAGCCGCCTCATCATTGAATTACGCACTCTCCCGAAAATACCTGGCGTATTTTTTATTATGTCACATGAATTAATGATTCTATTTCGTAGATCATCTTCACTTTCAATAGGAGTTTTGTATACCAACGCTTTAAGGTGTCCCCTAAGAAAATAATCTAGGGGATTAATATCGGGCGAGCGAGGAGGCCATGGTTGTGGGCCTGCTCTCCCAATCCAACGGTTAGGGTAATTTTCATCCAAAACATGCCGCGCCACTAGACTAAAGTGCGGTGGAGCCCCGTCGTGCATGTACCACACACGGAATCTTTCCATGACTGGAACTTCTTCTAAAAGTCCAGGTAAAACAAATTCTAAAAACCTTCGGTATTCTTTCCCATTCAGTCTATTTGGAAGAAAATGAGGTCCAATGAGGTGGTCACCGACAATTCCAACCCAAATAGTAAAAGAAAACCGTTCTTGAAAATTATTTTCTACTAAGGCGTGTGGATTGTTTTCGGCCCATATGTGATTGTTATGGAAATTAATAATTGAATTGCGAGAAAAACAAGCTTCATCTGTAAACAATATTCGACTTAGGAAACCTGGATTTCTTATTATTTTACCGCGTAACCAATCACAAAAAGTTAGTCTTAAAGGCAAATATCTGTGCAATAAAGCTTGGACACGTTGCATATGGTAGGGATATAGCTGCTGGTCTCTTAAAATCTGCCACACTGCGACATGGGTAATGTTCAGTTCTTCAGCTATTTTCCGGGTACTGGTATGAGGATTTGCTTCAATTTCATTTAAAACAGCTTCTTGCATTTGATCTGTTCGTACCGTTACAGGCCTCCCGATGACAACCGTCGATCTTTTAAAACTGCCTGTTTCAGAAAGTCGTGCATGGAGACGTACAAAAGTTCTTCCGTTAGGTACTACACGCCGAGGAAATCTTTCATGATAAATGCGTCTTGCAGCATTAGAGTTTCCATGAGCCATTCCGTAACATAAATGCATATCTACCATTTCACTGTTAGTAAACTGAACAATATTGGACAAAAAATAACTCGAAAAATAATTACTAAAAACACTTTGTATAAAAATTACTAATTAATAGCTTAATAATTTGACAACAGCTGTCAAGTTGTTTACCAAATGCTGCAATCGTTTTCCAAGGCAACCCCTGATTATTTCCTATTTTTTCCCCATGTTTCTCGTGTGGTCCAGGGATATGCAATTAAGTGGATTTTTTTTTCAAAAACTAATCAAGATACGAAAAAACTTCAAGAGACAAAAATGCTGTACTTTTAATTGCTTAATAATAAAAAAATAAAAAAATTACAAAAAAATGTGTGGCGTACATTTTTTTTTGTCAAAAATATTCGTTAAGGTGTCGCTCGGGCACCACTGGACTTAATACATTTAATCAAGTTAGGGCTAAATTAGCCCCTTAATACTACGAATAACACTGCCAAATTACAACAAAATTGGGTAAAGGATATTTAAGATATTTACGAAAAAGCAATTTTTTTAAAAAAGTTTAACACCCTGTATCTTGAAAACGAAGCATTTGCGGACTCATGTTTATATGAAGTTTTAGTCTTAAAATCACTCAAATAATTGTCTGTTAAATTTATTGTACATACTTAATTAACACCCTGTATAATACTTTACTTTTATTTCCATAAAAATGTTGTTGCAAGTGATCTATAAGAGAATTTTACCATTATTATCATATAACAGTAATAAGTTGTGACAGTACAAAAATAGTTTGTTTTATGTCATTATGTCAGAAACTCAGAACAGAAAAAGAGCAGGCAGAAAATTTTAAAACAGTCTTTTCTTAAAACTACTTTTATTTACTTGGGCCATAATTGCATTAAAAGCTTTAAATCGACTCTCTTTTCACCAGAAGAAAATCAAGAGGCTAATTCTAACCAATATTTTGCTAGGACTATCGGCACAAGAAACAGCATTTAGTTTGGTTAGCTTTGTACGATGGTTTATTCTATAATCTTACTTAGAAATGTGTGGAACTTTAATTTTATTAATTTGGAAGTAATCTTTTTTAATATATTTATGTATATAGATATAGATGAATGTCAGCAAGAAGGAGGTCGCGAAGGCCACCACTGTCACTCTAACACTCAGTGCGTAAATACTCAGGGTTCGTACGAGTGCCAATGTCTCGACGGGTACGTACGTGTTGACAGATTTAATTGTGCAGAACTTGACGAATGCTCCACTGGTGCCCACAACTGTGATTTGAACGCTGATTGCGTTAATACGGAAGGTAGCTACAAATGTCAGTGTAGAGAAGGATATGAAGGAGATGGATATCAATGTATACGTAAGTAAAATTTTATAATTTATTTCAACTTCTCATTAGTAGTCAGCAGAATCGTATTATTTTTAAAATCAGTTTATTAGGTCTTAATTTTTTTAACATCGAATTTTGTTTGCACGATAACACTGCCTCTTATAATTATTCATACTTGGTGGCGTATTCCAGTTATGATAACTGATGTTTCCTCGTCACTTAATAGACATATCGGTCTGCGTTATTTATAATTTAAATTTCTGGTGTTGCGAAGAGCGAATTAACTTATTACCGATTTTGACAATCTTAGTTTTATTTTTTTTTTATTATTTTTTTAAGCTTATTGTTTTTTGTAACTTTTTAAATTAAATAAAGCTAAGTTTTCAGTTTTTGACGTCCATACAATGCAATTTTATTGTTACATGTTTTAGTGTTCAAATATTTTAATAATGTCAAAGAAGTGATGGATTAAAAACAAGGTTTCATTTGTTTTCTATGTGGTCGTTCAGTTTACTAAAGCTAACCTTATTTCTTATATTGTAAATTTGCTAAAAATATATCTTTTTCTCTCTACTTTTACCACTCGGAAGTTTTTGGTTATAATTTGAATTAGGATTTTTGTAACCGGATGATACCGATTATTAAAAAAATCGGATTGTGGATTATTGTTATTTAAATTATTACATCAAGACTTTTTATTAGTTCTAGAAAAATTTCTTTCTCACTACAAAGTTACCAAATCTTTTAGGATATAATTCATCGGCATCTTCTCGAAGCTACTCTGGTTGCTCTAATTTTTCTGGATAATATGGATTTTTTTAAAATTTTCAATGACCTTTGCTATATTTTATATTTCAAATACCACGAAATCTGTTTTTATTTCCTCTTACAGTTAAAAGATCAGACCACACAAATATCCTCTTTGTTTGTGACCTGACGGGATTGTAGTAACGCCTGTTATGTCGAATGCTAATATATTTAAAAGACAATTATATATTTTGTTTGCTTGATGCAATTGACAAACAACGTAATGATATTTCCATACTAAACAATATTATCTCTTGATTATTCCTTATAATATAATGCACATGTTTTGCTTTCACTTTGTAAAAAGTCTATTAAGTTAATTTAGTTAAGCTTAATTTTTGATATTAAATCTTAAAACGTATAGGCATTCCTAACTAAACTTGCTTTTAGCGATTTGCATGCCAGGTTGCTTAAATGGTGGCGTTTGTCTTAAACCAAATCAGTGTTCCTGCCCTGGTGGTTACACAGGAACATCGTGTGAAAGAGATCTTGATGAATGTGCAACCAATGCACACCGATGCACAAACTCCTCAATATGTGTAAATATGATGGGTTGGTACTACTGCCAATGTAAACTTGGATATGAAGGTCCTGTGCCAGACAATAATTTAGGAACATCGTGTGTAGGTACGTAAAAGCAGATTACAATAGAAAAATATCCTGATAACATTTTAAAATAGTAACTCACTCTCTTGGATTCTCATTTTCGGCTTCTTTAAATACAATGACCACCTCCGAATCACCATCTGACATATATTTTTTTGTTTCATTTAACATCTCACCAAACAACCATTAGGTATTAAAAAATCTTTTATTAATTGTAGGAGATCAACTTTTCTATAGAAACTTTTACAAACAATCACACCTTTTTCAAAATAATTTACCATATCTTTGTTAAAATGCACTTAACCCATGCAATCATCTTAGTATGCTTATAAAATTACTGAAACTAGTAAATTTGTCATTTTGAACTTAGTTAATACAGGATGGGTAGAAAGAAGGTTTAAAACTTTAAATATTTACTAAATGGATTAATATAATTAAGTTACATATTATCATGTTTGGATTAAGTAATGATAGAACTTATGTATAGAATATATCCATC
Source organism: Philopedon plagiatum (assembly GCA_963971165.1). Classification (NCBI taxonomy): domain Eukaryota; kingdom Metazoa; phylum Arthropoda; class Insecta; order Coleoptera; family Curculionidae; genus Philopedon; species Philopedon plagiatum. The sequence continues at coordinate 30,985,865 of OZ020192.1, read as the reverse complement.
ACTTTTTGGGCAAATTCTTGCATGACGTATGACGTTGTAGACCACGGGTTACAATGGAATTTTTAATAACGGTATTGTCGAGAAAAACAATTTCAAGATTGCATGCCAAGGCTTCTTTTTGTGGGATTATTTGAGAGGAAAGGTGTATCCCAACAAGCTACCAGGCGCGTGCGGTGAAATTTCAAAGTTGTATATCTCTGTGTGTCTACTTACAGTGTGTTACAGGAACCGCACCAAATTTAGGGGTTTTAATAGTGAGCCCACTGGGAATGTTTTGGTAAAGAAAAAAAAACATTTTGTTATTTGCGAAAAAAGTTGAATTTTTGCATTGCTTCTACTGGGAAAAAAATGAACACGTTTAGGTATGTTATTTATTATATTTTCTAAACAAATTTTACATCATTTTGTCGACAATTTTTAAATTTTAAAAGAAAACAATGTGTTGGTAGAAAGTTATAGTCATTTGAATTTTTTTTGAAATTATGTTTTAGGTTTCAAAAAATTCAAATGACTATAACTTTCTATAAACACATTTTTGTCTCTTAAAATTTAAAAATTGTCGACAAAATGATGTAAAATTTGTTTAGAAAAAGTAATAAATAACATACCTAAACATGTTCATTGGTTTCCCAGTGGAAGCAATACAAAATGTTTTTTTTCTTTACCAAAACATTCCCAGTGGGCTCTCTATTAAAACCCCTAAATTTGGTGCGGTTCTTGTAAGTAGGAACAAAGATATACAACTTCGAAATTTCACCGCACGCCGCTGCAAGCTACATACCATTCAACAGTTCGTGAGGCTGTAACAAAGACAACATTCGTAAGGCTATAACAAGGACAACATTTGTGAGGCTAGAAATTTTCTAAAAATGGAAGGATAATGCCATTTAAAGAACAAGCACTTGTCGCGCAGCCAGAGGTGGCCTCCTAGTGACATTTTATTTCATACATAAATCCCCTTACTTAATTGGAACATGTGATAATGAATTAACTATGTATTACTTCACTTAATAAGTATTCTACTTTTCGTAAAGTTGTAAACCTTCTTTTCGCCCACTCTGTATTAAAATCGAATTAAAACACCTGTGTGTAAATTTTTACAATTTCCAATTCTGTATTTAATGTGGGGTTTAACCTCGTTTTCGCTCTTGGGTGACCTTTTAATTGAACGTTTTAGTTCAAGGAAAAAAGATAGGCAGAAGTAAAATAAAATTTTATAAGAAGCAGGTAGATTCTAAAGATGAAGAAGGAAGTGGTGCAGGTTCTCCCACAAAACCACTACTAGAAATGGGCAACAAATTTATTTTATATTCACAGATATTAATGAATGTGAAGAATCCCGCCATACCTGTCACTCAACAGCTCAATGTGTTAATACAGACGGAGGCTTCGACTGTTTATGTCCCGCTGAGTCAGTAAACTGCCGCTATAGTTGCATTTTTGAAGAACGCGAAGTAGCGCATGGGATGACCGTTCAATCTAAGATGGATCCTTGCTTGAGTTGTACATGTAGAAAAGGCGTAATTGCTTGTGAAAAACCAAAGTGTGACTGCAGACGGTCATCGTCGGATAGATGTTGTCCGCAGTGTGATTCTAGGCATGCCTGTAGGCACCAGGAACTGAATGATGTTCTTTTCATGCATGGAGAAAGGTAAGATTTTTTATTTGGTTAAAGCAATTATTATTATAGTATTAGTATAGTATGCACGTGCATATATAGAGCGGATCGTGTTCATGGTAAAGCGTTGAAACCGATTTAGTAATCCTAGTTGTCAATTCCATAAAGTCGAAGAGCGAAAGCATACATTGTACTGTTAGAAATTTTAATTTAAGTGTTGCGAAATGGAAAAGTATTCTACAAGCAAGAATTTATTGGGCATATGTTTATTAATATATTTCAGTCCTATAATCTATTTAATTACAGTGTTTATCGTACGAAAACTCTCTATAAGAACAGATTGAGATGAAGTATCCGATCTTCAATTTATCGCGATGGTGTATACCGGTATTTTTAAAAAGATAGAGCCACATTCAATAAGATTCATCCACTCAAATGTGGCAACTTTAGAGATTCATAACTATGCGTCATACGACTTACCGTTAACTAATTTTTCCCTATACTCTCTTATATGACTTACATTTTGTTAAAATCACTGTTTTTTTCTCGGTAAGGTAACCATAATTTTCGATCAACAACCACAGCACAATATTCAGAGTGAAATAAATTTAACATTAACTTCGTACGTAGAAATGGAATTCACTTAAATTTAAATAATGGTAAATCTAAAATTTGACAGTTTAGATTTTGGTGTATATCTATCTCTTATTAAAGAAAAAAACGAAATAAACCTATGTACACTTAATCCATGACCTACTTTAGAGAGATAATTCATATTTTGATTGTTTTTTGGTTGCTTGAAGTTGTGGCTCTGGTGGCACTCTTATTTTTTATCTTCGTTTTGAAGGAAATATAACCATGTGTGTTTTTCCACAAATTATATAACTGTAAAAAAGGAATAGCCTGTTACTTCCTTGTTTTATAATCATACATTATTTCTAGGTGGTCTTATCAATGTCAAACCTGCGAATGTCTATACGGCGAAATCGACTGTTGTATCCGATCGTCAATTTATCGCGATCGTGTATACTAGTATTTTTAAGAGGATAGAGACACATTCAATAAGTTTTATCCACTCGAATGTGACAACTTTAGAGATTCATAACTATGCGTCATACGACTTACCGTTAATTAATTTTTCCTTATACTCTCTTATATGACTTACATGTTGTTAAAATCACTGTTTGTTCTTTTCTTGGTAAGGCAACCATAATTTTCAACCAACAACCACAGCACAAGTATTCAGAGTGAAATAAATTTAACATTAACTTCGTACGTAGAAATGGAATTCACTTAAATTTAAATAATAGTAAATCTAAAATTTGACAGTTTAGATTTTGGTGTATATTTATTTCTTATTAAAGAAAAAACGAAATAAACCTATGCACTCGTTAATCCATGACCTACTTTAGAGAGATAATTCATAATTTGATTGTTTTTTTTGGATGTTTGAAGTTGTGGCTCTGGTGACTCTCATAGTTTTTAACTTCGTTTTGAAAAAAATATAACCATGTATGTTTTTCTACAAATTATATAACTGTAAAAAAGGAATAGCCTGTTACTTCCTTGTTTTATAATCATACATTATTTCTAGGTGGTCTTATCAATGTCAAACCTGCGAATGTCTATACGGCGAAATCGGCTGTTGTATCCGATCGTCAATTTATCGCGATCGTGTATACTAGTATTTTTAAGAGGATAGAGACACATTCAATAAGTTTTATCCACTCGAATGTGACAACTTTAGAGATTCATAACTATGCGTCATACGACTTACCTTTAATTAATTTTTCCCTATACTCTCTTATATGACTTACATTTGTTAAAATCACTGTTTTTTTCTTGGTAAAGTAACCATAATTTTCAATCAACAACCACAGCACAAGTATTCAGAGTGAAATAAATTTAACATTAACTTCGTAGGTACGTAGAAATGAAATTCCCTTAAATTTAAATAATGGTAAAACTAAAATTTGACAGTTTAGATTTTGGTGTATATTTATTTCCTGTTAAAGAAAAAAACGAAATAAGCCTATGTACTCGTTAATCCATGACCTACTTTAGAGAGATAATTCACAATTTGATTGTTTTTTGGATGTTTGAAGTTGTGGCTCTGGTGGCTCTCTTATTTTTTAACTTCGTTTTGAAGGAAATATAACCATGTGTGTTTTTCCACAAATTATATAACTGTAAAAAAGGAATAACCTGTTACTTCCTTGTTTTATAATCATACATTATTTCTAGGTGGTTTTATCAATGTCAAACCTGCGAATGTCTATACGGCGAAATCGACTGTTGTATCCGATCGTCAATTTATCGCGATCGTGTATACTAGTATTTTTAAGAGGATAGAGACACATTCAATAAGTTTTATCCACTCGAATGTGACAACTTTAGAGATTCATAACTATGCGTCATACGACTTACCGTTAATTAATTTTTCCTTATACTCTCTTATATGACTTACGTGTTGTTAAAATCACTGTTTTTTTTCTTAGTAAGGCAACCATAATTTTCAATCAACAACCACAGCACAAGTATTCAGAGTGAAATAAATTTAACATTAACTTCGTACGTAGAAATGGAATTCACTTAAATTTAAATAATAGTAAATCTAAAATTTGAGAGTTTAGATTTTGGTGTATATTTATTTCTTATTAAAGAAAAAACGAAATAAACCTATGCACTCGTTAATCCATGACCTACTTTAGAGAGATAATTCATAATTTGATTGTTTTTTTTTGGATGTTTGAAGTTGTGGCTCTGGTGGCTCTCATATTTTTTAACTTCGTTTTGAAAAAAATGTAACCATGTATGTTTTTCTACAAATTATATAACTGTAAAAAAGGAATAGCCTAACACTTCCTTGTTTTATAATCATACATTATTTCTAGGTGGTCTTATCAATGTCAAACCTACGAATGTCTATACAGCGAAATCGACTGTTGTATCCGATCGTCAATTTATCGCGATCGTGTATACTAGTATTTTTAAGAGGATAGAGACACATTCAATAAGTTTTATCCACTCGAATGTAACAACTTTAGAGATTCATAACTATGCGTCATACGACTTACCTTTCATTAATTTTTCCCTATACTCTCTTATATGACTTACATTTGTTAAAATCACTGTTTTTTTTCTTGGTAAAGTAACCATAATTTTCAATCAACAACCATAGCACAAGTATTCAGAGTGAAATAAATTTAACATCAACTTCGTAGGTACGTAGAAATGAAATTCCCTTAAATTTAAATAATGGTAAATCTAAAATTTGACAGTTTAGGTTTTGGTGTATATTTATTTCCTATTAAAGAAAAAAACGAAATAAGCCTATGTACTCGTTAATCCATGACCTACTTTAGAGAGATAATTCACAATTTGATTGTTTTTTGGATGTTTGAAGTTGTGGCTCTGGTGGCTCTCTTATTTTTTAACTTCGTTCTGAAAGAAATATAATCATGTATGTTTTCCCACAAATTATATAACTGTAAAAAAGGAATAACCTGTTACTTCCTTGTTTTATAATCATACATTATTTCTAGGTGGTCTTATCAATGTCAAACCTGCGAATGTCTATACGGCGAAATCGACTGTTGGGAACTGAAATGCCCCCCACTTATCTGCTCTAACCCCATACATTCTCCTGGGGACTGTTGTCCCCACTGTGGAGACCTCTGTTCCATTGGAAACTTTTCACTTGGCATAGGCCGAAATTGCACCTTCAAAGGGGTTCTCTATCAGTCGGGTTCAGAGTTCTTGGATCCGCAGGACCCTTGTGCAACCTGCAAATGTAAAGTAAGTAGATAGTTTAGAGGGACTGACTGTATATGCTATTTACTGACATGATTGTACCTAACAATTATTAACTGATCAACTGCTGTGACATTAAGGTACATAGTTTTTGGTATTCGCTCATTACATTGTTTGTTAAAGTTAAATGTTTAAAAATATCTGTTTATGTAATACTTAACCAGACTATAATATATGTGGTTAACGTATATTTTTTAAATAAAAAATTATAGTAATTAACGTGTATTTAAGTAATAAAAAATTAACTTATCATCTAAGGATAAAAAATACGTGCTTATAAATAAGCTTTTTAGCCGATATCTTCTGCTGAATATTAAGTTTGATTAGAAGAATTTAATTGAAATCCTAATTGTCATTTTTTATAATTTAGTAGAATTTTGCTTATACACAGTGGACAACTATTAGGCCAGAGTAGCTCTATTGTAAAAAAATAGTTTTGCAAGATGTTCTTTAGTCTAGGCCATGGTAAACACTGATTGCCAGATTCACTACTGCTATTTTTAAGGCCGATCTAATTTAACAATTAGAGATTTAAGTCAATAAGGGTATACATAAGATATCCTTGTTTCATATTAAGAATTCACTACTATTTTTTTTCCACAGTTGTTAAGAAAAAAATTATTTCTCACAGCAACAGAACTAAAATCATTTTGCCAAAAAGTTACAACATAAAAATCATTTGGAGATCAAGCAAATCGTATCAAGAATAAAAAATTACAGATTTTTGATGCCGACTTATTAACAATGCTAGGACAAAAACTAGTAAAACTGAATTAATTATCTATAAGGTCTAAATTTAAACCTGTACTAGGTCTTACACCTTTTCACTTAGTCCCCAGGTGAAGCTTTAAATAAAATAAATTTTAAAAAATGCTTCAGCACAGATTAATTGCTGTTCTTTATTTTTTTGTAATATTTAACTTTAACAAATATTATATAATTTATTGCTTGGTTGCATAATACTTAATATAGGGGCAAAGATTAGGAAGCCTTGATGTTGCTCATCATTTTTAACTTTTCATTTAAATTTTTATTTTTCATTAAGTATAATTTTATTGTAAATAAAGGTATTTTTCAACAAAAATTTTTAAGTCTACAAATAAATTTGTTCCGTGACAAATAAAATTAAATTGATAATAATTGGCATACCAGCGATTTGATGGTGATTTAGACTGGATAGAAACAAATGTTCAATAAATAGTTCAGTTATTGAACACTGAGGGGGGACCTGTGTTCTAAAATACGCACAGCAGTGCGTTTATAAATCTTTTTAATTTAGCATCAGGTTTGGAAATCACAAATACGTATTTTTAAAGATTTACTTAAAAACTTTATTATATTAAATATGTACATACAGCCTTAGTATGGGCAATAATCTTTGCTATTTGTGAAGATAGAGACACCAAATTTTAGGTGTATCTTATTTGCTTATCTACCTTATATAATTTAACATTTTCAACCCCCTTGAGGGGTGAACCTCGGGAGTTGAGGTTAAAAATTTTAAAGGTCTTCAAAAAAGAAACATTATTTCACTGCAAACCCGGATCTTAATTCGTTTTTAAATAACAAGCCTTTAAAAATTTAAAATCGTAAAAAAAATTGAAATTGAAGGTGCACTTAGGTGAAGCGTCGCGAAGCGAAGAGAAGAGAATTTTATCCGTCCAAGAAACTTATGTGCAATCAAATGGAAGCCCGCACAACGCTTCTCGACGCTTCAGTGTGCGGGCTCACATTTGATTGCATGTAAAGTTCTTGGATCTTCTCTTCTCTTAGAGACGCTTCGTCTAAGTGAACGTGCACCTTTATTTCTCTTATTACTTTAAAAGTTGTTCAAAATAACCACTATAAACTTCTTGGCAGTAACAAAGTCAATTTTGGAACTCACTCCTCACATTTTCGAGAGTGGCAGGTGTTACTTCTTGGCAGAGTTCCAAAATCGACTTTATTACTGCCAACTTAAACAACTTTTAAAGTAATTTAAATTTTGAAATTTTTTTCACGATTTTTAATTTTTATGGGCCTGCCATTTAAAAATCAATTAAGATACGGACCTCGGGTTTGCGGTAAAATGTTTCTTTTTAAATGAGGTACCACACGGCATGGAACTTTGGAATTTTAGGTATTTTAAATTTTTGGCCTCAACCACCTATCGTCACCCCCAAAGGGATTAAAAAAGTTAAATTACATAAAGAAGTAGATTTGTTGTAAGGACTTGCTAATGAAAAATTTTTATATTGCCAGTGTCTGCGAATTAGGGATGATTACCCAGAGAACCCATATCGCGAAATTATATTAATTGCTTCAAAAGCTAAAAGAATGTGACTGGCAAACGAATCTAAATTTATAAAAATCTATAGGCACCATAACTAAAACAGAAATTACTGCTATAGTAGGTGGTCAACAGTTTAATGAAAACCATAAAAATAGTATATTAATTATAAGCATTTATTCAAATTAAAGAAAACTACAGGTAGCGTGATACATGTAGAATTTTTTATTAGCTATGTTTTAGTCAAAAAAGAACATTTATGAATTCGATTGGCAGTTTATTAGTACCTATGACCTTTTACCATAAAACCTTATTAAAATATTTATGCAAGGTAATATTGTAGAGAGACTTTTGAAATATTTTCTATAAAGAAGCAACTGTTTTCTGCTTTTTATGTAATTTCTCGTAAATCGGGCAGTGGTCTCGTTATTACCATTCGACAAGATTTTCTTGTTTGAGAATGCTAAAGCACCGAGGTAAAGACGCGTCGAAAAAACAAAAAAAACAGTAGGTAGTTTATTTCTAATTTGTAGCATGGCAACTAAGATTCAAAAATAAAATCTGCTCTCCATATAGGCATTATTTTTGATAAATGCCAACACAATGTTTGGGCGAATTTTTAAGTTATTGATAAAAAGACATCAATTAAATTACTTGCATTATGTCAGTGTCGAGGAAACATAAAACAGTAGGTAGATTATTTCTAATTTGTAGCATGGCCACTATTATTCAAAAATAAAATTTAGCAACTCCATATCAGACATTATTTTTGTCAAATGCCAGCACAATGTTTGCCCGAGTTTCTAAGTTATTGATAAAAAAATCAATTAAATTATTCATTATGTTATTGTGTCATTGACGTCCTCGGTTAAATCAATGAATGTCAGATGAACAAAATTTTAAAAACCCATTAATCGATAGTCCGATGTTGGATAAAATATTATTTTCTAAAACCAGATTACTTCTTATACTTCCATTTATTTATTAAACGGACTAGGACGCAATCATACTATTTTTCGGTTGTGAATCATATTTAAAACCAATAATTCAAACGTTTCTTTATGTTAATACCCTCACCCTCTGACAGCTGACTTCCCTGACCACACATCCATCGGTAACATCCATGGATTTATTAAGAATGGATACGGGATGATTTAACATTCCTTGAAGCCAAAACAAACCATTCTAAGCGACACTGTAAACACAATTTGTAAACATTGGCCACATCTTATTTTACCTTGTATTTTAGTACAAAAAATACGTTAGAAGCATCACAAGGTTTACTAATAGTAATAAAAGCCCTAAAATATTTTATTTTTCTGCAAAATAATAATAAATTTAAGTTAAAAAGGATTTATTATTTATAGGATATATTATTTCTGAAGATTTATTTAAAGTCGCTCCGAGTCATTTATAAATCTATAAGTCACACTCTTTCTTTTCTAGTTCATTAGACAAAGACGTACGTGTAACCGAGTGTTCAGACGTTTTTCCTAAGCAACCAGCAGAGACAGCAACACTTCTGAGCTCCAACACTCCAGTGCTATTTTATCTCTTTCTACTACCATTCTTGATTCAATTACGTCTTTCCTTCAAGTTTGTAAACTGTTCCCCCAAGAGAATAACAAACAACAAATATAAGGCTTCACGTTCGATACGCTCACAGTATACGGAACATCGAATCCGTTTTTAATAAATCCATGGTACCATCAGTCTTTAAATGTGATGAATTTAATGTGCAGTCTGATGCAAATACGATGGATTTAAAAACACTAAAATTAAACAAACTTTCAACGGCAATTTAAAAACCGGAAATGTGATTAATGCGCTTTAGACATCGACGGATGTAAAAACTCGCCCTTTCTCTACAACATGAGGGTACAACAAAGGGTCTATTTCACAATTTTTTATTTTCTTATTAGAAAGTGAGGTCAAAATTATGTACCAAACTTTTGAACAGTGTTGTCGATAAGCATTTTTAATCCTCTTTAAAGCAGTTGTAACATTTTAAGTTTAAATTTTAAAATAATAGAATTTCTTTTATTTACCTCTCCTTGATTGGGTCGATAAAATAAAACCATTGTATTCAAAGAATAAGGAGCGTTGTTGTGAAATTCTTCGCCTCGTCGCCCAACCCTTGTATCATTCCTACAATATTTAGCATTAGATTAGACATCATCCTAGACAAATTTATTACAGATAAAAACAATAAGTGTAAGTGTTAATACTCTAAATGCATTGGGGCTATTGGGAGTATTAGTAAACGTTTATTCTATTCAAAACGCACTAGAATAAAATTCATGCATTGTGAAAAAATACATGTTATCCAATGTGACATTGGTAAGGACTTTGGGAAATTTAGCAATAGCACAAATCGTCTCATCATGTCGTTGGCGTAAAATATGGCGAGACTTTTAATTCTTTAAACAATGTTTTTATTCAATGTAGTTCGTGTCATGTTTGTTCGAGAAACTGACCTGACTTTTGTAAATTCCACCACTGTTTCCAATATAAATAATGATCTAATCGATTGAGTGAAACAGATCCATTAAACTCAGCGCTTCGCGACTTAATCAACTATCTCATCTCCCGACAGTAATAAAGACCTTGATGTAAAATACAGGGTGTTATGGAAATGGTTACATATATTGGAATGGGTGACTCCTGGGGTAGTTGCAGACATCCCCAATACTGTTTTTTTCTTAAATCAAACATTTTAAAAATTTTCAAAAATGCCCTAAAACCCGTCCATGTTCGACGCACCTGGCTGAGCGAACACATGGTCTGATATAACGCTTGACAGAAAATTGCGCGCGGAAATCTTAAAACAATCGAATATGTTGTAACGTTGCCAGACATATAAATGTTTAGGGATAATTTATTTTCTATTTTAAGTTTAATTTAAACATTTTCCTGAGCTAAGAGAAGAAAATTAGTAAAAAGGCCACTGCGAAAGCACCCTTTTTGTCAGCAGCCTTAGTTTTATCCAATATATGCCTAACATAATTTAAATATCAATAAGTGAAACTAAATAATAAGTTGCAAAAAATGATATATTATTATATCTACTAGAGAATAGGTATGTTGCAAATGTCTTCCAATATTTGCTTCCAAACAAGCGTGCGTCCGCAGCGTATTGTCCAGAACCAGTTAAAGGATATTCTCCATATCTTTTTTGCTCGTTTCATTACAAATCAAGTTTTTTGTTCCCGATACTAATCGACGATTGATTTTTTTTTTAAATTTTACAATGAGACACGCTATGACTATATGTTCGGATTCGGATGCAGTGCTCTCTCTTTCCCCATTTCCATTTTTATCGCTCTTCTCTCTTCATCTATTTCTTTCACCGAGCTACAAGCGGATAAATTCCACTGTACATTCCACGTTTTTATAAATAAATAAAAGACAAAAATTGTTCTAATGAAGAAAATCGAAGATATCAAATAAATTGTTCGCATAATGAAAAAATGCCCAAATTACAACAGTAATAAAAACTAGATACACTTGTACATAAAGCCAGTAAATACAAAAACATTCACAAACACTTTCTTTAAATTTTAAATTGCTTTTAACGCCTGCAATATAACGTTTAAAAGGAAACTAGCGGCATTCAGACAGTAAATAAAAACTTTTAAAAAGTTTTTGCCAAAAAATAAGGGAATAAACAATAACAAAATACTTTACATAACCTAACAATTACAGTATTCACACGTGATCCTTGTCGACCAGTAAAAACGTGGAACGCACAGTGGGATTTATCAGCTCGTGCCCCGAGAGGAGCTGGCGGCTACGATTTTCACGCTTCTTTTTTCTGAACTAACGCTGTGATTGGTTGAATACCTGGCATAGCGGCGCGTTAAGCGACTGCGCAACATCACAGCGTCATAATGGTTTCGTGCAGTGGTCCGTTAGCTCCTTTGGTGCACTTTGACCGGCCGGCTTTTAAAATTCTGTCATTCTTCTAGTGGGAAAAATGTTTTCAGTTATTTAATGGTGCTATGGTATGTGTTTATAGTGTTAACAATTTATAAGAAAACTTTTTGTGGTGTTTATTGGACTTTCGTGTTTTAACCAACGACTGGGTTCTAATTTTGTAGTAATAAACTTTATTATGGTTTGAATAGCGTGCGAATCCGACAGAGGAAATTTATTTTTTGTTTTGATTTTAACTCCAGTCACGAGCCTCGTTGTGTGTAGTTTGGAAGCGCGTTGGTTTTTACAGTTATTTTGTCGAGTTTTTGAATTTTCTGTCGGAAATAAGTGCGTTGGGCAAGTGTAAATACAATGATGATTGGAAACAATTTTTCCTTGTATCAAATAATCTTAATCAGTATTTTTACGTTACCTGGTAGTACTAACGTAGGCTGTGAAGGACTCTAGCGAAACTAAAAATTATTGCACTGATGAAAAAGTCGAATGACTGTTTTAATACTGGTAGAGGTTATGAAGATAAAGTTTATTATTAATTTAAGTTATGAAGAATTTCGCTTAAAAATTGAGGACGATATAAATAAATCTGTTAATAAAAGCCAAACATTCTGTTAAATATCATTAAAAATAAGTAAATAAGAAAAAATACATGCTTAAATATTAGGATTTATTTGTTTGAGGCTAATTTTGAACTAAAATTTCTGTATAGGTACTCTTTTTCCTCCAAAAATTTCTAGTCGGCCTAGTTGAACATTATCATTGTACTCTTGGTTTGAACAGCTGTTCTCTGGATTTTTTTGCGTTGTAGTATTTTAAATTTTTGAAATTAAGAGTTTTGAAAGAGTTAAGGTGGGTTTATGCAGAACACTTTAAATTTAATTTAACCCTAATTTAACTTTACATTTAATTTAGTACGAGCTAAATACACATGAAAGTCTAAGAGCGTTTATCCACAAGTTTAATTTAATTTTGCTTTAATTTGAACTTTTAATGCCCTAAAAATTTCTTAAAGTAAAACTAAAGTTAAATTAAGGTTAAATAAAATTTAAAGTGGTCTGAATAAATCTACCTTTAGTAGGATTTATTTTTTTAAAGATAAGAAAAATATTATTTTTTCAAACTTGTTACATGTGAATATGGTAGAGACTTGGCAACGCCACAGCCAGCACTGACTTCAAAACAAAAGTTTTTTTTCTGCGACTGACGCTGTTCGATGTTTTTTATATGGCCATGTAGTTATTCCCAGTGGTGCGCAGCGCTTAAAATTTTTTTTTGATGGCCGATATCTACCTTTTTTTATCGTGAAGCGCCATTTATGAATATTTTTTTTCAGTCTGAATTCATATCAGGATTTACCTGTTTCAATATATGCAGTGAATTTAATAATACCTTGTATACCATTTTAAATATATTATCCTTACTTTCCCGCAAAGCTAAAAAGTTTTTGTTGAAAAATACAAACAATCTCAGCTAGCATTTATCATGATGCAGCTAGCTGTCGATCGCAGCGCGTAGCTCTGTGGCTTGCTACTAATCGCTAGGCTAGCAGACTAACAATTAACACTACGTTCCCTTGCAGGTGCCGTTCTGCGCAGAACTGGTGAGCAATACCGCGTGTTGTGTGCATCGGTAATCACATCACTCTTATACACACTTTGACATTACACACCTCTAGTAGTGCCTGATATCAAATCTGATGATGATGATTACAAAACTTCGGCCTCAATCGGTTTTATATTTCTATATTTACCCTTTGCCTGATTTAGTCGTAATTTGGTCGTAAAATTCGTAAACTATGTATTTGACATATTTGAAAGTTGGGTTTTGTGCATTTGACTACTAATATACTAACATTAACTAACAAATTAAATATAGCGAGAACACTGGTTTTATGTTATGGTAATTTGACCTTGTAATATACAAATAAACATTAGCTGTTACACAGGCTATACAACAGCTTTAGTGTTTTTTTTCTTTAGGTCTACTACAAAATATGAAAGTATTTATAGTTAGTTATGTCGACTTTTAGAATTTTATAGCAAGTTAATCGTCCCACTGTTGTAAAACATGCTAACATACGGAGTAATACTTAACTTAACTACTTAGCTTACTAAGTTACAATATAAACCAATCTGTCTTACATATTTATTAATTTTGGTATTCCCTTTGAAGTAAAAATAAAAGTTAGTGCATATCTAAAAGCAGAAAAAGTGTTCCTCTGTCGTAGGTTTTAGCTGTCTTTTAGAAATTAACAATCTTACAACCACATGTTTTGTGTTCAGCTTCTTGAAATCGCAAAATTGTACTTTATTGAAAAGATTTATTATTTGGGTCTTACGCCACTCTACTGTTGGGGAAAATTAATATTTTAGAAATAAAGTCATTACGTTTTAAAATACAAAAAGTAAATCCTGAAAAGAAATGTCAAAGACTTTTAATTATAAAAGTATACCTGAGCCTAATCTATATCCAGTGTAGTATATATTCTATCTAAAACCTAATCTGATCAAAACCGTTTTTCTGACGTTTCGAGACCTTCAAAGAATCTAATAAATTCGAACTAACCAAATTAAGAATTACTAATTTTAAAAAATAATTAATTAAAAAAGATTATATGAATTGTCTAATTGAATGTTCCGGTATTTTTCGAAAATATTTCTCCAGATTGCTATTGCTTTTCTGTCAGTATGAGGTTTGAAATTAGTTAAAATAACAATTCAGGTAATGCATAATGGCAAATATAAATTATACCATACAAAGCGTCCAGAAGATAAATCACATGGAGGAACTGTCATCATTCTACGAAAAACCATCAAACATTATTAAAGGAAAAAATTTAATAAAGACTACCTGCAAGCCACTAGTGTCACAATTGAAGAAGAATATGGACCAATAACAATATCCGTCATATACTGCCCGCCTAGACACAACATTAAAAAGGAACACGTTGAGGGATTCTTTAACACGTCAGGTAAAAAATTCATTGCCGGAGGAGACTACAATGGCAAACAACTAACGTGGGGTTCGAGACTAACGACTCCAAAAGGAAGAGAATTGCTGAAAACAATGAAGGCAAACAACCTTCAACAAATCTTTACCGCTCAGCAAACGTACTGGCCTACAGACAAGAACAGGATCCCTAACGCCATAGGCTGTTGCATTACAAAATGCATTGATACGAAAACGTGTAAAGCAGAATCCTCCTTTGATTTGTCTTCGGATCATTCGCAAATCATAAATAAAGAAATGCAACCTTCAAAAATTTTACAAGAACTGTCAGAAAAATACACTAAGGTCATAACATTCATTTTCAATGCAGTACAGCGAATAAACTACTTTCCTTGGAAAGTTGCCTTAATCATCATGATCCCCAAAACTCGTAAACAACCAGAAAAAGTAATCTTGTACAGACCTGTATGCCTATTATCTATGATCTCCAAAGTTTTTGAAAAATTATATGTTGAGAAGCTGAAAGCAGTAATAGAACAACAGAAAATAATCCCAGAGCATCAATTTGGATTCCGTAATAAACATGGCACAATTGAGCAAGTACATAGACTGGTTAACCAAATCAATAAGGATCTGAATGCCAAAAGATATTACTCTGCAGCCTTCCTTCCCAGGCCTTCGACATTACCAGGCACATCGGATTACAAGTCAAACTAAAAAAGCTCCAACATTACCCACATTTTCAATTACTTAAATCCTACCTAACAGACGGACACTTCCTAGTTAAAGAAGGCAGCGAAAAAACTGATCTACATCCTATACTTTTCGGCGTTCCTCAAGGAAGTGCCCTCGGATCTATATTATACCTCCTGTATACAGCTGAGTTGCCAACAACAAAAGTCACCACCGTAGCGACGTATGCTGACGACACAGCGGTCTTGACATCTCATATTGATCCAGTAAAAGCCTCAAGGAACCTGCAAACAAACCTTAATAATATCCAAGACTGGCTAAAATCGTGGCGCATCAGGGCCAACGAGTCAAAGTCAACACACGTAACCTTTACCTTGCGCATAGAAACATGCACTCCTGTAAAAATCAACAATAGCCAACTGCCACAAGTAGAAGATTCTAAATATCTTGGCATGCATTTAGACCGACGACTCACATGGAAAAAACATATATTTCCAAAGAGCAAGCAGCTTGGACTCAAACTAAGCCAAATGTACTGGTTTCTTGGTCGTAGACCAAAGTTATCATTAGATAACAAGTTACTACTGTATAAAGCCAACCTGAAACCCATATGATTTATTGAATTCAACTATAGGGTGCTGCTGGTAACTCAAACATTGACATCCTGCAGAGGTTCCAAAACAAAATGCTGCGTGTTATCGTCGATACACCATACTACGTTTCCAACAATATTACATCGCCCTAGAATCTGTTTAAGAAACCATCCACCAGTTCAGTGAAACGTACAGTGAAAAAGTGTTGGTGCACCCTAATGTATTAGCCAATCAGTTATGTGTGCCCGATATATCAACGAAGTGCGTAGGCTAAAACGTCTGATGCCATCCGACCTAACTGCAGGGCCCAGATAAGTTTTTATTTAAGACAATATACAAGCAAACTCACATACACATAAAAACTTTAGATTGAGGTTGAATTTTTAAGGAGATCACTCACTGGAGTGATACTTTGTCAATAACTCTTGTCATACAAAACGCTTATTGCCCAGTGGGCAGATTGTTGAACTCACTAGGAGAAATTTAAAAAAAAGGTAATGCAGGAACATGACTATATACCGTAGGACATCCAGAAAAATATTTTCGAACAATACCGAAGGAATTCATTCAGAAAATTCATATATTCTTTTTTAGTTATTTTTTATAATTACCTAGTTTATTTTTAATTTAGTTAGTTGAAGTTTATTCGATTTTTTAATAACGAGACTAGAGATTAGGTCTCGAAACGTCAGAAAAACTATTTTGATCAGATTAGGTTTTAGGCACAATATGTACTACTCTAGAGATAGATTAGGGTCTGGCATACTTTTTATAATTAAAAGTCACTGATAGTGTACAGAACATTTCTTTTCAGGACATGTTTTTAATTTTCCTTAATAATAAATATTTTTAATATGAATCTGCCACAGTCATATAGACATTATTTAGTGTACTTTATAACTTGTTCAAAGAATGTGATGTTCTCTAGATCACAAAAGTCACATTTTCGTAAAAACCACTTCATCATTTGTGCATCATATATCATTTAAATTGTTTGCCCTGAGGAAATTAAACGCCTAACCATACGTCATATAAGGAAGACAGTTTTAAATAACAAGTTATGTGTCTTGTCGCCCCAACCCATGTAACAAACTTGTGAAAAACAACTTAGATATTTCCTGGGTTACGAATTTTCAAAATCAAACTCATTTTTGGTTTTTCGTACAGGGTAAACAGCATTTCTCGAAGAAATTTTAATGCAGACGTTTTCACCAACATCAAAAGTGTTTAATGTCTATTCTGGATTACAATGTGTTAGTCATTTCATATTGTTAAACTCACAATAAATATACGGGTTACTGTCTGGTGTCTAGAATTTCGAACAGATGTTAATATTTACTTGGGCATTAAATACATTTTTCCAAAAACAGCAAATCCAAGCTGTAATGATAGAAATATTGTATCATATTAAACATTAAACATGTCTGTGAAATAAAATTATTGAAATTTCGGTATCACTTTCCTTTTATGCAGTATATTATCCACCATCCTATAAATAGTCTACTTAAATAAATTCCTGCTGTTACTAGTGTTAACCACTATTATCGATAATAAAATGTTTATTTCAAATGCTTGTTATGATTGGTATGGATAAATATTTTTTAATATGGCTCGCTGAACTGTAGAGCAGACCTTTTGCAACTATCTAGTGTTTGTCCTATTGCTAATTTATGACTTCATCATTGGATAAAACCGATGTCACTGATTATTACAAAAGACTCGTATAGTCGCCCAAGAGTGGTTATATAAATAAAAACTCGAAGAGTATTAAAATCATGGTATAATTAAAATATAATAATACCTACCACATATACATCAATTTAAGACATGACGTATTAAAATAAATACTGAAATCTACAATTTACTCTGTATCTGCCTATTCTACGAATTTTTTTGTTTATTATTACGTATATTAAAAATATTCTGTAATAATATATAACAACTGTTGATTTTTAATGTATTTCTTATTAAATTGCTTTGAAACTGAATTAAATAATAAATTGAATTGAATTAAATATAATTATATAATAAATTTTACCCTATATTTATCTTTTCTTTCTGGACAGAAAAAAACAACACGAAGTAATAAGGAAGATACAAAGAATCAAAATTATTATTAATATATGTTGGGAGAAAAGTGTTGAAAATATTTGAATATTTTATTTTCTATAATGTTTCAAAGAATGTTAATGCACAAAACTTTAACTTTCTACCTAAATTAAACAAAATCAACACAAACAAAACAACTAACACAAAGATATAAACGTAAGTTAGTGTCATCTTTGGAAAACATGTTTGCGGAAAAAATGCATGTAGGTAATCATATTAATATTATTTTGAGAAAGTGGATAAAAAATACCCAATCAAAAATAAAATATTTACCTATCCACAAATATAAATTAACGTAAATGTCATAATTATAAAGGAATTTAAATTTCGTTTTTTAAATTTATTACTGAAGCACGTTGTAGAGCAGTTTTGCTGAATTATTTTGTATTCCTTTTACAATAATTCTTTTAAAAAGCATATTATTGACAAAATACCTAATATTACCGGCTAATATCAGAAACTGTTATTGTTAGGTTGTATTTAACATATTTTTTTACCTGATCCAATTTAATGTTTTTCATTTATTACACCAAATTCTGGGTATCTGAACAGTTTATAATTTAACTAATTGCTGTTCTTGGAAATTGACCTGACGTTTTATTGCTGACAGAGCTCCACTTTCTAGTTAACAAATAACTATTTAAATTTGGATAATATAAATTTACAAATTGATTGAGTCGGCCGATACTTGGTGGAAGTCCATAACTAATATTATGGGTTAACCAGAAAAACTACTAGTTTGACTTAGTAAACTTCCACTATATTGACAAAATTATTGACATGTTTCGCTACACTGTAGCTTCTTCCGAATAAGTTTTACGAATGAGTGGTGACTAACAATTGCAATAATGTAAACCTCTAGGGTAATTAAATAATATAATAAAATAGGGGTAGGTAGATGGTTTAATCTGGTACATTTGGGTTTTTCTAAAGCTTAAGATGAATATAATATTTTATTTTTACAAAGGGGTGTTATCAGACAAAATTTAATGAAGTAGAATTACTAGTAAAGCTTAAGATGCCTAAAATATTTTATTTTTACAAAGAGGTGTTAAACAAATTTAATAAGGTAGAATTACTAAGCTTTATTTTTGGTCATTAAGAAGTACGTTGGAGTTTTTAAGTTTATTTATTTCCATGGACTCTAGCAAATTCAATTTAACACCTTTATTTTCAATATGTAAAATTTTATAATTCGGATCAAAATTATGTTGATTTTCTACTAAATGGCAGGCATAATTAGAGTCTTGTTTATGTTTAATAAAGCTATTGTGATGTTCTTGTATCCTTTTACCAAAATTCCTACCAGTTTGGCCTACAGTCTTTACATGTTAATTTGTAAACACCGCATTTTTTATTTTTGTTTGTTTTTGTTTTACTATTTCTAATGAATCTGCCTAAAGAATTATTGGTTTTGTAAGCAACGTTGATATCATGTTTATTTAAAAAATTGCCAATCTTTTTAGTAGGCTCTCCAACAAAAGTAATAAGGTTAAATTTTTTATTAGGGTCCTTGATGTGTGGATAAACTAAATCAATGGCTTTTTTGTATGTTTTTTTCCTTAAAATTTGATCAATTAGATTAGAGGCATATCCATTATTAATAGCAATTTGTTTTATTATGTTCAACTCTTTCAAAAAATCTTCTTCATTTAAAGGGAAAGGTACAAGTCTATGAATCATGCTGAATTATGTTGTATGGGGTGGCAAGAATTATTAGGTATTGTAGTATCTGTATGAGAAGGTTTGTGGTAGACAGAGAAGGCATGTTTATTATTTTCTGTTTTTATAGTTAAGTCGAGAAAATTAATTGAGCCATTTAATTCTTTTTCTATAGTGAATTTTACTTAAGCTTTACTAGTAATTCTACCTCATTAAATTTTGTCTGATAACACCCCTTTGTAAAAATAAAATATTATATTCATCTTAAGCTTTAGGAAAACCCAAATGTACCAGATTAAATCATCTACCTACCCCTATTTTATTATATTATTTAATTACCCTAGAGGTTTACATTATTGCAATTGTTAGTCACCACTCATTCGTAAAACTTATTCGGAAGAAGCTACAGTGTAGCGAAACATGTCAATAATTTTGTCAATATAGTGGAAGTTTACTAAGTCAAACTAGTAGTTTTTCTGGTTAACCCATAATATTATATAAATTTACATTTAAACCTAAGTTGCTCAAGTAGGTACCTATTGTGATTTGGCATTTGGGTTACGTATCGTTACAAATCTTTTTTCTTTAAAAAATATATATTGTGTATTGGAGCCTTATTTTTATCCGTTTCACAGCTCAAGTGTTTGTCTTAAATTGTTTATGGGCCCATCTGAAAACAGAATTTTTAGCTTTGAATCCAGTTAGATACATTCATATGTCAATACAGCGTGTCACATGGAGTTTTTGTCATATGGGAAAAATTTTTACTGAAAGTTGAAAAAATCACTTTGGTGTAGAAAAGTTCTGCATATTAATAAACTAAGAGTTCGTATGAATTTTTTTAAAAGGCCCATAGTATGCAGGGTAGCGACAAAAACGTAAAATATATCCAAGAATAAATCAGGTACCCAAACCCAAGCAAACCCAAGCAAGATACAAAGAAAAGTTATTTCAAAGAATTATTTGGAATAATTTTTTCTCTCTAAATACGAAATCACAGGCACCTCGAAAAAAATATTTTTACATTTTTACTTTACGTTGCGAAATCAGTGTTAGTATAAATTAATAAAAAGTGATATCTTTATCTATATGCTAAGAATGACTTTGACATAGACAGTATAGTTCTATTAATTCAGTTTATCAATTTATAATTTTCCTTAATTATGCCAAAACTAACCACGGAACAAAAAATTTAAATTGTTTCACTTGTTGGCGACAACTGCACGAGTTATAGGAAAGTCGCTGAGATTCCACGAAAGGCAGGAGATTAAATTATTTTCTTCCATGTGATACTCAAATTTTTATTCGGCTGCAGGCTGGCCGCCTAAGCCAAAATTAAACATGGCTTAAAAATTATTTCCACAGATCGTCTTCTCAATGGGAAATTGTTCTCTTACAATTTTTTTAATTTTCCAATCCACCCTTATCTATATTATTTACGCAAGACCTCAGAAAACAGAATTACAATGTAAACTCAAAAAAGTTTTAAAACCTCTAGAAACCCAGCCGTCAGCTCCACTCTGCTTCTGGTTCTTGTCCTTCTTTTTCCTTTCTTCCTATTTTTTCTAGGCCTTGTTTTTTTTTATTCTAGACACGTGCCGTACCAATATTTTTTCAAACTACGACCCTATCCTTGGCTTTTTGATACCATTGTATACTCGCTGATTTATGAATATCATTAACCCGTTGTTGTTGTGGCCTTAGCACACTACGTTTAAATGCTATTGATCTTTCTTACGAGGTGTCTAGAATCCATTTATTGCTATGAATATGTCTGTTCAAATTTTCCAAGAAATTATATTTATTGAAATTTCAATTAAATTAATTGACAACCTAGGAATATTCAAGATTCTTTACAATTGCACAAGTAAAACATCTTTATTAAAACCACGCATCGATAGCTTTCTTTGCAATAGTACGTAACCCACAATTTTTTGAAATATTTGCTCTTATTATCGCTAGATTTTATTGGTATCATACTTACAATAAAATAAAAAAATTGTTTATGACTCCAGAAAAGGCCGTGTTAATAAAAGTTCTTAATCAGCTCCGAGACTTTGGGTACATACTCGTATATTCATACAATAAGACCAATTTAAGAAATAACCCAGTGACTCTAAATAATTGTAATTTATACCTGTAAACTTTTTCCTTTTAAAATATTTTTAATTAGTGAAAGTTCTGCTATTTATAAAAAAAAGCAGAAATAACATAATTACAGTGTTACATGAAAATCATAAATACTTGCTACAGAAAACTTACGTTTATACCGCTTTCATAACTAAAGTGTGTTTAACACGACGTGCAGCTTTAGTTATGGAATCATTTTACATTTTACACAAAATTTCGTCACACTGAATGAAGATTATTGAGAGCACTCCTATAGATGTGTACTGCTATTTTGCATGCTTCGTAGATCTTGGTAGAAACCTTATTTGGTAGATAGTTTGCCTTTTTGCTTTTTTATTTTTAGATTAGCAAATAATCAAAGTAATTTTAACTGACAACCTAACAATTAATAATACGTATAGAATGTGAGTAAAAATTTTCAACCTTGTTGTTTGTCCATAATATTAGTTAAATGGAAGATGAAAGATGCTGGTGCATATTACCTTCTTTGTTTTTCTTATACACATTTATAATGTCTTAAAGATTTGGAGTGTATCAATGTAATAGGATATGATATTTATTTTATGTTCTTTAACACAATAACACAGGATACGACAGACGTTTTGTTGTTGTGTTTTAGCAGTTTTAAGCTTTTACAAATATACGGACTTGTTAAAACAGATTTTAGGGTATAAAAAATTATTATATTTAAAATAAGAGTGAGACAAAAATTTTAATTAAAATTAATTATAGACAGTTGAAGCGAGACACTACTTATATTATTGGCTGTAAATTGTTGTTTTGGACGTCGTTGAAGAGATCTTTTGAAGGTTATGTTTCATAGAATACGTTTATAATGTAGTATGGCGGTGGTCATTTAAAATATTGTCAGCACTCTAGTTTATGAGCACTTCTACACTTTTTAAATAAGCTGTTATAAGATGACAAATGTTTTTTACTGGACGTACTTTATTTCTAATAAAAAATTATTGTTTCTCGAGGCAAGCATTTTTCACAATAGCATTTTTTTTCAAAAGAATAGCCCACACACTGAAGAGTATCCTCTCTCATATTATTTATAAAAATCTCACTTTTGTCAAAATATAAATTAGAAAATGCCACAGGATAAATAACATTTAGTTCGTTAGCTTCTATGTCATCCTTAGAAGCAAAAAACGAAAATAATTCATGTAAATTCAATGGAGATACTAATAAAACTTTAAATGAATTTATCTATTAAAGAACAGTTTAATTATTGTTGAGAATATCTTAGGAATAGATTCAACACTGGTATATCTAAGTCATTTTATAACGAGCATTTTTTTGCAACTTTTCACGCACAATTTTTTAAAATTTTCTACACGTCCTTTTATAATAAAATATATTATATGTTCGCAGGACGGAGAACTATGCTGCAATTTTAATTATCATTGCGGCGACTCTTCACCACAGCCGATGGGCTACGATGGAATGGTTGCATCGCATAGCAATAGTCATGAAGTATATGGTTCTAAAACCAACCCAACCACCGTTGCGAATCGTTACAGATACTCTACAAATGCTGTACGTCACGCCAGAGACACTTATAATGGTATTAGTGCTACGGCCAGTAAGATTACTTCTACGAGCTCTACGAGCCACTTCAGAGACACTCTTAATGATATTAGTGCTACGACCGCTCAAGTCGTTGCTACAAGTGCTATGCATCTCTCAGTTAGTCCTACCGCTGAACTTTATAAAAAGCAAAGTGGTGGAACTGAAAATTATGGTGTTGTGCGCGTGGCAAGTGGCAAAAAGCACCGACCGTATTATCAGGTGCCTCCCCCAGGGGGCTGAATTAGAACCCCAAAAACAGAAAGGAAAAAGTTTATTGGGAGTTTTGTAGCAGGAATTTTTCCGGGCTAACTGGATTCTCTTGGTCAATTTTGACGGTTGTTAGGGAAAAAAGGCTGAAACGAGTATTATAACGTTAGTTTTACTGTAAGAGGTTTTAAATGGCCAATGTGTGATTTTACATTTTAAATCTAATGTTTTAACCTTACAACGATGATCATATTGGAAGAATATGTTTGAAATACTACGCTAATGAAATGTTGCATCAAACAACGATTTTACAGTGTTACTAGCAATCTCAATTGTAAATTATGGACAGGCGAGTCTACTGCAAGTAGCATATTTTTAATCAGCAGCAATAGTAAATAAATATTCTGCGGTTTGTGTTAACTTTAGTTCCTAGAATCCCATTTTGGTTATAAAAAATACATTTAAAATTGAAGTAGAAAATTTTAAATAAAATAGTTATACTCATATACTGCGCAAATTTTATAAATAGTTCAATGTTAAGAATTTGTAACTAAAAACATAATGTAAGGATATTGCAAGAATAAACTTGCTAAAACAATAGATATGTGTATTTTGTAAAATAGACGTAAATATAATTACGGAGTTTTAATTAAAATAGCTATAAATTGAATATTATTATAAACTGTAAAGTTCGTTTTGTAAAAGTTCCATTGGTAAGAACAGGGACAGCAACAGAAATGACACCAAAACCGATGATAACATGTTTAAACTTACACACGAAAAAAGACATAGTTGACGGATATCCATAGGATCAAGGTTTGTTTTTTCTCAATTTTTGTCTTACAGAAAATAGTTTTTTAAAGAATAATCAAATTTTATTAAGCACGAGTTTTTTACAGCCAGATTACATAAACCTGGTAAGTCAACTTGATGACACAAGAAGGTAGATGTTATTATAGCAATTCTTAATAAATGAAATAAGCACTGTTTTAAAACACTTGCATCTGCGACCGGCTTGTAAAATTTATGTAATTTTACTGTAAATTTATGAACAATACATCCATAATTTAATATATTTAAAAAGATCGAAAAAATGTTTTATATATTTAAAGAATCACATCATATTCTTAGCATTTATAAATGTTGCAAAGTTTAGACATTATATCATAATTTACAGCAGATTAGAATATTAGATAACTAAACTTTTAGCACTACAAGCTTACTGTTGTAGTATAACAATCTGACGTATGTTTCACGTTTGTCCAAATTCTCAAAGCACCATAAGCTTGAAGTGCTCTAAAAGTTTATTGCTTAATTCTACCAAGAATTTAGTCAAGTACTTGTGTAAAAATATTTTATTGTTTAAAAATATGTATTTTACGGGTAATGGTAAAACTTTACATTATTACACAACCTAGTATTTGATTTTAAAGAGAAAGCAAAAATATTTCGTGAAAAGCCCCAATTGCAAGTAAAATTGATAAAAACAAGACAAAGCAACGATATCTTAGGTCAATATTATTGAGTTGTTTGGTTAGGTTTTCAGTAAATTGATTCAATAGATACTGATGGAGACCAAAGCTACGTTTTAAATAAAGTTAATTATTAAATAAAAAATTTCCCGCAACTTTGACACTCTAAAGTTTATCAGATGTTCTTAGAAATTAACATCTTTGTTACTCAGTAACGATTAAAAAAACTTTTATTGCTGACACGCTGTTTATCTTTTGTTAACCTCTCTATTTAATATTGTTTTCCGTTAAACTTAACCAAACAACATAAAATCGTAATAAACGAGGTGATTGTAATAAACAAAAATAATGTAGTTGGAAATAGTTCCACTTTAAAAATGTAATGTGTTCTAAGGATCCCCTTGGATTGGCCTTTGATTTAGCACTAACCAAATATTTATCCTTGCTTATGACAGTGACAATACCAAATTTTCTATGTGTCTATAATACTAATAGATTTCCAGTTTTCCGGAATAATTCTATGTTAAAAAGATTTCAAATAATTTCCTAATATCAGGTTCTTATTGAACATGTGGTCTTAAGGCCGGCTATATCCGAATGTTGTGCATATTAGTTACGGAGAAGACAAGTTTTCTTTTTAATTCTATTGTCATTTGTCTTGCTACTAAGTAACAGAAACCTGACCAGCTGTTGGATATGGCTGCCCTAAAACAAGTACACCCTCTCCATATTCTCCGGGCTTTTGAAATGGTAAAAATTAGACTAGACTATCAAGGGTAGCATAACGTTTATCTTGGACAGAAAATAAAGACTTATACATTCGTACTTTTTACAAATTGGTAAAAGGCAATAAATAGTGGTTTCAGTAACCGAGGCTATTTGAGTTTTCTAACTTATACTACCAGCACGATAATGCTCAGGTTTGTTGTCAGCTCCACCAAAAAAATAAGTTGTGTTTTTGTATTCTGTGCTCCGATTCACATCGGTTTGTCAATTTCCATTACTAGGTTTGATTGACATAAATAACTAAAAAATAAAGCTTCATAAAAATGGGCTAACAATCGAATCTATAGTATTTAATATAATAAGGAGAATAAGAAAAATTACCAGATTATCAAAACGCATTCTCGGTGCATCAGTGTCCAGTAGATTGCAGTAACTTTACCCAATTAAAATCATCAGAACATGTTATAAATTTATTTAAACATTTTGAAAACCTTACACAGATTTATAAATATTTTTACGATTTTCGTTGCCTCCCTATTAAATATTTCCCATAAATAAATTTAATCATTTTAGCAACTACATACATACGTAGTACTGCTAAAGTAAAATTGTTTTTCCAAGAGCAGACTCGATGCATATATTTTGATAATAAGTCACTAGTTCAAGGTGTATCCCAGATAAATTTCAACCGAGGATCTTTAAGATTTCTAACTTATGTTACCAGTAATGCTCAGATTTGTTGTCAGTTCCACCAAAAAAAAATAAGTTGTGTTTTGTATTCTGTGCGCAGTTTCACATCGGTTTGTCAATTTCCAGGTTCAACAGGTTAAATAACTTAAAAAATTATCTTATGCCTACAGTATTTTCTCCGTGTTTAAAATAAGGAAAAACTAATAAATATTTCGTTAGGATTTACAACTTTTGCCCCCCTTTCTAATTCTCATTTTATCAAACCCTGGATTTAGTTCTCAAGAATATGGCACAGTATTTAAAACTTAAATGTAAAATTTGATGTTGGTGCCCATTAAATGATATAATAAATAAATGACATCAATTTAAATCTTTATATAAAGTTTTTCATCTTGATTTTTTTTCTAAAAGTCTAATTCAAATGCTTTATTACGCCGATACAAAACGTTATTTATAACTTTTGCATAATATTTATATTAAACTTTATTCAGCATTGATATTTAGAATTTATTTAAAATCTTTTAAACAGATTTATTTGAATTAAAATTTCTTACATTCCGATCATAGCACTTGCTGGCCTATAAAGTGTGCGCCATGTAATCTTAGCTTTACTTATAAGAAGCTACTGTCAATTTAAACGGCTCTCTTCACAATGGGCTATGCTGTCCAATTAAAGGCCATCGCCATCGTGTAGAGGTTGTAATGGCTTTGCGTGAGCTGGTCAGTAATGGTCTAGTATGGCATATATGTCTACACGCAGGTGCGTCATATCTCTGTTCTGTTGCCATGAACACCTATATAATCTATCTCACTATAATAAATAAAGAGATCTAGCATGCGCCAACGTGTGGATGTTAGCACTGGCCTGTAATAGTCAATGGTCTGTATTGGTTTGATATGGCAATCGGCGTTGCAAGGACCATTGTGGAGAGAGGTGATAACATTTAATGTGGGTATTAAAAAAATTGTCTTCCTCGTTCTTAACACGTAGGAGTCAATCTTTTTATTTTTTGCATGCTCATTTAAATTGCAAATAAATAATACAATCATAAGTTAGAGTTTTTTGTATTTTAAACATATTTAATTTTTCCGATAAAGTGAATAAACTGGAAAATAGGAAGTTAGACGCTATGTTGTGTTTTCATAAAGACCTTTAATACGGAAAATTTGTAAACTGCTAAAATATTTATGAGAGTTACTTCTTGGAGCGGAATTATGTTAGCTTCTTACGTATAATCTTAAATTAATTTAGTTTGGCTTGATTTTAGTTAATATATGGTTACTCATAAGACGACTTTGCTATTTATAATGAAAATGTTTCTCTCTGTTTAAGAGCGGAGTATTTGGTGTTTTACACTGATGATGTTTTTCGACATTTTTTTCAATCAAAAATAAGAAAAGAAGAAAATTTTGATACTCTACCGAGTAGATCTTTTTCGATAGCAATGGTCATGTCATAAATTCGTTTGCCAAGGGTGTTTAATAAAATAATCGCTGTTGTTTGCCTGTCTACTCTTTAACAAACCTAAAATCAAATTTGCACACGGCCCTGGTGTTTTTACTCGAAAAACGTTAAAATTAACAAATTTAATAATATCCGATCTTTTATTTAAATGTAACAAATATATTCAAAGTCGTAATGTCCTTGGGTTTATTTTTTGTTCATTAACTTCCAAAAATGTATGATTCTTTTGATTTTCTATCTGTATTATTGACATGATAACATACACTTACTTAAAAACAACCACAAGAAACTTAAAACGGTTCAATACCAACTTTGAAATCATGTAACGTAATTTACCGACTTTAAAATCATGTCTTTCTAGTAGTATGATATTAACGTAAGATATTATATCAGGAGTTTTTAAATACTATTAAAAAAATTGATAGGAAGTTAAAACCTTATTTTTTTTTGTATACATGCTACTGTAGTCTGTTTTGCAGTTATTATTTGTTTGTCAATAGTTAAAATATTTCATGAAATACAAACTATCTTAAATGGATAATATAAAATTTTCATTCCGTGTAAATGTAAATTACCCAATGAAGAAATAAAAAAACAAAAAAAAACTGACAGAGACAGATATTATAAATTTCCTTTAAATATGTCTTCAAGTCGTCAGTCACTGTGAATAATAAAAACATTGACACTTACGATTTATATATGTAAATGTTACTAACTTGATGTTATAAATAATAAATTATAAATGTTTTACCAAAATGGGCTACTTAAATCAATTTATAAACTTGACCGTTAAAAATCAACTAAACAAAAATCAATTTGAAGACATCTTAACATTTTTAGATGTATGTCTTGGAAAAATGGTGTTATTAAGAGAAAAACTTAATCAGAGTTACCGGTGCCATACATTTTTTTTTGTAAATATTTCCCCGTCAGTTTTCCATAGCTTTAAAATATTAACGTTTTGCATTTTTTCGAGACATTTCTTATTAGAGAACTCGATAAATCGTTATGAATTAAAGTGTTTTAAGTTTTTTATGGCAACATTTTTTAAGATCAAATAAGATAATATGAAAAGTCATTTTACAATATCAAAAATCATTTTGCATAATATATGTCTGTGAAAATTTTTTTAACGAATATTTTCAATGCTTGCGCGGGCGGTTTACAAGACGAAGAAATGGTCGCAACCATGACTGATAATTTATTGCTTTGCTAATGTTTCTTAACACTTAATTTATAAATTGTATACAAATTTAATTTTTGACAAATAGAGTTATCGGTAAATCGTTGGTGTTCTCATTATCATATTTTAAAGCTTTTAGAACATGCTTGTAAAAGAGCCGACACAAAAGAAGGAGGTTTAATTTATTTTATTAAACTTTAAAAATATTTGTTGAAACCAAATGATCTAAAAATAGCTACAGGCTTACTATTAAACAGTGTCAACAACTTCTACAGATGTCACACAAATAAGGGTTTGTTGTTGAGCAACTGTATTAGTTATCATTGTCTACCAAACACGTTGAGAACGACAGCTTGGATTTTCAAATGTGGCATTAGTGAAATTTTTATCCCCTCACTATTTCAAGCATTTTAAAACTACATGAGCTATGAGTTTTAGTTATCACTTTTGCTTTGCCAGTCAATCAATTTTACTCTACAGGTCAACTAACAAGTTAACACAGATTTAGTCGCTCCATCTTTGAAAATTGCTTAACGTTAAGTAGTTTATAATAAAATATGTTGTTAAATTTTCTTATTATTACAGCTAGTAGAGTAAATGTTGAGCTAAAATAAAAATTTTATTTGTCGTCAAAAAAATCGACTCTATACAATACTAGCAACGCTAAAAATTAGATTTACATTAATGTTATGTTATTTTAACCCTTTCCGTACCGCTGATTAATATATTCGCCATGGGGGTTTGTGGCAGACACACGGGCGCCTGACGATTTATATAAGGCACATACAAAAAAATTCTAATTTGGGTAACAGACTAGTGCCGAATCGTTTCGTTCGCTTTTGCTAGCCAGATGGACGGCTGACCAAAATATCCGGCGCTCTGACGAATATTGTCGACAGCCGACAAAGTGGCAAGTCGGCTGATGCAATATTTTGCACGTTTGGCTTTTTTGCGTCAGTTTGCATTAAAATGTCGTCTCCATAGTGCACAGGTCCTTCCAGAAGTTGTGACCGGCCTAAGAAACGTAAAACAGTGACAAATTATTTTGGATTATCTGATTTCGCATTTTTATTTAAAAAAAGTATTTTGAAGTGTTTTTTCCATACAAAAGTTAGATTTTTTAAAGTGCCGAATATCGCCATCTGTCAGCCATTGCAAAAACTCCCATCTAGTGGCACAAAACCTCCAAGGGGATGCCGTCCGGAAAGGGTTAAAGATATCCAGTGAAAAGAAGTATTAGCAAAAACAAATAAAAGTAAACTTAAACACCGAAAAACCATCGAAGAAAGAAATTTTAAAAATACTTGAATTTCTAAAAGTCAATGTGAGAAAACACACAACGTATACAATTAGTAAAATTTTATAAAGACAATAATATGAAAAAAAAATGTGCAGAAAATCTGTGGCCTATCTAGAAGGTTCAGTTTTAGTGAACCAATGTACTTTATAAGCTTACCTAACCTATATTACCGAGCTGCGAAAATAACTAGAGCGCATAAATAGTGTATTCCACTTTTCATGTACACAACCTTATACCTCAGTGACCACATGTATATAGCGGCCTCCCGATCCTCCAAAACGGTATGGAAGATACAAAACTAACGAAATGGCAAGAGACAGAACATTGTTTAATTATCTTTTTAATGAATTAGTATAAGCGGCGATTGCAGTTTAGTCTACGTCATTTGGTACAAAAAAACTTATAAAGTACAAAGATATGTTTTCTTTATCTCGATTAATATTACAAAAAAATTAGTTTGCTCAGGTTGACAAACAACTATAAAAATTGTAATTTCATCGAATACAAAGAACAAAAAACTACAAAAAAAAATATCGACAATTTAAGCTTTCAGATTTGCAATATATCTTCATTTAGACCTGAAAGTTTAAATTGTCAGTGACTATACCTGTAGTCAGTTATTTTTTTTTTTAATTTGGTAAATAAGTAAAGAGTTAAACTCAAAAATTTTGGCTATGCGCATAAGACAAAATAAATCGTTCGTTATTAACAGGAGATTCTTTCGACAACGTAATATTTTTCAGAAAGAAATAAAAAGAGAATTTATAAATAAATTTTAAAATTTGGTCATTAGCTGTAATCACTTTATAATTTTTAATCATTACCCAATTTGTAACACGATCATAATCTTAAAACAATTTCATGCGAGGTTGATATATTTATATTAGTGTGGTTATGCTATTTTATAGAGTTATATGGATGTGCTCTAGTTTTATCTTGTTTCTCGGTGGTTCGTATTTAATGTAAATAGATGTAACGCCTTTTAGAAAAATAGCTGATAAATTAAGGTTCAAGATTGCCCTGTTTTTATATAACATTGCTAGTTTAGATGTAAATGAGGCTGCAAAAAAAAAGAAATAGTATCCGTAAATGTTTTTTGATAATAAAAAAGCACCCACTAAGAGTTTTTAATGGGTAGATAAATATTTTAGGTGTTGTAGCTAAAATATACACAATGTATTTAAATGCCATGTTTTCGTTTCGCTGTTTGATGTCACATTTTCTAATTTATTATATATTGTAAGAATATGTAATTATATAAATTAATTATCATTTTAGTAGACAAGTAAAAGTACCGTTTCTAAATGTACTGCGACAGGACCTGTAAGATGGGATCTGTATACAGGGTGCGACAGCTTAGGAACAAATCTGAATACGTTTTGGTCGTCAATAAATAAAATATCTAGAACTAAGAAGATACATGTTTATTAATGTGTATAAAATTTGCGTCGGGATTATGTTGAAGTATTCATAGGGTTTAACGAGGGTAAAAAAATGTTTGCGATTCCAGACATACACTTATACATATATGTTTTATTTTCTATCAAGTGCATTGTACCGAAATGGTAAATACCAATATTTAAAGTACCTATTTAAAAATGTATATTGCTATTTGTGTGCAACAAAAAAGTATCTGATAGTGGCCTATTTCTGGTTTATAATACTCTCATAATAAGCACTATTAAAGCATCCTGTACTTTTGACAGATCCATATACGAAATTTAAGTTTAACATTATGAATTATTTGAGGTACAGTCGTGGTGGATAAAATCCTACAGCCCATTCACAGCCTAAACGTTCTTTTGCCCACGGGTGTAACTACAACATACTACATACACTATCAAACCCAAAAATCTGGTCAAAGGAGACCGTAATCGGTTAGTCACAGTATATTTATAAAAAATGTTAAATTTCTATTTTGATAAAACACACAGTGGTACTTCTATATATTTTGAAACCTTGCTTAAGAGAAGTTAAGACACGGATATGTTTTAGGCAACGAATAAATAGAGGTTCAAGAGTAAAGCAAACAACAGATAATTTCTAATAAGTCTTGTAGTTCATTATTTTAGCACACAATTTGGAGATTATCATTTTCGCAATTTTAATTACTTAAAACTGTGAATTAATTCCTTGCACAATTTTCAGTTTTATGTTGATGCAACTATTGACATGCCTCTATCCTTGCTTTCTTCATAAATCCGATTGTACTACTAAACTTGGAGCTATTAGCTGTTGATTTTGTGGTTAAGGACGAAACTTTTTCCCGTTGCATAAAATTGCTTCTATCAACGTTTTAAAACTGAAGGGGATGAAACTGAAATATCCCCCACGTGTATATCGACGAATACCCGAAGTCGTGATCTATAATGCTGAATCCCATTTTAAAACTTGCAAACGAATAGCAGATCAGTTAAAAAGGCCATGTGATCTATTAAAACACTTTTAAAACGTTCGAGCATAGAAAACCAGGTTTGTTGATGTTCCTAAAAGAAACGTTAAAGTCAGTGTTGCCAAGTGTGCTGTTAGTACAATTAATTCTTATTTTAGTTGCTGCAAATCTAATTACAATTTAACAATTCAAATTTTTGTGTTAAAACCGCCCAGTTTCATGACTGAAAAATATAACAAGTGTTTAAACCCAATATACAGTGTGTCACAAGTTTTCTTTAAAAGTTTATGGCATGACTTTATTTTAATATTTGAGGAGTTGGGTTCTCAATAATAATATGAATAAATCGTCTTTATTTCTAAAATAATACTGCATATATACATACATACATATACACCAATGAGATAGGTATATAGGTAACTTCAAATAAAATATAATCATCCTTCCAGATTTTTTAGTTAGCAAACCCAACCCAACCAATATCAAATTGTTAATTTTAAATGGTACACCTTGCATATTTTTAGATTTTGTATTAAAAACTAAAAAAAATATTCAGCATACCCTATGCCCAACTAAACTGCTGGCCACTCGAACTTACACATAGAGATTTTTTGGCAAAATTTAAAGTTCAATATTTTCAACAGGAATGCAAATTTTTGAACGCGTCTTGCAGATTTTAAGAGCTAGTTTTTTTCGGATTAAACTGCATGACGTATATTTATCGTAGGACCATAGGTTTATTATATACGGGGTGATCAATGAAGTCATGCAAAAAATCAAAAAGTTTGTATGAGTGAAATTTCCGCAAAAAATTTTTAAGGTCGTTGCAAAATGGTTCGTTACTAAGGTAACATCAATATCTCTAGACATTTTTGTCACTTTTTGGATTAAGGCCCTTAGGTCTTGTACACACTACTAAACATGAAATTTGGGTAGCAAAATTTTTAAAATGCTATAACTTGACATTGGATTGACGGTTCTTGATGATTTTTACGGATTTGGAATCCTTATTTCACGTAGATTTTCTATAATCTAAGCATTTTATTTGGTGGTTGAAATATACAGGTTGAAATTTACACATTATATCGGGTCGATAATAGACAAAAACGTAGGGTACGACGCGCTCTACGGTTTGGCATTATTTAAGTTTTTGTAAAAATAAATTCTCACCTCAAGTTGTTTTTGTTTAATGTCCTTCCCACTGTTCTGTCCAAAACTTTCACCCCAGTTTATTGTCTCAAAGAGTCATTCAGTTTTATAGAGTTCTTTGTCTATAAATTATTACCAAAGATTAGGTATTTAAAGATAGGACACGGCAATTTTCCATTGATATTTGCCGGTTTTTTTTTAGGGATTGCAGGAACCTTTAAATTAGGTTTAGAATTAGAAATTTTGTAAGAATTGACTTTTGGCTGTTGTTAACCAATCTTGTATATTGTAGAATATAATGTAATAAACTTGTTCTTGTCGCTACGGTTTTGTCTATTATCGACCCGGTATAATGTGTAAATTTCAACCTGTATATTTCAACCCCCAAATAAAATGCTGAGATTATAGAAAATCTACGTGAAATAAGGATTCCAAATCCGTAAAAATCATCAAGAACCGTCAATCCAATGTCAAGTTATAGCATTTTAAAAATTTTATGTTTAGTAGTGTGTACAAGACCTAAGGGCCTTAATCCAAAAAGTGACAAAAACGTCTAGGGATATTGATGTTACCTTAGTAACGAACCATATTGCAACGACCAAAAAAATTTTTTGCGGAAATTTCACTCATACAAAGTTTTTGATTTTTTGCATGACTTCATTGATCACCCCGTATATAATAAACCTATGGTCCTACGATAAATATACGTCATGCAGCTTAATCCTTAATTAATTCCTGTTGAAAATATTGAACTTTAAATTTTGCCTAAAAATCTCTATGTGTAAGTTCGAGTGGCCAGCAGTTTATTTCTGTTTTCGAGATTTTTGGTTATATTTACAAAACTGATTGATTTCACCCTATATATAGTTTTCTTCCCTAAATATGTTATTACCTTTATTAACAAAAACTTATTTAGGAGCTAGAAACTCATAACCACGAAATAAATAATTACCTTACAATATATAAATATCCACAACATTTGATACTGGATGTTTCAAATTTAGTGTTGTTTATTAGTCATGTTTATTTTTTCACATTTCCGGATTTTACATAAAATCCGAAAATGTGAAAAAATAAACGGGTTTTCATTTAAAAAAATTTTAAATATTGTGTTTTTTCGTATCCTTTAAAAAAGACTAAGTTTAACTTACCCTGAATAGAATGTTGTGGTTATTTATATATTTGTAAATAATTTACGTCTATGTCATGAGTTTCTAGTATTCAAATAAGTTTTTAATAAAGGTTGGGTTGGGTACATACAACATATTGACGGAAGAAAACGAAGACGAAATCAAATTGCTCAATAAAATCAATTATTTCGAAAGTAGAAGGAGTTAGGCATGGTATGCTGAATAAATTTCTTTTAGGTTTAATAAAACCTAAAAGAAAGCTAAAAATATGCAGGGTGTGCCATTTAAAATTACTAATTTTATTTTGGTTACTAAGGTAACCAGAAAAGCTAGAGCGATGATTATAATATCATGTTATTTGAAATGATCATATAAGTAAACATAAACTTCACAATAATTATTAAAATTTAATGTCAAGTATTTCCCCATAAACTTTCATTGGAAGCTTGGTGTAACACACTGTCAGTATAGCATCGTTGACAACGTTTTGCTGGCTGGTGATATAAACTAATCAAAATTATTTGCCAGTATTTAAAAATTTAACAATTTTTTTATAAGATTTCAGAAACTATTTCGTTTTGAAGTATAATTCTTTTCAAGACATTAAATTCCATTTACTATCTCAATAATATATTTAAATTTCGTGAAAGTACCCTATTAACTACAATAATGTATTTTATCAATAATGGTAGACAAACATATACACAGACAAGCTTTAGCTGGACCATATGTAATGTAAAATATAAGTGAGACACTAAAGTGTCTTAGCAAAATACGGCAGAGAAAGGAAAAACTGCCACACACAATGCTTGGTTATCAGAATATATAGAATATTACTGAATGTCATTAACCCGTCAAAAATGTAACTATAATGTACCGCTGTTGCTAAATTCTCTAGTCAAACATGGCTTGCTAGATTAAATCCTATAACAAGTAAGCTTTGACTTTGTGCAAAAGTATCTTTTAATTATAATATTAAGTTTATAATTTAATAACTCGATTAATATCATGTAAACAGCAATGACTTCAAAATTTACCGAGTTGATGAATGGTTTGAGAAAGGATGAAGAGTAGTGACGATATCTATTTGTTAAGGAGAGTTTGGAGTTAAAAAATTATCAATTTCTGAAGAATTGCAAGTATTGCCAAATATTGTTATTGTATTTTACCGTGAGCGGCAGTTAATTACTAAATTTATAAAGATGACTATATTGTAATAATATTGGCAAGCATAATATTGACATACGAAATTATAATACTGTTGAGAGAAACAAAACCAAACCATTTCTAATCTTTATAATGTTCTTACATCTCTTAGAAGCAAACTCAAAACATCGTAATAAGAGACTGCCAGTGCAGTGATGACAGATAACAGTTTCTTAAAAAGGACGACAAATTTTTAGTCTTCACAATCAAGAAAAACAAACTTTAGTGCTGCGAGCAAATTTTGTGTTTTTCAAGATAATGGCATAGATGTGGGGTGCGTCAGAAAACTTAATATTACAAATAAAAGAACTTTGTCAATTCTATATCCAGTCGGTGGAAGCATATCTAGCTGTAATTTTAAATTATTGCAATATAAAAATTGTGATATCAATATAATGAGACTAAGTAAGAAATAATTATGTAATTTTTCCATTAAATGTTAGTTCCTGTGCTGTGTGTGCGGCCTCTAATTTTTTTGTTTATAAGTGTAATTTAAGTACTTCGTTTTATTAATATTTTTAGATGCAATATAAATGTAATTAGCTAAATTTTAGTTTTAGAAGATTTATTTTTAATATTACTTTAGTTTGTAGTTAATTCATTAAGCTTTATTGTTTTTGTTTTAAATGTAATTTCTCTAAAAATAGTTTTATTGTAATAAACAATCGTGTTAATAAAAGTAATTTATATTTAAACATGTCTTTAAGTAAATGTGTGTTAAAGAAAA
Organism: Philopedon plagiatum; assembly: GCA_963971165.1. Lineage (NCBI taxonomy): Eukaryota > Metazoa > Arthropoda > Insecta > Coleoptera > Curculionidae > Philopedon > Philopedon plagiatum. Next base: position 30,948,874 of record OZ020192.1, on the reverse strand, counting down.
TCCTAATTAAATATACATAGTGGAGAAATAATCCCTGGGTTGAGAAATTGCAACCAAAAAAATACCCAGGGTTGACGTGACATTTGGACAAAAAGCGAAGGGCCGTAAACTCGAAGGATCAGCTCTGTCCAACACCGGGTGGGTGTATCATATTGTATCGATTTAGAAGTACCGGTTAGAATATCAATAGAAAAATACCGGTAATTGAAATATCGGCACATTATTTGATACACATCTGTAGCAATTATTGTTTCGTAGCTACAAAACTTTATTCAAAGAAAATTATTGTATGCCTCTAAATACTGCTAATAATACACGAATCTCAGAATCCAAAAATACTTTTAACAACCGCATAAATGATAAAGTGCCTTCCTGTCCCAACGGCAGCAAATCTTTCTGGTCACTCGCCAAAAACAGTAGTCAAAACTTCTGTAGAAGCACTTTTCCTCTCCTAATCTCTGACAACGAAATTATCTCCACCTCTAAAGGGAAAGCTGAACTGTTTGCCAAACAATTCGGTGCCAATTCCCGTCTACGTCTGTACCCCGACATAATACTTAAGGTCAAGCAAGTTCAAAAAATTCTTCTATCCCTTGACACCAAAAAGTCCTCCGGCCTGGGTAGCATATCAGCAAATTGTTCTAAAAAGAATGCACTCCAGAACTTGCCTCACCAGTTTCAACATTGATACACACACACAACAAGTCAACGTTTTCTTGCTGTAAATAAAGGCCTTTGACTTAGTAATTACTATTCATGAAATAAATGTTTTAAAAACGAAGTGAGTGGAAACTTACCAAATAGGTACTACAAGGGTTCAGTCGAAATAATGAAAAATATATGTGAGATGCGATGTTTGGTAAAAGTCTAATATTTTGTACACATAATATATGTTTGCATATTTGCGTTTATTCGCTTTACTTACTCCTTACAGATAAAAGCGTAGGAAAAGCAGGATTTTTAAGTTCTCAAAGCCATTTCGTCCCTTAATGTTAGATATATTTACACCAAAAATTGTATTTGAAAACATTCATACTACGCCTCTGACTAAAAAAATACTTGTAAAAGAAAAGCGTTGAGGTTTGTAAAGACGAAAGCTTTTAAAAACATATATATATATATATATATATATATATATATATATATATATATATATATATATATATATATATATATATATATATATATATAACATATATATTGTTATTCTTATTTCTCAACCTCATTTCATTTACGTTCTAAATATAAATTAAATTTCCTAGATTGTACGATATGCTTATTACCTTAACAGCGCATTTAAAAAAAAATGGACTATTAAAAGGGATTGTAAAAAAATATCTTATCTTAAGTAGGGTTAACCATTTCACCATTTAATCAATTCCTGACCGATAAGAGTATACATAGATACACATTTTTATGCAAATTTTTATAATCAAACAGACATTTTCAATGATTTAAAAGAAATCACGTTGTAGCAAATATTTTTTTTTAATTATGTCTTATAAACCATACAAATATTAGTAGGTACTCGTATATAATATTCCCCTCCAAAATAAATTCAAAAATTTAGAAAGGAATTATTGTACACAATGCACTATGGAACAATGACTCCAAAAGTGGTCAAAATGGTCACTTTTTAACTTCCAAGAATCGGTAAATTATTTGTAGGGCCTTGTTAATAATAGAATAGAGGGTAATAGAACCCAGTTTTACCTGTCTCGTTGAAAATGGTCAGTGAAGAAGTTTTCGTGGTTAAAACATCTAGATGAATAGTTGTGAACACAGTTAACACATTATATTGTGCTTTACCAAGATTTGTTTTTGTCGTGGAAAAAAACTTTTGCATGGAGAGTAGTACCAAGGTAAGTAGGTACTTTTAAAATATATAATATGAGAGTTATCCAAGATAATTTATATAGTGTATTGTTCTTCCAGTTTTGGTATGTAATTTATCATTATAAACGAGATAATATGCAATTACATTCTGAGTTATAAAAAGTTTCCCCGGATTCCCACTCCGCTTTTTCTACCAAACATTGTGTAGGTATGTATAGTAAATGACCACAATAAAATGGGCTGCTCGAAGTTGCTCGATTTTTGAGAGAACTTTATATACAGTGTGGTCCACTAAGTGTGCAACAAATGAATTTTTTTTTTATTAGTGACACTTCCTAAATATAAATACCACAGAAAGTTAATGCATGCCTAAAAACGTCTGAAAACGTCTGAAAAACTATCTGAAAAACAAAATTGTAGAAAACTCCAATACCCCCTATTTCATTTTCTTTATTATTTAACTTAGGCAGATATTCAACTAGAGAAACAAAATTACATATGAGTAATATTGTAAAAATTCATTCAAATCGTTGTTAAATTAACTAAAATTATTTTTTAAGGAACCCCAGACTCTAAGGCTGTTGCAAGGAACCTCCCCCGCCAAGAAGAAAGTACAGGACGTTTGTCTCGGATATATTTTCTTTGATAGAATGTCCCGAAGTGCCAGAATTAAGTTCTCTGGAAATTTTAAGCTCCAGTGACGATGAAGAAATTAGTGAAATGGAATGGATTTCTAATTAAAGTTCCTTATTATTGTAATTTCGGCTTTATAACAAAACTGTAAAACAATTATCTCACTATCTCTTTTTGTTTAGTTCTTACGTCTTTAAAAACATTTAGAACAATAGTGTGCTTAAGTTTTAGATTTTTTAATTATGGCCACTTTTGGAGTCATCTCCCATAGTGCAATGTAGGTATTTTTCCTGTTTTATTAAAGCCTGCATGCAATTAATAATTTAGTTTTGTCTGAAAAGTTATTTCTCTCGTAATCTCAGGAGGGTGATGTACGAGTATAATGCATTTTTAAGCGGACAACAAGGGTTTACATGCTAAATTGTTAATCGCATGAGAGGCTATGTTCTATAAGAAGTATACAAGGTGTCCGGTAAGTATATGTCAAACTCTCGGCAGTGTATAGGAGACGTCAAAATAACCCTAGTGTCTCATATATTTTTTTCCTAAGAGGTTCCATAACGCAGATATTTGGCCCAAAAGGAGTACCCAGGGATTTACCTTTTGGGCTGTAACTTTTGACCGAACTTGTATATTTTAATGAGGTTTTGACGTGTTGTATAACCGATAAAGACCTACAATTAAAGACCATAACCAACCTTTTACGTTACCAAGGAAGTCAGAAACGGACTTGCCACCACACTCGTGGGCCCAAAATTTTGACAGATGTCTTTTTCAGAGCTAAAACCCATTTTAGTAGATACTTTGAACAATTATCTAAAAAAAAGGGACTTTACATGCATTTCGAAAGAATCAACCATTTTCGAGAAAAATCAATTTGTTTACGTCCACCTTGCACATACGATCAATGCAAATAAATTAGTTACTACAATAAAAATCACAAGATATGACAAGATTTGTTAAAGACATTAAATCGTAATTAAGTAACAGAGCCTCATTCCTACGCAGAATATACTGACATGCATTTAATTTATGGACAACCGCAATGCAACTCTCTGGAGGCAAGGAGAATTTATACCAAGAGATTTCCAAATCGAAATTTACCGGATCGAAGAACATTTGAAAGGGTTGATCGCAGCTTACGAGAAACAGGTGATCAGTAAACCAAAACAGAATTGTGCTTAAACCAATCTTTACAAATGCATTTAAGGAAATGTTTTACCGCGTCGTAGTGGCGAAGGGTCTCCAAGAAGAGCAAGAAATCCTGAGTTAAAAGAACACATTCTGAATGAGGTTGCTGACAATTCTAGCAGCGTAAGAAAGCTCGCAGTTCAAATAAGCACAACAAAATGGGTTGTTAATGAAACTTTACAAGAACAATTGTTTTATCCTTTTCCTGTCCAAAAGGCATACGCAATGTCTCCAGACGATTATCCTGCAAGACTAAATAACTCAAACCGGTTTTTACAAAAATTTAGAGAAAATCCACATTTTACGAGAACTGGTTTATTTACGGATAAACCTGGCTTCACAAGGGACGGCACTATAAATTCTCAAAATTTACACGTTTGGCATGAAGAAAATCCCCATGCAGTAATACAGACTAGGCACCAACAAAGATTTATGGTTAACGCTTGTGCGGGGATCATTGGGAATTATTTGATTGGGCCTTTCGTTTTGGAAGAAAGATTAACAGGTGCACTCTATTTTCAAATTTTACAACAAAATTTAAATAACCTTTTGGAAAATGTACCCTTGCAAGTTAGAGCTTAGATGTTGTTGGGGAAACCCAACCGTTCGTTTAATTTCTATATTTCTATTTTTATTTCCAAATAAATATTAATAACCAAGCAGGTGTAAAGTACCTTTCAAATAATAAAACTCAAACTCGTATCTCCTGTTTATTTAACTTGCATTAAAATACGCAGTTATCGGTTAAACACAAAGCCCATTTCGGAGAAAATATCTACAGAAAATCTTTCCTTCAATTTATTTCTTCTAAACCGGCACCTTTGTCGCCGAAACTTCAAAAGCCTAATTTTCTTAGAAAATCTCTTATGCTTTAGTTTTATTGCTTAAGCCAGAAAACGGCTACAGATATCAACTCCCTTACGTCTTCTAGTCGTCGTACCGAGGTATCAGAAACCAACCTTTTTAATATCCTAACCAATGGAATAATATCCGCTAAAATATAATTCCTAGACGTCATTGCCAAATTAACTCTAATTGGTCAAGGCGGGTCCCCAAAAGGGTGGTACATATTATTTAAACTTCATTGCCGACGGAGCAAGAGTTAGTTACCAAGTAAACTCAGAGCAAGAGGGTTGTGAGTGGTCGCGTCGCCGCTAGCGATGTCACGAAAAGTCGGTCAAGTGTAAGACCACGTTCACACAAAGTCGGTGTGAAAAAGTGAGTGCGAGAAAAAGTTCCGTTTCTCTCGTATCATCAGTACCTATTTCTAGTCATAGTCCTGTTTCTTCTCGGTTCACAGAAAATCCCTTATTTCTCCAGGCAAAGTCCTGTTCCCGGATTACAAAGCCCCCTATTTCTAAAGGCACAGTCCTGTTATTTTCGGGTCAAAATCACCTAATCTAAGAGGCAAATTCCTGCTCTCTTCTCGGGTCACCAGTACCCAATACTTCTGCAGGCCATCAGAGCCGGAGTAACTATTTTTGGTCCTTGACCATTTTACGTAATATGTCCAACCTCTTTCGAGCCACCAACGCTCAAATAATATTTCGGCCAAGAGCCAATATAAGGAGTAAGATCTCGAAACGCGAAAATGAACATTTGTATTACAACTTTCAGAGAGTTCTGTTATGTAAATAACTGTAAATATACATAGTGTTTAATGAAATTGTCCTTTACTGTCTACAAGTCGCAGCTGCCAGAAATTGCGCACCCAGATGAAAATGAACCAGCAACCCATAGGAATAGTTTATAATAAGTTGGAGGTAAGGATTGATTTGGTAAGAGCCCCTTATCCATCCAGATGTGGTTTATGCACTATGGCGCTCCACCACATTTTAACAATTTAGTGCGTAGCCATTTAACAGATACTTTTGGGAATCGTTCGATGGGTCCACTAAATCCGTTAGATTTATTTTTTGGGGGTATCTCAAAGGACTTGTTTATTCAACGCCAGTGAACACCAGGGTAGGGTTGCTTGAAAGTATTACACATTACTGCAATCTTATTCGAAATGATCCTGAAATCTTGTTTCAAGTACAGCGAGAAATAACCCGCAGGAAAAGATAAAGCGTCCATTTTGAACATCTGCTTAATTAAACACAAAACAGCTGTACTTAACTGTTTTGCACAATTTTACGACAATTTAGTGATTTCCAAAATGTTATCAAAAAGAAATTTTTATTTGTCGTTAAAGTTTTAGTTACGCTTCATCTCTTTGTGTTTCTCTTAAGTTACGATCAACCGTATCAAATGTTCTTCGATCCAGTAAATTTCGATTTATAAATTTTTGGACACAAATTATTCTTCTTGCCTGTAGAGAATTGCATTATGATTGTCTATAAATTATCATTACTCTATATTAGGATGTCCATTGGTTTCTAATGATAACTAGTATTAATTATGTGGTTGTAGCTTATATTAGATTTCGATTAGTAATTGTTAATTAGTTCATAACTAAAGTATTGTAAACATGGGTTATTCCAGGGACGTCTCACCCTAGTTGGAAATAAAATTAGGATCCGCTTTGAAAATAAAATACAAATATTTATTAACCTCCAGTGTGTAATGTAAAAATGAGACATACGAAAAGCCTTCGGTTAAAATAATAGAAAAATATTTGACTTACCTAATGTATGGATATTACAATATACCCTGAGACCACATGTGTGTAATCTGGTTTTGAGCCTGTGTAAACGCCTGTATAATTAAAATACCTTTAATAGTAAACTCTTTTAAGCTTGCACACTTTAAAGTAAAGGTTGCATTGTATTTTGAAAATAAACGCTCTACATCCAAAGATGTAATGTTGCGTATCCAAAACACTGCAAGTTACTGCCGCAATTGTCCGCCCTTACGCACTGCCCAATATCACGGAGTTGCGCGAAATCCGGATTTTTGTATAACAAAGACTTAAACTTGCTCGCAGCTTCAACACCAGGGCCATCTTTTAAAGGTTGTAGAGCTATATTTACAGTGTCAACTATGTGAAACGAGTCAGGAAATGACAGATAACTATGTTGAAGGCGATCAATAGCTTCTACTAATATACGATAATATGCGTTTATAGTACGCAAATCTGCTTCGATTGTAGGGTTATTAAAGTGCTGTTGTCTTTCCTTAATGCAGATAATACTTTTTGTTCGAATTGCGAAACTACATATTTAACAGCTTGGAAATGTTGATTGTAATAAAATGCAGCATTCACCCACGTTCCCCATCTTGTTAATGCTGGTAATTCGGTTAATCCGGTGTTAATCGGGTTAATTCGGTAATTTCGGGGCACAACTGGTGAAATTAGCTTGGTGCTGGCAATTAGCTTGTCAACATCTGGATATTTGCTTCGAATTGTTTCCGCCACTCGGTGAAAAGCATGTAGTAACCAGGTTATATGCAATAAATTAGGACACATAGTTTTAACTAACAGTACAATATTCGTATTAATCTCAATTTTTTTTAGAGTTTGCGTTAGTAGTTGTTGGATTGCTTCAGCATTGTCTTCTTTTATTCTTTTACTTGCTTCGTTGGTGAATTCGGTGTTAATGTGCGCACTAAAGCATTTCCTACTTGGTTCTCTTTGGTATCTGTACTTTCATCACCTGTTATCCAAAGTTTTTTTATTATGTAATGCGGACCTAATGGTAGTTTCCATTTGTTCTATGGCACTAGGAAAAGCGTACCGTAATTGCCACTGGGTCGGTAGGGGCCACTTATGCACATATTTTCTCCAAATGGATCGCATATGTTCGTTTTGAAGTACGTAGGAAGAAATATTACAACAGCTTAATACATAAGATCATATATAAAGCCCCAATAAGGCATCTGCAGCTGTCGATTTAACACATGTTTTTTACTCTGAATATGTCGTCTGAAACTAAAGGAACTCCAACCCATGATGCACGTCGCACAAACAGAACATTGTATTTCCTTCCAATTGCACTTTAGGTCAGGTAAGCGATTTAAAAACCTTCGAACTTTGTACCCAAACGGCAAAGAGCGATGAGGTCGCGACATCGCCATGCTAAACGTGAATGGATAAGCAGCCCGCTGTGCTTCCGGTGCTTGCTACTGCGAAACTAGTCGCTCTGCCGCCTTCCGGCGACGTTGTCCGTCGCTTGGTAACTCCCGCCCTGGAATTACCCACGTTTGCAAAACTTTATTGATAACAAAGTGTTTAATTAATTTCGTATAATGTGTAATAACTGATATTACTAGGGAATGAATTGATCGAGATTTTCTCGAAAATGGTTGATTTTTTCGAAATAAATGTAGACTACCTTTTTTTTAGATGATTGTCCAAAGTATCTAAAAAAATGGGCTTTAGCTCTGAAAAGTGGCAGCTGGCAAAATTTTGGGCCCACGAGTGTGGTGGCAAGTTCATTCCTGACTTCCTGGTAAAGTCAAAGGTTGTTTATGGTCTGGATTTGTAGGTATTTATCGGTTACATGTTACAATATGCAAGTTTGGTCAAAAGTTACAGCCCTAACGGTAAATCACTGGGTACCCCTTTTGGGCCCCACATCTTCGTTATGGAGCACCTTAAGGAAAAAATTATATGACACACTATGGTTATTTTGTCGTCTTCTGTACATTGCCGAAAATTTGACATTAAAGGGTTTCCAATAAAAACGATATAATTTTAAAACCAAATGGCAACCAGGTTTAAAACGTAATAAATGTCACTAGCTGTTCTTTGTATTTAGTATACTCCAACAATTCATTATAGCAAAATACACGCCTAAACAACGTTTGGTAATTATCCAAAAATTTTGGTGAAATAGTAATTTCAAGAAATGCAACTCTTAGTTGGTCTCAAAGGAATTGTGATTTAACTCCTTTAGATTACCTTTTGTGGGGTCATATGAAATCAGTGGTACCTAAATGCAAACAAACCACGAACCCCTGATGCTTTGAAAGTGAACATCACAACACATGATCAGTGGTACCTATATGCAAACAAACCACGAACCTCTGATGCTTTGAAAGTGAACATCGAACTCCTCATTCATGAGATTAGGCCTGATCATAGAGAAAATATATAGTAGAGAAATAATGTCAATTATTACGAATGCGGCAAATTTACCGAGCTGAATCCGTAAACAAAGACGGTCCTCTGCGGGCTTGCGCATTGTCGAACGTTTGCCTTGTGATAGACAGGACCGTACTTCAAAATTTATTTCACATGACGTGAATCTTTTATCGAGTAATAAATGCTAAATATATTACTTGTAATTATTCTTTTTATTAATGATAAAAATGTAACCATTAGTGAGATTTTAACAAAAAGTGTATAGTTTGTTGGCTTAAATCTGAGTTTTCTTGCTATACAAAACTGTCGATAATTCCTCGAAAATAGCTCAGTTTATATATATACAGTGCGTCTCTTTAATGCCCCCCCTCTTAATTTTTTAAACGTTACATTTACAAAATTTAAAGTTGAAATAAAATATAAACATAGTATTCTAAACAATAGAAATAAAATATGCAACTGTTTTAAGAAGTAAAATAGTAAATCAAAAAAATTACATGTGTATATTTTATTGGATTGGCATCCCATCCTGTATAATTATTGAACAAACCATGTTCTAGGGTAAGATGTAAATATTTTTACACCTATTTACAGTGTGTGCACTTGATACTTTGCTGAAAGCGCTACTACTTACGGCCCCATGTCAATCTAATCCACCGATATCTTAGCGATCCTTTGGCGAAAGCGCATTTTTCTTTCGCCATCCCTTTTAAAATACTCCCCTCTACCCTAATCCACTAGTATTTTTAGTGCCCCTTTGAGGAAAGCGCAAATATGCCTTTTGGACACACCCTTCTAATCCACTGATATCTTAGCGATCCTTTGGCGAAAGCGCTTTTATCTTTCGCCATCCGTTTTAAAATACTCCCCTCTACCCTAATCCACTAGTATTTTTAGTACCCCTTTGACGAAAGCGCAAATATGCCTTTTGGACACACCCTTCTAATCCACTGATATCTTAGCGGTTCTTTGGCGAAAGCGCTTTTTTCTTTCGCCATCCGTTTTAAAATACTCCCCTCTACCCTAATCCACTAGTATTTTTAGTGCCCCTTTGACGAAAGCGCAAATATGCCTTTTGGACACTCACCCTTCTAATCCACTGATATCTTAGCGATCCTTTGGCGAAAGCGCTTTTTTTCTTTCGCCATCCCTTTTAAAATACTCCCCTCTACCCTAACCCACTAGTATTTTTAGTGCTCCTTTGGCGAAAGCGCAAATATGCCTTTTGGACACACCCTTCTAATCCACTGATATCTTAGCGATCCTTTGGCGAAAGCACTTTTTTCTTTCGCCATCCCTTTTAAAATAGTCCCCTCTACCCTAATCCACTAGTATTTTTAGTGCCCCTTTGGCGAAAGCGCAAATATGCCTTTTGGTCACACTCACCCTTATGCAATACAGGGGAAGGAGGCATTGACACTATATATGACCTTCTTACACCATCTTACCCCTTATACAATGCCCCTAATACACACACACCTCATCAGTGCCTTTCTGACACCTTGACCACACTCAATATACGTCACTGACAAATATTTCTACTTCTCCGTGTGTGTATTCACTTCAACACCGGAGTGCATTTAAGATAAATTATATTTTTTACCTCCTATTCTTTCACATATTGATATAATTTAAATTTGGAATTAAACTATTTGTATTTATGCACTACTTGTAAGAAATAGACTACGAAATAATTCCTTATATTTAAAAGTTGGATACATAATTGGCGAAACATATGAAATGTCTGTAACACTTTGTAAAGACTATTTTTGTATCGAAATAACAAGCTTCAGAGGTTCGCTATATTCGCCACCCCAAGCAAAAATACCATAACATACAAATGACTGAGATTTTTTCGGCCCGGATCTGATCGCCGCGTTGCGTCATTGAGTTCAACAACCACTTTTACGAGACGTCCCGAGTGCGCATGCTTCGAGTGGACCGTCGTTTAAAAATCTGACTGGCGCCCAATGCGTACAAACGCACTTTTTCGCCCATACATTGGACGGATTCAGCTGGTGTCGCGAATACGTTGTGATGGTCTAAATATATCTTGTCTATGGGCCTGATTTATTGCACAAAGTTATCGAAAATTGGGTTAATCGAATTCACTTCTGTGCACGAAGCCAAGGTGGCCTCTTAAATGATGTAAACATAATGTAATCGACTGTGTTCCAAATAAAATAAAAAAATTGGTTGTATCTCAAATAGTTTATATTTTATTGCATTTTATAGTCATATTGTTCTTATTGGAAATCCCTTTACTTACCGGGCACCCTGTATAGATAAAACTTGACAAAGATAAATTTCAGAGTCTGAACATTACGTGAAATTGTCAATGATGCCAAAAAAGCTCGAAAAGATATCTAAAAGATGCCTTTAAAATGGGAACTGGTAACAATAAAGTTTTAAGTGGCATTAAATGTATCACCTTTACTTGATACGAAAAGATAAGAAACAATATACAAGGGGTGCGAAATATTAATATTTTTCAAAAATTACTGTATTTTTAGGAGCTTTTTTTGATATAATTGGCAAATTAACATAATCTTAAGACCCGAAAACTTACCTATGTAAAGTTTTATCTCTATACCTCCAATACAACAGGGCCTAACATAAGGTTAAAGATTTAAGATGTAAAATGGTCATATGGTCCGCTTTAAAAAATACATATAGAGAATAGTGGCCAAGAACCAAAAAGTTTTCTACAATTTTGAAGGGAACCAAATTTTTGTAATTGAAATAAATTTTAATATCAGATATAACTTCTACTATTCCAAAGTCGATGGGTGAGAAGGTTAAGTAGAGTAGTGCACTACGAATTAGATAGCGTATGAAGTGCTTTTTTTATCTAAGACATCCCACGTAGACGTCAAGCCTAAGTACTAACGTACCGTGGGTGTCTCAAGAGAAGGGAAATGTAGTCTATTGACACGGGATTTGAAGACTTGGAGGTTGGGACGGGAAGGGAAAACATCTGCAGGCAGTTTGTTCCATAATCTGGAGACCCTAGGTATGAACGAGCGAGAGAAGTGGTCTGTTCTAGGCTTTTGTAGCTGGACAGTAAAGGGATGCATACGTAACGCGCCTCTTGTTGTTCTCTTAGGGATATTCAAGGGGGGAATAATACCGGCTAGTTCTTCAGAGCAAAATCCGTGGAAGTAGCGGCGATGAGCGAAGTTATACATTGTGAAAAAAGAGCGCAGTTATTCAAAAATTTTATCTAGGGTGGCTAAAAAATTTAAATTTAAATTGACTTTCAGCTTTTTGAGCCACCCTGTCACAAATCAGGAATTAGATGAAGAATATGGTAGCGTGAATTAATTAATCCTGACTGTAACATAAAAAGGGTATTTCGAACTACCTATATTAATCGCAATTATGAAGGTAAGGCACTTTAGAAGCTTCTGCGGTCTCGAAGGCGAATATTCAAGTTAATAAAGAGTGTTAGTAAATATAAAACGCTTACCAAACCAAACTTGATCAAATAATGATGTGTCGACTCGTCAGCAACTCTGGTAGATCTCGTCAGGAACTGGAACGCGCGACCCACGATTCGCGACCCACGAGTTAGCCCGAGTTATCAGTTTTGCCTTTAATGAATCTTAGCTCTTAGATATAATGCCTGTTATGAATTATAGCCTCTGTCGTTCAGCAAATAAAACACTTGTGTTTCAAAACACTTAAACTCTATTAACAAAAATAAATAAAAATTGACTTTACAAAGGCAAACTTAAAACTAATGTACAATAAAATAATTAATTTGGTTTAAATTATAACAGGAGAAGAGACATAGACAGACGTTTACTTGAATGAACATGAAACAATGAATTTTATTAATGGTAATGTTGATAAAATTATAGGTCAAAAGAGAAATAAAACTTTAAAGAAAATCTAGGCTTTTTCGATAATCCCACGTATTATAAAGATAGAAAATCCCCCTCTCGGGTTGGTGAAACCCAAATCAAATTAATGAATGGTCTTACCCAAAAATATTCACTACACTATAAAATAGATTATATTAAATTAGGAAGAAATCAACTAAGAGCCCAATTTTATAAGAGAAACAGATCACCAGTTAGAACACTAAAACAAAGAGATGTCGTTAGCAAACGAACGTCGATTCGGAACTACCCTTGCATACCCTCGTTAACTCAGAGGAAGGCTCCTAATACCACCCAATTCTTAATTCATCCCCCTATAATCTATTCTTTTTATCCTACGGCCAATGATAGCTCTCGTTATCTCTCTGAGAGTACGTCCCTTAAGTTTCTGACCAATTAAAAGAAGCGACTTTAAATTGTAAGTTTCAGATATTTAGCAACTGATGTCACGATGCGTTCCCAATTCTGATGAATTTATAGGAATTACCTAATTATAATATTTTGCGATCTCTCTCCGGTCATAATATATATAAATGTATGAAATATCTATATTACTAGCTTAACAAAACTTTCAAAGTGATAAAAAAACCTATTCATCGTTATTTAAGCTACTTGTCTGTTTTCTTTATATGTATATTTTGATATGTGTGCAAATACGAAAAAAACACTTTGATTACACTAATTTTTGAGCCAATCTATTACAATTTTCACGGTATAATCGACATTTTCCCTATTTTCCTTCCATTAGACAAACGGATCGGTAATTACATTTGTACATGTGGCGGCATAATCGTCGTTGGTGGTTTTGCCACCCACAGTTCTTGATTTTTCCATATTTTCGGGTCTAGCCATATAATCCCTAAGTTTTTGTTTGTTTCCCTTGTAGTAAAGTTTATGAGATAAGGATTTTATATTCTTAAAAGGTCTTAATTTTGCTTTTATGTGAGTTTTGAAACCAAACATTTATATCTGTTATTTGGCCATTTTATTGCCTTTTCTGGTATTTTAGATCTCTCCCATCCCCGGATATTGAGCCACATGTTCGCTTTCTGTGAGAACTGAATATTGAAAATTAAGGCTTTTAGAATATTCTTTGTTTAGACTATTTTTTCGTAAAAATAACTAACTTTAATATATAATATTAATTAATTATATTATATTATATTAATATTCGTAAGTAACTTTTAATAATCCATTTTATTACAACCCTGTATTGTCCAACATCAAGTTTTTAAATAACAATGCTCTTTTTTTACAATGTAGAACTTTTATGAAGATATACTTTTTTTGTAAAGCCGATAATAAAAAATTAATTTTAGTTTTGGGACCTCCTGTATGTTCCAAACCGAATTCACTAAGAAAAAAACACGCTTTTATGAGTAGCGCACTAAAAAGTTAAAAATAAATTATAGTTTAAAAATGTAAAAATCAGGTTTTTATGAATAGCGCCCTAAAATTTAAAAATATTTTCCTTTTATAGCTGTACAAGTTAACAGAGTGTGGAGTGCGCGCACCGTGCGGAAAGTAAAGCAGCTAACAAACTGCGCCTCCGTTTTCTCCTCACACATGCAGACTCCGGTTTTCTGTTAACTTGTACCTTGTACAGTTATAAAACATTTGGTCTTTAAATTTAAAAGCACGAGGCGCACTTATACATATAACTATGTTGCCTTTTGTTTTTTATGCTTAGACCGCTATATACTATGTAAGTGCGCCCTACGCTTTAAAATTTAATTAAGTATTTAAAGACCAAATGTTTTATAGCTGTACAAGCTGTACAAGTAAAACCGGGGTGTGCGTGTGTGCGGAGTAAAGCGAGGCGCACTTTGTTAGTTGCTTTACTTTCCGCACGTTGCGTGCACTGCACATTCTGGTTTTCTATTAACTTGTACAGCTATAAAAGGAAAATATTTATCTTTAACTTCTTAGTGCGCTATTCATAAAAGCGTGGTTTTTAGTTTTTAAACCGTTAATTTAGTAGACTGGACTAGGAAGGATTTCCACACCAGCTTCTCTTTAGAAACTAAAACGTTAGGAGAATAACCACAACATTTTATATCAAACAAGAATTTATCTGTATATTTGTTGTGATTATTTTGAAAATTCTGTTGAATTCTGAAATAAACTACAAAAAATAAATCTATGCTTGAGGGATGTACTGGCTGAGCCCTGATCTTAAATGTTTTACAGTTATTTATTTTCATAAGCTTTAATCAATTATATGATTATCTAATCTAACAAAATCTTAGTATGAACTTTACGCAAATACTTAACCTTTGAGTTTAAAGTATATCTTTGTTCTGCAATCAATCAACAAATAAGTATTTTAGTTCCCTCTTTGTCACGGAAAAATTATTATTCCTGTAATTATGACGTTTAAATAACTTTTTAATGCGCTTTGATCCTTGTTTCTACCTATCACTTCAATTCGTATATGATTAATAATCAGAAATGATATAAATCATTCGCACGTCAAATTGTTTGTATATCAGTTAATCTAAATTATAAAAAATATGGTATCCAAATTTCCGGATATATGAGTAATAGAACAGTGTTGCTTCAGATCTAAACCAGACGCTTATAAATCATTAAAACCTAATAAATAAAAGACGAAGTGATAACATGACAAGCAAATATTGTAAAAATTTTGAATTTGGGTAATGTATCATTTGTAGCCTTAAGTGAACATCTGGATTAGTTTTGATGGACGCTCGTTTGTATGATGTTTTAGTACTTTTTTTACAACTCGCTATCGTTAGCGTATAGCTAATAATATTTTCAGTAATATTTTCATTAATACTTTCATTAATATTTTCATTAATATTTTCATTAATAGTTTCATTAATATTTTCGTTAATATTTTCATTAATATTTAAGAACCTACCCACATTTATAACCCATTGTTAGGGTTCGTAAATAGGATGCCAGGCCATGGGCGGCGGGACCGTAAATAAACTGTTTAAAAGTAGGAGATAATTTACATAATACTAAAATCACTTCCCAGTAAATATTCTGCGATAGCAGACGACATCTACAAACGTTTGGTAACCTGATCCCACCGCAAATCATATTTAGGGCGCTAGTGGCAATTTCGGTATACGATTTCATCGTCGTTTATATAATATGAAATGTAGTTTGCAACTATGTGGGTTAACAAAAGATAGAGCTGAGCTTAGATGGCGCTGGTTTTTTGTGAAAATGAATTTTGAAATTGAAAAAATAAACTGTCATAAATTATAATTGTATCGTATCTGCCATGAATATATTGTATTAGGAGCGCTATACAGACAATAAATTTACGGAAGGCAGACGTCCACACTGTTGCATTTTTATAATAATAATTACAAACATGCAAAAAAAATCATTTCATCGTCTTTTTTTATTGATATTTTTGACTTTAATAGAGTTTTCTACAATAATATAAAAAAAGGGGCAGGCATATAGGTCTCTGATTAATGCTACAATTCTAAAAACAAATATTTACATTTTCCACTTTCTAAGGTATTATTCCACATCCACACATTCCACAAACACAAGATTTTGTTTTTGTATTAGCATATTATTCTAAAAACAATGAAGTTATGTTTCTTTAATTTTTCAACTAATTACTTACTGAAAGATTTTAATTAACACGGTTAATCTGCATTTATTTATATTATAGTTGTGTATACAGTACTTAATACACTAATTTGTTTTAGGAGAGCCTGGGATAAATAAGAACATGGGGTAAGAAGAACGGTCAAACATTTCTGCTGAACAAACTTCCATAAATGGTTTTAAAAATATAACATGTAATTTATACAACCAAAAGTCTGGTCAAAATAATTCATACTACGGGGAATATGCATATAACCCAAATAAATCTGAAATATATTTTTTTATATTCTCTACATAAATTAAATATTCATGGCCGTTGCTGTTATCCATTTATTTTGGTCCTTATTAACAAAAAAAAAAGGATTGTAAAACGTGATCCCATTGGCTGTGTCGTCAAAACTAAACTTATGACTCATTATGAGTACATGGCGAATTCCAGTGTTGTAGAGTCATCGAAAACTCAATAAAAATGGCATTTAATGCGTAACTCATCCAATGAAATATTCCTGCACTTAAAGTAGAAGGTTCCTAAAATCTTATTCATGTATACTTTAAGCCGAAATCGGTTCAGGAACCTTTCAATTTTGCAACGAACGTTGGCATTTTTGACATATCATCTAAATAATTTCAAGTAAATAAACTGCAATTCTTTATTTTCATGGCAATCTTGGAAAATTAAAAAATTTTCAAATTTTAGATGTCCCCGATGCAAATAAACCTTTTTATTTATAACTTTACCGAAAAAATAAGCGATTTAAATTAGTGGGAGGTATTCTTAGATGATTAATGGATAAAATAAACCCAAAAGGAATCACTAAAGAGGGTAAATAGTAAATAGTGTGGAATAATGTCGGTTAAAAATAGGATTTGTCGGAAAAAAATCAAGAAAATCCGATTTTTACCCCCTAAATCCGCTCCTGGATGACCCATTCGGTATTCATTTTACAGTGTGATTATCCCTTTATAAGATAGTGTTGAAAAATTGGGGAAAAAATAGAGAGAAAAAAATTCAGAGTGATTCAAATGTACCGATGTCTAGGGCACAAAAAGTAAAAAAATCGAAATTTAATCGGCGATTGCTCCCTTCCTACAGAGAATGAAGAAATTAGAAAATGTGGATATCACATACTTTGACGAGCTCTTTCCGATGACGTATATGGGATTTTAATTTGAACCATTTTGACCCCACAAAAAATTAAAAACCGCGAAATATTTTTGTCAAAAATCTAAATTTCCAGTTTTTCCAAATATTTCCATTTTCCAGTGATTCTAGGTTTAGGTAAGTGTATTGCAAAAAAAGTATTTGAGATTTTAAAGTTTCCCTTGTAAATCCGTTTTTCGATCTCACGTTTTGTTTTCGAGTTATTGTAGGCCAAAGAGGTGTCTGGAAATGGCATTTTTCGACCTAAAAAATTCAAAAGAATTACTTGCCATTTTCTGATCCTCACCAGTTTCAGTGGAGTTCTGAAGCTCCGGGTCCCCTACAACCTCCGAAAATTTACAACGATTAAATTCACATTTGCGACCTGTACCCGATTTCAACGGAAATCGAGGAAATTTCGACTTAGACGTTTACTAGCTCCAAAACGAAACATCCTGTATAACTGAATTTTTTACCGAAGCTAGTTGAACTATTCCTCTATCAACCCAAAAAATTCGATATCTCTCCCTCTGACTGACTTCGAGAAAATCAAACCTGTTCGACTTTAGGTTAAGCTTTACGTTAACATGTAGATTTTTGCTGATCTCCTGACGTCACTTTTCAAGGACAAATGTGGCTGCTTTTTAAATTGTAATAAATTATACCGAAAAGTAAACTTTTTTGAGCTAAATTATCCTAGTAATTTTCTTCAAAATATTTTTTTTGGGTTTGTAATGACTTCCTTAAACGATTTATGCAATAAAAAAAATTGTGCATATTCCTTATTGTAGTATTTTGTGTTGTTTTTTGAAAACCCATATTAAGTCAGTGTTTTCGTCTCTTTAAATTTCAGTAGCGGCTCATATGAATAAAAATATGTATTTTTAAGTTGTAATGGTTTGTGCATTTTAGTATGAAATAATAAAAGTTTTTTTTGTAACGAACTATTACAGCTTGTTTTATTTAATTTTTTTAAACAGAGTTCTTATTTCCCCAAAAAAAAACTGTTTTGGGGTAACAAGAATGTGGGTACATGGGTAATAAGAACCACATAATAGCATTTTTTCTTGGTTGCAACTTTATTTTTTATGGACCAATAACACTGGGAACTTACCCATTACATATATCTGAACTCGATTTAATCCGCACATGTTACAAAAATTTTAAGAAGCAGATGTCAAATGCTTTAACCTAAACTTTAAGGGGTTATATACAGTCAGGAGGCCTAAAAATGCGATTTTTCAAGAATTTTTCCTGAGAAGACTTTTAAATTTATTAATGTGAAAATTTGTACACGTATTACGCTAACTTTTAACTGTATTTTAAGATTTTTGTATTTGTAAAAATAATAATTTTGAAAGCTGCTATAGCTGATCTCCAGGAGTTCCTCTCAAAAAAGGCATCTTGCGGTGACAACGATATCTCTGGACTGGATCATCGAAAATGAAAAAACCAAACGGATTTCGTTAAAGTAGTGTACAATATTCTAATTAATGGAACGAATAAGCAAAATAATTTTTTTTGAAAAAATGGCGGCTTCTCAAAAAAAAAATCGATTTTTGACCAAAATTTTGGCCTTATATTGTTTATATAAAAAAAATATTTATCGGTGAGAAGAAACCTTCGATTAATTAGTAAAAAATATACTTAAGAAGCTTGTGTTAAAATTTGAGACTGATCGGTTCAGCCGTTTCCGAGAAATCTCCGTCACCGACTTTAAAAACACAGTTTTAAGAAAAACGCGTTTAAAGTTTCAAAAGCACTTTACATAGCGTACAATCGCTCTGACACGTCTTTACAAATATGCGTGTAACGTCGAAAATAATCGCCGGATTGCCTTGAAATTTTCTGTGTGTGTACTGGAATATATGTACATTACGAAAATGAAATTAAAAAAAAATCGATTTTTTGAAAATTCTAACTGTATGTAGATAACCCCTTAAATATGTATTTTTTCTGCTCTAATAAATTTTTACGATGTTCGTTAAGCCATTTTTTTTAATTACTTGAACGATGGGTAGAAATTAGGGGATCCAATCCCGGTCAATATTACGATCCCGGGATTTCGGGATTGAAGTTTTTCTAATCTCGGGATCCCGGGATTAAATCATAAACAGGGATTTTTTTTTAGTTTTTATTCCATAGAATAATGTCAAACTATTTTTAAAATTAGTAAAATATTGAAAGAAAATAAAATATATTCTAAACAAACATTTAAATAAGAACTACAGAATAGCAACCGAAGTATTTGTAGAAAAAAAAAGAATAATAATATACAAAGGTTTGTTTTTTTAAATATAACATCAGTTTTTTTCTTTAAGAAAATAACGCAAAATGATGAGATTATCCAATGTTTCGTCTAACATAGAAGAACAAAATTTGGTTTAAATCAACCCCGCTGCCGAGAAACATCTCTCCGCTTCTACACTTGTGGGAGGTATGTTACCAGACGATATCTCTACCAAAGATTTGTTGTCTTGAAGGCGTTCTAGTAGTGTCAGCAATTCTTGCTTAACAGACTCTGTTTTTAAAATCTGAAATAAGCCTTCAGTTTCCTTGTGACTTGGATCGTGCAAGTAACGCAAAACAACCTGAGCGCGCTGTTACAATTACGGAAGGCGATTTTTAGAAATAAGATTTGAACTATAATCCCGGGATCTCAAATTACAATCCCTGGATCTTAAAAAAGCTGAATTTTTACGCGATCCTAGGATCTTGAAATCCCGGGATTGGATCCCCTAGTAGGAATCACCTAAAATTCCTTTGTAGGATTAATTTTGCCCTCATAACTAATGTAAACAGTTAAATTCTTTAAAAATGTCATTCTTAAAATGTCAAGATTTAAATGGAGACAATTTTTTTCTTATTAATATACATATTCTCAAAATACTAATATCTTGAAAAAATTTTACATTAACTTTATTCTTTCTTACAGCAGTCGCCGCCTATTGTTGCTACTCTTTGTTCTATAAATTGGTACATGATGACCGACCCAATGCTATGGTACAGTTTTTCAAAACTATCATATCACAAGTTGGTTTGTTCCACAGGAGTTATTTTTTTAGGGTCAAAAGAACAAACATAAATAAGTTCTCATGACCATAGGCACATTCAAACAAGATATATATAGCCCATCTCTTAAGTCCTTATTACCCCAACCGGGGGTAATAAGAACTTGATAGTCGGGTAATAAAAAAAAAGAGGGATAGGTTTATGTCAATTTTTCCTTTATCACAAGATGTCCACCACCAAGTATATCTAAAAGAAAATGCGATAGCATAGCCGATTTTTTAATAATTGATATTCAAAGTCAAACCATCGATTTTTTAAACCTTATTACCCCAAGCTCACTTACTTTATGTCCAGGTTGGGTTTGGTCACGTTTAATTTTGTTGAATTTTTTTTATTAAATCTATTTTAAATACTCATACATATCTTGCCTGGACCTCGTATCAGCGCTCATTAATAAGAACATTTCGACTGCTATCACGGACTCCCCGTACATCGTTGTTTCCATCACGCTTAAATGCTTTACGCACGATTGCAAAAAATGCCGGACTTCAAAGAAGTGATTAGACTATTTAAAATACATTTCGACGATGGCTCTGCACTATACTTCTCATTTGATGTTTTGGATCATCTGCTCCATTCCCTTTTACCGCCTCATTGCCCTTAAGCACTGAAACTTTCAAGGACATCTATTAGTATCATGGATTTATTAGGACTGGATACGGGATGAGTTCACATTCTTTGAAGCCAAAACAAACCATTCTAAACGACACTGTAAACACAATTTGTAAACATTGGCTACATCTTATTTTACCTTGTATTCTTGTACAGAAATACGTTAGAAGCATCACAAGATTTACTAAAAGTAATAAAAGCCCCAAAATATTGTATTTTTCTGCTAAATAGTAATAAATTTAAGTTAAATAGGTTTTATTATTTATAGGTTATGTTATGTCAGGTTATTTCTAAAGGCGTTTATTTAAAGTCGCTCTGAGTCATTTATAAATCTATATAAATCTATACGTCGCACTTTTTCTTTTCTAGTTCATTAGACAAAGACGTACGTGTAACCGAGCGTTCGCAGACGTTTTTCCTAAGCACCCAGCAGACAACAACACTTCTGAGCTCCAACACTCCAATGCTATTTTATCTTTTTCTACTACCATTCTTGATTCAATTACGTAGTAATTCGTAGTCTTGTCTATGTTCGTAGTTCGTAAACTGCTCTCTCAAGAGAATAACAAACAACAAAATATTTATATTATATAAGGCTTCACGTTCGATACGCTCACAGTATACGGATATCGAATCCATATTATAATAGATCCATGATTAGTATGCTCTCTTTCTCTGTTATTTTACTGGGCTCTCCTAACCTTTTTGGAGCGTCTATTTCGTTCCCTCTCTAACTTTGGCTTACCTAACAACAAACTAATTCATTATTCAATACCTACAACTCAACAGCATTCACACAAGTTATATTAGTGAGGGTGTATTTGTAGACGTCAAATTTTTGACCTGTAGTCACAAGAGGAGAGAAAAATCTAGCAATTATTTAAGAAAATAAATAAAATATAAATTTTGCAAAAAACATTTTTGCCTAAAAAAGTCACTATCTCATTATCTGTCTACCTGCGAATAATCAATTGAGATTGTCTGCCTTTTCTATTTTTATGTTTTCTTTATAATTAATAAAACAATTAATTAGGTTTAAAGGAGGACAGGATTAAATGATTTCATAGTTGTTTTTTTTAAAACAAATTTGCGATATTTTGGTTTTCTAATGCAATTCTATCTAAGTGGCAGAAGTACCTTTTCGTCCTTTTATAAAAAAAGTTAAGTTCGCAGCATATGGGAAACTTTTTATTATTAATTTTGCGAAAAAAAGTTATTCTTCATAAAAAGTTCTGCATGGTCCAAAACGTAAAATGCAATCAGATATCGACATTTCCCAGTCATATACGGGGTCTGTCAGAAAATGTGAATTTTACCCTACAGTAAAATACTTTTATTTTTGACAATATCGAAAACTTTTATGAAGAAAATTCATTCAGAACTGTAAACTAATTTCTAATAAAGAGTTATCTCTTTATTCATTAAGATTTCTCCAGAAAGACAAGGTTTTAATTTTTAAATTTCGTATGTGAACTTGTACTAAGTTACTACTACTAAGTTAAGATACGTTACTACTACTAAGTTGTCCAAATTACTGGACGTGTTATATTTTTTTTCTAAAAGATAAAACTATTTAGTGCAATTTGTTTTACTTTATTGGATCCCTAACAAACATATTCTTTCACGAATTTCATAAAAAAACTTTAAAAAATTCTTCTTGGGACCGAGGCGGTTATCCGAGGAACGAAGCAATAGCTGACGTATGTTAGGAACTACTTGTCTTACTTACTTTTGGGCGATGGCACATGTTTTTGGAATACCCTGTACAGTACTTAAAAGTGCATCACAAAGATGAACCTTAAAGTAGTCGCTCATTTATCACGAGGCATCGCCTCACCTTTATATCCTCGGTAACACCTGCACATCGGTTGAGACGGTTCGCTAACGACACGTTACATGTAGGTGAGCACACTTTTTAGAAACTATAAAACCAATCGAGACCGTATGTGCCGAGAGTCCGAGAGGATGCAGATGCGGTTAAATGAGTGACAATCTTTTTTCTGTAAAGAATTTTCTTTCCACGAAATGTTTAGAGGGCGTCATTAAAATTCCAGAAATTTCCTTTCTAGAACGAGGAACGAGGATGTGGCTGAAGTTGGCATCAGATTCAGATTCATTTCTACCTACGAGTTTCTTAAATATAGACTTCAAGAATAAATTATAAAAAAATATTTATTAATGGGTATTTATATTAATTACAAACCTAAAAAAGTCTTTAGCAAAACAGAAGGATCATCTGCGTTGCTTATTTTGGAAAAAAAAACAAGGTGGGAAGTTCAGGAATGAAATTTGATCCTTTGGAAAAAAATTTAAATACCAGAAAAATACAGAAAACGAAATTTGTTCACCACCACATTTATTTATTATGAGAAAATACACGTCTTTCAGATTAAAAAAAATCAGGGGATGAGAGGGTGAAATCGACGGGACAGTAAATAATAGTAAAACACAGAAAACACTGAAAACGATTTTGATACACCACCAAATTTTGCATAAATGTGAGGATTAATATGAGAAAACACATATCTTCCAGATTTGAAAAAATCAGGGGATGAGAGGGTGAAATCGACGGGACAGTAAATAATAATAAAACACAGAAACCACTGAAAACGATTTTGATGCACCACCAAATTTTGCATAAATGTGAGGATGATTATGAGAAAACACATATCTTCCAGATTTGAAAAAAATCAGGGGATGAGAGGTTGAAATCGACGGTACAGTGAATAATAATAAAACCCAGAAAACACTGAAAACGATTTTGATACACCACCAAATTTTGCATAAATGTGAGGATTAATATGAGAAAACACATATCTTCCAGATTTGAAAAAAATCAGGGGATGAGAGGGTGAAATCGACGGGACAGTAAATGATAATAAAACACAGAAAACACTGAAAACAAGTTTAATACACCACCAAATTTTGCATAAATGTGAGGATAATTATGAGAAAACACATATCTTCCAGATTTGAAAAAATCAGGGGATGAGAGGGTGAAATCGACGGGACAGTAAATAATAATAAAACCCAGAAAACACTGAAAACGATTTTGATACACCACCAAATTTTGCATAAATGTGAAGATGATTATGAGAAAACACATATCTTCCAGATCCAAATTCTATAAGTATATACATATGTATGTAACCCAACCGTATTAGTAGATGTTTCTTGTAAGATATTTGTATTTCTCGGTAAAACAACCATTTAAAATAGAACAAAGTTGGGTGACCTCTACTTTGCTTTTATCCCATAAAATTGGGTTTATTCTCTTACATTACTGCACATTTAATAAGAAAGAAACCGACTTTCAAGGTACATAATATATAATATAAATCAGGTCAAGTTCAAGTTGCTGGGATAACGATATCAAAAATTAGGTAATGTACAAAATTTAAACAAAACGGTACTACATGAATTAAAACTTCTCGGTAGAACAAAGTTAAGTGAACGCTGTTCTCATACATAATTTGCTTTATTATTAAATTTTGGTGTAGATTTAATAAAGAAAGCATGGTATGTTAAGACACGCAATATATTGTCACAGATAATCTGTGTTATTGTCCCAGATAAAACCAGACCAGATGCGAAAGCTCCAATGTCGCCTATACTTCATGCGACGCGACCGACGGTGAGCCAAGGATTGACGAGACGATCGGCCGGCCGTGTGACATCAAGTACGGGGACCGAGGTTATAAATTTAAATCACAGCCACTGCCGTGTCTTCTTCAAATGTAACGTAACTGCCGTATAGTACAAACGCCTGTACTATCGCAAAGCGATGGTGCAGGCACCCTAAGTGCCGCGCCTCAAGGTCATTGAGATTGAACACAATATTTGACAGTCTTACGCATCTGGTCTGGTTTTATCTGGGATATTGTGTTAAATCAGCTCGATACAAGTTAATTTTCACACTTCAACGTGCCCTATTAATAACGAAGCTTGGATACAAATAATAACGAAAACAATAATTATCTTGATGTCTAAAAATTTAGTGTAATTAGTAATTATGTCAGCAAATGGAGTAACTTTTTTTTATTGTTTTATCAAAATACAGAGCAAGAACGTCTGGTCTGCAATACCTATATCGTCCACGGTGTTCCTGAACAATTTAAACAAAAAGTGTTTTCCCTGAAAAAATTCTTTCTAATATGAAATAATTTTTAGAGGGAAAAAACTTTTTATTTGGATCATGTTCAGGCACACCTTGGCGTCAGAGAAAAATAAGATAGAGAGAATAATATCTCGTAAAGATTTCATTCATAAATACGATTTGCTTTCGATGACCTCCAAACCGACGTCGAAACAAGCTGCCATGGGCGTGCGATGCAGATTTTGGGTTATTATAAAGCACAGTGAGAGTGAGTATTGAGACGCGCCGCAGAAAACTCTCTCTGCTTGGTGTTGCTACCGCACTGGCTAATGTCGGGGTGTATTGTGAGAATCGTACGTGCCAATCTCGGGGTGTTGCCGTTTGAAGGCCATCGCGTTGTCGAGCTGGCGGGAAGAAAAGATATTATTCTCTCTGTCTTATTTTTCTCTGGTGGCGTGGTCTTGTGACAAAAGCCAGACTCTTTTTTGTTACTGAACATAACTTACAAATGCACTTTCTTTAAATATAAACTTTTGTTAATTCTAATGTTTACAAAAAATAATAATGAATGAAGTAATTTAAAGCTGTATTTTTTAATATAGTTTGATAACAAAAATAGTCTGTCTTTTGACATAAGACGCCGACCTTAGCCGGAACCCTTAGGCAGGTGACACACTAGAGAAATTAATTCATCTAGTCGCATGAAACATGTTTCATCATCGAATAACCCCTGTATCTATCTATCTATATACGATGCAGACTAACGGTTCTGAAACAGGAGACTAAAAATTGCTTAATATACAAATATTATGAAACACAACTTGGTCTGTTTGTTGAGACTTGTTTCTTAATTTTTTTATATTAGGTGTCGCAACAAGCAGTTGTGAAGTTGTAAAGTGAATGAATTAGTAATAAAAGTTAGCAGGCGCGGCCCGTGAAATTTTAAAGTTGTATATCTCTGTTGCTACTTATGGGACCCATGCCAAGTTCAGGTTTTTTAATAGTGAGCCTACTAGGAATGTTTTGGTAAATAAAAAAATATTTTGTAATTTGCAAAAAAATGTTGAATTTTTGAATTGACCCACCAGGGTAAAAAATTAACACGCTTAGTTATTTTATTTATTATTTTTTCTAAACAAATTTTACATCATTTTGTCGACAATTCCTAAATTTTAAGAGAAAAACATGTGTTAGTAGAAAGTTATAGTAATTTTTTTTTTCTACTATTTTATTTTTTTAATAATAAATCGTAATTTACAATTATAATTATTAATAATATAAATCAAAAAGAAAACTAAAACTAGAAAAAAGAAAAAGATATCGACATAATTTTTACCTAAATATCCCATATTTCGTCAAGACCAGAATCCTCCTTAAGGGTACCCATCACTGACGCCGCGTTTCCTCGCTGGATAGCCAGGCTTACTCTTTAGGTGAGAAAACCTCGAGATTGTTCAGGAAAAATTCTTAAATTTATTTCAGAAACAAGTCTCTTAGCTTCCTCACCCCAAGGGCCCAGTGTCTCAACAGCAAATGGAACGAAATAAAATCTGTCTTTCAGATCTTTATATTTGACGTGTTTTTTGTTTTCCGAAATAAGAGCAGCAGAACCAAAAGATTTTGATGTTTTATCCAAATATGATTTTGCTAGAGTATGGCTGCAGGTGGCGTCCCATAAAAGTTGTTTACCTCTTTTCCATGGAATTAATGTCATTCCGTCTACTCGTTTACCATCATTCCTATATATTCCAGCAGGTTCAAGTTTAGCAGGACATTCTGCAGAAACTAGAGCACGTTTAAGAATGTCATTAATTTGTCTGTGTCTCGATGCACGTCCTGCACTTCTTTTGCAGCTTAGCCCATGGGAGCCATAAATATCAGCAGATTCGCTACAAATGCAGGTGTGTTCACCAGACACAGGCAGACCAAGTCTTAAAGAAACTGAAATTCTGAAAGAATTATTGTCAAGTAGATTTCCTATAGAAGAGGACGGAAGGGCATTAAGCCATGCGTTACTTTCTTGAGCTTGAAGAGCTAAGAGTCGAGCTTTGGTTTCATCGGATTGACAATTTAATAAAAGAAAGTTTTGGCGTATTTGACAAATTTTTTTATCAAATTCTTTTTGAGACTTTGGTAAAGGTACTATAGTCATTTGATTTTTTTTAAAATTATATATCAAGTTTAAAAACATTGAAATGACTATAACTTTCTACTAACAAATTTTTTTCTCTTAAAATTTAAGAATTGTAAAACTGATGTAAATTTATTTAGAAAAAATAATAAATAAAATACCTAAGCGTGTTAGTTTTTTACCTAGGTGGGTCAATTCAAAAATTCAACTTTTTTTCGCAAATTACAAAATATTTTTTTTCTTTACCAAAATATTCCTAGTAGGCTCACTATGAAAAAACCTGAATTTGGCATGGGTCCCATATGTAGCAACAGAGATATATAACTTTAAAATTTCACGGGCCGCGCCTGAAATTTAGCTGTAAAAATTAGCATTTTTATAGTTTTAGTTCCGTATAAATGAAAATGCCAAAAGGATACGATTTATATAAAACTTGTTAAAACAGTGGAACAGCACCCGTGTTTATATAACTTTCACTTAATATGATTTTTTGGTATCGGTGGGGCGGTTTGCCCACCACAACAAAATGACGTCATCTTCATAGGAAGACATTTTGCTAAACACTGTACAAATTTTACTAGTATGCTTTGAATTTTATTCCATGTGATCTGTTTCACTTATAAGTTTCACGAAATTAATTTCTCTAATGTGTCACCTGCCTTAGTGTGTGAGATTCAGATTTGTTCTTGTTATCAAGGAAAATATGATTTTTCTCTGATAAGATTAGTTACTGAATTTCACAGTATTACAGATTATAGGTAAACACAGCAAAGCTCATCCAACTTTTTTTCAATTTTAGATTGTCTTTATTTTCAGAAATAAGGGTCTGACTTAACCAGTGGCGGCTGGTGAAATTTTAAAGTTGTACATCTCTGTTACTACTTACGGGACCATGCCAAGTTCACGTTTTTTAATAGTGAGCCTACTAGGAATGTTTTGGTAAAGAAAAAATATTTTGTAATTTGCGAAATAGTTGAATTTTTGCGGAGCCCTCCCTAGGAAGAAATGGACACTTTTGGGAATTTTATTTATACTTCTTTCTAAACAAATTTTACATCATTTTGTCACAAAAATTTAAATTTGAAGAGAAAAAAATGTGTTAGTAGAAAGTTATAGTCATTTGAATTTTTTTAAACCTAGAATATAATTAAAAAAAAATTCAAATGACTATTACGTTCTACTAACACATTTTTTCTCCTAAAATTTACAAATTGTCGACAAAATGATGTAAAATTTGTTTAGAAAAAATAATAAATAAAATAGTTAAACGTGATGATTTTTTCCCTGGGGGGCTCCGCAAATTCAAGGACAAAGCCCTATCAAAACCGAACTGATCCACTACTAGAAGATCTTAATTTAAACCAGTACTAAATCTTAAACCTTTTTAGTGAATCTAAACGTAATTGTTTTCAGTTACTCACTCTGTACAGGTTCATCCTAAATAAGAACTATTTGAGTTTTCGCATCAACAGATAGACAAACTGACAGCGACAGAAATGATTTTTCTGTAACCTTGGGATCCCAAATCGTACAGATCTGAACAAATCTCAAGACGAATGTTTTAATCGATTCTTGCTAGTCAGTAAAGAAAAACACATACATATTATGTAGATTACATAAATTAGCAATCTTTTACCACTCAAAATTGTTTGGAAAGAGCAAGTGTTGTTATATTACATCTAGAGATTGGTATAACCTACATAATTATTATTCAGCCCATAATTAAGTGGATTAGATTACTGTGATATCATTTATCACAAAAATATCAGTATCGAAGATAAACAGAAATTACAAATTCTTCAGAATAACTGTGTTCGTTTTTCAAGAGGGCTAAAAATATATGATCACGTATCACCTACTTTTGACAAAATATAATTTAATTAAATTAGAAAGAAGACGCGAAATACACATATCCTGTTTTATATATAAAATAATTTTAACTCAGAGACCAAGATATTTATTTGAAAAAATTGAATTCAGGAATAATATTCATAATGTTAATACTAGAAATCAGAGTGAAGAAATACCTACACATCATACTGAAAAATATAAGTCTTCGTTTAAATATACCTCTTCTGTAATTTATAATAATATTCCTTCTAGTCTAAGGGGCATAAGCTATATAACTTTCAAAAATAATATCAAAAATTATTTAGTAGGGGTAGGATTGGAAGAATGATTTTTTATAAATCAAAATCCTACCTATTTATGCCAACTAGTATACTACTGTCATTTTTTGGATTTCTTTTTAGTTTTATCAATTCTATATTTATATTTTTAATTGTTTTATTGAGATATGTATATAAACATCTTTATTATTATTATTATAATTACCTATTATTATTATTATTATTATTATTATTATTATTATTACTATTATTATTATTATTATGAATATATTTTTTGCTCTTTTCTAATTTTGCACAGTATTAATAGAACTGCCCCCAGTACTACCCTCGTAATACTGGGGGCTAAATAAGAAAAAGATTGAACTAATATAATTTCGGCGAACATGGACTGCTTGACATGCGGGGTGAAGTGAGGTAAGTAAGAATGCGTTTCGTGTTATCGGTAAATTAGGAGATTGGTGGTTGACAGTTTACAGGGATTTTCGTAGTTTAGGATTTTGTAGTCTGCAAGCACAAGGCGCACGGTGCCCTCTTGGTAGGAATAGAGCAACATAATTCAACTTCAAATTTGGTTTGAATTTATGATTTTCTCATTTAAGACATGGAGGCGACATCTGACAGACAACCTCAACTCGCCGTTTAAACATTCCTCCGTTAACAAAAGGTAAAATGATATTGTGGATCCCATAGTCTTAACAAGATCTTTAAACGGATAGAATGTCAAAAGCATCGAAAATTGCTCTTATAGGCGCAGTTTTTTGCTGTAGTAGCTAGAAAAATCGTACACGTAGATCAAAAAGTTGGTTATTACGCAGGAAATGTTTAAGTCATGTGAATTTAATGAATGAACTCCGTCTTGAGCCTACATATTGGAATAACTATTTAAGAATGGACGAAACAACTTATTTCGAACTGTTAAATAAATTCAACCCATTAATAAAAAAAGTATACAAATATGAGGGAATCAATATCCCCTCATAAGCGATGCCACATTCATAATGTCTGTCATGGATGATTTTGCGTTTTTCTAGATATTTTAGAATTTGCAAGTTGATTACTTTCTCCGTAACTTTGCTGACAACGGAGAGAAGAGAGATAGGTCTATAATTGGACGTAAGGGACTTGGAACCTTTCTTCGAGACAGACTGCACACGAGCAGTCTTCCAGCTATCTACGAGGATACCCTTGTCATAGGAGATCTGGAAAAGACGAGTTAAAATGTGTGCAAGTTTTGGAGCGCATTTTTTAGAAAATTGCAGGTATGCCATCCAGATCAGAGGACTTTTTGGTGTCAAGGGATAGAAGAATTTTTAAACTTGTTTGACGTCAAATATTATGTCGGACATTTTGTGGGGTACACACGTTGGAAGAACAAAATTGGCAGGAGGAATGAGGGTGGAATTGTGAGCGAATTATTGGTCAAATAGTTCGGCTTTCCCTTTAGATGTGAAGATAATTTCGTTGTCAGGGGTAAGGGAAGGAAAAGGGCTTCTATAGAGGTTTTGACTAATGTTTTTGGCAAGTGACCAGAAAGATTTGCTGCCGTGGAAACAGAAAAGCACTTTATCTTTTATGCGGTTGTTAACTGGACTCTAAGATAGTTTTATTGTATTCTTTCCTAGGTAAAAATTTAACGATTTTCGGCTGTAGGATTTTCAAGATACCTTTTGTGGGCTTAGACTTTTTTGCGCCTGGCTTTATCACAGGCCTTGGAGTTACAGGGCTTCTGATGGTGAAGTTTAGGTTTTTTGCGGGTGTGTGAATTGAAAAAATATCGATCTGTCACAAAATTTCGGAGTAACAAAATATCCATAAAATAAATTCAATTTTTCTTTTATTTTTTCCAAATATGTTTACATTTTCAATATTTAAATGTATATCTCGATGGACATGTAACAGTGCCAGTCTACTTTTACTAATGAAAAAGGCTAGTAATTTTATGAAGTCGAGCTGCATGTAAGCTCTTGTATTAAGCCGAAACGTTTTTGGAAATACTAAGTTGAAGTTGAGCTTTTTCTTATATTTATTTCCCTACAGTATACTACTGTAAACAAAACACAAATATGTAATTAATATATTAGATTCATAATCAAGATGATCTCGAATCATTCTCAAGTGCTTTTGTTTCAAAGATAAATGTAAGTAGTTTTTATATATAGGTGTGATGATAACACCAAAAGCACTTTTTATAATCAGTCTATAATTAATTAAACATGAAGTCACATGTAATCCACTTTTTGTGCCTTTTCAGTAGTGCCGTTATTTTAGTGACTTGCGAAAATAATCAGGAAAATGAATTTTCACTAGAAAAAATCACGGAAGAAGGTATTAATTTTGTGGATATTGCCATAAAGGTTCAAGCAGAAAATTTAAATATTTCGGACCAATGCAAGGACCAACTTCGTGTTTTGCTTCAGAATCCCGAAGAATTACTAAAAAGTAAGTTGGAATTTATATACAAGATGTTCCGCAAAAATTTTATAAATTACATGCATAAAAGATAAAAGCTAGTACTTTCAAATGAATTTTTTAACCTCCCAACTTTATATGGTCGATATTTTTTGTTAATCGCCTTTATCCCTTAAACCACTTTTGACTCCACCAACCCATCTCTCTTTTGTTCTTTTAAGAAGATATATCCCTATCCCTATCCCCTATCCCCTATCCCTCCTCCCCAGGCGCGGCCCGTAAAATTTTAAAGTTGTATATCTCTGTTGCTACTTATGGTACCCATGCCAAGCTCAGGTTTTTAAATAGTAAGCCTACTAGGACTGTTTTGGTAAAGAAAAAAATATTTTGTATTTGCAAAATAAAGTTAAATTTTTGAATTGACCCACCTGGGAAAAAATTAACACGCTTAGGTATTTTATTTATTATTTTCCTAAACAAATTTTACATCATTTTGTCGACAATTCTTAAATTTTAAAAGAAAAAAATTTGTTAGTAGAAAGTTATAGTCATTTGATGTTTTTTTAATTATATTTTATGTCATTAGCCTTCTGTCTACGCGACAAAATCCTTATCCATTCGCATCACATGCCCGAACTACTGAAGCCATGTTTGCCATATCTTCTAGATACTTCCACAACCTTCGTTGTTCCCCTTATTCATTTATTCTTTTATTTTTAATCCTTTCTCTCTTTGTTACCCCATACATTCATCCTAACATCTTCATTTCTGTCATTCACGCACTTCCTTTATTGGTCATATTTCTGCTCAATCACAGTTTCAAAAAGAAATGTTGAGAATAATTGAAAGAATATTTTTTAACGTCCTTCATGATCGGAACCTAATATTATGGAGCTAAGCGTTATTAGCAAAAATCGCTGTAATTTAATATGTATCTACGTCTTTCCACCCCTGTTCATGCGCTACAAAAAACAGAAAAAATCATTGTGATTTACAAAATTATGCGTGTTAATTTGTTAGACTTGGCCCCTGTTACCGGAAGAGACTGTAATACAAAAGTTATCTAATGTCGTCAGCGTTGATAGGTGATACCTCAAGTATTACGTATATGCGTGCACCTGATACTCGTATATATCCACGATTAAATGTTTTCAAAAGCTTTGCATACATGTTTAAAAAAAAAAACATTATAGCCTGATGTTCCAAACAATTATGACTCTAGCTTATCTTATGCTCTTACTTTTAAGTTAAATTTCTGAAATTAAAAGTCAGCTGGTGGTTCCATTAAATATGGTCATAATTAATGTCATTAAATATGGTCATAATTAATGTCATGGTACTAT
Source organism: Philopedon plagiatum (assembly GCA_963971165.1). Classification (NCBI taxonomy): domain Eukaryota; kingdom Metazoa; phylum Arthropoda; class Insecta; order Coleoptera; family Curculionidae; genus Philopedon; species Philopedon plagiatum. The sequence goes on along the minus strand of OZ020192.1, from coordinate 30,915,774 downwards.
AAAAATATTTTTTAGATAGTATTTGAAGCAATGGGATCCAGGCGCGGCCCGTGAGTTGTTTTTACAGGTGGGTCAAAATTTTGTGGGCAACGAGTGATATCAACACAACAAGCAAAATAGACTTTTTTAATTAAGGAAGGTTTTTTAATAATGTGCCTAGTTTCTCCAAGAAATTATTTACCCACAAATAAACACCGCAAAAACCATAAAATAGGTACTGTAGTATATTGAACATTGCTACTCTAGATGTTTATTACCTTTAGTATTACTTTTCTATGTGTTTTAGTCTAGCGGCTTCCCGTTTTGATACATCTGCGTCTCCTCAATAGAGGTCGCGCCTTGTAAGTACTAAAAGTATGATTCAGGCTGCCAGTTGTAGTAGATATGAGATTATCAATAATTTTAAAAATATTTTATCGAGGAACAAGTGCTAAACTTGTTGCTAATACATCTTTTAAAGCCGATCTAATTTTTTAAATAACAATTTTTTTTTAAAAAAGTCTACCCGAGCACAACCTCGAACCACCACCTCTTGGTTCACTAGCTGAGACTCTATCTCTGAACCTAGTTGCTAATGTGAGAAAATCCGTGCCGAGGCCGTTATATTTGATGACTAACATTGGCGTGGCCGAGAAATCGAATTTCTATGTTTAGCCGCTAATTAATAATACATTAATACAATGCAAATACAATGCGCATATTAGGTACCTAATTATTTTTTCTTTGTCCAACCGAAATGTTTTGAAAGAGTATATTTCACGGGGAGGATCGAGTGTATTTCCATAGTGGGAGTCGCGCGATTTTATTTGTGAGCCGTCGACAAATTTTGTCTCTTTTTAACTTCCTAAAGTGCGTTTATCTGTTTCTCTCTTAGCTTTGATGAATTTATATCGTCCATATAAACCTATGAGGCCAATTTAAAATACGACCCAGTCCGGAGCAAGCTTGGATATCTATCGACAATGTCTTGGCTTGATTCTTACTTGGGGAGTTTTCGTATGGAACTTGCACTTTTTTGAAGGAAAAGTTTGGTTTTAAAAATAAATTTAGGTGGGTCATGGACCAAATCACCTTGTGGACTGGCCGCGCCTGATGGGATCCGCGACATGTAAATACATGTGAATATACTTTATGTAAATAGATAAGATAAATGGATGATAAAATGATTTAGATTAAAATCTAAAGTTTATTGAATATTTTGATTTTTCAATAGCAATCGTATTAAAACACCTTGAAATGATGGAGATTATAATTATACTAAATAAAACGTAATCAATGGATGAAAGATGCCAGTCCGATAAATATGCGTTGTTATTAGAAAACAACCCAACTGCTTCACTAGTTTCTTGAAATATTAGAACACGACTAACTTTTTTAGCAAAGACATTCAGATAACAGTAACGGTCTAGAGTATAGACCATAACTCAGTTTTATGTTGCCTCGTCATCTTTAGCTACTTCAAATTTAAACAAAATTTATCACTATCAGTATGACATTACTATCAGTATCACATCCGTATCAGTATCCAATTAAAATCAGACGGGACAAGTATCTGCAGATTGTGACCATGATCTTATTATTTTATTATCATATTAAAAAAAAATTATGATGTGTCCTAATCTCATCAAAATATTTTTTGTTAAAGCAGATATTTACGATCAGTTAAACAACAGGTTAACGCATTTTTTGCGTCTTTAGGTATTAGCAGCGGCGTTAGAATTTAAGTTTGTTAAATCGGAGTCTCTGGTTTAACCAGAGAAAAAACAAGACAGAGAGAAGAATATCTCGTACTGATTTCATTCATAAATACGATTTGCTTTCTATGACCTCCAAAGCGGCCTGACGCACTCTACTACCGACCGACGTTTAAATAAAGCTGCCACGGGCGTGAGTTGCAGATTTTGAATTATTATAAAAAAATGCTGCAACATAAAAAACACATGAAAAACAACAATCAAAAGTTTAAAATATTCTCCAAAAATGTAGCCACGCGTTAAAAACAGAATAGCCTGTGCGTATAAACGGTATAAAGCACAGTGAGAGTGAGTATTAAGTATTGCCGTGTTGCTACCGCACTGGCTATGTCGGGGTGTATTGTGAGAATCCCACGCGCCAATCTCGGGGTGTTGCCGTTTGAAGGCCAAGGCGTTGTCGAGCTGGCGGGAAGAAGAGTTATTCTTCCCTCTGTCTTGGTTTTTCTCTGGTTTAACCATATGCCTGTAGTGAGAAATATCCAACAGGCCGTGATGGTCTGGCGAACCAAACTCACATACTTTGCCCTCCAAATATTTTAAGGTTGTGATGAAAAAAGACAGACTATTTTTTATTATTGAACAAAATTAAAAAATATATAGTTTTTTTGACCTAAATTTTTGTTGATTCTAAAGGTTAAAACACAAACAATAATATGAAGCCCCAAATAACCACAAGAAATGTACTAATTGTTAAAATATTAACACATGGCCGCCACGTAGGTACCTACAGAAATTGTTACGTCAAAGGAAATTAGAGTTTTAAAAATTAGAGTTTTAAAATTTTCTTATATTAAAAATAGTCTGTCTCCTTTTACAAGACGTCACTATGTGTAAATAAAAAGGAATTAGGACTGGTATTTAGCGATCATTAGATACTACTATTTAAGTTTAATTTAAGGATACAAGTAAGTAACTTGTATCCTAAATTTCTAAATTTTGAAATCGACAACCTACGCAGCTTATGTAGAGATGTGCCATGAGAATGTTCTCAAGCGAATATTTCTGGAGAACGGTAAATTACCAAGAATATTTCCCAGAATAAATTCTCGAGAATTTATGATTTTTAAAAAATATATAAATTAGTGGAAAATTACCGAGAATATTTCCGAGGACGAGAAAGTGCTCGGGAAAATTCATTTTCTCGGAGAATGTATGAGAATTTACGGAAATTTATTTTAATTCCGCTAGTGTATCATAGATGGAGCAGGGAGCATCTTTATCTTTATTTCTTTTCTGTGTCGTTTTACACAGCTTGTTTAGGCATGCTATTTTATACAATGCGTTTCTACGTTGTGTTTTATAAACAAAATTACTCGGAAATAAAAATTTAATGTGTCAATGGGTGTTCTTACTAATTTACTTGATAGAACCTTTCACAAATCACAAATTAACCTATGATTGTGTCAAAAATGGCCCTAACTCAATTTTTAAGTTTTTGTGGGTCAGGACCCTTCACAACTACGGCGACGATTTTGACTAAGATGCGTAGTCACGTTAATTTACAATTTAAATATTTTCTAAATTAGGTACTGTGCAGTGCTAATAGTATCTCTTTATTTTTTCAGATAAAATTATTGTAAAAACTACTTTTGTCAAAAACATATTTTTTTACCAAGAGTTCTGGTAAAAGATATGTTCTTTCAATTTATGCAGTCAATCAAAACGTAAAATTCTCCAAGATATAAAATAAATTCTCCAAAATTTTCGATAAATTATCATTTTTCTCGGAGAATATTTCTCAAAAATAAATTCTCGCCAATGTTCCATATCTAAGCTTATGTAACGTAAGATAAAAAAAAACCGTCCTCAAAGTATACCGTGGAATCAATCACGAATGTCTTAATTACTCTTGAAAGATAATATAGAAAGGTAAAAGGTATAGATGAATGACAAATAGAACTGTCAAGTTTTGAAGTTTTTATTTTTAAGAAAATTAAATATGGTAATTACGGCAGAAGAAAAAGGTTTTATGATCGAAAGTTACTTTAGAAATGGTAGAAGGGTTGATGGACGGATTTATTCAACACGGGATGACATTCAGGATTTTCACTGCATTCATACAAAGTTGGCGTATGGGCGGCCATATCAAAAAGAAGGGGAACTGGCACGACTTTTTTAAAGGGACTCTCAATTTGGCACGATACCGTAATAAAATTTTAGAAAATTTTGTGAACGCATTTGACGATGAAGAGATGCGACAAGGCTACTTCCAGCAGACAATAATGTAATTTTCTTAAAAATAAAAACTTCAGAACTTGACAGTTTCATTTTTTATTCACCTATACCTTTTACCTATGTTATCTTTCAAGAGCAATAATTCAAGACGTGCGTGACTGATTCCACGGCATACTTTTAGGACTTTTTTTTTATCTTGCGTTATGTACATACATACATGTTATAAACATTATTGCTGTCATCAAATAATAGTTGTTATGGTAAAGGACATCGACTAGCTCTAAATAGCGAGGTAGTTTACTTGAGGGAGGTTTACTAATTTTAGTTCATGAATGCCACATGCTAATGACCTATTAATGCACTAATCCAAAATTATACATTCTTTAACATCATTGGTGTGAGCCACAAAACAGATTTAATTTGGCGCCACTTACAGTATTATAAATGTATGAAACAGCCCACCACCAATAATTAAAATTCCTCTAAGTAAACTAAAAAAGCGTACATTATAATGAAATATGTTTAATTTAAAGAGAGAAAGACATCGTAATGTAATAAAAGGAAAATGATAATTTTCTAACTAGCTCAACTCAAGCCCAATCAAGCCTTTACAGTGCTAAAACACTATGCTAAATTCATTTTCCCTATAAAAATACTCATTTAAAATATTTGGCTTTTCGTGGCGAATATAAAACTAGGTACTTTTGTTGATGTCATTTAAAGCTGCTTGGAACCTGGAAAACCAAGTGTCGATTCCAAGATCGAAAATTATTCTTTGTGGGGGTTACTCTTTCTGAATAAATAAACTGGGTCGTCCCTGAAAAGAACAATAATCAAATTTCGACACGTAAATTATAGATTATAATTTACGTCTATACAATATAGTTAATTGAAATGGAAAAATAGGCGTACTCACCCTTTTAGAGTCCCTAAAAGAGATTCATCTGTAAATACGGGACGGATGCGAGGATCTTAGTTTCCTCCACAAAAGGGGCTTTTTTCTCTCAACCCAGCGGATCAAATATGTCATCGGCAAAATAACAGCTCATAAATCACAAACATCAGCTTGGACGGTATGACTGATACTTCTACGTAAGTTCATGCTCTCGCGAATCCACGCGTTTCGTGCCCTTACGCTCGAAAATAACCAAAACTTAATCAGGAATTGAATTACTTGAAAATATAATAATTGACCGTTACAGTGTCAAACACAGAATCTCCTTTTTTTCAAATCTGTTAAATAGTAGTTATGGCAGCTGATTAGTCCTCTATTGAAATACTAATTAAACTTAAAGTGAATTGACAGTAAAATGCTGCTGCAGACAATGTAACGGTGGAAACATGCTTTTTGGTGACTTTTAGATTTAGATCTTTAAATATACGTATGAGCTAAATAAATCTAAAGAAACTAAAATTTAACCACATAAAAAGTTACCTAATAGGCTATTATTTAATTTTAGTGGCCGATGCATGGTCGAAATTTCCTTATCCTGGTGCCTTCTACATTGCATCAAGATCAGATTGGGGTAATTATGATGAATGTATAAAAGTTGATGTGCAAAGTGACAATTCCACCAGAGTCCTAGGAAAATTTTGTGCTTGGGGATTTATCCTTCCAGATATAACAAATAGTGACCCAGTTGGAGTAAGTAAATTTGTATTCTTAATAATAACGATACGTACGTTAAGAGTCCATTAGCGCATATAAAGAGTTAATGTACTTGGACCATTGGCTGTAACTAATCACCACATGTACCTTCTAATTAATCAAATTTTATACACATGTTTCAATAAGTCGTAATTTTTTAACAGTCGTAGGCTTAAGGCGTCGTTCTCCACGTGGCGTCCACGTTGGCCAGCCTACTTTTATTTTAGTACGATGATTTGCTTTATTTTTCTTTTGTATAAATATTGTGACAATATTAACCATAGATTCATATTCTATAGGAATTTTTAGATATTAATGAAAGTTTCAAGATATGTTATGATTCATTTTAGGAAAAAAAATATTTACAAAGAATATTAAGGTCCTAGTGACAGAAACAATGTCACCATAGATCTTTAAAGATATTAATGTTCTAAATGAAGCCATTATACACGTTGAAACTTAAAATAATTGACTGAAAATTGCTTCCACGACATGAATCTATGCTTAATACTTATAATTTTATTGTTAGAAATTTTAAAACCGAAAAACGAAATCAAAATGAAATTGGGTTGGCGAACGTGGACGCCACGTGGAGAATGCCGCCTTAAGATTTGGTAACATTATCTTGTAGAGGACAAATAGTGGTAATGCATATATGTAAAATTTATTTATATGTTATTATTTTTATATTATCTCTTGAAATAAAAGTAGACAAAAATAAAATCCAAAATGCGGACTTTCGGAAGTTTTCCAGATTTTTCGACATCATATTACAGTCGGCACTAAATTTTGCAACTTTTCCCCTTGCTGTATTTTTTACCGCTTACGAGATCCCAAAAGTGAACAGCGAATTTGTAACACACTGTATATTATGGCAATGTACTTAATTTTTTCAAATAATATAATATTAACCAAATCGACGTTATTCCATAGATCTGGAGAGTCGAAATAAGCATCAAAAAAAATTATGCAATGGATGAAACCAATTTTAATGGGTCCTTTAAAGTGTCCAGATAAACGTATCAAACTTTTTATAAAAATATCTTTTTGCTTTTCCGTCATACCTTAGTTATTTATAAACCGCTCAAAAAGAACACGCGCAGCGGATGCAGCGGTATATAATCATCACAAGCGTCACCGACGAGCGCTATAAACAAATGCGTATAACTTCTGACAAATTAACGATATTTGAATAAAACAAATTGCACGTTTAAATAATCGCCCTGATAATCAATTAATCATATTTTGAAAATATTTCGAATGTTTGAATTTCCGATATTCTTGTTTAAGTGTGAAGTTTTCCACTTTGGTAATTCAAGCTCTGCATTTATAAATATATTTAAAAAAAAAATTAAAAAGTAAGTATTGTAACCCCTTCCTGAGATCACTAACGAGAAATTCTGTACGGGGAGTAGAGGAAGATGAATCGTTCTGCGCCCGCCACTGCCCAAAATCCATATCGCATGCGTCAGTATCAAACCCAAGCATACGTCACCTATCATACGCCATCTGTCACCTGTCATACGTCATCTGTCATCTGTCACCTGTCATACGTCATCTGTCATATGTCAACTGTCAAATGCCACACTATTGGGCGATAGTTACTTTGGCCTTAGCTACTAAGGCGTTAGCTACTGGGACTTGGACAACGAAATAAAAACGACTGGTGTTTTATTGTAGTATTCTGATAAAATTATTTCAATAACGTGTTATACAAAAACTTATTTTTTTCGAAAATGGCTAATTTTATCGAAACAAATGTAGAGTACCTTTTTTAAAGAGGAATGACGAAAGTATATAAAAAATCAGTTTTCAGCTCTGTAAATTGATACCTGTCAAAAATTTGGCCCAAAGAGTGTGGTGGCAAGTCCGTTCCTGACTTCCCTGACGATGTCAAACATTTACTGTAGTATGGTTTTATGAGTCTTTATGGCCAACATAAAATAATAAAATTTCATTAAATTATACAAGTCGGTTCAAAAGTTAGAGCCAAAAAAGTAAATCGTTGAGTACCCCTTTGGGGCTCTGTATCTCCGTTGAGGTGCACTTTAGGAATTGTTTTCTATGACAAATTAGGGTTATTTTGACCTCACCTATACGCTCCTGAGAGTATGCCATATACTCACCGGACACCCTATATATATATATATATATATATATATATATATATATATATATATATATATATATATATATATATATATATATATATATATATGTACAGTGTGTACATAATGTATGGAACAAATTCATTATTTATCAATCCAAAACATTTTCGGAAAAATCCTCGGACACGTATATAATAATTTTTAATTGCGCATTTTTTGAAATAAAAATTAAATGTACAGGGTGATTGATGTAGTAGATATGACATCATCGACGATTTTTTTAAATGGAAACCCCTATATTTTAGTTCAGATTTCTAATCTCCAAGACGAGCTGATTCCAAAAACATAAAATACTTGTGGCCTAAAGTTGATAGTTAAAATAAATCAGCTTTTTAAGGTAGAATAACAGTAATCATGAAATTTCTCTTTATTTCTGCTTTGTAACAATGGTATTTCGATTGGCAGGTAATGACATTTTGCTGTCATAATATTGAATAATTTTTTTAAGTAGTAAAGTTGATTTATAATATTTAATTACTATGCGTTTATCTTCTACACAAAGGATAGAAATCCTTATGATGATTGGATATGGTAATAGGGTTCGTACACAACAAGAAGTTTGCATTTTGTTCAATGCTAAGTACCCAGAAAGGCCAATCACGAGATCAACTGTTAGTAAAATTGAAAAAAAATTTCGAGAAACGGGTTCTGTAGAAGATCTCCCCAAGAAAGGCCGTCCAGCTCTTCAGGAGGATAAAAAACTAGATATTTTATTAGCTATGGAAGAAAATCCCCACAACAGCGTCCGCCAGGTTGGTCTAGATCAAGGGGCTTCTGCTATGACCATTCACAACCTATTAACAATAGAAAAATGGCACCCGTTTAAAATCAATCTGGTTCACGAGTTGAATGACGATGATCCAGATCGCAGGATGGAGATCTGTCAAATTTTAATGGAAAGATGTAACGAGGATCCTTTTTTTGTTGAAAATATACTATTTTCGGATGAATTTACTTTTAAATTAAATGGTGAAGTAAACCGACAAAATTGCAGATATTGGGCTAAAGAAAATCCTAGGTGGATGCGTGAGAATCATACTCAATATCCTCAGAAAATTAACGTTTGGGCGGGCATAGTTAAAAACAAAATTATCGGGCCATATTTTTTTGACAACAATGTAAACGGGCAAAATTACCTTACTTTTCTTCAAGACTTTCTTATCCCTACGCTACTTAACTTTTACCCTAGTATAAATAATCCTGCGGTTCTGGATGAAAATTTGTGGTACCAACAAGACGGCGCACCGCCTCACTATGCAGCAGAAGTGCGCCAGTATGTCAACCATGTTTTTCCAAACAGATGGATCGGGAGACGTGGACCTATTGAATGGCCGCCTAGGTCTCCTGACCTAACACCATTGGACTTCTTCTTATGGGGTCACCTGAAAAATGTTGTTTATAAAAGCAGACCTGCCAATATTGAAGAATTAAAAAATCGAATAACAACGGAATGCAGGAATATTTCAGAAACAATACGAGGAGTACAACAAGAGTTTATTGATCGCTTGAGTTACTGTCAGGCACAAGAAGGACAACAGTTTCAACACTTAGGTAATTAAATAATTTATTGTATTTATTGATATTTTTTTAAATGTTAAAATAAAATATACCTTAAATTTAAAAAAATATATATTTTAAAACCTTGTAGCTTCGAAACTATCAACTTTAGGCCACAAGTATTTTATGTTTTTGGAATCAGCTCGTCTTGGACATTAGAAATCTGAACTAAAATATAGGAGTTTCCATTTAAAAAAATCGTCGATGATGTCATATCTACTACATCAATCACCCTGTACATTTAATTTTTATATCAAAAAATGCGCAATTAAAAATTATTATATACGTGTCCGAGGATTTTTCCGAAAATGTCTTGGATTGATAAATAATGAATTTGTTCCATACATTATGTACACACTGTATATATATATATATATAATAGCTGATATCATTTACTTTTATTTTAGTCTGCTTGGAAACTCTCATCTTGCATTCCTAATAAATGTTCTGCCCAAGATATTATAGATATTACAGGTCTGCCAATTTTTAATGAATTGGTATGCTCAACGAAAGAAACTGACAGGGAAATAGATACTGGAGCTATTATTACAATGTAAGTAAAATGTACCTACTTATCATACGTATTATTAAGTCAAACATTTAAAAAATGTAATGAATTTAGTCTTTAGAGTAACCATATGTACATATGTATATGTACATACCTATACATATCACAAGCCTCTAAGAAAAGTAGAATAACGATTAGGTTTTAAAACTGGCCCAAGCACACATGGACGGCCATATGGAGTATTGAATATTTATTGGGTTGGGTACTAAAATTTGCATTGGCAGCAGCCTGCACCACAAAGAGTCCTGCACCACAAAGGGGCTTGCACCATAAAAAGATGTTAAATTTTTTTACATTTTGAACAGACTAAAATAAAAATGTTCTTTTGGCTTTACTCAGCACTAAAAGTGATATTTTAAAACAACTAAGTTATGAAGATATAAGTAGCTTTATTAATCTGAAGGGTAGGCGCAAACCAATTAGACACTAAGATTATTTAACACTTTCATTTTAAGTCTGATTGTTTGGGAAAGTACTGTATTTGAATTAAATATAAGTAAAATGTGCTGGTTTGTTATATTTCTTTTTTTAATCTTGCATCTGCCTAACATGTTTATTTAAAATTACAATATGTTATTATTTAAACTAAAATACTAATTTTTGCATATTTGGGAACAAAGACATGAATCTCAACTTTGTGTTCTTTTTTTAATATAGTTGTTCATAGGAATGTTAATAAATCATGATAAATACCTTAACGATTTTTTATTCTTTTCCTTTTTACCATCTCATCAATTTAATAATTTTTAGGTACTGTATAGAACATTTTTTACAATTTAATAATAAACTTTAAATGTTTCCTTTTAGGTTCTTATTCAGAAAATTGCTCTAAAATGCAAGTTAATTTTCAAAAAATATTCCCCCCGGTAGGGCATGCACCATAGGCTCAGCCTAGGGATCTACAGATCCTAAATAAGGCCCTGGGTCCATAACCCATAAGATATAAATGCTTTGCTGACAGGAGGGAGGGAGGGGGCACAGGCTAAAATGTCCACCAATAGAAAGTCGTCCCTGTTCTAAAAGCGGGACATTTTGGTGTCCTGCACAATTAAAGGCCCTGTTTGGAGAGGGGGTCCGGACCCCCACCCCCCTTAAATAAGCCACTGCCCTACCCTCATTTCTTTTATTTTTAGTTAATTTACGGTGGTCCACAATGGTACACAGAGCAACAGCAGATTTCTTATGTCGAAATAATGCAATTTATTCAAACTTGCCTAATTCCAAAGTTCATAATAACCAAGATACAGGGTGACCATTTTTTCGATTTTTTACAATAATTTCTCAAACAAAATGACATAGCCGCATGAAATTAAGCCTTTGGGGTTTTTTGAGGCGAGAAATTCAATTCACCCATACTTCTGGTGTCACCAGGCGCTGCCCGTGAAATTTTAAAGTTGTATATCTCTGTTGCTACTTATGGGACCCATGCCAAGTTCAGGTTTTTTTAACAGTGAGCCCACTAGGAATGTTTTGGTAAAGAGAAAAAATATTTTGTAATTTGCGAAAAAAAGTTGAGTTTTTGAATTGATCCACTGGGAAAAAAATTAACATGCTTAGGTATTTCATTTATTATTTTTTCTAAACAAATTTTACATAATTTTGTCGACAATTTTTAAATTTCAGGAGAACAAAATGTGTTAGTAGAAAGTTATAGTCATTTGAATTTTTTTAAACCTATAGAATATAATTTAACAAAAAATCAAATGACTATAACATTCTACTAACACATTTTTTTCTCTTAAAATTTAAGAATTGTCGATAAAATGATGTAAAATTTGTTTCGAAAAAAATAGTAAAGAAAATACCTAAGTGTGTTAATTTTTTTCCCAGGTGGTTAAATTAAAAAATTCAACTTTCTTTCGCAAATTACATTTTTTTTTACATTCCTAGTAGGCTCGCTATTAGAAAACCTGAACTTGGCATGGGTCCTATAAGTAGCAACAGAGATATATAACTTTAAAATTTCACGGGCCGCGCGTGGGTGTCCCTAGCAGATGGCGCCACCTACGACATACCACACTTCCTTTTTAAATGACATAGGTTTTTTTAAGCTTAGTATATCGATCTGACTGTTGAGAAAATCGATTATCCTACTTTTACGTCATAAAGCTGTTTCTTTATTTAAATCACTAGGAGTAACCATTTCCGAGATAATCGCATTTGAAATTTCCTATGCAATTAAATACGTGTGGTTCAAAAGTAATGGTACTTAGAGCAACAGTGAATTTCTGACTTCAAATTATTATGATTTAACTAAATTTACTTAATTCAAAAGTTGATATGAGCGATAATTAAGATACTGAAGATTTCTTAATAAACATGCGGGAATTCTAATTTTATTTTAATCATTAGTTTAATAACACTTAAAAGTTAATAAGAAAATAGTGCGAACCTATCTTAATAAACAGTTTCCTGAACGATGGGTAGGCCGTGGTGGCCCCTTGTCTTGAACGGCGCGAAGTCCGCATTTTAATCCTATGAACTTCAATAAACAACCATAAATATCTGCTCAGAAATGAAAGGGATCTTTTCTTTAAAATCCAAAAGTCTTTTGTAAAGCTTACAAGAGCTTACAGCGAAATGTACTGAGGTCAAATGTGGCCATTTTAAGCAATTGTTGCCAAGACGATATTATTTTTACTTCTAATAATTTTTTTAAAGCATTATTAACATTTAAGTGTTATTAAACTAATTATTAAATAAGAAAGTTTCATTAAAATAAATCAGTATTCCCGCATGAATCAGTGTTTATATTAAAAAAAAACACTAAGTAAATTTAGCTAAACCATAACAATTTGAATTCAAGAATTCACTGTTGCTCTATGTCCCATTACTTGTGAACCACATGTATTTAATTGCATTGGAAAATTCAAATGCGATTATCTCGAAAACAGTTACTCCTAGCGACTACAACAACGTATACCTTTTTGACGTAAATGAAGCAGATTAATCAAGATTTTTAATAGTCAGATCGATATACTAAGCTTAAAAACAGTTATGTCATTTAAAAGAAGTGGGGTATGCCGGTATGCCGTGTAGGTAGCGTCCTCTACTAGTGACAACAAAAATATGGACGAATTTCAATTCCCCGCGTCAAAAAACCTCCAAATCCCTAATTTTGTGCAGCTACGTCGTTTTGTTGGGAAACAATTGGAAAAAATCGAAAACAAAATTAAAAATTTGACACCCTGTATCTAGGTTATTATGAACTTTCGAATTAGGTAAGTTTAAATAAATCGCATTATTTCGATATAAGGAATCTGCTGTGGCTCTGTGTACCATTACTTTTGGACCACCCTGTATAATTCAATTGTTAAGTACACTTTCAAACAGAGATGAATTCTATTATTTTCTAGTAGCGTAGGCATAATAAGTATATAAAACTAATTTAGATCTTCAAATATTTTTTTAGAGTTGTGGTGTCCCTCGTTGTCGGTTTCATGATTGTATCAACGATTTATGACGTCTATTTACACTATGTCGATAAACGTAAGTAAAAAATAGCAGCCCAATTTCTGTAATTTTAGAATTATCAGATGTGTTGCATATATTAGGAAATGAAAAACATTAAACACGACAGCAGTTTTAGGTGATAGCTTATTAATATGACTTTAGAGCACACCAGCAGATGTGTAGGTCCATAGTTCTTCTTTACAAACATTTTCAACAGACTTTTCGAATTCTCAAACAGCATATTTTGTCCACTGGATATCCAGTGAATATCCATAGCTGAACGTATTGGCTATCCGTGGAACGTCTGTAATGGTTATAACCGATGGCTTATGGATATTCTCTTTGTTTGCCTAATTCCTGGGAAGTTCTTAGAAAATAATTACAATTTGTATTATTTGTTTTATATACCGTATAAATTATAGATCGACCAAAAATTATTATATCTTTCTCAAATACCAGTGCTTTGTGTAGACTGAAAACCTAGTGATAATTTCAAAAATTATGTTTTTTTAATTTATTTGTATAAAATCGTATTGTTAGCAACACTAATGATTAATAAATTGCTTTTATATATTCTATAACCGTTGGTATAAGAACAATGCCCCATTTCTCTAATTGACTAAGTATTACTTACACAAGTAGGTATTTTAGGTATTATTTTGTAATCGACATTTTAAGAACAAAGTTTAATTCCGTTATGAAAATACAAACACAACTTAACTAGACTATGAATATATTTTTAAGTACTTTTTAAAGGTAATTTTTGTATTCCTTATCTATAGGCGTACTCAGTTTTTAAGGGGAAACACAACTGTGACAGCTCAAAAAAAAAGGATTTTTCAAGATTTCTTTTATAACTTAATAAGCTCTGTAAGGACGCTGGAATGGTATATTTACACATAGTCACCAGTTCATTCATTCCCCCAACGCCAACGACCATCCCTCGGTTGTTTCGTTCGAAACATTTTTTTTCGCAAACTGCACAAATGTAGTTATCGTTAAGTGTAGCCGCTTTTGTTTTTCATTTTTCACAAAATGGCGTCGTGTTACTTATACGAAAAAAAAATTAAAATAACACAATGATTAGGAAAATTTTTGTAATAGCTGTTTACGTAACAAGTGTGTAAAGTGCTACTTTTCGGCACGCGATTGCAGTCAAGTGCCGGTACCGACACTTTCCGCGCGTGTTGGGTACAATGATTTTTTCTACGAGCGCAAGCGTGAGGAACATTATCTAGTTTTAGTATTTTTTAAATATTTTATTTCAGTATAGACGTCAAAGTACAAAATACAATTCAAAATTTAAACTTATACCTATTCATTTTATATTAACGATATTAATGGTAAAAGAACAGTTGCTTGCATTTGTTAAAGTTATGGCCAAAGCTAACTCGTTTTTAACTAGTATAGAAAGATTTTTAGCTATTCCCGAATTATGTATGTCTTGCGTATGTTCAACATGAGTTAGCTGAAGGTCAATTGCTGCTGTTTGCTGCGATTTGGAAGCGGTAGCCTGGTTCTGGACGATTCGACGTGCATTTTCTTTTTTGTTTTGTAAAGACTCGTTCACTTCAGTAACTCTTGTGTACTTGCATCCACCATGGCGCTTTAGATTCGTGATGTCTACTCCCAGAAGGGTATCCAAGGGGGGGTTAGCAGGGTCTCCTGACCCTGCTACAAAGCAAACAGTGAAACGGCGCCTTTTTGGCAAAAAATCAAATACGGAAATATCACAGACATATATCACGTATACCAACAAAAAAAATAAATTTAACCAAAACCTATTTTATTTTTCAATTTGCCAATCGCCACATGGCAACCTTGCGTTAGCGTCCGCACTGCACTACTCTACTAAACTCTACTCTCGGTCTCGATTACATCAAACTATTATTACTTTAGCTTTTAAATAAATAGCGGCGCTTTTCAGTGGTTTAGTAAGTCTACAGCGGCTGAACGTAGATTCAGTAAGTTATCGACCATTAAAAACCTGTTTCGAGCCACTATTGGTGAAGAAAAGCATTAGTAATATTACATATCGAAAGTGACGTTTGTGAAGCAATTCGCATAGACGAAATTGCTGATAATTTTAAAAATGTAAAATCAAGACGTTTACAATTTTATTATAGTTTAGTATTTTCTTAATATCTATAATGACTCAATACTTTAACATGCCGTTTACTTACTTGTTCCTTGCTTGCTTACTTCCTTAGGTTCAAATGCATTATACTTCTAAGTTTGTTTCTGGTTCCTAATAAAATTTTACGAAACATGGAGGCGCCAGTAGCGGTTGGTGAAATTTTAAAGTTGTATATCTCTGTTGCTACTTACGGGACCCATGCCAAGTTCTGGTTTTTTAATAGTGAGTCTGCTAGGAATCTTGTGGTAAAAAAAAAGTATTTTATTTGTGAAAAAAAGTTGAATTTTTGCGGAGCATTATATTATATTATATTATATTATATTTCCATTCAGATTAAACCTATGGATATTGTAATATGTGGTATTTATCGACCTCCATCTAACAAAAATAATAACTTTATAAGTTTTTTGGATAAAAAGTTAGAAAATTTAACAGAATGTAAATTACAGAGCTTTGTTATCGGAGATATGAACATTAACCTTCTTAACAGTAATGATACCAACACTAAGAGACTTCTGGATATTTATGAATCTAACAATTTTCAAATTTGTAATAAAGACATTCCCACAAGAGACGACGGTATAAAAAGACCTAGTTTAATAGACCATATTCTAACTAATACATCAAATAAAATAAATTTTCAAGTGTTAGATAGTGCACTCAGTGATCATAAAATCCAAATTGTGACCATCCCAAATACTAAAATAAATACCTCAAAATATAAACATATCACTTTTAAAAGATATAATTTTGACATGATAAAAAAAAATTAATAGTTTTATCGAATAAATTTTTCATGTTTGATGAACCAAACATATTCTATGAAGAAATTCTGAAAGTGTTTGAAACATCTTCTTATGATTTGTCTGTTAAGATGAAAGAAAACTCGAAACCATGGTATTCTCCTGATCTGGCCAAAATGTTGAAAATAAGGGACAAATATTACCAAAAAAAAAAAAATATCCCAATAATGAAGACAGTAATGAAACCTATGTTAAATACAACAAAATGGTAAAAAGAAAAATTAAAGAGGCCAAGGAAAAGTTTTATAAAGAACAATTTTCAAATAGCAATCAAAAGAAAATTTGGGAAAATATAAATTTTTTATTGACCAATAAACCAAAACGTCATTCAAATTATATTGATTATCTTTTGATAAATAACAATAAAATAGAAGATAAAACAGAAACTTGCGAAGAACTAAACAGATATTTTATCAATGTTGGAAAGAAGTTATCCAGTAAGATACCATCTGTAGTAAACCGAGACGAAATGTCGACACAATATTCTATTTTTATATACTGGATTTGATGGAATCTCTGTTAAAGTTATAAAAAAAGTTCAAAAAGAAATAAGCCCTATTTTACATCATCTTATTCATCTGTCAGTTTCTACAGGCATTTTTCCAGAAAAAATGAAATTAGCAAAAGTTTTACCAATTTTTAAAGGTGGTGAACATTATGATACAAATAATTATAGACCTATATCCGTTCTACCTGTATTATCTAAAATCATTGAAAACATAATGAACAATAGATTGACAGAATTTCTGGAAAATAAAAAATTACTTTTTAGTAGACAATATGGCTTCCGTAAATTTAAAGATAATGAAGTAGCTGCTGTAGATATTATAACTGACATTCAAATAAACATAGATAAAAACAAAAAATGTTTTGCGTATTATTATCTTTAGATTTACGGAAGGCATTCGACACAGTCGATCATGTCATTTTGTTAAAAGCTCTTTTTAATATTGGAATTAGAGGAAACATTTTTAGTTGGTTTCAAAATTATTTAAGGAAACGAGTACAGTATGTTCAAATTGATAATTATATAAGCTCAAAAAAAGATATAAATTGCGGTGTTCCTCAAGGGTCAATATTGGGACCAATCTTATTTCTTATATACATTAACTCGATATCAGATTTAAAATTAAAAGGTAACATAACATTATTTGCAGATGACACCACAATAATTTACTATGGTGACTGTTTTTCTGAGATAAAAGAAAATATTAATTTTGATTTAAAAATTTTACATAACTGGTTGCAATCCCACAAACTGACTTTAAATTTTGAAAAATCTTCTTTTATGTTTATTACAAAAAAACAACTGAATAATAATATAAAATCATTATCATTTAATGGGAATCAAATTAGTTATGCCAAATCAGTTAAATTTTTAGGTTTATTTATAGATGAGAATTTAAATTGGAAAAATCACGTAGATTACTTAAGGAAAAAAATAGCCCCTATAATAGGAATTCTGTTTAAAATTCGTTCTTATATACCCATAAAATATTTAAAAAATATATATTATTCTTTAATCTATTCTAAAATTCATTATCTAATTTCAGTTTGGGGATCAGCTTGCAATGAAACGTTAAAAAAACCTTTAAAAAAGCTACAAAACAAAACAATAGAATGTATTCACAAACTTAGTTTTTTGGAACCGACAGCAAATTTATATAAACCTAGAGGATATCTTGATATTCAAAATTTATATAAAGTAAAAATATGTACTATTATCCACTCAATAATGCTTAATGCAAAACAATCAAATATAACTTTTTCTAAAGTTGATATACTTCATAATCATAATACAAGGCAGAAGGATTTTTTACAAACTATTACTATTAAATCAAATTTTGGAAAAAAATCTATTTTGTATGATGGAATAATTATTTATAACGAATTACCACTAGTAATTAAAAATCTAAAAAAATTAGATAGATTTAAAAGAAAAATAAAAAAGTTTCTTCTGGAAAAATATTAAAATCTATAAAAAATTTATTACTAGGATATGCAGATTTTTTTTTTTTTTTTTTTTTGTAAATTACCTATTTGTTGATTATTGTTATTATTATAAGTTTAGTAATAATTATTGTGTATTCCCTGTAATGGATTCTGTATTCGTTGGGAATAATAATAAATAAATAAATAAATAAATATCACACACATTGAACAGAACATTTTTCGTTTTAGTTATTTAAGAAAAATCTTCTACTGGTTTTTTGTGGTCACAGTAATGCCTATTTTTTATTAAGTTTAAATTTCGTTCCCCGCTTACTACAAACCTTCTGCGTTGATGGGTTTTATTATCAGGAAACGTAATATGCATCAAGGATTCTTTGTCTTCAATGTTATCTAGGGTCAAATAAGCTAATTCTTTACCGGCGCCAGGCGCCTGCCACCTCAATTGATGTAACAACTTTAGTCAAAAGGTATACATCATCTGGAGCATCATTCAGAAGTTGCTCTAAATTGTTTCTTGGTAGAGTTTTAGATTTTTTGGCTAAAATCCAACATTCTTATATCCAACATTTGCTTATATCCAAATTATGTTTTAATTTTAACATACATTTTAATATTGAGTACCTTCATCATAACGTGGATGGTTTGCAAGTTTTTGAAATGTCGGAACAGTAGGTATTAATACTAGAACATCTTCTTTCCTGAAATTGTTTATTTTTTTTTTGCATTTACTAAACGTTTCCATTCTTTGGCATAATGGTATTTTGATTTCCTCGAGACTGTCTATTGATACTCCATCAATCATATTCTCTTCAGTTTCTCTCTCGATCTTTATTTTCTACGTAAAAGTTAGATAAAACTCGAATAACCTTTGTATTTTTACTTTGACGCCTATACTGACAATCAAGAAATAGGTAAATAACACAAACTTAATTGCATAACAACGATATAAGCAGAAAGGCCCTGTAATTATTCGGTGGATTCATAATTTTTGGATAATTATTTTTTGGTATTTCTCACCAACATTTTACTAAATATGGTAAATATGACTCCTTCCAGTGACGTTAACTAGCACACGGTCTAATTAAGTGGCAATATAGATATTATATGATTGTTGATGTATTGTTTCCCTCGTCAGTACTGAAAAATCCTTCATCACTAGGGCTGAAAACACTTTCAGCACTAGTGTGGAAAAGTGCAAATTTGAGCACGTACATAAAAGAGAAAAGTAGTTACTTTTCACACGCTCATAGAAAAAAAGTATTTTCGAGTTAGCTTGTCCACTAGCTCCAAAAAAGATCGAGAAAAGCGCAGTTAAAAGTTTCGCTAGATGTTGGGTTTATTAAAACTAATTTTTTTTTACCTATTGAATTATATCGATTTTACAGGAAATTTCCGGACTTATGAAAAGGTCCTTTTCCCCTATTATAATCGCTAGTCCTCCCCTGAATACAACAAGGGCCCAGCCTTGCGGCCGATCGGACCTGGCTGCTCTACGCTCTACACGAGCCTATTAAAAGTTCTGTAGTCACAGTGGGGTTCCCCCTTAATTCAACATTTCGCTTTTACTTAAATTATCTTTAGGCCAGCTTTTTTTTATTAAAAACCCTATTGTTTTTGCTTTTTTTCGTTAAATGAATGTTAAGCAAAAAAAGGGACGGGACAGTAAAGAACTATACTCTATAATACTGAAGGATTTGACCAAACTTTATCTTGTTTTTAGAGTCATCACACATACTTTTTACCGCTTTCTCCATATACTCTAATGGAAAAAAGTTGCTCGCAGTCACGAAGCACTCCAAGGAACAAATTCTCTGTTTTAATGGAATGAAGTTTATCAGTATGGGATGGATCATTTTTGGCCACGGTATAATTTCATGGTATTTAGCTCCTCTTGAAGTCGAAGAAGCTCGAACACAAGTAAATATAATAAAACTTAGTATGCCAGAATACAATATGGGTCGAAACATAGATTTAGAAAGAAGGAGCGAGATACCATTATTTACATTTTAGTGCGATAGTCAGGTAATAAATTCGAAAAATAAAGAAGGAAAAAATTTTTAGTAGCAAGCAGTTTACAATGTATTAAGAAAGACTGGCTTTACTGAATTAAAATACCGCATGGTGAATAAATTAACCTTGTGTATAATCATTAAATTTGGAATGGTTGTAAAATCGATCAGGCGGAATGTTGCCACTTTGCTTGAAAACAAGTAGTTTGTTTAATTATTTGTATTTCATTAATATGTAATAATAAAATAACATTCATGCTTCAAAAAACTAAAAGCCTAGCTTAAACTTAAATTAATATATATTTGTTTTTCAAAAATTTAACCGACTTCACAAAAGAAAAAGCACTAAAAAGTATGAAATAATACTTTTAAGTATTTAAAACTGTGGTTAATGGTAAACTTAATTTTGTTAAAAGTTAGGTATATGTACCTTGTACACCGAAGTTTTGAACTTTGAAGTCACCGCCATTTTAAAGTATAATAGGAATCTTTAAAGATAATACATTAATATTTTTAGTTATTTATTACTGAGCCTAATGGCCAGCCTAATTGCGTTCGATTTTAAGTAATTTGTACACAAAAGTTCTGAATTTTAAAGAAAGCCCAACTCCTAATTAATTGTTTGTGAATTATCATTCGGGTCCTTATACTGTGAAATTGGGCCGACTTCAAAGTTTAGAACTTCGGTGTACAAATTACTTACCTTTGAACAAAATTAAGTTTACCATTAATCACAGTGTTAAAAATACGTAAAAATACTTTTTAGTTCACCTATTCTCCCTCCCCCTTCATCTTATCCATGGATTTATTAAGAATGGATACGGAATGATTTAACATTCTTTGAAGCCAAAACAAACCATTCTAAACGACACTGTAAACACAATTTGTAAACATTGGCCACATCTTATTTTACCTTGTATATTTGTACAAAACATACGTTAGAAGCATCAC
This sequence comes from Philopedon plagiatum, assembly GCA_963971165.1. Taxonomy (NCBI): domain Eukaryota; kingdom Metazoa; phylum Arthropoda; class Insecta; order Coleoptera; family Curculionidae; genus Philopedon; species Philopedon plagiatum. The sequence goes on along the minus strand of OZ020192.1, from coordinate 30,894,598 downwards.
AAGATTTACTAACAGTAATAAAAGCCCTAAAATATTTTATTTTTCTGCTAAATTTAAGTTAAAAAGGTTTTATTATTTATAGTTTATGATATTTCTAAAGGTGTTTATTTAAAGTCGCTCCCAGTCAGTTATAAATCTACAAGTCGCACTTTTTCTTTTCTAGTTCATTAGACAAAGACGTACGTGTAACCGAGTGTTCAGACCGAGGTTCAGCCGTTTTCCTAAGCAACCACTCAACCAGCACAGACAGCAACACTTCTGAGCTCCAACACTCCAATGCTATTTTATCTCTTTCTACTACCATTCTTGATTCAATTACGTATTTCCTTCAAGTTTGTAAACTGTTCCCCCAAGAGAATAACAAACAACAAATATAAGGCTTCACGTTCGATACGCTCACAGTATACGGACATCGAATCCTTTCTTAATAAATCCATGATCTTATCGCACCCTCTTTAAATTTGTAATGTTCATGTAATATTGGATTTTCAGACCTCATAGTAATCCCAAAAATGACACAGTTAACATTTTTAAAGAATTGTCCACCCGCTCCTGTAGCTCCCTGCCCGCCGTAATTTTTTTTACATCTGTTACAGGAACTTACTTTTTTGACTTCAATAACCCCGAAAATGACCCATTAATTAACATTTTTGGTGAAATTGGCCGTCGCTCCTTTTTGTTTGCAAGAGTTTGGATTTAAAACAATACATTTTGTCTCATTTTAGTGGGATCAAAAGAGAGTTTCTCAATACATCACTACGGCCCATATTTCAGTAGATACTTTTTTCTACATATCTGGATTTTTAATGTCCTACCTATACTTTAAAGGACATTCAAGCAAAAAATCTCTTTCTGCACAGCTGATGGACATTCCTACAATGATTGTACATCGATACCTAAGGTGAGTTATTTTTCTTACACTAGTTAGCCAGTGGCGTAGCCAGCCGTAGCGGCGGAGGGAGCGATATACAAACATTCTTATATGTATTAGCGGCTATATAGGATTTAATTTTAAGTTTAGAATAAGCTGCCGATTATATAGGCTGGTGGGCGCCGACCACTAGAGGGTGAGGGGACGGCCCCCTTTTCCTCCTTGGCTACACCACTGTAGTTAGTACATATCTTCTACTAAGCACCAGTATAAAAAATTAGTTCTCAATGACCCAAAAATATCCTAATATCCACCAGGTGTATAAATACTACATTATAAAAATACAGTTGTCTAGTTCTAATGATACCTCATAGAGGTCGAAACGTCGACGACTAAATATTGTGTTAGATGTTTCGAAATTGTTGTTCTGACCGAAATCCAACTATTTTTTGATAGGCGGGGGTTTTTTGGCATGCATAGCAAAAGCAAGCCCGTTCTCAAATTTGCTGTATTTTGTAGGTTGTGCCACACACGGAATTAAATGACATTATGAAACATTCAAACTTTCTTGTGCTTCAGTGTACACAATTTCTGAATAGAAATTCGTATTTCCCTACTTTTTATTAAGAAAAGCTCTGCCTTACTAATGTTGCTAGAAGCAAAACAAAAATGAATTTGAATTCGGGTTGCACCGAATGAATAAGGAACAAAAAATTTTAGTCTCAGAAAAATAAACCTTTTTATTAAAAGAATGCAAATATCAAGTGAAAATAATAAAAACCAAATAAATCACGAATGAACAGTGAAAAAATTAACTGCTAAAAACGAACGTATGGCATTTTGAAGACACCGGCCGGCATTATTCACTGAATTTCATTTACAGCAACGCTAGACTATAATATAATAATTTTTACAAATACAGTACCTATGGCTGGATGGATTTATAAATTTGATGGCCAGTGTGTTTATTCAACACGGGTTCAGGATTGTCAAACAGTTTCCACACATAGTCATGGATTTCGACCAGATTCGCTAAATTTTGAATAGATATGTCGCTTTCTTTAGAGAACCAGGAAGTGTGAATAGAAAGGAAGGCGGTGGAAGACCCAAAGTTCGCACTGCACAAAAAGTAAAAGAATTGAGGCAAATTGTTAATGGACACCCACAGACCCCTATTCGGTGTTCAAGCCAGCAAGTAAATGTATCCTACGGAACCTGCAATACAATCCTGAAATGTGACCTGCATATGCACGCTTATCGTCTAAGCTCAGTCCAAGAATTGTTACCAAACGACAAGGCGCAGCCAATGCAATTTAGAATGTTATGGGTAATTGGCATAATAATGAAAACGTAATTGAAGAAACCTTTTTTACTGACGAGGCATGGTTTTACCTCTCTGGTTACGTAAATTCTCAACAAATGAAAATGTGGAGTTCTGAAAATCCACATTACTTTATAGAGAAGCCTCTGCATTCACAGAAAGTTGGCGTGTGGGCGGCCATATCGAAAAGAAGGTTAATTGGATAGATTTTTTTAAGGACTCTCAATTATTCAATGCGATACCGTAATGAAATTTTAGAAAATTTTGTAGACGCATTAGACGATGAAGAGATGCGACAAGGCTACTTCTAGCAGGTTGACGCACCAATTCACATCACATATTGTTAATACTGAAATAACTATATCGGTTCTTTCACAATACGTTAAATATTAATAATGTCTCTATGATTGTGGCGGATTCTTATTTAAAAGATTTATTATTTGGGTTTTACGCCACTCTACTGTTAAGAAAAATTAATATTTTCAAAAATAATAACAGTCTGCGTTTAATACAAAAAACAAATCCTGAAAAAAGAAATGTTCTGTATACTGTGATAAATTATCCAGAGAAATATTTTCAAAAAATCAGAAGGATTCAATCAGAAAACTCTTGTATCCTTTTTGAATTATTTTTTATAATTACTTAGTTCATTTTTAATTTAGTTAGTTTGAATTTATTAGATTCTTTGATAACGAGACTAGATATTAGGTCTTGAAACCTCAGAAAAATTATTTTATTCAGATTAGGTTTTAGACAGAATATATACTACACTAGAGATGGATTGGGGTCAGGCAACTTTTTATAATTAAAAGTCACTGACAGCGTACAGAACATTTTTTTTCAGGCTTTGTTTTTTGTATTAAACGCAGTTACTTTTATTATTTTTTAAAATATTTATTTTCCTTAACAGTAGAGTGGCGTAGAACCCAAATAATAAATCTTTTAAACGTTAAATATTAATTGCTTATTAGAGAAAAATCTTTATGCATATCAAGGAAAGTGTAAGTTTATAAAAGAAATTGATTATTGCATCTTGCAAAATACAAAAATAATAAGAAAAAATTATTATAAAATGATTTAAAAATTTACTCCAAGGAATCTAAAAAAAAAAATAACATATGGATGTAACAAAGTCATTTAATTTCATCTAAGTAATATGTATTTACAAATTACCATAAATGAAGTTTTCTCTTATTTTAGACTGACTCCTGCTAATGGAATGTGTTTTCTCGTCAGTGTGTACTTACTAAAGTACTTTAATAATGGACCATTTTATTCATATGGAGTACAAAAGGGAATTGTTGAACCTTGTAAAAAATATTGGTGGTCCTTCTTTTTGTACATTCAAAATTACTACAATTTTCAACATGGGGAATCCTTGGTAAGTATTCATATAGTCCACAAAAAAAAGAATATCGCACACTTGGATATCTGCAAGATATGGAAAACGAATTAAATTTTCTTATGAAACTATGTTAATCCAAGAATACGCGCTTCTTGGAATAAAAAAGTAATTTCTTGACAGGAGGAAAATATTTTCTAGAAGAATAAAATAATCCTAACCCCCTCCCCCTCCCCAGGTCATCCCATTTTTCTGAAGCTTTGGGGACCATCATGTTTTTAGTTAGATCGCTTACTTACTCATTGATTCATCTAGTTGTTTTAAGTTAAATTGGATCTAATATTTGAAATTATTAGGCATAGGACAAACTAGTAAGATAAAAATATGAATGAAGTCTACTTGTCAGGGGTACATATAAATATGTAAAATTGAGAATCAGTTCTCTAAATGACCTGAAAATTCCTGACACCATAAGGATTTAAACAAATCATGGTAAAACAGCTATTCTCCGGGCTATATGCCCCTCCGAGCGCTGGATTACATACCAAAATTTGCCGTATTTTCTTCTAGCATAGTTAGATAATAGAATACTTGTTTTGAATGCAAGAAACTACCAGGTGCCGCACTCAATTTTATAGATGTACTAACAATTTATCAAAAAATGTACTAAATTGTATTAAAAGTTGTTTGACCACTCGGATTAATAATGGGTTGCCTAAATAAAGATATATTTATAAAAAACAGATATAAGTACATCTTAAAGTTAAAGTAATAACAACACACTTAAACATAAATAAAAAATATATACTATAATATGTAACACACAAAATAAGTTATATATCCCAGTTTTGAGCCTGGTATTTTCTGACCTGAGAAGTTGTTCGGGGAATTATAAATTACAGAGTATTATTAGGTGAGGAATTTTCAGGTGGTTTAGAGAACTGATTCTCAATCTTACATATAGTAAGATAAAGCCTAATGTAGTATAAAGTGCCAATTTCACGTAATAGTTTTACAAGTTCTCAAGAATAAAAACTACTGCAGTACCCAAGGGCGTAGCCAAGGGAGGGCAGGGGGGGCACGTGCCCCCCCCCCCCCCTGGCACGAGCAAAAAGCCAAGATTTACCAATGTGCCATTCAAATTTCCCGTGCTGTCGCAGCTGATTTTCAAAGCGTACTGAATGTAGGGCAGAAGATTCAAAAATCGAAACGTTTAAGAATTTAAAACATTTAAAATAGCTTTCTCTGCAGTTTAAAATCATTGAGGGTGGTTAAATAAAACACTGTTTTTTTTTTCAAAAATAAAAAATAGTATTAAATTATTAACATTATATAACAAGTTTTAATTTATACCAATAGACAGGTACAATCGGTACTTGTATACTACTTAATTACAAATTTTAAAAAATCAGTAGTTTTATGTATTACCATCAGTTTATTTCCTCAGATTTTTTTTCAATCGATGAATTCATCGGCAGCTTCCAATGAAAAACAAGTATTGTTTTTTAATATTTGTTTACAATACTCCATCGTAGTTATATTCAGGCAATTTATATTTTCTTTAACGACACAAAGTACAAGAAAGGGTAGTACTCGTATCACACTAATTTCATCAATCGAAAAGCCACTAAACTTAATTCATAATATATTTTCAGTCACAATAATTTTTCAAAATTTTTTGTGCTTATTTGGTTTTAGTTTCGTTTTGAAAGTTCGTACTAAAATTAGTGGTTTTTCCAAGATCAGTACTGACGTACTGAATTTGGCCACTTTGTACTGAATTCAGTACAATTGTACCGAAATGGCAGCACTGCTGCATGTGGCGCAAACGTGTGAAGTGGTAAGAAAGCTTTTGCTGTTAATTAATAATAATAATAATAATAATAATAATAATAATAATAATAATAATAATAATAATAACAATAATAATAATAATAAATACATTTATTTGAGCCAAAGAAAAATAAAAGTACAATAATAAAGAATTGTAATAACAAGTACAATAGCAATAACTGTAATAACCAAAGGAATTAAAAATTACGGGAACATACTAGTTGGCACAAATGGGTAGAAATTTTGATTAAAATTAATCATTCTTCCAATCCTACCCCACGCAAATATTTTTTAAGTTTACATTTAAAATTTATATAACTTAATTAAAGGTGGCTGCCGTGCGCTGTTCCTGTTCACTCTGTTTGTGTTCACGCAGATCTCAGATACAAAATAATTATCAAATTGTAATATAATTTTTCTTACAAAATTTGCCTAACAATATCCTATACTATACCTGCACCATAATCGACAATTTTAGCATGATTTCAAATTTTTTAAATTTATTTCAATTCATTTTAAATAAAACTTTTACCGGCTTATTATGAAAACAATTTATTGTTTTTTTTTGCAAAATAATTTGTTTTCATAAAATGTTTCGCAAAAATAAAATGTAGATAAATTTTATACATTCTTTTTGTTAAGCGATGTTCTGTTTTAGCAGGTATTCATTATTTTCTTTTTTAACTGATTCGAGTTTCTAATTTGCAATAATAATACGTATGTACTATATACTATACATTATCTATGAATATATTTTTTTTTAAATAATGTTTTTTTTTTATATTTCTTTACAAAAACACTAAAAAAACTAGACTACGTACTACTACGTTGCGTCCTTGGGGTCCAGAAAATCTGCCCTCCCGGTCACCTAATTCTGCCCCCCCCCCTGCTCAAAATCCTGGCTACGCCCTTGGCAGTATCTACGCTTTGTAAAATATCTTGGTGTAAGAAAATAATATTCTAGTTTCAAGATTATATTCTTGAACAAAGCAATAATTCAAAAAAGAAGAAGATTAATCTGAAAATAAGCACAGTATGTAAAAAAAGAATTCTTACTGACACGAAGTTAGTAAATACTTACGCCAAATGAATATAACCCGAGAAAGAGAGATAGTTGGTAGCGGAGTGTTTTCTTTGTCTGTGTAGTATAAAACAATTTGTACGGAACTTTCCCCGCAAAATTAAATCAAATAGGTATAATAAAATTACGCTATTTTGTCTTTCGTCAATGATAACACGTAAGTTCCATTAACTAGTGGGCCCTAAATTCAAATTGTAGTATATTTAGGTAATATTACAATAATCAAACACATTCATAGTTAAAATAGAGAATTTTAAAAAATTTCCCATCCCATATAAAAATTTTATTTTATTGTTTTTTTATAGGAAATAACTAAGCAACAACAACGCTAGAAAAGTAAAATAATAGTAATGCGTGCTAAATACTGATCTTAAAGACCAGATAAAGAGGTGAATTGAGGCTTGACGTGGGAATGCACAGATGCTAGAACAAAGTCCTAAGACCTTACAACCGATCCTCAAGTCTTAAATCCCTTTCACAAGTCTAGATTGTCATAAAATAATATAAATATACCGTCTTATAATTTAGATATCATTTAAAATTCTTATTTTTAGTGTATACCAACTACATGGTATCTGAGTGCAGACATGCAGCTTTTCCTGGTAGCTCCGCTAATAATTATGCCGATATCACTACTGTATCGAAGATCTTTTAAAACTGCTATGTCTGCGTTATTTGGAATAAATATAATATTCTTTGCAATACCCATATTCACAAAATTATATTGGCAAGATTATGACCCGTAAGTTTTTTATGCAGTACCTACTTTAACTTAAGGGGTTATATACAGTTAGAATTTTTAAAAAATCAATTTTTTTAATTTCATTTTCGTAATGTACATATATTCAAGTACACACACAGAAAATTTCAAGGCAATCCGGCGATTATTTTCGAAGTTACACGCATATTTGTAAAGACTTGTCAGAGCGATTGTACGCTATGTAAAGTGCTTTTGAAACTTTAAACGCGTTTTTCTCTAAACTGTGTTTTTAAAGTCGGTGACGCAGATTTCTCGGAAACGGCTGAACCGATCAGTCTCAAATTTTAACGCAAGCTTCTTAAGTATATTTTTTACTAATTAATCGAAGGGTTTTTCTCACCAATAGATATATTTTTTTTATAAACAATTTAAGGCCAAAATTTTGGTCAAAAATCGATTTTTTTTGAGAAGCCGCCATTTGGTCAAAAAATTTTATTTTGCTTATTCCTTCGACTAATTAGAAGATTATACATTACTTTAACGAAATCCGTTTGATTTTTCATTTTCGATGATCCAGTCCAGAGATATCGTTGTCACCGCAAGATGCCTTTTTTGAGAGGAACTCCTGGAGATCAGCTATAGCAGCTTTCAAAATTATTATTTTTACAAATACAAAAATCTTAAAATACAGTTAAAAGTTACCATAACATGTGTACAAATTTTTACATTAATAAATTTAAAAGTCTTCTCAGGAAAAATTCTTGAAAAATCGCTTTTTTTAGACCTCCTGACTGTATATAACCCCTTAAGGCAAGAGCGTACCCAGGATCTGAACTACAGGGGGGAGGGGGTAACTCATATTATTTTGAGGAAAGGAGTGGGATGCGAGTTCGGTTTGCGAAGATCATAGGCTATTTTATCTTCTAGGAGGGGCAGCTACCCCTCTGTCCCTCGCTGGATACGCTCTTGCGTTAAGGCTTTAGTTTAGATCCCTTAGTGTTCTGTACACAGATTCAATCGGTGGGTGGGTGCTAGAAGAGCCAACGTCAAATATGTTAGTATTGAGAAAAGGGGAGCAGAGGTTTTATTCCAAGTTTAATGTTATTTTATAGCTATCAAAATGAATTAGCTCTGAATGCCATTATTTTGCAAAAAAATGCAAATGCATATTTTTCACATTTCATGTAAGTTTAATTAAAAACTGTTCTCTAATTTATAAAAGAAAACGATATTGGCCCTTTAATTTTTATCGGTCTTTGGCCCAATCAAAGAAACTAAGATAAAAAGTAAAAATTTCCTTATTGTTTAAAAGGTATTTAATATAAATAATATAGCACTAAGTAAATGATAGGGAACGTAACAGAGTAACAGGTAATTTTTGTACAAAAATAGTCATCGTAATATTTACGGAACTATTAAATTTGGGTATAGCCTATAATTTTAATCAGAATCAGAAACTAAAGCAAGAAATAGGATATTCCATTTAAGAAAATATAACTTTGATCCATCATAACTTTTTCAGCAACCCTGTACAGGGTGTCCCATAACTAATGGGCCATAGAGGCTGGAGATACTTAGACATCACAAAAGACCGATTAAGTCTAATAAGTTTTTTCGAAATGATACTCGTTATAGAGATACAGGGTGTTGAAAGTGAACGTTTCTTTTGGAAAATAAACCATAATTTGAAAATGGTTTAATGGGTCAAATTGAAAGTTGGCATTATTATGTTTTTATTGGTGAGAAATAAGAATTTGTGAACATTTTCACGTTTCGCAATAGAGGGCGCCAGTTACATACACTAAGTTTAATAAACCTATGATTTTTTTATTGTCTGTAATATTAGGTACTTTTCAAACCAAGTTACTCAAACAAGGGATATTTTTAAGCTTAAAAGGTATACTTGCTCGATCTTGAGATCTCTAGCCGTTTTCGAGATATTTTCGTTTAAATATCACAATGCATAAAAAAATCTCAGTAATTAAATTCATATTTTAATTAACACAATGCCATAAATTATAAACAATGAAGGTAAAATATATTGAGGTTAACGGTGGCCACTTTCAATATCTACTAAAGTGAACTTGCTTGTTTTAACTGCATTGTGATGTTTAAACGGAAATATATCAGTTAGATATCTTATAATTGAGCAAGTATCCCTTTTTAGCTTAAAAATATCCCTTCTTTGAGAAACTTGGATTGAAACATAGGTACCTAATATTACAGGTAAGAAAAAAAATCATTGGTTTATTAAACCCAGTGCAATTAACTATCGCCCTCTATTCTGAAAACTAAAAATGTTTTAAAATTTTTATTTCTCGCCTATAAAAACATAATAATGCCAATTTTCAATTCGATACATTGAACCGTTTTGAAATTATGACATTTTCCAAAATAAACTTTCACTTTCAACACCCTGTATCTCTATAAAGAGTATCATTTGAATTTTTTTTACGACTTAATCGGTCTAGTTTGATGTTTAGTGTCTCCAGTTGCTCTATGGCTAATTAGTTATGGGACACCCTGTATATTATAATTAATCAAATCATAGATTATTATTAGAAGCCCTAAATCTGTTATCTGAAACACGCTTGCTAACACTTATCTAGTTTTTAAACCAATCAGCTAGTTCAGGGCTTTTAACCAACAACATTTTGAAAATCAATCAGTTTTCAAGTGGTTATTAATGTTTATTTTTACAAGGTCTATACAGGGTGTCCGAAAAGTCTTAGTATGGGCAAATATCTTTGGTATTAGTAAAGATAGTGACACCAAATTTTAAGCGTATCTTGTTGGTTAATAAATCTACTTTTTATGTAATTTAACTTTTTTAGCCCCCTTGACGGGTGACGCTAGGACGTTAAGGTTAAAACTTTAAATACAATTTTATGCCGCGTGATACGTTACCTCATTTTAAAGGTCTTTAAGAAAGGAACATTTTATCGCAAGCCCAAGTATCTTAATTCTCTTTTACATGACAAGCCTATAAAAATTAAAAATCGTGAAAAAAATAGAAAATTTAAGTTCCTTTATTTTTCTTATTACTTTAAAAGTTGTTCAGAATGACCACCATAAACTTCTTGGTTGTAATAAAGTCGATTTTGGAACTCTGCCAAGAAGTAACACCTGCCATGTGAAAAGTGAGTTCCATAATCGACTTTATTACTGCCAAGAAGTTCATGGAGGTCAAGTAATAAGAAAAATTCAGGTATTTATATTTTTTGCATTTAAAATTTTTAAACTCAACTTCCTAGCGTTACTCCTCAAGGGGGTAGAAAAGTTAAATTACATAAAAAAGTAAATTTATTACCCAATAAGATACACCACCTTTCACTGGTATTTTCATTTTTAGAGATTTTAAGGAGTATGATTTCCATGGAAAACTTATAAGTTACTTTATTGGTGTAATGTTTGGAATTTATATGAGGCATGAGAAGAATAAAACCTTTGTTATCACAAGAGTAAGTATTTTTATACATAGACCAAAATATAAATAACTCGACTGAGGTTAGAGAAAACGTTTGAAAATACTTATATGTAACTGAGGGCTTGCGTTAAAACCTATTAAATTTCTAAAAACAATAAAATGACCAGCCGGTGGATTGGCGCCGCAGGAAAATAAATCGGATTCTCTGAACCACCGCGTCATGACGCCCCTGGGGCCTGGGGTGCTGGTGCTACGTTCAACTTATCTGACGACACTCTTAACTCTAATAATGACATTTTTCACTTGGCCAGTTAATTGTTTCTGTATTGGATAATCACGTGAAAAAGATATCGCTAGCAGCAGTAGCACCCCCTGGTTCGATTTCGGTGCAGTACCTACAATAAAAATAAAAAAGGACAAGTCTAGGTGTTAAGTATTTATTTCAATAAGAAAGGCTGACGATATAACTATATTTTTATTTTCAGTCCGTTAATATTTTACTCTGGTTCCTGGCATTAGGAACAATGCACTCAATAATGTGGTATAGAGGCGAGGTCCAACTTCACTATGGTTATGTTGCAAAGAGCTTATGTTACAGTTTCACCAGACCCTTGTGGTGCATAGCCCTTTCCTGGATTACATATGCATGTTTTAATGGATATGGAGGTACAACTTAATCAAACAATACACAAATAATGATTTTGCCAGGCATTTTAAAAAATTACTAGGCACTATCAAAATTATTTAAAAATTCAGGAATTTATATTCTAATTACCAAGGCTATATTACATGCTGCGATGAGATGAGTAATATCTTGTTATAAATAATTCTTAGAAAATTCTAAGAATAATCGTAAATAATGGACTATTGCTATTAGTACTATATTATAGTCAATATAAAAAATTGCTGTAATGATATGTTTAAGAGCATTTTCAAGTAAGGCTCAAAGTTTTAAAAATATCTTTCTCTACAATTTTTAAACATTATCAGAAGAGCGTAGTTCTGAAGGGACGATATAAGCCAATTCTTAATTGATTTATATATTTTCTCAAAAGAGAATTTTGTTCATGCGTCACACGGCATTGTCATTAAAAATTAAGGGTAGTTTTTTACTAAATTAAGAAGACGACCCTTTGGAAACAACAAGAAAAAATCATTTTGATAGAAAGGAAATGGCTACAGTATTTAAAAAGTTGTATAATAATTTACAAATAGATGAAGGGTCCTTAACCCTTCTATAATTCTTATAAGTGGTAGTAATAGGCGTGATATACAATAAAATATATTTTCTAGTTTTTACAAGGTTTCCAGTTTATTTGGTAACTTTATCTTTGCTAATAGTGAGATTTTGGAAGCAGAAATTTCAGACATGCTAACCCCTAAACGCTAAATTTCAAAGTGGTGTTTTAATCAGAATTTCCGCTACTCTTAATAATTGACTCTCTAAACCCACCACAAATGGGGAAGGCTTTTAACATTTTTTCAATTTTTAAGGTTTTTATAAATGGCATGTTTCAAACATCACTTTTATCGTTTAGGGCCCTAGCGTGTCTGGAATTTCTTCTTGCAAAATCTCCCTGTTATCAGAGATGCACGCTATTCAGTATAACTTTAATCATTGATATTTGATATATCATCAAAACACGAATATGGTCAGGGTTGTCTACTGAATATAAGTAAAATATTTCTTTCATCTAAGAGTTAAATTTAATTCAGCTTCGCGAACGTACATCCGAGTAATTAATGCGAGATCCTCCTGATTGGCTAGATATCAGGTTTGTTAAGGCCAGACAACCAGTCCAGGGTCGGACTGGACAGGGCGGCAGGGCGGCAGTTGCCGCCTGGGTCACAACTTAGATGGGGACAAACCAGAACATTGCCAATGTTTACGGGATATTGCACTAATACAATATTATTTATTGAAAGTCATAACGTCAACTTTTAGACAAATTTTTGTTTTTATTTTATTGAAAAATAATTTTCAGGAGTTTCCTAAGAAACTTTTACTTTTGTGTTATGGTTAATTGCCTTTTTTAATACCTGGTGACAACAAAACTACTATCTAGGCCGCCATTTCAAAATGGCTTTAGATAAAAATTTGAAATTTTGGTCATCGATAGGGTTGAGTGAAATGTATATTTTAGGCAAAAAACAATTGACAGTCACTTCCGGTTTCACCGGAAACGTCTCAAATTTTGATATTCTAAATAGCAACCCTAGTATATTATTACACTTGTAAATTCTACGGTAAATTTTAAATATTTTTCATGTAACATGTCCTATTCCTAATTCAATAGTTTATGACTTATGACGGTTTAGATCCTAGCAAATATTCATTTATCTTTTACAGAAAACCAAAGTAGGCTAGAGCCAAAACAAATGGTGCTATTTGTGCTTCAATTAAATCACTCTCTGATGACGCACTTAAAAACAGGATATCATTTTTCTCGGTTACAGAACACCGCTCCATATTCAATATCATTATGTAATTTTTCTTATAAAAATCAAGATTCTAAAAAACAACACTGAGCGATGGCCGCATGCAGTCGAGAATATTGTATTATAATTTTTGTTAATAATATAATTTAAGTAAAAACAATAAGTTTAATCGAAAATAACAAAATGAAACATACTTATGTGAAGGCAACATTTACTTTAATCATAATAATTGAGATTCACAGAAATACGACTTTCCTCTTGAATACATTTCTGACATTTTTCTACTATTTTTCTGGGCAGATTTTCTTTTTGAGCTCTAGTGATGTCAGTGGCGGATACAGGAGGGACGGTGAGGGCGCGCGCCCAGAATATAAAAATTGTCAAAACAAAACCAAAACTTTCCTTAAATTATACCTAAGAAAAATAATCATTTTTATGTTTCCCCTTCCAATTTTGATTTTTTTATTTCGTTTTTTGAATCTGTAACAATTACGTTTTTGTTTTATTAATAGATGTCACATAAAAAAGTTTTAATTACCGATTTTTTTGCGAGCCCCCCCTGAAGAAAATCCTGGATCCGCGCCTGATTGATGTTATTAATGGTCGTTGTAATTTTGTTTTTCAAGTCGCCTAAATTTTGAGGTGGAGTTAAATAATCTTACTGACAGAAGAAAAAATCAAGAGGCGTTAAGTCGGGAGATCAGGCCGGCCACTTTACAGGTCGATTAGTCCCAATCCAGTGGTTTCCAAATCTGTCATTTAAATGGTTAATACAAATTCTAGCATTATGAGCCGGCGCGCCGTCCTGTTGGAATTACATGTTTAGAATTTCAGCAAGAGGAACACTTTCAATAAAGTCATTAAATGACGTTTCCAAAAAATGTAAATAAAGTTCAGATGTAAGATGTTCATAAGAAAATATTGGTCCCACAATCCTGGTCCCCAAAACACCTAACCACATATACACCAAATTATTCTTGGAATGCATCATCTCTACATCTATCTAACATTAGTGAATCGGGACTCATCCAAAAACAATATCATTTTGTTGAAATTATTATTATTGTTATAATTTTCCATTAACCATTGACAATATTGAACTCGTCTACGAAAATCGTTAATACCCAAATGTTGATGAATTTGATATTTGTACGGTTTATAACCATATCTCTTTAAAATTTTTCTTGCACTTTCCCTGCCAACACCGATATCATTTGCTTTTGATGCGTAGAAATGTTAGGATCGGCATTCCCACAAGCTAAAACGTTGATTTCAACTTCTTCGCTAATAATAAATCTGTCTGCGTTTTCACTTTCTGGTAAATTATAAATATGTGTTACCAGCCACTGAAAATAAGCTTCGCAGGATCGGTTTCTGTCGGGGTATCTTTCCGCGAAGAGTGTTTGGGCTTACATTTTATTTTGTAACCACTCGCCGTAGACGAGAAGCATGTCTATTTGATCGGCTCTCGTAGAATGTCTTGCCATTTTGGAGAAATAATTTGCAAAATAAACAACAATAAAACAAAGTGAAATAAACCACTAACAATAATTTACAACGATTTATACCAAGCTAACAGATATGTCAAAACTCAATTGTCTTTGAAACCCATAGCAACCTGTGGCATGGTTAACTTGATTTTTATAATAAAAATTAGATATTGAATAGGTATGTAGTGGTGTGTAACCGAAAAAATTGTATTTTAATTTCATACTTAGAGTTGTTCCAAAAGGTAACATAAGGATATGGGTGGATAGAGGAGAGAAAAGTAGGATTAGATAGTGAAAGTCTTATTGTTGTAAACTCAATCGTTTTCATACAGTAGGAATCAATATTTTAAAATTCTTTAGATAATTTTTTGAGGGTGTCATCAGAAGTAAAAACAGAACCACTTCTTTTGGCCCTTGCCTATTTCGTTTTTCCGTAAAACCAAATGAACGTAAAAATAGGCGAAACTTTAAAGCGTTATAAGCCAAAAACTATTGACTTTCGGATTAAAACATGTTACAATGTTCCGTAGAATTTAAAACTGCAATGATATATTGAGTCTGCTATTTAAAATAACGAAATTGGAGACGTTACCGATGAAACCGGAAGTGACTGTATTGTTTTTTGCTTAAAATATGCATGTCGCTCAACCTTATCGATGACGACACTTTAAAATTTTTATCTAAAGCCATTTTAAAATGGCCGCCTGGATAGTAGTTTCGTTGTCACTCGGTAATTTGTTTTAATTGTAATTTGGTATTTTTAATAATGAAAATGTCAAAACGTGAACATATTGGGGAACATTGCACTACTTCCACATTAAAAAAGAAACATTTATTTTACTGTGGAAGTGGTGCCAATCAAGTAAAGTGCCGCGTGGGCCAAAAAGTCCCAGTCCGACACTGAACCAGTCGATGTACGAGTACGTTTGCGGAGCAGGGAGTTTATGATCTACCTAATGGAGTATCAGCGAAAGGAATGTTTTATTTGTATTCAGTTGGCAATACTGGCGAAACGTCAGTGATCAAAGTTACGCTGGAGATGGTATATAAGCCCTTGCTAAGATTTTTCGAACACTCGTTATAGAGTTGTTGATGTACTACATAATTTAATTTTATTTTTTAGGGGTTATAAATTGGTTTTTGTCAAGTGCACTTATGCAGCTAGGTGGAAAATTGACTTATTGTTTGTATATAGTTCATGGATTAGTTATCGCCAACTACTCATTGGGAGTAAAATATAGATTTTATTTCAATGACTGGCAGGTAGTAAGTAGACCTTTTTTGAAAATTTTTATTTTGAAAAGAAGTTGAAATAATACAAAATATTCTTTTTTACAAAAATATAATATCAGGTACATAAATTTATAGTTATCTACTTGGAATTAAAATATATTGTTTCTCTAATAGAGGTCACATGGATTACCCTCTCATTGTATTACCAGTAGCACATAAAATTACCCTCACTTATTACAAAAAAAAATTGTCGACAGAAGTGATACAAGAGTACTTAACATTCAATTGAAAGTATCCAGATATAGAGACATTAACTGAAAAGCAACTAGGAACATAAAGGGTGTTCCAAAATGAACGCACGTTTTAATTTGTAAATAAAACACATTTATTTCTTGAAAAGTGCTGATATATATTCTACTATTAAAACAAAGTACAGATATCACGATTAAGTATGAAATACAATGTCGGACAAATACCCACCGCGGCTTTGTTGGTATGATCTGCCTCTTTTGACGAAATTTTCGATGACATTTTCGCATAACTGCAGCCGAATGTCATCAATGAGGCATTGGATTTCGTTTTTCAAGTCCAAAATTGTTGCAGGTTTGTTGGCATAGGCCATTGACTTTTATATATAGACCCCTACACCTGACAGCGAGCTCAAACAAAAGTTAAGTTAGCAGAGTGATATATTGTGTTTGTACGCACGGCCACCGGTCATATTTCTCGAGCCGGATCGGCGAGGGGCATGCGCACAACTCGCTTGTCGTCATCTGCTACACGTGTTGCATAACCAGATGGAAAACAATCAGAGTCGGATCGACGCGTCCTGTCCATCACAGATGACAAATTTGCAGTGCGCATGCCCATATTGCCCATGGCCGATCAGCTTTGTTTACATGTGCAAGGCCAGAAATTTGCCACTTTCGCGATTATTGTTCGCGGATCCATGTAGTACAAATCAATGGCATAGACGCGAGATTTCAGAGAACCCCATAGCAGAGTAGAGAAATGGGGGAGTAGCGACACTCAGCAATCGTTTCAAGTTTCTGCATCAAAGCAAAACGCCGATGCACACTGCGTTCTCCGGCAGCGTATTACGGGGACGTTCGATAAGTATTAGTCGAAAAAATATTTGGTAGGTTATTTGATACATACCATATTACCAGTAATTCGACAGAACGGAGGTTGCTGCCATTAACTTAAACAGTTTTAAGTTTCTGGTATAACATAGCTAAAGAACCACCCTACTAGCAATATTTAAGGATTAGTAAAAGAAAAGAAACGCGTGATTCATCATTTCAAACTAATAATCCCTACATCAAAACATTTCTATTTTATTTTTAGTCAAATTTGATTTTCAGTTACAGGTATTGCGCAGAAAATCAAACTCACCCCAAATTTTAGCACTTGTTTAGGTGGAATATTAAAAAACGCCGGAACGGAAAATGTACACACATAAAAACGATCTTTTGTTTTGAAGCCCGGGGCGGTTTCGAAATATATGAAACTCACCGCGGTCTTAAAATGATAACCAAGTTCTCATTTTCAGAACAAAACTTTAAATCAAGATCTGGGTTTTCAAAATACTCTGATATATACCTTAATTTGAAACCTCGGTAACATATATTTCGAAACCGTCGCGGGTGTCAAAGAAAACATTTTTATCTGTATATATATATATATATATATATATATATATATATATATATATATATATATATATATATATATATATATATATATATATATATATATATATATATTAGATTACAAGTCCGTACACCAAATTTTATGTTTTGAACTAAAATATCTGTTGAATTATGGAATTATGGCAGCTGCACTAAAAACCACCCCTGCCTCTTTTCGACACGGACATATCTACAATATCAAATAAATACGACTTACAACATAATCGAGTAAATTTACCCCCTTTTTAACCCCCCTGCCCCTAGCCTACATGAAATAAAAATAATATTTAAAATGGTTGAATATAAAAGCTAGGTACACCTATCATCTTAAAGAGTACAAAGACTGAATAAGTGTAGCCCCCTTTACCACAATCCTTTATTTATTATTATTTATTTATTGAGGGAAAATACACAGGGACATACAAGGATATCAAAATAAAATCTTGCCAGAACCAAAATGAAAATATAAATATGTACACACACTGACGCTTATTTTAAGGTGTTGTAGAAATACAATAGCAAATATCTGTATCCAGTTATTTTAATACCTCCGTTTTCGCCTTGTTGTAAGCAGAATATGTATATCAAATACGTATTCTTATACATTATTTCTATAAAGCCCATTCTCTAAATTTCGTTTCTTTAGCACAAATAGTTTTAAGATACTGCCATTATGCTCATATATACTAAAAATCGACGAGACACGACTGAAATACCTACTTTAAATTTTAATTCTATGTATCAATCTGTATATATTTCCAAAATTTATTTAATCCCGAGGTATGGGCAATCAGCTAAGAAAAAAAAATACATTTACAGTTGACAAGTCGCCTTCTTAGCTTAAGTAATATAAAATATAATAAGTAAATGAAAACTCTTATGTAATATACAGAACACTGAACAAATATAAAATCAATCTTACCTGACAGGGTCTTTGGGACATCTAAAAAAGGACACTCCCTCGCCTTCTTTATTCATACAATTTTCTACGTGGCAATAACACACCATCGCGATCTCGACTGTATTCAATCAGACTAATTTTCTGACTGTCTCCGTAAAGACGCCACGAGTTGCCAGCAACCGGATAAAACTAGTTTAGCGAAGAGTCGGCAAAAACAGGAATAAGTGGCGAGTGTCGCTACCGTCTAATAATTCTACCGTGCCCATAGGAACGAGTCGCATGGTATAACACCGCAAGATCTTGGTGGCCAATTTTGGTAGGGTTTGTTGTTGCGAGATATGCTCGACCAGGAAATTTACTTACAAAATAAATTCGCATCGGCTGGTTACTACATCACGGTAGAATTATTAGACGGTAGCGACACTCGCCACTTATTCCTGTTTTTGCCGACCCTTCGCTAAACTAGTTTTATCCGGTTGCTGGCAACTCGTGGCGTCTTTACGGAGACAGTCAGAAAATTAGCCTGATTGAATACAGTCGAGATCGCGATGGTGTGTTATTGCCACGTAGAAAATTGTATGAATAAAGAAGGCGAGGGAGTGTCCTTTTTTAGATGTCCCAAAGACCCTGTCAGGTAAGATTGATTTTATATTTGTTCAGTGTTCTGTATATTACATAAGAGTTTTCATTTACTTATTATATTTTATATTACTTAAGCTAAGAAGGCGACTTGTCAACTGTAAATGTATATTTTTTTCTTAGCTGATTGCCCATACCTTGGGATTAAATAAATTTTGGAAATATATACAGATTGATACATAGAATTAAAATTTAAAGTAGGTATTTCAGTCGTGTCTCGTCGATTTTTAGTATATATGAGCATAATGGCAGTATCTTAAAACTATTTGTGCTAAAGAAACGAAATTTAGAGAATGGGATTTATAGAAATAATGTATAAGAATACGTATTTGATATACATATTCTGCTTACAACAAGGCGAAAACGGAGGTATTAAAATAACTGGATACAGATATTTGCTATTTTATTTCTACAACACCTTAAAATAAGCGTCAGTGTGTGTATATATTTATATTTTCATTTTGGTTTAACCAAAATCTGGCAAGATTTTATTTTGATATCCTTGTATGTCCCTGTGTATTTTCCCTCAATAAATAAATAATAATAAATAAAGGATTGTGGTAAAGGGGGCTACACTTATTCAGTCTTTGAACGAGAATATCCATGGATATCTCGCAGTGGTTTAGTCCTCGTTTCATGCCCTCGGAATAAGTGTCTAATAAAGCCATTAATACTAATGAATCGAAATACTAAAGAGTTACGTACCGCCTTTTAAATTTGTATGTATCAAATAACCGACCAAATATTTTTTCGACTAAAACTTATCGAACGTCCCCGTAATACGCTGCCCGGAGAACGCAGTGTGCATCGGCGTTTTGCTTTGATGCAGAAACTTCAAACGATTTTTGCTGAGTGTCGCTACTCCCCCATTTCTCTACTCTGACTACATAATGCAAAGTGCAAAGAGAAAACGGAATCGGAATCGACTGTAAGCGAACAACACGGTCTGCGATGTGGCATATTTGATCTTATGCTTTCTCTTTCTAATGACCTTTCCTAAAAAAAGATAGCATAGTTATCGGGGTATCATATGGGATGAGACCCATTGGTTAAACTAGTCCCGCCTCACCTGAACCGAATTCAAACGAGAAGAAACGACGGTGCCTTCCTATCCCTAACCTTCGACTTCGAATGATATGATACCGCATCGACCTACCTAGCCGTGTAATCCGTGTATCCGGCTAGAAAATGTTTTAGTGTTGCGTGCATGCATACGTTTACATGATCTGGAACCGCTTTGGCGCGGGTCAAGAAATGGATACGTATTCGGATAGTGGATATGGATATTAGCTGATTCAGATTCCGTATGATTCGGATATCTAAAGAATACGGATATTTACAACACTACCATGGACGTTGCAGGAGCAGCGTACATAGTTATTGATTATTTAGTTCGTAATAAAAGAAAATCTTAGCAAAGACTAAAGTAAAAGAATGACTGACCGCTGCAATGGTCAAATTCAACTAAACATGCAATATGCAAACTTCAAAACGGGGCGATGATTCGCGATCCCGTCCAGACTTGCCGAACCCAGCCGCGTGGCATCCTTTTGATAAACAAAACCGACAAGACATGGAACGAACCGATGACATGCGGTACACGCGGCAATGTCACGCGTTGCTGTTACGGAGTACCGTCCAGACTACACGCGATGAGGTTCGCGACGCACAGTGTTTCCTTTATATAGGTACTAGCTGGACAAAAATATTTTATTTAATATGTTTATAATATCCAATAATATAATAGTGTCTAAAAATGAATAATAGGTAAATTTCAGCCAGGGGAGAAAGCAAGGAGACCTCTACTCATTATACAGGGTGAGTTTTTAAAGTGCTACAAGGCCATATCTCGAAAACAGTTTCAAATATTTTCATGAAATTGTGGTGAGGTAATAGGGACATAGGGGATCATATTTAAACATATTTTTGACATTTACCACCTCTCTCTATTTTAAGGGGTGAGGGGGATAACTTTGGAATTTGAAATGGGATAATGTACTTTTGTTTATAAAATTCGAATCTATGTAAAAACTACGTCTGTGAACAAACTTTTTTTTATTTGCTCTTTCGGATAAGGAATTATGTTTAAATTTAAAAAAATAAATACATTTTATCAATAAATCAATGAATGATCATAGGATTCTCCTATGATAGGCATGCAAATGCAGATTTTCTGTAAGAATTCGCTGCATACCGCTTCTGGTAATGTTCAGTTGCTGGGACCATGTTGTGTCGACAACACTTTCCAACTGCGACAGTTTTCAACAAACCGGACACCGCGACACAGCAGAGCATTTTAACATTGTAGAGGGATTTAATTCACTTGTAGATATTTTTCGAATTTTTTGATATTTATGATTTTTTTGTCACTACTAATATGATCTAAAGTGGCGTTTAAGTTAATTCCCGCTATTCCTAATAATATTTAAAACAAAAAAATTCAGGCGGTCTACCCAAACCTGAAGATGGTTGATCACTAGACGTAGAAGGCAGAGAGTCGTAAACACTATTAGGAAAATTAATACTTTCCTCTAACCACTTTGAATTATTTTTCTAGTACCGGTCACGATGTCGATGATGCCATTTATTTCACCTTATTTCTATCTTATGGCACAGGTCCCCTAAAAAAGGCTTTAAGGTATTAATAACATCATCAGGGAATGTCATTTGGCCAAATTTTAATATTAGATAATTAAATACTGCATCACAGCGCTCGGCTTGACCCCCGCCTGGCAAAACTTCGAATATTTGCTGGCGAGAAATTTTCTGATAGAAAATCTGTTAGGGGCGCACAGAGGTTCAAAAAATTTGTTATGGTTCCTTGTAGTAAAAAGTTTAGTGAATACTTAAAATTTAGATAGAAGCCAGCATAACAAACTTTTAGACTGCAATAACTTGAAAATGCACATACAATGTAACATGGGTAAAGTTTCTTTTAATTATCACTATTTCTATAATTATAGAACAACAAAAATCTGCCTTACAAAACTAATATTATACTAAGCTATGAATCAAAATAACGCAAGGAACATAATGCACTTTAAGAAAACTAACACGAATGATCGACCTAAGCAATACGGGTCGAGCGATTATCTGCTCGACTAAGGTTTAGACCATAATTATCCTAACTTCCTCGTACCCATCAACAAAATTCGTACAAATATTTTCTAATTTACTAATGGTATTATCCTTAAGCTAATTACTTAATACCACTTTTATCTGAATTCCCTGATTTTTGAATTAAATCCCCCTAAAATTTTAAAATGCCACACTGTGCGTGCTGGCGGCCTGTTTATTTCACGTTTCCAACTGAACCACTTTGCTCAGATTTAATAATCAATCTTTGCACTATCGCAGTGATTACTGAGCCGACCAAGAGTCTATGATCTATCCAATTTGAATTGAGAATAATGACAGAAACCAATTTTACAACGTATAGGTCAATTAGTCTCTCTCTGTCTCATGTCCTTTCTCTCTCATTCTTTCCCTCTGGTCTTCTTTCTCTCTTATACCCTGATATTTTTACAACTGATAAAAAGTTAGGTTGTGAGAAACATAAACATGACATAACGTAAGATAAACAAAAAACGTCCTCAAAGTATGTCGTGGAATTAATCACACATGTCTTGAATTATTACCAGAGACTCTTGAAAGGTAACATAGGTTAGGTGAGGTTCCTTAGTTCTTATTTTAAAGAAAATTAAATATGGTCATCACGGCAGAACAAAGAGCTTTTATGATCGAAACTTACTTTAGAAATGGTAAAAGGGTTGCTGGTCAGTGAGTTTATTCAACAAGGGACGCCATTCAGGATTTTCAAACAGAATTTCCACACATAGACATGGATTTCGACCAGTTTCGCCAAGTTTTGACTAGATATGTGACTTTGTTTAGAGAAACAGGAAGTGTGAATAGAAAGGAAAGCAGTGGGAGACCCACAGTCCGAACTGCACAAAAAGTAGAAGAATTGAGGCAAGTTGTTAATGAACACCTACAAAACCATATTCGGCGTTTAAGACAGCAAGTAACCTGCAATACAATCCTGGAATGTGACCTGCATATGTACGCTTATCGTCTAAGCTCAGTCCAAGAATTGTTACGAAACGACAAGCCGCAGCGAATGCAATTTTCAGAGTGATCGACATAATTTCGACATAAAATGACACGCACTCTACGAATTGTTTCCGCGTAACTTCCTCCAGATTTATAATAAGTTTTCACAATAATGTGTTGTTCTACCGTGAAGCATTCCATGACTAATAATCTATAATATATCCACAAGACAGCTGTCAGATTTTCGGACGCCTATGACGGAAACGAAAATACCGAGAAATTTAAAATGTGCGTTCATTTTAGGACACCCTCTATATTACTCATACATCTATAGTAAGGGTGACCTTATTTTATTTCTAGTCTCAAGATTACAATTCTGGCAAAAATGATAAAATGAAGAAAATTTCATTTGCCTAATTTTAACCATGAAATGTCGATTGACATCCCTAATTTTGCATTTGCTATAATATTTACGAAAAAGTTAAATCTTTTTTAGTTTTACATAAACTGTGGCCACTTTATATTCTCAATGTTAATAGCAACATTTTGGAGTCTAGCATTTGAGTTACCGATGATTACAATAGAAAGATTCATATTCGGATCAGGTAAGAATTTTTTGACTATTTGTCGGATATTGTCGGATATTTATTTATATAACCCTATTTATTTATATAACAGTAAAAAATATATCAAAGATAAGTAATAAAATTAAAACAGTAATAACATTAAAATAAAAGTAATACAATTAAAATACGGAGTAATTGCACATCAAATAGTATGGTATGTGAATGAATGTATTTTAAAAGAAATCCTAAGACCTACAAGAATATAATGAAAAACAAATTCAAAAAATGAAACATGCACTTTACAAGCTAAGTAAGAATTAGCAAAGAAGTCATCCAGCGCATAATAACTCTTATCTATGGCAATTTTCTTAAATTTCTTTTTAAAATCCAATGATATGAGGCCCAAAAGCAATCTGGAATATACTCAAAGCTCCATAAGTTTGGGCTGGGAGATCTCGATCCTACTTTTGTTTTTACCAAGGGTAATTTAGGGTTATTTTTTTGTAGAGTGTTAAAAGAGTGAGTCAGAATTCTTTGATATACAGGGTGTTTCAATAATGTACCGACAAATTTAAACAGGTGATTCCTTGACCAAAAATAATAAAAAAAATACTAATAATATAGGTCCGGAAACGTTTCGTGTATTAAACTTTTTTTTTTCGATTTTTCTTATTTATTTGATGCGCACTAAAGGATTACTTATTTAAAATTTGTTCGTGTGTTATATAATAAACTACCTACAGAATTAACCTATTGTCATTTAGAACTATCTACAGGATGTTATTTTTTTGGGTCACAACCATTTTGATCCCCCGAATTTTTTTGATATGGCACTGACTACTCTTTTGTATAAAAACAACTTTTTTGGTTTATCTTTTAACCCTTCGTTAGGCGCGCGGATGACACCGGTCATCCACTCGGAAACTTTCGGATTTCATTCGGAGCCAGAACGCTGCCAGTAGGTGTCGCCTTCAGTACCTTCTTTTGAACATACGAAGATACGTTTTCTGTAATCATTGTGTTTTTGTGGCGTAAAGTGTATTCTCTGCAGCAGTAAAAATCGGCGTGGATGACAGTTGTCCTCCGCGCGCCCATATACGCTACATATTTGGACATCCGGTAAATATGCAATTGTATTGTTTTTCTTGTGTAACTTTGAGAATTTATGAGCGTGCATATTTTTAAGTGTTTACTAATTATATTTCTATTTAGTTAGATTGAAAAAATTTCTTTTGCAGAAAATAACCTCTGCCTGTCATCGCACTATGTCTGAGGCGAAAAAACGAAAGGTTGAGTATAGCACGGATCCCAATAAGTGGCTACAATGGTACGAAGAATCTGACATTGAAGCTCCACCTGAGGGGGAGACCGATTCAGAAGAAGAGGACATTATCTCCGAAAGCGACCATAATACCGAGTCGGAACAGGAAGCCGACCACGTGACTGATGAAGAAATTGAAGAGGCAGCGAAAGGCGATAATTTCTACCTAGGAAAAGATGGGTCTACGAAGTGGAGAAAATTGAGAAGGCCCACTAACGTACGTACAAGGTCATGCAATATAATTACTCACCTACCAGGACCAAAGGGTAAAATGCGGGAAGAAAAATTAGAGCTCGGTATATACAATTTGTTTCTAGATGAAAATATTCTTCAAATCATTGTCACCTCTACAAACATATATATTGAAAAGGTTCGATTGAACTTTTCTCAGGAGCGAGATGCTAGGCACACTGATGCAACGGAAGTAAGAGCATTTATTGGCTTACTCTACTTGATAGGAACACTATCGGACTCCAGAAAAAATTTGTCTAAATTGTGGGACAATTCAAAAGGAAACGGTCTTGAATCATGCTACCTCACCATGAGTGAGAAAAGATTCCGATTCTTACTAAGATGTCTGCGATTTGATAACATCCACGACCGACAAGCCCGAAAAGAGATGGACAAACTTGCACCTATAAGAGAGGTTTTTGAATTATTTGTAAATAACTTTCAGAAATTTTACTCGCCAAGTGAATATCTTACCATCGATGAACAGTTAGTAGCTTTTCGAGGAAATTGTCCATTTAGGCAATACATACCTAGCAAACCAGCAGAATATGGTTTGAAAGTGTTCGCACTGTGTGATGCAAAAACAGCGTATACCATGAACTTGGAGCCATACGTTGGTAAGCAGCCTCCCGGACCTTACTCTCTTGATAATTCCGCCAAAGATGTTGTTCTCCGCTTGGTAACACCGGTTGAAGGCACAAATAGAAATATTACTGGTGACAACTGGTTCACCAGCATATCTCTAGCTTCTGAACTCAAAACTAAAAAACTTACCTATGTCGGAACATTAAGGAAGAATAAGAGGGAACTACCAGTAGAGTTTTTGCCAAGAAAAATCAGAGAGGAAAAATCGTCAATATTTGGTTTTCAGGACGATTCTACATTAGTATCTTACTGTCCCAAAAAAAATAAAGCAGTACTGGTCTTATCTACAATGCATTTTGATGATGCTATTGACGAATCAACTGGGGAGGCCAAGAAACCTGAGATTATTACGTTTTATAATATGACTAAAATAGGTGTAGACCTCTTAGACCAGCTCTGTCAAAACTATGACGTGTCTCGTACTACGAGAAGATGGCCCATGGTTCTTTTCTATGACTTATTGAACATCGCTGCTATAAATGATTATTGCATTTATAGACATCATTGTATGGAAACTGAGAAAACAGTGAATAGATCCGATTTTCTAGAAATATTAAGTTGGGAGCTAATAAAGCCTCAGATAGAACGTCGGTCAACAATTTCTTGTATACCCGCAGAAATTCGTCGCCGGGCCAGGTTATTATTTGGCACACCAGAGCCACCTACTCAGCAACAAGAGAAAACGGGATCGCGAGGAAGGTGCTACATTTGTGGCAGAGCGAGAAACAAGACCACCAGAAGATGGTGTGTAAAATGTTCTAACTGGGCCTGCGTGGAACACCTAAATGATATTTGTCGAAATTGTATTGATAATGTTTGACAATACTTTTATTTTACTGACATTTGTTTTTTTCTTTCTTTATTTCAATAGATATACTTAACATTTATATATTACACTTTAAAAAATGTCGTTTCATTTATAAAGCATAATTTCTAAGTACCATTATTGCCTATTGTTAAAAAAAAAACATAGTATTAATATGGAAGACACCTGTCCTCCGCGCGCCTAATGGCGGTAGGAAAAACCGCGCGCCTAACGGAGGGTTAACTTCTTCATCTATTGCACCTTTTTCATATCGTATACGGTTCGGCTGATATTTGGCAAAATATGATTTAAAGTAGGGCCAAATTTTAAATCTGGTCAGATAAAAAATAATTTATTTACCTAATTTATTTTAATTTAGTCATAACAAAACATAAAACGATAAAAGCATGTTCATAAAAGGAATTTTGAACAATTTTTGAGAACATGCTTTTATCGTTAATATGTTTTGTTATAAATGAATTAAAATTTATTAGGTAAATAAATTATTTTTTATTTGAGCAGATTAAAAATTTGGCCCTACCTTAAATCATGTTTTGCCAAATATCAGCCGAACATAAGATATGAAAAAAGTGAAATTGTTGAAAAAGAAAAACCAAAAAAGTTGTTTTTATACAAAAGGATAATCAGTGTCGCATCAAAACACAGTTCAGGGGTTCAAAATGGTTGTGACCCCAAAAAAATAACACCCTGTAGATAGTTTTTAAATGGCAATAGGTTAATTCTGAAGGTACTTTAATATGTAATACACGTACTCATTTTGAATAAATAATCCTTAAGCGCGAATAAAATAGATAAGAAAAACCGAAGAAAAAAATTAAAGTTTAACACCCTGTATCTTGAAAATAAAACGTTTCCGGACCTATATTATTTGGAACTTTCTTTATTATTTTTGATCGAGGAATCACCTGTATAAATTTGTCGGTACAATATTGAAACATCCTGTATATACAGTGTCCACCATCAAGTTGGCTACATATGGGAAACATTTTTGTTATTGCTATTTAAAAAATCTATTGGGGGTTCTTTGCTGCATGTCCGACAACTAAAAAAATCTATTTTAACATATTTCATGTGATCACCGGTTTGACGGAAATTTAAAAGAAAGTTGACGGTGGGTGGAAAATGGGTCAAATTGACAAGAAATCAAAAAATTTTGTAAAGAAAAATTGTTCAGAATGCACCGAGGATCCCATATACCAATTTTGAGAAAAAATAAAAAAATACACAGCCAGATTCTCCAACGCTAGTCCGGTCTAATTTGACAACCAAAAGTTTTAAACTGACAAGTGTAAGACTAAGGCAACTAAGTTTTATACTATGAGTCTGTTTCTGAGCTTTTTCGCAAATTTATAAAGAAAAGGGCAATTTTAGTACGCACTTTCGACGATAATAGAACTAAATTCATTACAGCAACTCGTTCCAATGAAAATCGTTTGGAAACCAAGCAAATCGCAGAAATAGCAGAATAATTCATAAGTTTTAAATGACAACATATTAACAATGACAGGACAAAACACTGAAAACATAACTAATCAACTATAAGATCTTAATTTAAACCAGCACTAAATCTTAAACCTTCTTGGTGAATCTGAACGTTAAATTTTTAACCGTACCATCGCTATGAAAAATCATAAATTATTTTTTACCAACAAATACTAAATTTAATTCTGAAAAATACTGTATTATTAGGTTTCAATATTAATTCTTAGTTCGTTAGTTAGTTTTACTAGCGATGGCATGACTACAGATAGCGACACGACCCGACCGTATTTTTTAACTTTATTTCCTGCAAAGTGTCTATTTTACAAATATATGATTAGTTCTGACACAAACCTATGTAATTTTGTCGAATAAAGTTATTTTTAAGGAAAAGAATTATTTATGATTTTTCATAGCGATGGTGCGGGTAAAATTTTTTATTTTTTCTCAGATATGGTTCAAAATTCTGAACAATTTTTCTTAATACAATTTTTTGATATCTTGTCAATTTAAACCATTTTTCGGAACCACCGTCAAATTTCTTTTAAATTCGCGCATCACGTGCGTTAAAACAGATTTTTTAGTTGTCGGACATGCAGAAATGAACTAACAGAGTTTGTTTTTAAAATATCACTAATACAAATTTTTTTAAGAATCCCTATTGGCGGAAAAAAACATGTTTTTGCTATGGTGCTGAGAATATTTTTCGAAAAAGATTTTGAGTAAACTTTTATGTAGGTGTTTGTTTTACATACTAATTTCACACAACAGGATGAATGGTTTTGAAAAGTGGGACGATTATTGCAACCCAAAAATTTAATTTATTTTTTATTTTTTACAGGTAAACCTAAAACACCTAAACCGAAAGCAGATGTAGGTCACGATAATCCCCAAAAGGTGCAGGAGTAACGAAGACTGTAGAACAATTGTTATTTATGTTTTTTAGGATTAATTCTTTGTGCAAAAATATTTTGACCTCTACTATAAACTACTGAAAAGCCTATAGTTAAGAACGATCGTAGCAATTTTTACTTTAACTCTAAACTATACAAAACATTTTAAGGATTACATTTACTGAACATTTTCTTTGGCTAAATTTCAGTAATGGAGTACAAAATATTTTTGCATGGACTATTAAAAATCCGTCAAATTGGTTATAATCCTTTGAATGTGTAGACTGATTTTCTTTAACATTGTAACAAAAATTTGTAAACTAAATTTAATTTAACTTGTAGCCATTGGTGCTGGTTGATCAATTATGACCCGTGGTTTCCTTTTAAAAAAGCATTCGTTTATGAATTATTTATACCATGAACTATGAGCTATTAAGCATACCTGTCGTTTTTATGTGTGTTTTATTTATATATTTATTTTTATAGTATTTAATGTGCAGACTGTAATAATAGTAGTAGAAATATTTGAATAAAATATAATTTGTATATTACATTATCAATTTTTTCCCTTCATATTCATCAAATGCAGTTAATAGTATTGTCTTTGCCAAATGTTGGGTCCACATATTGGTGACTCAAATCAAGGAAGTCAGTTGCAATCAGCTGATTTTTAACGGGGAAGAAAGGTTTACTTGACGACAAAGATGCCAAATAACACGATAATGAAGACAAAGACGAAACGAAAACATTTCCCGAAAGGGCGGATTTAGCTTGTCGTGGGGAGATTTTTTTTCTGAGAGCCCACGAAGACCGAAGTCTAAGTATTATGTACCGTGTGTGTACTGGGGAAGTCCGACTCACACATCCAGATCTGGAAACATCTGTTCTGAGATGAGTAAAATTTTTGAATCTATGCAGTATTACAATTAGTAGGCAGTAAATAAATTTTTTACAGTAACTCCGTCTGTTTTTTTTCTTAAGCCTATTTTCATTAAATCGTGAAGTAATGGATATACAGGGTGTCAAAAAGTCTGGAATATTGCAAAGATTTTTAATCCTACTGAATATATATTTTTGAAAAATGGCACATCTATATAGTTAAAAACCTTGTCAAAATAAAACCGTTTTTGTCACTATACAGGGTCAGTCAGAAAGAATGTTAATTTTTTTATTTCAAATGGGACGTCCTGTATATTTTTGAAGATTTAAATAGTCCCTTAAAAACAAGTTGAACGATATAGGCTACCATGGATTTATTTGTTTAAATGACATGTGAAAACTAATTTTAAATAAATGAACAAGAACACAATGAAAATAGGAAAAATCCAAAATTTGAACAAAAACTACTTTATGACATGTTCAAAATGCCTGCCACTGTTAGCTAGCCAATAGCCAAGCCTGTCTAGTTTCCCGTAAGAAGTTATCAAAAGTATCCCATCAAATTTCACGTATTTGATTTCTAATACGAGCCTTTAAATCTTCAATATTAATCGGCCTACTTTTGTAAACCTTATTCTTAATCACTATACAAATAAAAGTCCAAAGGGGTGAGGTCTGGAGATCTGGCAGGCCACTCAATTTTACCTCTCCTTCCTATCCATTGATTTGGAAACATTTACATACATAATTACCATAAACAATCATGAACCATTTCGTTACATCTATATGGACAATTGATACGAAATCCTTCAGAAACTGGTTAATATAAACTATTGAATTGGTAAGTCTAGTTGGTTCTATTTTAAACATTTCACTTAGAAAGTGTGCTATTATTTTCACAATTCAAGCTGTTATGACACACATTTTGTCCTAAACGTTCTGAATTCTTGAAAGTATGACACACATGTCTTTCAAAATTTAAAAACATTATTTTTCTTCTGAAATGTAACCTAACCTTTCCACCGAATCGTCGGCAAGATGTGCCGTTTTTAACTATATACACGTGTCAATTTAAAAAAGTTATTTTCAGTGGTTTTTGCAATATTTGCAATATTCCAGACTTTTTTGGCAGCCCGTATATTATTTACTTGTTCGTTTTGAAGGTATACAGGTATTTCTAAGTTCTGGGATTTTGGAAAAATTAATTTTAATGCATTGCAAAGTAAGAGAAACAAAAATTTTTATTTCGGCATTTTTTTTTATTTTGAAATTTATGGGTGTATTTACCCCCATTTTCGCCCTTGATTTCCAGTTATAGTAGTTAGAAAATAGGTGAAAGAGGACGCCACGTTCCTAATTTGAGTCGCCAATTAAACATCGACACTGACGGAGTAATAACCGATATTGTAGGTGTTCTGGCAATTTTTCTTTTTCAAAAGTATTAATTTAGTGTTAAAACTTTTATTTAATTAAATAAAATTAGATATAAATAAAAACTAATAGATTGTTATCGTTGTTATTTAATTTTCCGATAACTTTCTAGATATCTTACAATTTTTAATAACATTTCGATTAGGTAATTGTCAGATTTAACTAAATTTCAACCATGGTAATATAATTCTTTGTTTCCATTAGAAAAACGGATTTAATGATAACATTTTTAATTCTAATTTGTAACTAAACGGTAGGGTTTATCGACT
Source organism: Philopedon plagiatum (assembly GCA_963971165.1). Lineage (NCBI taxonomy): Eukaryota > Metazoa > Arthropoda > Insecta > Coleoptera > Curculionidae > Philopedon > Philopedon plagiatum. The sequence goes on along the minus strand of OZ020192.1, from coordinate 30,863,037 downwards.
CGGATGAGGAGTAGATTTTTTGTTTAGTATTTTATTATCTTTAAAATGACAAGCTCGTTTTTAAAATATCTGTCAAAATAAAAAATATATGGGAAAATTAAAATTTGGGTTTCAGGTGAAGTGCACAGTAGAGAAACATTTTATAACATAATGATATGAATCACTAAGTTAGGTCTATGTGACAAATAGCAATCGGATTAGTTAAGATATAATATGTTACAAAAATTGAACTTTGATATGCTGTAACTAGGAAAATATTGAAATTTCAAATTTCTGTTACGTGGCTCACTACCTTTATTTTACCACGTAGAATCACCTATCCACTTATCCGGACGCATTTTCCGAATACCCTGTATATGAGTAACTGAACAAGCATGACTGCCATTTGACCAAGATTTTCGTAATACACAATTTATGACTAAATAAAGCACACTTATTCGAAATTGAAGAATTGCTCTCATAAACGAACTGCAATAACTGTACTTAGTGGTAGTAACTTCTTACTTCAATTTTTATTAATTCGTTAATTTTAATTTCTTGAACTGAATACAATCAAGTTTGTTACAAAACAAAAACAAAACCTCAATTATTTATCCAAACTTGTCTTTAACTTTATTTAAATATATTCCTTTGTAATTCTTTGGCAAACTTAAACTGAAACAAAGGCATTGACAAAATGCATTTCGATATTTACCCCAACTAAATTATAATTTTTATTGATCAAAAAGGTTTTTGTAATCCGCAATTCGACCGAATAAAACAGACCTATTTTTAGCTCATAATTTGTAATTGTATGAATTACATATTACCACGGTACAAGTGTTTTAGGATCGGTTTCGTTGACCGGTTGGTACATATATTTAATGTCCAAGCCAGCTTTTATTGTAGTAAAAAACTGTATTGTTTTAATTTGATGGGTTAAAAATAAAGAGTATAAAATAGTTAATAATAATAATAATATGATAATAACAAAATTTATTAGCTACAACAAAGCTATTCAATATAATTTTAAAATATAACATCTAATTTATTCTATATTTCTTCTTTCTTTCTTTTGTTTTGCAGATAGATAATTTTAATCCATTTTGAATTTTATCGAATAAGGCTTAAATTGCTTAAAATTTTCGTTTTTACTTTTTTAATAAATGATTTTAAACTGCTCTCTTTAATTGCATTACTTAATTTATTATACTCTAAAATACCTTTAAAAAAAATAGAATTTTCGGTTTGCTTTAAATTCCTATGTCCCAAAATTAAATTATTTTTCCCCTTGTATTGTATTAATGCATTTCATCAAATTTAGTCAAAAAATTGTTATAATAAGGTGCTGATAAATTTAAATTTATTTTATGAATAAAAATAAGAGTGCGGTAAAGTAAAAAGTTTTCTATATTCATCCATTTTAAACTTGTTAACATATCGGTTATTTTAGTGTATTTATCACACCCCAGTATTATTCTCATGGCTCTATTCTGTAGTACTTGAAATCTATTTTTATTCTGTTGTGAACACATATATAAAATTGAACTACAGAAAATAAAATGAGGTAGAACAATTGAATTAAATACTAACTTCCTACTATAAATATTTAAATACTCTCTCAATCTACTTAAAACTCCCAATTTTTTTGATATTTTTTACAAACATAATCTACATGATCATTAAACTTTAAATTTTTATCAATAATTACTCCTAAGTATTTAACTTTATTTACAACTTCAACAATTTCATCATTTATTTTGAAATCCAAATTTTTTGTCTTAAATTCATTATATTGTTTTTCAGAACCTAATAATAAACATTTAGTTTTTCAATATTAATTTTAAGCTTATTTACACTCATCCATTTATATATATTATTTAATTTTATATTCATTTTCTGTGTCATCAAATCAAAATCTTTATCAGACAAGTAAATTACTGTGTCGTCTGCAAAAAAATGGAATTTAAAATCTCCCAAAATATTAATCAAGTCGTTTATATAAATTATAAAAAGTAAAGGACCAAGTATACTACCCTGAGGCACACCAACATTAATTTCTTTTTTTTTTTTTTGAAACATATTCAGTACATTTTACTACCTGCCACCTATTTATTAAGTAATCTTTAAACCATCTATATACTTCTCCACATAAGCCATATTTTTTTAACTTTTCTAATAATTTATCTCTATCAATAGTTTCAAACGCTTGTTTTAAGTCCAAAAAAATAATAGCCACCATATTACCTTTATCAACAGATAATTTCCCGTCATTTAGAACACACTGTACAGCACTTTCGCAACTATATTTTTTTCTAAATCCTGATTGAAATATTGATAATACTTTATTCTCTTCTATATAACTTAATAATTGATAATAAACTGCCCTTTCCAAAATTTTTTCAACTGCTACTAGAGTATTGATTGGTCTAAATTCTTCTGGTCTATATGTATTTTTAACTTTTCTTATTGGTGTAATTGTAGTTACTTTCAGTATTTCTCGTACAATACCTAATTTTAAACTAGAGTTTATTATACAAGTAAATAAAGACATGTTTTATCCACGAGCTTTTATCCATAGCTAAGTGTGCTAAATTTTGCGACTGGATAATATGTCTCTATTCACGATTTGGACAACATTGTTTTCAATACTTACATACTAAGAGAATTTATAAAATGCTAACTTACTATGTAGAACAGTCTCATTTAATCGTCACTCATATACTGATTTTAAATAGTCGCCTCGACGCGACGGTTTCTTGCATTGCTACGGCTTGTTGATAAACGCGTAATAAATTATTTTATTTACAAGTGATTAAAGTAACTTTTTATTCATTCTTATGACTAAAGTTTGCCTTTACTATTGAGATATCTGTGAATAAAAACGATTTTGTAAGTAGCTGTTGAGAAAATAAATTTATATACAGGGTGCTATGAAATTTACTGCATACCTATATTAAAATGGGTGACTAATGGGGTAGTCTATAGACATACCCAATACTTTTTCCCTCAAATCGAAATTTTTTTATTTTAAACAAATATCCTAACCGCCCCCATATCCGACACATCTAAAAGACATGACGTCATAGGCTAAAGAGGAAACAAACGACTCAGCCGCGACGTAGCTAAACTTAAATATTAAGTCGCGGGCGAAAGCTAGTTTAGAATAATTTCTCGTACCTGTTGTATATTGCTGTTTGTTCTTGCTGTCCTTTGTCATCCATATCCAATTTTTTTTTGGAAAGATGTTATGTGAAAATTTTTTGCACTGTAATTTGTCTTCTAAACTTAAAACGGCCATGGCATATCACCATTTGATAATAAAATATTCAGATTATGAAAAAGTACAATCTAAGAAAATATTATAAAAACTTCCAAGCTTTGAAATTATTGTTATCACGCATGGTGACTAAAAGAAGAGGTAGCTACTTGATTTAATACGTCGGTAAACTAATTGTTTTAAGATAACAAGTATTTAAATAAATTTATTATAAAAAAAACTGTAAACGTTATCTTCAGATTTTAAAAACGATATGGATTTCCGGAAGTCCTTGAACAATACTTAGTGTTTTAGATATTGTTATCTCGGATCTCAGTTTTTGCAACGAGTACAAATTCACTGATTTATCTTTTGTGTGTGTAATAATTAAAACGGGGGTAATTCCAGAGACGGCTCTAACCTAGTTGGAAATAAAATTAGGATTCGATGTGAAAATAAAATACAAATATTTATTTACCCACATTGTGTTATTTGAAAGTGCGAAATACGAAAATACCATACAGGCTGTCTGAAAAGTCTTAGCATGGACAAATATCTTTACTATTAATAAAGATAGAGACACCAAATTTTAGTTTTATCTTATTGGTTAATAAATCTACTTTTTTATGTAATTTGACTCTTACAATCCCCTTGAGGGGTTACGCTAGGGAGTTGAGGTCAAGAATTTTAAATGCAACCCTATGCCGTGTGGTACCTCATTTTAAAGGTCTGTTCTCAGATGTTACTTCTTGGCAGGGTTCCAAAACGGACTTTATTACTGCCAAGAAGTTCACGGTGGCCATTCTAAACAACTTTTAACGTAATAAGTAAAGCAGTCACTGTTGGTCTATTACCAGAGGCGTCGATGCCGAAAATAAGTACCTACGGTATTTGACAGAAATAATTTAATTGATGGGCGTTGCCGTGATTGTGTGAAATAAAAAAAACGGTTGAGTGCAAGTTCGACTCGCGCATAGAGGGTTCCGTGAGACATACAATATTGTGAATTTCTCACAGGACGCAAAAGTTTCAATAACTATGGTAAGGCTAATGCTTGAATAAATAAGAAGAGGCGGCCATGACGGAAATAAGTCAGTGCGTAATATAACTGATTAGTAAGGCTGGCACGGTTGGTCACAATGTCACATAGTTAAGAATGTTCAAAAAAGTAAGACGTCATAAAATCGTAAAAATATGTTAAATACGTAGTTGTAGCTTTACTATTGGAGATATATTCTTGAAAGTGGGTAGGTTTGAATGTAGACACCAAAGTACATCCCCTGAAATTTCGTGCGCATGTCTAGCCCTCTTAGTTTGCGCATGGTACGCACTTTAGTTCACTGCGCAGATGGCAAATGACGAAAAATAAAGTCGAAATAAACTTGGGGAAAAGTTATAAAGTTAAATACGTAGTGATACTTTGACTATTGGGGATATATTCTTAAAAGTGAATGGGTTCGAATGTAGACACCCAAGTAAGTACATCTCCTGAAATTGCGTATGCATGTCTAGCACGCTCGGTTTGCGCGTGGTACGCATTTTGGTCTACTGCGCAGATGTGAAAAAACAAAAACTATAAAAACGACAAATGAAGAAGTAAAGTTGGAAAAAAGTTAGAAAAAAAGTGCCCCACAAAACAAAAAATAGCAGCGCAGACTGGTACTGTATGGCACAAGAGATCGACTAATGGTCGACTTGTGCCCCGCCCGATTATACGATTTATAATTTTTATAGGCTGGCCATTTAAAAATGAATTCAAATACGGGAGTTGCGGTAAAATGTTTCTTTTTTGAAGACTTTTAAAAGAAGAGGCCACCCGGCATAGGTTTGCATTCAAAATTTTTGACCTCAACTCTCTAGCGTAACCCCCAAGAGGGTTGAAAAAGTCAAATTACATAAAAAAGTAGATTTATTAACCAATAAGATACAACCAAAATTTGGTGTCTCTATCTCTATTAATAGTAAAGATATTTGACCATGCTAAGACTTTTCAGACACCCTGTATGGTATTTTCTTATCTCGCACTATCAGATAACACAATGTGGGTAAATAAATATTTGTATTTTATTTTCAAATCGAATCCTAATTTTATTTCCAACTAGGTTAGAGCCGTCTCTGGAATTACCTCCGTTTGCAAAGCTTTAGTAATAATACTTAATTTTATGGGCAATTTTCATTTAGATCTGCTTTTTAGAAGGTCTTTTCTCGTATAAAATAAACTAACAAACAGACTAACAATCTGTTATAAGTTATAAGCAAAAATATATTTATTTTGCACTCTAGATGTTATTGAAGTACCTACACACTTATATTAAATATTGACTTTTTTAGTAGTAGTATGCCTCTTTTACTGCACTAGAACAGATGATAAAGAAGAAATAATGAAAAATTCCGCGCGCTCAACGTAAGTTTTTGCAGCGCGTTTTCCTTATTTATACTCGGCTGTGCATTTTAAAGCATTGCACACTATTATTGAATCCTTTTTTCGAAAGAGGTATAATTGTTTTATTTCCGCCAAAGCCGTTTAAACCTTAGGTGCGTAGAAAAATAATAAAGTCTTTAGTGTTTGTTGAATGTACAAAATTTAAATGACTAAAAAATACTAGGGTCAAAGTTATAAACAAAAATAAAGTTACTGATAAAATTGTTCAGTGTTATCCCGTGGTTCAATGTAACCCCATATTACGATTTTAAAATATACACTCACCACATGACGTGAATATTTTATCGACTAGTAAATGCTAAATTTATTACATGTAATTATCCTTTCTATTAACAATAAAAATGTAACACACTAGTAGGATTTTAATAAATATTGTATATTTTATTGTCTTAAAACTGAGATTTTTATTCCTATACAAATCTGTTTTTTTTTTATTAAAAGTGCGGGGAACTGAAGAAGCAGCAGTTTTTATCTTTAGTTCCTATTACTTTTTATAAGCATGGTCAGAGTCCATTCAACGACCAATCTTGTTAATTGGTAATTAATTAAAGCGTCGTCGGCTCGAACAACATTGTAGTTCGCAATTTCTACCAAATCGAGACACATTTTATGGCACATACTGCAACTGCCTAATAGAAAAAAAACCCATTTCTCATGATTTCACCTTCTTCAAAATGAAATTTTAATTTAGTCATTTTGACGATATCCATGGAAGAACATTGTAAATATTAAAGTAGTACGAAATTATATTATGCTAACAGAGTTCAACCAAACGTTGGCATTTACACAAGTTACAACGTTATTCCAAAATCTTCCTGTTTAAAATGCTCTATAGGCTATACCACAGATAAATCGCGTAAAATGATTACATAGAGCGTGAAAGATGTACCGGTATCGATTGTAGATCAACGTTCTTCTATTTTGAATGGCAAATAATGAAGCTTATAATTTTTTGCTTCTCGTGAAAAGTTGAAAAAATGTCAGTTACAACGTTGTTCGAGCCGACGCTGAATTCTCAACTATCGGTAATTTAAATTTGGAAAAAGGTAACGACTAATAAAAAAAACTTCCAGTTAATGCAACATACCTTTTGTTAGGCTTTTTGCTGCTATTGGCTTTTTAAACAAAGAAGTTACCAGTTACCCATACTCTCTCTTTAAGGAAATCAAAGTGTGGGTTACTAACTAAACTATAGTAGTACGCCTCTTTTATGCTACTAGAACAGATAATAAAGAGAAAATAATAAAAAATTCCGCGCGCTAACTCTAAGTTTTTGCAGCGTTTTTTCCTTATTATTAATTTTTCCTTATTATTAATATTCAGCCGTGCTTTTTTAACATTGAATATTATTAATAAATCCTTTATAATTTTTGAAGTAATCTTGTAAAAATGTCACGTTTATTTAAATGTAAATAAATATTATTATTATTATTAATTATTATTAATTATTATTATTATTATTATTATTATTATTATTATTGTTTTTTTTTTTTTTTTTTTGTCGGGTGGAAACCTTTTATAGGTAGCGAGTACTTGTTCTACCTTTCCTCGGGTATGTGGGAGTCCGGCAAGCCGTATACGCACTAAAACCACCCCAGAGCTTCTCTCTTGCACTTCACGGAACCATCATATGTGACATCTCCGTCGTGAAGGCAACATTTTATCCTTTCTTCGTCGCTTTACTGTCCTAGTCCTTCCCTGTTTGTATTGTTCTGTCTTCCTCCTTCCCTGATGTGCTTCTGTCTTTCTTCCTGTTCCTTAGTTTCAAGTATCCTTTCCCTATGTTCACTCTTGTTACCGTTACCCTTTTGTTTATGAATAATATTCCTACATCCACCCTTTCATCCTTTATCCATTCGCTCCCGTTGGTTATTGTCCTATTTGGCTCACTAACGATAATTAAGTCCACTTCCTCTTTTTTCGCTGTGGCATATGCCAGATCGTGAGCTACCCTTACCCTTCCTAGATTTGTTTGCAAGATTTTAAGGGCCATACAAATTTGCTTTTTTGTCCCTTCCTGTGCCTGCGGACTGTATTTTTTGCCCTCTCATTTTTTCTACCAGTCCTTTGAAATATGGGCACTTGATCTGGTCTGCCCTATGTCCCTCCACTCCACATTTTGTGCATCGTTCTGTGTTTGTACACTCTTTGCTTCTGTGCCCTTGTTGTCCACATTTGAGACATTCCCAACTGCGATCTATTTGCCCCGTACATTCATAGGTTTTATGTCCGTATTCCAGGCATTTAAAGCACCTTTTTACGTACACCTTTTCTCTGATCCCCCCATCCTATCCTTATTTTTCTTGCTCTTATTAAGTTTTCGGCTTGTCCTTTCGGAACCTCAACTATAGCTGTTTGTTCTTCAAACTTCCCTTTTCGCATCGCTTTTATCTTAATATCCGAATTTTTTATTTTTGTTTCCCTTTCAATTGCTTCTTTTATGGTTGGGTCCATCCCCATTATATATATTGTTGTTACACCCGTCGTTCTTGTTACAACCTGATATCCGTTCATTTTTGTTTTAATTTCTTGCTGTAGCATGTTTGCCATCTGTTCCCCTCCTTCTATAGCCAGCAAGATATCCCCTTTTTCAGTTTTCCTAATTTTATTGATTTTCACTCCCATTTTTCCTATATCGACTTCCTGTTTCAGTGTTTTTATGACGTCCGTATAGCTCCTTCCTTCTGTTTTTACTGTCAGCATGCTCTCTTCTTTTCTCATTTTTTGCTTTTTTGGTTCGGATCCCGTTTCTTGAGCTATAAGCTTTATCTTAACGCCCTCCCCTGCAAAGCCATGCTCACATATTTTCCTAACGTAGGTTACTTTTAGACCTTCACCTACGAGTATGTTGATATTTTCAGCAGGATGTAGGCTGCTAATTTCCTTAAGTTTTTTTATCAGTTTATATACTGTTTCCATATCATTTATTCCGGCCTTATCTATTTCCAGGGGAAGGAGGTACACCACGCTGATCTTTTCTTCCTTGATTCCTTTGCTAGTTTTTGTGCTAGCAGTTTGTATCAAGAAGTCTTCTTGACTTTCGTTATTCTTAATAAGTTCCTCTAGCCCATCGTATTTTGCTTTAAGCGTTTCTATCTCAATATTCCCCTCTACGTTTCTCGGGTCTATGAGAACTGCGTAGTCTCCTTGGCGACCGCTTGTAGCCATTTGCTTTGCCCTTTCTATTTCCGTGATCTTATACAGCTCTTTTGGCCATTTCTCATCTAGGACTATTTTGAGCCTGTCAAAATCCCCTTTTTCCTCTATTATTCTTTTTATTTCCTCCTCTATTCCTAATTTCCTTTCTTCGTATTCATTTTTGATATCCTTCTCTTCCACTTGTATTGACACCGACTTCTTCTCTATGCTAGCGGTTCTTGGTCTAACTCTCTTTTCCTGTTTATCTATTTCTTTCCATATCTTGTTTATATCGCTTGCCTGTCGCTTCAGTTTTTTAACAATCATCTTAATTTCCGTTTTCGTTTTTGTACTTACTTCTGTCATTTTCGCCAATACATCAATAGTTTTCGTTAGTTTTCCCATTTCATTTCTTAGTGCATTCATTTCCTCTTCTCCGCTTCCTTCCCGCGGCCTCTTTACTGTTTTGGTTCCTTCATCCTTTGTTTCACTTATTTCATTATCTACGTTACTTTGTTCTTGGAACACTTCGTCTTCCTGTTCGTCTGCTTGCTTGAGCCACCTCTGCAAACCTTGTGGAGGCGTCCTCTGGAGTGACTCCCTCCTTTTGAAAACATCTTCTCCGCTTATTCCATCTACCGTTTCCGATTCTCTAATCCCTGAATCTATAGTATTTTTATTGTCTGTATTTTCCATCTTATTCCCACGAGTAGGGTCGAAATAAAGGTCCAGTGCAGCAGTGCGCCCATTCCACACTAAGGCTGTAAGTCCCCTCCGGTTCGCCTGGTCCTTCGGGCATCGCTCCAGACACACTTTTCCCCCTGTGCCATGCAGCTCGTCAGCGCGATGGTGCTACACCTTGAGCTTAGGGTCTCCTCTTCCTCCTATCTTCGGCATTTCTCTTAGTCTGGCTATCACCCTCGACCTGTTCGGCATGGGAGTCCCTAACAGTAGCTACGCTACCGCCGACATAGCTCTCGGGATCACTGAACACGCAAGCCCCACCGGTACGTCAACCCGGAAATGCCATCGGTGGAGATTATTATTATTGTTATTATTATTATTATTATTTATTATTATTATGAAAAACATCAATGACAGACGGTACTGATTTCGTCACTTTAATAGACACATCAACAGCTAAAATGCTTCGTTTTCTCTTTCGGGCCAGAAAATCATGGATTTATTAAGAAAGGATTCGATGTCCGTATACTGTGAGCGTATCGAACGTGAAGCCTTATATCTGTTGTTTGTTATGAAAACATTTCCCCTAGGGGTAGAGTTCACGAACTTTAAAGAAATACGTAATTGAATCAAGAATGGTAGTAGAAAGAGATAAAATAGCATTGGAGTGTTGGAGCTCACAAGTGTTCCTGTCTCTGCTGGTTGCTTAGGAAAACCGGCTGAACACTCGGTTACACGTACGTCTTTGTCTAATGAACTAGGAAAGAAAAAGTGCGATTTATAGATTTATAAATGACTCGGAGCGACTTCAAATAAAACTTTAGAAATAATATATCCTATTAATAATAAAACCTTTTTAACTTAAATTTATTATTATTTAGCAGAAAAATACAATATTTTAGGCCATTTATTACTTTTGGTAAATCTTCTGATGCTTCTAACGTATTTTTTGTACAAAAATACAAGGTAAAATAAGATGTGGCCAATGTTTACAAATTGTGTTTACAGTGTCGCTTAGAATGGTTTGTTTTGGCTTCAAAGAATGTTAAATCATCCCGTATCCATTCTTAATAAATCCATGCAGAAAATACTACTCCCTTTTCAACTTACACATTCTCTGTGTTTTCTAAATAGGAACTTAGTTGGTTTAGTCGAGTCAAAAAGGTTTGGAAAGATTGTCCTAAGATTCCCAATAAGAGGATATTGATTCTAGATTATAACAGGACTTTCGGCCTGTTCAAACAAAATATTAAGAAAGCGGACCAAATTTAATCCTCTGGAGTACGTTGAGGAAATAAATCAATTCCAAATCCAACAGTTCGGTAAAAGTTATCTATACAGAAGATGTAAACGATTTTAATAAATCGTTGCCAAAGCTATACAAGCACAGTATATTATCAGTAGAGTCGTACGGTAGAAATGTTCCCCGTCAACAAAAGCAAACCTTTGCTCCAGCCTCATTCATGGAGTTTAAACATCTACAAAATGGCAACCTGCAGACATCGAATTTTATAGGGGCCTTAAAAGAACACACATTTAATATAAGATAGCCAGGCTCTAGACCGGAGCCATTAAACATATTTGATGCCTTATCCACTGCTTATTCTGAGGAAAAAGTGCCTATAAATAAGCATAAAGTCGATGCTGTCAGGAATTTAATTAATAAAATACATTTCAGAAGAAAATGAAAAGCATACTAATTTTTATGAAGCTTATCTTACATGGCTAACTAAACTATTATGGAAGAAAATAATTAGTATGTAATAATATTACTGTAGCTTGGTGGTAATAAACCTAGTTTGAAAGCAATTTGGTTAATTTATTTTTATTATACGCCTTTTGGTTTTAGCGGAAACCAACTCCAGCACACAGGCGTAGTTAGGCAGTCAAATTCAGAGGTGCTTAAGTCTTAGACTCTAATCAGCATATGGTCAAAAATTGTGTTCATAGGGTGGAGGGTTGTAAATTTTGGGGTGCTAATTAGAGTTTTGGGGTGCTAAGCACCCCCAAGTCCCCTTTAACTTCTCCTATGATGAATGGAGGTTTCAAAAATATGCCTATGCTGCTATGTCTACAAATTTTTTTATATATTTACTTATCTTGTTTAAAACCACAAGAAAAACAATTAGATAATTGAAGCCTGCCTTTCTATAATGTTGTGTCGCTTCTTAGATTTTACAGGAGAAACAAAAAATGTATTTATTTAGTTAACTTTACCAATATCACACTATTACAGTACTACAGTACAGTACCAGTACAGTACTACAGGTACTGTAGTGGTAAAGATGCATATAAATTAAAAGAAGTTTTGTAAATAGTAAACTCTAAATAATTGGAGGTAATTTTCGGGAATCGGTCTGTATAAAATAAATATTAGAACTCATTTATTCTAAAATGCTCTATATTTCGCCATTTATTTATGGCTTCCTCAGGAGCGATAGCTAAAAGAAAAACAAATACCGCGTTAATAATAAAATGGAGCAATCCAAACAGCCAATCTTACAGTTTCACGGGTTATTTGTTCTATACAGTCTAAAATACTTAATATTAAAGACAAAACAATTTTAAAATATACTCACAACGAGAGTTCAATCATGAACATTTAGCCACGTTGACATAACAAAAAACTTTTAAAATATATACAAGACAAGATATATACAAGACAAGATCATGGTCTAGTCATTGTCTTGTATATATTTTAAAAGTTTTTTGTCTTTAATATTAAGTATTTTAGACTGTATATATATATATATATATATATATATATATATAAAAGAGAAGAAGAATATCGGCTATTCGGACTGTGGAAGTGTGTTCCTCTTTTGCATCAAAGTACGGGGAGTCCAAGAAAATGGACTACCCCGGGCCGGGTAGACTATGACAGCTGTTTCGTCCTTGTTAGGACTCATTCAGACAGTCATAACCCAGTCGCACCGTGGCAAACGATGTAACTGCATCTTACATCCTTTTTGTAAAATACAAGCAGGAAATAACATACCATAACGCCACCTAGCGGGTGCTGGCTCTAATGCAAAAGCAGAACACACTGAAAAGGTAGAATATAAAATCAAAGGGCGAACACAGCATCCCTGGTTTATGAGAAACGCATTTTTGTACTCTATATATATATATATATATATATATATATATATATATATATATATATATATATATATATATATATATATTTGCGTCGTCACATTCAAATCGGCGGGAATGAAATTTGTAATAAATTAATGTGTGAATTAGGTAATTAGAAATAAAATACTTTAAACGCTTTTTTTCTCCAATTTTGCTTTGAGGTCAAAAATTTTAAATGCAACCCCATGCCGTGTGGCAGCTCATTTTAAAGGTCTTTAAAAAACAAATAATATACCGCAAACTCGAGGTCCGTCCGTTAATTCGTTTTTAAATGGCATGCTTTTAAAAATTAAAAATCGTGAAAAAAAATAAATTCCTTTATTTCTCTTATTGCTTTAAAAGTTTTTCCAAGTGACCACCATAAACTTCTTCTCAGTAATAAAGTCGATTTTGGAACTCACTTCTCACATTTTTGAGAATGGCAGGTGTTGCTTTTTGGCAGAGTCCCAAAACCGACATTACTGTCAAGAAGTTCATGCTGCTTATTTTGAACAACTTTTAAAGTAATAAGTGAGGAACTTAAATTTTCTTTTCAGGGTTTTTAATATTTATAGGTTTGCCGTTTAAAAACGAATTAAGATACGGGCCTCGGGTTTGCGGTAAAACATTTGTTTTTTGAAGACCTTTAAAATGAGGTACACCACGGCATAGGGACAGGGTTGCATTTAAAATTTTTGACCTCTACTCCCTAGCGTCACCCCTCAAGGGGGTTGAAAAAATTAAATTACATAAAAGAGTAGATTTATTTCCCAGGAAGATACAATACAATAAAATTTGGTATCTCTATCTTTACTAATAGCAAATATATTTGCTCATACTAAGACTTTTCGGACACCCTGAATACATTTCTTAACTATTTGTTTCCTAACATAAGTAAATAAATGTTGTGGAGACTGTACTGTTAGTTGCAGTTCTGATGACAAATCAATACCGCCATTAGTTCATTATTACTGAAAAAAACTGGATTTCTTCCTAAGACATTGCGCTCATTTTTGAGATATCTTGTATTCAAAATTTCGTATATTTTTCATCAATCTTCAAAGTCTTACTATGAGCAAATATATTTACTATTAGTAAAGATAGAAACACCAAATTTTATTGTATTGTATCTTCCTGGGACATAAATCTACTTTTTTATGTAATTTAATTTTTTCAATCCCCTTGAGGGGTGACGCTAGGGAGTAGAGGTCAAAAATTTTAAATGCAACCCTGTCCGTATGCCGTGGTGTATCTCATTTTAAAGGTCTTCAAAAAAGAAATGTTTTACCGCAAACCCCAGGTCCGTATCTTAATTCATTTTTAAACGGCAAGCCTATAAATATTAAAAACCTTGTGTCCCTCACTTATTACTTTAAAAGTTGTTCAAAATAAGCACCATGAACTTCTTGGCAGTAATAATGTCGGTTTTGGGACTCTGCCATTCTCAAAAAGGTGAGAAATGAGTTCCAAAATCGACTTTATTACTGCCAAGAAGTTTACCTGTAAAGCAGTAAGAGAAAAAAAGGAATTTAATTTTTTTCACGATTTTTAATTTTTAAAAGCATACCATTTAAAAACGAACTAACAGACGGACCTCGAGATTGCGGTATATTATTTGTTTTTTGAAGACCTTTAAAATGAGGTAGGTACCACACGGCATGGGGTTGCATTTAAAATTTTTGACCTCAACTCCCTAGCGTCACCCCTCAAGGGGGTTGAAAAAATTAAATTACACAAAAAAGTTAATTCATTAACCAATCAGATACACCTAAAATTTGGTGTCTTTATCTTTGCTAACAGCAAAGATATTTGCCCATACTAAGACTTTTCGGACACCCTGTATAGATGGCGATAAATAAATAGATTCGCTCGTTATATAATTATGTAATTTGCAAGAATTTTACAAAAATATACCAAAATAAACAGTAATATGAATGTGTTTGTTATTTTTTGTCCATCTAGATTATCAAAATGAATCACTGTGCGCCGTCCCTGCGGAAGTAGCCTTGTCGCATCTCTTCATCGTCTAATGGGTTTACAAAATTTTCTTAAATATCATTACTGTGAATGCAGAGGCTTCTCTATAAAGAATTGAGAATAACCAGAGAGGTAAAAACATGCCACATCAGAAAAAAGGTTTTTTTCAAATATGTTTTCATTACGTTAACAATTCTTGGTCTGAGCTTAGACGATAAACGTGCATATACAGGTCACATTTCAGGACTGTATTACAGGTTCCGTAGGATACATTTACTTGCTGGCTTAGACGCCGAATAGGGGTTTGTGGGTGATCATTAACAAGTTGCCTCAATTCTTCTGCATTTTTTGCGGTGCAAACTTTGGGTTTCCCACTGCCTTCTTCTATTCGCACTTCCATGTTTCTCGAAACAAAGCCACAGATCTAATCAAAACTTGGCGGAGCTGGTCAAAATCCATATCTATGTGTGGAAATTATGTTTGGAAATTCTGAATAAACCCACTGGCCATCAACCTTTCTACCATTTCTAAAGTAACTTTCGATCATAAAAGCTTTTTGTTCTGCCATGATTACAATATTAAATTTTCTTAAAAATAAAAATTTCAAAACTTGACAGTTCTATTTTTTATTCACCTATTCCTGTTACCACAGGCAATATAACTATATACCAATGTTTGATCGAAATTTAATTCATATGTCTACGCAATGATTGGTCTCATTTTTTGATGAGGAATCTCCCCACAAGCGATGGCTCATCTTTTTTGAAACACTCTGTATATAAATGTCAATTTTTGTAGGATAAGATAACATCTTAAGACGCATTATGTGGACGTTTTAAAATCTCTCTAGATATTTTGCATGCAGGTGTTTTTAAATTAGATTGATAATATGATTGTATTATCTGATCAGAAATCGGAAAAAATTTAAGTGATATAAACTGGTATTATTATTACTTCCAGTAATAAACAAATTTATAGAACCTAGGGGGTTCAAAGCTGAAGTGGACCCAGTCCATAAAAGCAAAATTGGAGAAAAAAAGCGTTTAAAGTATTTTATTTCTAATTACCTAATTCACACATTAATTTATTACAAATTTCATTCCCGCCGATTTGAATGTGACGACGCAAATATATATATATATATATATATATATATATATATATATATATATATATATATATATATATATATATATATATATATATATATATATATATATATATATATATATATATATATATATATATATATATATATATATATATATATATATATATATATATATATATATATATATATATATATATATATATATATACAGGGCCGTTCCTAGGGTATCTGCCGCCCGGGTGCGAGAATAATTTTGCCGCCCCTTCCCTAACCCAACCCCTTCCCCCAAAGTTGTTAAAACTTTACAAATAAAAAAGATAAAGTAAATTTAAGTTAAAAAAATTGTACAAATATACACAGTTTATTTAATAGAATATAATGTTACAACTTATTTGTAATGTAAGAAAGAAATAAATACATAATTCATACATACAGGCAAGGATGCTAACATATCTACTATTTCTACTAATAAGTTATACAGTAAAGTTTGCTTTTCTAGCCTTTTTTAATGCAAATGTCTTAACAATGTTAGACACATCTATATTTTCTGACAGCTCTTTTTCAATACTAATGGATAAGTCTGAAAGCCTTTCTTGCCCCATTGTGGATCGTAGATAATTTTTTATTATTTTAAGTTTGGAAAAGCTTCTTTCCCCACTAGCTACTGTGACAGGTAATGTTAAGAAAATTCGTATAGAAATTACTAAGTTTGGAAATAGATAGATGAGGTTATTTGTGAATAGGTAGTTAATAACATTCAATGCGTTCATTTCAGAGGAAATATAGGGTGCAACATTGTCAATTTCATCATATAAATCTTGAGCTAAAATATCTTTTTGATTTTTACATGGATCACATAAACTATTCTCTAGAGCTTTACATTTTGCAAATCTAATTGATTTATCCATTTGAAGGAAATTATATAGGTTGTTAAGAAAATTAAACAATGTATCATGCTGCTTTATTTGCTCGAACCTTTCTTCCAATTTTGATAATGCGGTGTCCAATATTACAAAGTAAAAATTAATTTTGAATTGGTCAGCCGGGTCTTTAGGTGCCTCGTCTTCACACTCGTAATTAAATAATCGCTTTTTTGTTCGGGGTCTCACAATATTAATCGGAGGAAACGAAGGGTCACAGTCGATATCATCGGCAATTTTTTTGGCCTCTTCTAAAATATCATTAAAACCTTCATTTGACCTAATATTAGATAAATAAGTTTTTGTCTGCTCCAAGATTAAAACGATATTAGGTAGTGTAGAATCTGACTCCTGCATCACTTTACTTGCAATATTAATTTTTGTTAACACATTATTCCATGTAATAATAGAACAAATAAATTTAAACGACTTGATTTTTAAGAGTAATGAATTTGCCATATTTCTGGTTTCAGGGTCTCTGCTATTATCAGAATGAAGTGCAAATAAAGCGTCATATATTTTTGCCAAATTGTATCTAAGAACTTTCAAAGCATCTATTCTACTTTCCCATCTAGTACTAGAAAGAGGTTTTAATGATAAAGTTGGGATTTCATCTTTTAAAACTTGCCAACGTTTAATCGATGCAGAAAAGAAAACGTAAAGTTCCTGCACAATAGCAAAGAAATTTGTAATTTCTAAAGACGCTTTTGCAGCGTCATTAACACCTAAATTTAAGCCATGGGCCGCACAAGGCACGTAAAAAGCTCTAGGGTTTAATTCAAGAATTTTTTTTTGTAAACCATTATTGCGACCCTTCATATTCGCACCATTATCGTAACCCTGCCCCCTTAAATCTCCTAAACAAATGTTGTGAGTCTCCAAAAAATCCAATAAAACATTGGTTAAGCCTTGTCCTGTCGAATCTGATATTGAAACGAATCCCAAAAAATGCTCCCTAATTTCTATTTGCTTTGATGTATTATTTAATAAAACAAACCTTACTACAACAGTAAGTTGGTCTTTGTGACTTACATCAGGAGTCGAATCTAAAATAATAGAAAAATATTTACTAGCTTTTAACATAGATATAATTTCATGTCTTATTTTCTCTCCCAGAAGGGAAATTAGTTCGTTTTGAATATGAACACCTAAATAATGAGGCATATTTGATGGAGTCCTTCTAATCCTGTTCATATGATCGGATATCGTATCATTAAAGTTTGCAATTGTTTCAATTAATTTTAAAAAGTTTCCATTTTGTTGCTCATATATCTTGTTATTTTCACCCCTAAAACTGAAATTTTGACTGGCTAAAAATTTAACAACATAAATTATAATTTTTAAAACAGAAACCCATCTATCTTTTTCCATGCTTATTAATTTCTCATTTAGTGAATCAGTTGTCGTTTTAGAAGAAATTGATTGTTTTAGATCAATCCAAGATTTTATATTACAAATGTGACCTTTTGATTTTTCATGTCGTTCTATAACCTGACTTAAATGTCTCCAATCATTATAACCCTCAACTAAACCACTAGAAAAAGTTTTAAATATTTTGCAAGGAAAACAATATACACAGTCTTTTGATTTAGAATACACCAGCCAAACTCTTGGAATTATTTCCCCATTACACAGTTTTTTTTTATAATAAATAGACGAGAAACCTCTATTGTATTTATTTAAAGGAAACGTTATATCAGCTTCTGTCAGTTGGGTAGGCCCTAAGTCTATCAGAGTTAATTTAATTTTATCCAATAAAACAGCAGGCCAATAGTTAGGATCCTCATGAACATGAAGATTTTCATTTTCAAAACTTACTTCTTCAGGACTTTGTTCTTTTAATAAAACACCTGCTTCCATTGTAGTTTTGGTATTCGACGAGTCCTCCTTTTTTTCCCCGCTACTGACCACTATGAATTCGGTCTCCGTCACATTTACATCTCGAGCTTGGGAACTTGATGGTGCCTCCTGTGATGTTGTTGAGATTAAAATAGTGTTGTAAATATCCGTATTCATTAGATATCCGAATCATACGGAATCGGAATCAGCTAATATCCGTATCCATTATCCGAATACGAATCCATTTCTTGACCCGCGCGAAAGCGATTACAGATCATGTATACGTATGCATGCAACAGACTAAAACATTTTCTATCCGGATACACGGCTAGGTAGGTCGATGCGGTATCGGTATCATACCATTCGAAGTCGAAGTTTAGGGATAAGAAGGCACCGCGTCGCGCCGTTCTCGTTTGAATTCGGTTCGGGTGAGGCGGGACTAGTTTAACCAATGGGTCTCATCTCATATGATACCCGTTACCCCGATAACTATGCCATCTTTTTTTAGGAAATGTCATTAGAAAGAGAAAGCACAATATCAAATATGCCAAATCGCAGACCGTGTTGTTCGCTTACACTCGATTCCGATTCCGTTTTCTCTTTGCACTTTGCATTAGTAACCACCCGATGCGAATTTATTTTGATTCCGAATCCGTATTGAAGTTCTCGGCCGGTTCCGGATAATCCGGATTCTTTTAATATTCGGATCCAACGGATTTTTGGATACGTATCCTTACATCACTAGATTAAAAACGTTTCGAGTGAACCACTAGCCTTTTTAACTAATTCTCCCTTTTCACGCTTTCTTTTTCTGTACTGTGCGCCAGAAAGCCTTTTTCGATTATCAGACATCTACCAAAAAAAAATGAATCCAAGTTATGATTCGTCGAAAAAATTTTGTTTTCGAAGATTTAAAGAAGCATAAATTAATTAAGCTTTGTTTTTCGAAAAATACCAACTTTTGAAAGGAAACTTTACAAAATTTTTTATTTTGTCTGAAAATTTCAACATTTTTAATCAAAACAAAAAAATATTAAGATTATGCTAATCTTTAATTAAACTATATTTTACTAATAAAAAAAAGAAAAATGTTTTACTATTGTTATTATGTTGGTATTATTATTTAAGTTATAAATTTGTTACACAATATAAATTTAATTTAACAAAATATTATTTAAATTTTATTTAACCGCGCAAAATCAAAATATAATCAAATTAACGTATGTACTCACCTTTAATTTTTACTGTCTCTCTAACCAGGATATCAAACAAAAACTTTTTAAGCTGTTGCGATTTACACGATTACACGTTTAAAATTAAAATAAAAGAAATTATCCCGGTGCGTGTATTTATATGCTTTGACCACAGACGAGTATTTTCCTGTAAAATCTTCCTCGCGACCGACGTGAAAAATAGCTTAAGACGAGTTAAAACAAGAAACTGTTATACTTGCCACTGGTTGTGGCCTGAATAAGTTGTGTATATAAAATTTGAATTTGAAATATAATTAATAATATTTAGAATAGTACATATATTCAAATAATATTAGAATAGTATTATTTAAATGATAATATTTAGAATAATATTTATGTATTATATTAATTTAATGATAAATTAATTTTTCCCTTTTTTATAAGGCGGCTCGCGCCGCCCCCTAGGCTTGCCGCCCGGGTGCCCCGCACCCTCTGCACCCCCGGGTCGGAACGGCCCTGTATATATATATATATATATATGTATATATATATATATATATATATATATATATATATATATATATATATATATATATATGTATATATATATATATATATATATATATATATATATATATATATATATATATATATATATATATATATATATATATATATTGTTACGGTTTGTTTTGTCATACGAAATTAAAGTATTATTATTATAGCAGTTGCAACAATTAGTTGAGTTTTAAGACTTCGACCTACCTTTTTGAATATATTCCCTTATTCCTTGAACGTTTTATTTTGATTTGTTTTCCATTTAGTCACAATCTTTCCTAACCTCGAATTTAATTTTTACAAATTTTCCGTCGCTAGTCTGTCTTGGATCCAGCCTTGTTTTCCCTCTTTCTGTATAGTTAATCCCTAAGGAAATATGTCTGAATTTGGCCCTAAAAACTATAGTTGCCAATAAATATAAATTAGAATTTGTTTACCATGACAAACGTGAAACGTCATTTTTGTCATTTGAATCGGCCGTAATTATTTTCTGTCGAACCTGTGGTAAAACCTTAGTTTTCTGTCCTGAGCCGCCCTCTGTGACTGTTATTGGAAAACGTCGAAGCCAGGAACGATGGAATCTGCGTTCTAAGTTCTAGGTCCCTTGATTTTAAAGGTTTCTAATGTTCATTCATGCATTACGGTTCGAGGTTGACCAAAATCGTAGGTGGGGTGCATTTGTACTGCCAATTGTACGAACTATTAATGAATGTCGGTTTATGGACATGGAAACACGTATTTAATTGTTAGTTTTGTTGGTATATTGCCGGTGTTCATTGGTTGGGTTAATTTTACTGGCAGAACATCGTGACAATGCGTTGAAGGGAATACCATCGAATCAAAGCTTTCAGAACTGTACATAATTGGGTACCAAAGTGTACCTCGAAACAACCCTGTGACGTCACTTGTGCAAGAAAATCGATATTGGAATTTTTGGCAAGGTTTGGGTGTGGCACCGGAGGAGAGGTTCCTTTTCAGAAACTGATCGCGTCGTCGACAGTATCGCCATTCTAAAAGTCTTTTGGAAAGACACCCAAAAATTTGGATCTGTGAATGCGGTACAATTAACTTCTTCTACCTTGTTTTGTTATTTGCCCTTTCGGCGTTACGTTGTTGGTCCAGTGAGGCCGTTTTAGTTGATTTTGTAGAATAAATTCGACATCTCTTCGTCGGTTTTTACGCCGACAGCGGACATGTTAATTTAGACCCGACACGAAAACTGCAGGGTCTTTCTGCTTACTGAGAGACAGACACCCACAGTCTTTCTTTTTACTGGAGGACACCGAACCTCTTTTTACTGGGGGACACCGAACCTCTTTTTACTGGGGAACACCGATACTCTTTTTGGCTGGGGAATACCCAATATTTTGCTGGGAGGCACATCAGCCATCAACTTTTGCTCAGGGCAAGCTATCACCTTTGCTGGGAGCAAGCTGCCTTTGTGCTGGGAGTCAGCAGAGCAGTCTAGGCCATTACCGCCTTGAACCCAGAAACCTTCATCAGGGGCGACACCCCTTTCAGGCAACTTTTTATTATTAGTAAATTTTGTTTGATAACCTTACTGTGTAGGTAAGGTATATATTCATAATAACTATTGTTAGCGCTTAAGGTCGAATCGATTCGAGTAGTAATATCTTTTCTCTAATTTCCCCCTCAGGGTTTAAGTTTTGAATTTAAAAAGGAAAAAAAAAAATGTTAAACGCAAAAGTGGTCATGCGACCAACAATTTCTTGGTAAACGCCAAAGTGGCCACACGACCAACAATTTATTTTTCTTCTGTAAATATATTTCTTGAAATTTTGTTTTATATTCGTGTTTTATTTGCCTCACCAGACAGCGCAGTTTCTTGGATTTTTTTTTTTGGATAATATGGTAACTATATGTGAGTGAGTGAGCTGAAAGCGAGATCCCAATACTATCTAGGAGGGTTTCTGTTTTTCACTCGGCATTAAAAACAGTGGCGCCCTTATTAAACCCCCCCTCTCTCCGGCATTGGAGCTAGGGCATTTTTTTTGGCACGCATGCGCAAGCCTCTCGCATTCAACTCAACTCTTTACGTGAGTTAATTTTGTAAATTCTCAATATTTATTTTTTTTAATTTTTTTTACCGAACTTTGAATTTTTATTTATGAAGGGTAAGTAGAAGTAAAATTCTTCTTCTGTGCGGAAAAGAGCGTGGCAAATTTTTGGCGCCCAACGTGGGGCGTTCAAACAAAAAGAAACTGCGTTTGGTGAGATCAGATAGAGCACTTTGGTACTAACATTATCAAAATTATTTTTTTAAATTTTCATTTATCGATAGTTGCGCTTCTGATATGTTGTCTTACCTCTGATGAGACTTTTTTTTGCTGATAATGCAATATTTTTTTTTTGCGGCCTACCTATTGTTTTGTAGTAGCCATCAGAACTTCGCTGTTCTGACGGGTTTTCGTTATTCTTTCTGTTAGAACATCGCTGTCCTAACCGGTTTATTTTATTTTTAAATCTTTTTGGGTGAAGTTTAATTAGTGAAAATTATCTGAAAATTTAGTTTTGCAAATTGTTTGCAGTTTACAGTGTCAAGTGCAATCAGTGTTAATATTTTATTGATTTTTCTTTTAATTTATATTTGCTTGTGTATTATTTGACTCGTAATAAGTTACGATGGATTACAGTATGAGAGTGCATTACCTTAGAAAGGATATGCTCATTTATGAGTTGCAAGTTCGTGGCATTCCAGCTGATGAAACGAAAACTGTCGAAAGCCTTCGTGCATCTTTACGCCCATTGTTGCAGATGGAGAAAGTTAGTAAGTCTATAAGTCACCCTCCCTATAATATGGATTTTGCTGAAGAAAGAGCTTATGTGGCGACTAACTTGAGGAAGACTAAATTGGCGATTAAGTCCGTTACTGGAGAAAAAGCCAAGACCAAATTTGAACGTCTACAGACACACTTGGTCCATCTTCTCAACCGAATTGATCGTGTACCAGTTAACCAACTGTCGTCAGAGGATGCTGACGCACGAGCAATATTAATTGCAGAAACCTTATCTGCTCTTGACGAGCTAGAGCAAGTATCCAGACGAGATCCCAACTTGAGCGTGTTATTGGATGCAGCACGTTCGGGAGGTTCTGATTCTGATGATTCGTCAGAAGAGGAAGTGCCTCGACCAACTCAGCATGGTTCAACCCCGAATAGACAGCCAGTGTCAAACTTCAAGGCACTACGTATAGAAAAATGGGGCCTTAAATTTACAGGAGATCCCAAGAGTATGTCAGTCCATGGATTTTTAGAGAGAGTAACAGAGCTGAGATTGGCTCGTAATGTATCAGAAAGAGAACTGTTTGAGTCGGCCATAGATTTATTTGAAGGCAAGGCATTGAATTGGTTTAGAGCGAACCGTTCCCGGTTTAACAACTGGAGAGAACTAGCTGAACTGCTTTGCAGACACTTTGAACCACCAGATTATCGTGCTCGACTCTTTAAAGAAATGCTCGAGAGGACTCAAGATCCATCAGAAAGCATAGTGGACTATCTTTCAAGCATGCAGGCTCTGTTTCGGCGTTATGGTTCCCTCAGTGAGGATGCAAAGTTGGACATGATAGCTAGGAATTTAGCTCCATTTTACACCACTCAGTTACCCATAGTGAACTCATTGGAAGAATTAGAGGAGCAGTGCCTGGTTTTAGAAGCCAAGAAATACCGTGCAGAACATTATGTACCGCCATCTCGGAAGCGACAAGGATTTGTAGAACCTGATTTCGCCTTCGTCTCAGATATGCAAGAAGCCTTACCTCCAACTAAGGTCAATGAAGTGAGACATGTCAACCCTCCTACTACCAGTAGAGGTCCTAGAGAATTAGCCTGTTGGAATTGTCAACAAACGGGACATTTTAATCGAGATTGTCAAAGCCCTAGAAAAACACACTGTTATCGTTGTGGAACACCTAATGTCACTGTAAGATCTTGCCCGAAATGTGCTAATTCGGGAAACGCTTCCCGGGGGAATCAATAGGTCGTACGATTTCTCCCAATACCAAGCGTGTAACGACCAATGATTTCAATTTTTCATCCAAAATTCTTCTAGATTTCATCATTAGTCACGCACGAGGAGATCAACGTCCTTATTTGGAAGTTTCTGTTATAGGCACACCTATACGAGGTTTGCTGGATTCTGGTGCCACTCGAACACTTGTTGGCCTTCCTGGATATGAGTTGCTACGGAGTTTGGGACTACAACTTTTAGGTAAAGAAACAAGATGTACAGTTGCTAATGGAGAGAGCTGTTCTGCTATTGGTTACATGCAAGTACCGTTTAGTTTAATGGGAAAAACCCGCATGATAGATGTGTTAGTCCTGCCTGCACTGGCTCATACCTTAATTTTGGGAGTCGATTTCTG
This sequence comes from Philopedon plagiatum, assembly GCA_963971165.1. Lineage (NCBI taxonomy): Eukaryota > Metazoa > Arthropoda > Insecta > Coleoptera > Curculionidae > Philopedon > Philopedon plagiatum. The sequence continues at coordinate 30,838,435 of OZ020192.1, read as the reverse complement.
GAAGAGCATGGGGATCGTGCCAGATTTGAATCAGGATGTTTGGCATTTCGCAGATGAAACGAATTCCACTCAAGTACTTAGCATACGGGATGAGGGTACCCTTACTATTGCTCAGCGAATGACTCTTGATAACTTAGTCAAAGAAAAACTTGCTTTAATGGGTACAGGCCTGGGATGTTGTAAGGTGGCTGAACATGTTATTGAAGTGGAGCCAGGTACGAAACCTGTCAAACAAAGGTATTACCCTGTGTCTCCATTTAAGCAGAAAATTATTGATGAAGAACTTAAGCAAATGCTGGAGGACGGAGTCATCGAACCGTCGAAGAGTGCTTGGTCCAGTCCGATATGTTTAGTGCGCAAGAAGGATGATTCCTACAGATTTTGTGTAGATTACAGAATTTTGAACAGTTTGAGCAAAACAGACGCATATCCCTTGCCCTACATTTCTGCCATTTTGGACCGCCTGAGAGATGCAACTTACCTCAGTTCCATCGATATCAAATCCGCATTTTGGACAGTTCCCTTAAGTGAATCTTCGCCGCGTGAATATACTGCATTTACCGTCCCTGGAAGAGGACTATTTCAGTTCCGTCGCATACCTTTTGGTTTAACCAATTCACCAGCGACCTGGCAGCGCATAGTAGATACCGTCCTTGGAGCAGACCTTCAACCAGCGGTCATGGTATATCTGGATGATATAATTCTCATATCTCAGGACTTTGATGAACACCTACGTCTGTTGGGCTTAGTTTTCGACCGACTACATGAAGCGGGGCTCATAGTTTCACTAGAAAAATGTCAGTTTTGCCTGCCAGAATTGAAGTACTTAGGATATGTTGTGGACCGTCAGGGACTCCGACCAGATCCATTAAAAGTGGAGGCAATTGTAAACATTATACCACCAAAGAATGTCACCGAAATTCGCCGATTTATTGGTACAGCATCTTGGTACCGTCGCTTTGTTCCGAATTTTTCATCCACCATAGCTCCGCTAACTAACTTGACTAAGAAAAATGTCAGATGGTCATGGACAACCGACTGTGATACAGCCTTTAAAGCGATCAAGGAAGCTTTGGTTACAGCACCGATACTTACCTGTCCTGATTTTAACCGTCCTTTTGTCTTGCAAACCGATGCAAGCGCATATGGCCTTGGTGCAGTTTTAACACAGACTTTTGATGATGGTGAGAAAGTAATATGCTTCCTATCACGTTCACTGACTAAACAAGAAATGAAATATACAGTCACCGAAAAAGAGAGCTTGGCAGTGATTTGGAGTGTGGAGAAGTTGAGACATTATTTGGAAGGGGTACACTTCACGGTAGTAACTGACCACCATTCGTTACTATGGCTGCACAGACTAAAAGACCCTCAAGGTCGTTTAGCGCGATGGGCGCTTCGTCTGCAACCCTATGATTTTACCTTAATCCATCGCCCTGGTAAAGAGCACATTGTTGCCGATTTTCTGTCCAGATCCGTTCCTGTCTCCGCAGAAGCTATTGACACCGATGATAGTGATGTTCCGATGTCTTCCACCACTGATGGATGGTATAAAAATATGTTTGTAAGGCTTGAACAACGACCGGACAAATTTCCTGCTTGGCGTGTAGAAAACAACATGTTGTACAAATATGCTAGAACCAATCCTCCGGACCTTGGTACTCCATCCAGCTCATGGAAAATTGTCGTTCCTAAGGATAAAAGGCGCCAGATACTCGCCCGTTGCCATGATATACCTGCTTCGGGTCACGTAGGCGTATTCAAGACCTACTGGAAAGTATGCCAACGCCATCATTGGCCTAAGATGAGGAGTGACGTCACGAGTTATGTGAAAGCTTGTCGAGTTTGTGCCCAGCACAAAGTAGAACAAAAACCTCCTGCAGGATTAATGGGTGACCGTCCAGTGATAAATCAACCTTGGCAGTGTATCAGCCTGGATTATATTGGACCGTTTCCTCGTTCGAGGTCAGGTAACACTTACGTTCTTGTGGTTACCGATTATTTCACCAAATTCTCCGTTTTATTTCCTTCTCGTTCAGCGACAGCTAAATCCCTCACCAAACAGGTTGAAGAAGGTATTTTCCTAATGTTTGGATCACCACAGTTCCTAATGTGTGATAATGGAGTACAAATGAAGTCCAAGGAATTTCAGAACCTATGTCAACGCTATAAAACCAAGCTATTCTACACAGCATCTTATCATCCACAAGCCGATCCGACCGAACGAGTCAACAGAGTCATAAAGACCATGATGCGATCTTACATCAAGAACAATAACCACCGTACCTGGGACGAGAACCTAGCTTCTATAGGCTGTGCTTTGCGAACATCACGACATGAGACCACTGGATTTACTCCGCACTTTCTTAATTTTGGGAGAGAACATAAATTGTACGGACAAGACTTTGCAGAAGAGACTGCTAACACCAATGCAGACCTTCAAGATTATGTCAGGAAAAGACAAGCCGCCTTTGTGAAATTGTATCGCGAAGTCCAGGACAAAATCAAGTCATCCCATGTTAAAAATCAACGAAGATACAACTTACGTAGACGACCCGTTGAGTATGCACCTGGACAAGAGGTTTGGCGTAAAAACAAAAGTCTTTCCGATGCCGCGAACTATTATAGTGCCAAACTGGCTCCGGCTTATGTGGGCCCGTTTATTATTAAGAAGAAAACAGGGTCCTGCACCTACGAACTTCAAGATCGAGCAGGACAAAGTAAAGGTGTTTGGCACGTAAAAGATCTCAAACTGTATAATCCATCGACCACAAATGAGAGTTCAGATAATGATTAGTATTACCTTTGAATATTTTTCTTTAATGTTACCTTATTCCGTTTTCCTTTAATACCTTTTTTTTTTTAATGCCCTGCAGTGACGGGCGCAGTGGCGTTTGGATCCATCTGGGCGCGAGACTTGATGGATTTGAACACTATCGCTTAGAATTGTGCTGCACTGGTGAACTAGTGGAGGTAGGAGTCCTCCGAAAGCCGTGGCAAGCTAGGCCTTCAGCCAACTTGCTGCTATTGCGCGTAGTAAGTCTGCCTTCAGCATTTTTACTACTTTTACTTGCTATCATCGCTTTGCGTCTTTGCTTATGGTATGATCTATCTTTACCTTATCTTTAAATTTCTTTAACTTTTGTGGCTTTAGTAACATTAATTTTAGAGTTTTTTTTTCTTTTGGGCGGAGTCGTGCAGGCACTCATCTTGGCGCGAGACAGGATGAGGGTAGACACGATACATGGTCATTAGTTTTTTTTCCCTCTTAAGGCGATGATTTATTTTATTTGTGAGTTCAACTGCTTGAAATTTAGCGTATTTTTATTTGAGTCATTAATTCATTAATATCTTTTAGTAACTTTAAATTTACCTTATCTGAACTTACCTTAAATTTACCTTATCTGAACTTACCTCAAAATTACCTTATTTGAATTTACCTTAAATGTACCTATTTTGAATTTCGTAATACACTGATTGCTATGATACTTGACCATTTGTTTTGGATAATTTAATTTACCTTAACTTGATTTGACTTATGACACTAATCCGTATCTTGCTGAGTGATTTCGTTATCCTAGCTTGATCTGATTTAGTGTCCTTATTGTGACTTTCTTATATTACCTTACGTTACCTTGATTATCTTACCTCACCTTGATTATCTTACCTTACCTTGATTATCTTATCTTACCTTACCTTTATTATTTTATTTTATTTTGGGTTTAATTATTCGGTTAATTTTACCTTCATATCTACCAAGTCTTATTTCAGTATTTGACTTGGTGTTTCTTACCTTACCTTGATTTACCTTATCTTTTCTTGTGTTTAATTATTAATTTAATTTTACCTTGATATTTCTTTATAGTCTTATTTGACTTGCTATTTTTGTTATCCTGGATTTGACTTTGGCCTAGGTCTTGGTACCTAGACCCCTATTTTGGCGTTCTATATTTGGGCTATAGTTTAACTAGCCAAAATAGAACCTTCCCGATTATGACTTATTTGTCCCTATCTCCTTGTTTAGGCTGCGCGGTGTTGGGTGCTACCGAATGTCGCTTCGACGTTCTTTGTTGGGACTATTGATCCTTCGGAGAGCAGACCGACTGGAAGGGCTGTTCAGGGGGGGCGGAAGTCTGACCCCTGGGGTAACATTTTGCCCATCGAACTTGTTCGGCGGGCCAGGGGAGGGCCAAGCTACTTTGTTCGGCCTGAGCTCAAGTCGGCCTATTAGGTTGCGACAGGCCGGTGGCAGTGCCACCTTTCAGAGTACCCTACCTAATTTATTTTGTTTTATACAGGGACTGATGTACTACCCATTCGGTGCATCTTTTAGTTTAGTGTCTACTATAATTCACTTCCTTATGCTCGGTGGAACATATGGGATATCCCTTTCTCTTCTTAAATTACCTTGGTTGTATATTAGTTATCTTTTCTTTTTAGTTTTTCCACCCTTTGGTTGACTCGACGCGTGACAGTTGGTTATCTGTTTTGGGACGCTCTGGAGTGAGGCTAGTACACGAGGTACCTCACGCTTTCTTCGAGTGTTACGCAATGCTAGCCCCCTTACCATCTTTGGGTTAATGTTACCAGGCTGTGCTTCCTGCACCCTGAAGTTTTATTCCACCCCGGATACTCCTGGAGGGGTCGCTGGTTGTCTAGCGGCAAGGGGACCAAAGTTAATTTGTATTTTGAATTATTTTGGTTATTGTAATATTTTGGGTTGTCGATTACCTGAGTTAGTGGGTTTAGTAATCCACTAAGCTGCGGGTATTATTTTTAGTAGGTGTCTTTATAGGCAGTTTGAGAAATTACCTCATTATGCCTTTGGTTTGTTTTCGTCCTTGTATTGGAACCACACTGGTTCATGAATTTTCATTTTATTTCTTTTCTTGGTTAATTTTGGTTGGCTAGGGTGGTCGGCCGTGGTGATGCTTGGCCTAGCGGAAATTTCGGTTTTTCGGATTTCAAATCCGGACCGATCTACGTGGCCCTACACTATAAAAAGTACATTTGGTTTTCTTGGTGCTGAAGTGTTTGGCCGCCGTCAAGGTGCCATGATCTACAAACCCGGTTTGGCTCTTCACTGTCTTACTTTTCTTTGAAAACTCAATCTTCAACTTTAACTTAGTATGTTTTTGCCAAACCCTGACCATACCTTTGGTATTTAATTTCTTTATTTTCTTTTATTGGGAGCTGATATGATGAGTACGGGTGTATTATGACCTTGGTGGAAATTCCGGAGCTGGGGACACATCTTCCCAGTGTTGGTCTATGTGGCCACTATACCATTGAGGCACAGTTGACTTTTCGGTGCGGAGATGGTGGCTGCCGTCAGAAACACTCGGACCAGTCATGTCATGTCAGAGTTTCTTTTTGGTTTAGTTTTTCTTATGGTTGTGTGAGTATATATTTTGTTAGTAGCGATCCACTAGTATCTTTCACTTTCGTCCGTTGCTTCCTAGGGGAATACCCCCGGAGCTTCGGTAGTTAATTTTTGCCTTACCTTGTAAATACCGTAGATTTTTGGAGTACTTATCGTCGGTTAATTTTCTTGAGAAAATTTCCCTCCTTTCGTAGGAGAGGGGGAGTTGTTACGGTTTGTTTTGTCATACGAAATTAAAGTATTATTATTATAGCAGTTGCAACAATTAGTTGAGTTTTAAGACTTCGACCTACCTTTTTGAATATATTCCCTTATTCCTTGAACGTTTTATTTTGATTTGTTTTCCATTTAGTCAAAATCTTTCCTAACCTCGAATTTAATTTTTACAAATTTTCCGTCGCTAGTCTGTCTTGGATCCAGCCTTGTTTTCCCTCTTTCTGTATAGTTAATCCCTAAGGAAATATGTCTGAATTTGGCCCTAAAAACTATAGTTGCCAATAAATATAAATTAGAATTTGTTTACCATGACAAACGTGAAACGTCATTTTTGTCATTTGAATCGGCCGTAATTATTTTCTGTCGAACCTGTGGTAAAACCTTAGTTTTCTGTCCTGAGCCGCCCTCTGTGACTGTTATTGGAAAACGTCGAAGCCAGGAACGATGGAGTCTGCGTTCTAAGTTCTAGGTCTCTTGATTTTAAAGGTTTCTAATGTTCATTCATGCATTACGGTTCGAGGTTGACCAAAATCGTAGGTGGGGTGCATTTGTACTGCCAATTGTACGAACTATTAATGAATGTCGGTTTATGGACATGGAAACACGTATTTAATTGTTAGTTTTGTTGGTATATTGCCGGTGTTCATTGGTTGGGTTAATTTTACTGGCAGAACATCGTGACAATGCGTTGAAGGGAATACCATCGAATCAAAGCTTTCAGAACTGTACATAATTGGGTACCAAAGTGTACCTCGAAACAACCCTGTGACGTCACTTGTGCAAGAAAATCGATATTGGAATTTTTGGCAAGGTTTGGGTGTGGCACCGGAGGAGAGGTTCCTTTTCAGAAACTGATCGCGTCGTCGACAGTATCGCCATTCTAAAAGTCTTTTGGAAAGACACCCAAAAATTTGGATCTGTGAATGCGGTACAATTAACTTCTTCTACCTTGCTTTGTTATTTGCCCTTTCGGCGTTACGTTGTTGGTCCAGTGAGGCCGTTTTAGTTGATTTTGTAGAAGAAATTCGACATCTCTTCGTCGGTTTTTACGACGACAGCGGTCAACCTCGAACCGTAATGCATGAATGAACATTAGAAACCTTTAAAATCAAGGGACCTAGAACTTAGAACGCAGATTCCATCGTTCCTGGCTTAGACGTTTTCCAATAACAGTCACAGAGGGCGGCTCAGGACAGAAAACTAAGGTTTTACCACAGGTTCGACAGAAAATAATTACGGCCGATTCAAATGACAAAAATGACGTTTCACGTTTGTCATGGTAAACAAATTCTAATTTATATTTATTGGCAACTATAGTTTTTAGGGCCAAGTTCAGACATATTTCCTTAGGGATTAACTATACAGAAAGAGGGAAAACAAGGCTGGATCCAAGACAGACTAGCGACGGAAAATTTGTAAAAATTAAATTCGAGGTTAGGAAAGATTTTGACTAAATGGAAAACAAATCAAAATAAAACGTTCAAGGAATAAGGGAATATATTCAAAAAGGTAGGTCGAAGTCTTAAAACTCAACTAATTGTTGCAACTGCTATAATAATAATACTTTAATTTCGTATGACAAAACAAACCGTAACAATATATATATATATATATATATTTGCGTCGTCACATTCAAATCGGCGGGAATGAAATTTGTAATAAATTAATGTGTGAATTAGGTAATTAGAAATAAAATACTTTAAACGCTTTTTTTCTCCAATTTTGCTTTTATGGACTGGGTCCACTTCAGCTTTGAACCCCCTAGGTTCTATAAATTTGTTTATTACTGGAAGTAATAATAATACCAGTTTATATCACTTAAATTTTTTCCGATTTCTGATCAGATAATACAATCATATTATCAATCTAATTTAAAAACACCTGCATGCAAAATATCTAGAGAGATTTTAAAACGTCCACATAATGCGTCTTAAGATGTTATCTTATCCTATAAAAATTGACATTTATATACAGAGTGTTTCAAAAAAGATGAGCCATCGCTTGTGGGGAGATTCCTCATCAAAAAATGAGACCGATCATTGCGTAGACATATGAATTAAATTTCGATCAAATATTGGTATATAGTTATATTGCCTGTGGTAACAGGAATAGGTGAATAAAAAATAGAACTGTCAAGTTTTGAAACTTTTATTTTTAAGAAAATTTAATATTGTAATCATGGCAGAACAAAAAGCTTTTATGATCGAAAGTTACTTTAGAAATGGTAGAAAGGTTGATGGCCAGTGGGTTTATTCAGAATTTCCAAACATAATTTCCACACATAGATATGGATTTTGACCAGTTCCGCCAAGTTTTGATTAGACCTGTGGCTTTGTTTCGAGAAACATGGAAGTGCGAATAGAAGAAGGCAGTGGGAAACCCAAAGTTTGCACCGCAAAAAATGCAGAAGAATTGAGGCAACTTGTTAATGATCACCCACAAACCCCTATTCGGCGTCTAAGCCAGCAAGTAAATGTATCCTACGGAACCTGTAATACAGTCCTGAAATGTGACCTGTAGATGCACGTTTATCGTCTAAGCTCAGACCAAGAATTGTTAACGTAATGAAAACATATTTGAAAAAAACCTTTTTTTCTGATGTGGCATGTTTTTACCTCTCTGGTTATTCTCAATTCTTTATAGAGAAGCCTCTGCATTCACAGTAATGATATTTAAGAAAATTTTGTAAACCCATTAGACGATGAAGAGATGCGACAAGGCTACTTCCGCAGGGACGGCGCACAGTGATTCATTTTGATAATCTAGATGGACAAAAAATAACAAACACATTCATATTACTGTTTATTGACACCAAATTTTAGGTGTATCTGATTGGTTAATGAATTAACTTTTTTGTGTAATTTAATTTTTTCAACCCCCTTGAGGGGTGACGCTAGGGAGTTGAGGTCAAAAATTTTAAATGCAACCCCATGCCGTGTGGTACCTACCTCATTTTAAAGGTCTTCAAAAAACAAATAATATACCGCAATCTCGAGGTCCGTCTGTTAGTTCGTTTTTAAATGGTATGCTATTAAAAATTAAAAATCGTGAAAAAAATTTAATTCCTTTTTTTCTCTTACTGCTTTACAGGTAAACTTCTTGGCAGTAATAAAGTCGATTTTGGAACTCATTTCTCACCTTTTTGAGAATGGCAGAGTCCCAAAACCGACATTATTACTGCCAAGAAGTTCATGGTGCTTATTTTGAACAACTTTTAAAGTAATAAGTGAGGGACACAAGGTTTTTAATATTTATAGGCTTGCCGTTTAAAAATGAATTAAGATACGGACCTGGGGTTTGCGGTAAAACATTTCTTTTTTGAAGACCTTTAAAATGAGATACACCACGGCATACGGACAGGGTTGCATTTAAAATTTTTGACCTCTACTCCCTAGCGTCACCCCTCAAGGGGGTTGAAAAAATTAAATTACATAAAAAAGTAGATTTATGTCCCAGGAAGATACAATACAATAAAATTTGGTGTTTCTATCTTTACTAATAGTAAATATATTTGCTCATAGTAAGACTTTGAAGATTGATGAAAAATATACGAAATTTTGAATACAAGATATCTCAAAAATGAGCGCAATGTCTTAGGAAGAAATCCAGTTTTTTTCAGTAATAATGAACTAATGGCGGTATTGATTTGTCATCAGAACTGCAACTAACAGTACAGTCTCCACAACATTTATTTACTTATGTTAGGAAACAAATAGTTAAGAAATGTATTCAGGGTGTCCGAAAAGTCTTACTATGAGCAAATATATTTGCTATTAGTAAAGATAGAGATACCAAATTTTAGTGTATTGTATCTTCCTGGGAAATAAATCTACTCTTTTATGTAATTTAATTTTTTCAACCCCCTTGAGGGGTGACGCTAGGGAGTAGAGGTCAAAAATTTTAAATGCAACCCTGTCCCTATGCCGTGGTGTACCTCATTTTAAAGGTCTTCAAAAAACAAATGTTTTACCGCAAACCCGAGGTCCGTATCCTGTATAGATGACGATAAATAAATACATTCACTCTTTATATAATTATGTAATTGGCAAGAATTTTACAAAAATATACCAAAATAAACAGTAATATGTGTTTGTTATTTTTTGTCCATCTAGATTATCAAAATGAATCTATGTTCGCCGTCCTGCGGAAGTAGCCTTGTCGCATCTCTTCATCGTCTAATCGGTTCACAAAATTTTCAAAATATCATTACGGTATCGCGCCGAATCGAGAGACCCTTCAAAAAATCGGTCCAATTAACCTTTTTAATACGGCCGCCCACACGTCAACTTTCTGTGAATGCAGAGGCTTCTCTATAAAGAAATGTGGATTTTCAGAACTCCATATTCTCATTTGTTGAGAATTTATATAACCAGAGAGGTAAAACTATGCCCATTCAGTAAAAAAGGTTTTTTCAAATACGTTTTCATTACGGTAACAATACTTGGTCTGAGCTTAGACGATAAGCGTGCATATACAGGTCACATTTCAGGACTGTATTGCAGGTTCCGTAGGATACAAGGATACATTTACTTTCTGGCTTAGACGCCGAATAGGGATTTTTGGGTGATCATTATAGTTAGGATTTTGGTATTTTCCACTCACTTAATCGTGTGAAATACCAACAATAAAAATAACAAGCATTAGTAAGAAATGTCTTGCCATTCCGTATTTCTTTTTAGTATTTTTATTCTAGGATAGCTTTTATTCTAGGATAGCTTTTATTCTAGGATCACGTTTCTTGCACCAATAAAAGTGTAAACTACCATTCTTTTATATTCCTATTCCGTTAGCTTAATAAACCAAAAATTGACTTAAACTTCATATATATTTAGAAACATTTAATTTATGTAATTGTACTGTTACTGGAGTTCATATTTGCCGTAATTAATAATTACCTATATAAATACAATGCTTTGGTGCAACTAACTCTCTCTCTGCAAGTGCAGTGCGAAAACTGTCCAAGCTCGAAATCTAACACAGCCCGGGATCAGATGCGTTACACAGGGAAAACCTGTATTTTTGCGAAAATAATTTTTTATGTGCAAACAGTGCATAATTAATTATTTCACAATGTTTTTCCAAAAGCCAATAAATTGCAGTAAACATGTGAACCCATAAACGTCACGGGGTAGCAGGTAAATGATTATTTATTATATCGGAGAAAATTGGTTATGGTTAACCCAAAAATATAAGTAAATTTACAAAAATGCAGGTAATAATAGATTAAACAATAAAATAGTACATAGTAAATAGTAAATACGTAACAAAAATTGGAAAAGGAATTTCACGTCTGTCGTCAAAGTACATCAATGCAAGCCGCGTCGTCGGCGGCATTTGATCTAACGGTGCAAATACTGAGAAAAGCTCCTAGCGTGTTTAAAAGTATTACACAATTGTTTAATTCGTTTGCTGTGTCGTGAGGTAAAGTCCCCTGCAGAATGCCATTTAGTTCGTTTATAGACCGACTGCAGTGTCTGTTTAAATTTGTAAAAAAATAAATAAAGTATTAAAAAAAGCTGAAGTTAGAATGGTTAATACCTCATTCTGATGTTTTATTTCAAAGTGATACTGAGTAGAGAACGTAATTTGTTTTTTTCCATTAGCAAATAACTTTAAGTAAACATCTAGACCAAGAGTCGACAACTAATTTCTAGTAGGGTCCAGATACTTTGAAAAATTGTATCGAGGTCCGGAGAAAACAAAAAGAAAAAATGTAAATGAACCGCGGTAATTCATTTTTCTCAAAAAGGAACGTAGCTTATAAAAAGTCATATTATTTTTTTAAACTTTTATTATTACTCCTAAAAATAATATAAGATAGATAGGTATTTGTTCTTAAAAATTAATTAAGATTTTTTTGGCGGTCCAGTTTTCTACCTTCCTCCGTCCGGATCCGGACCGCGGTCCGCCAGTTGCCAACCCCTTATCTAGACCCATAGTAGTGGAGAAGTTAGTTGTTAGTATTACATTGTAGAAAAAAGTATTTTGCGGTTATTTGCATACATATGGCAGTTCCATTCCCTACATGCCGTCGGGGAATACCAACTATGTTTTGTATGGAGATCTTTGCACTGACATAAAAAAATTCTCAACTTTTATTTCTTTTTTTAGTTTCACACAATATCTGCACAACTTAATTTTTATGTTCTGAGAATGTTGTTCTAATACACGCACCTTGACAGGTGTACATAAATTATCAACATTTGTATATTGACAGAATATATAAAAATATATCCTCAGTCCTCTCCGAAATTTTTTTTGTCGAAGTTATCTTCATTCGGCTAGAATAGAAACATACCTACCATTAACTAGGTATAAGTAAAGGTACGCCATTATGGTATTTGAAATGAAAATATACTTAACACAGCACAACCACAGGTATAGTGACCTAATTAAGTCACTATACCTGTTGGTAATCTCTTAATTAAGTAGTACCTACTTGTGGGACTAAAAGGCTGATCCGATACAATAGCTAAGGAGAAAAGAGGTGTGTTTTGCACAGGTACAAGGTTGCCTACAAATTTTGGCATGAGGGTCAATAAATAATAAATGCCTAATTGACATTCCCATAAAATTATTCTTTCTTACTCTGAAGTGGAGTTTATTGCTTGTAAATTTAATTAGTTTTTGAGATATAAAATAGAGATATCACTTATTTTTGTGTTCAGTTTCAGTGTAAACAAGTTAGTGGTGTGCTGAAATTATTTTGTTCCATATTATCTGTGACCATTTACAACAGCCGCAATGAGTATAAGTAAAAAACTTAATTTGGAGTGGCTGGTTCCATATTCCACTATCTTATTTGAACGGGAACAAGGTGGTTGGTGTACAGTTTGTAACTATGAATTTATTTGTACAAAACGAAATCACATCGAGCGACATGTCAAAGGTCCAAAGCATTTAGAGAAGATGCAATCTCATCCGGGGCCATCCGCATCTAGAGAACCTGAGTTAATACAAGCAGAGTTTTGCATGGATTTGTGTGAAGCCTTTGTTGCAGATGAAATTCCTCTCCATAAAATAAATAATCCATCAATGAAGAAATTTTTACAAAAGTACTCCCACCACAGAGTATCAGACGAATCTACTCTTCGTAAAATTTATGTGGATAAGGTATACTCAAAAACTATTAACAAAATACGTCACAATATTGAAGGAGAAAAGTAGTGGTTTAATATCGGTGAAACCACCGACATCAAGGGCCGATAACGTTGCTAATATTATAGTTGGGCCTTTAAATCCTATAGAAGCGGAAAGCTCATATGTAGTCAACAGTAGTGATGTAAGGATACGTATCCAAAAATCCGTTGGATCCGAATATTAAAAGAATCCGGATTATCCGGAACCGGCCGAGAACTTGAATACGGATTCGGAATCAAAATAAATTCGCATCGGGTGGTTACTAATGCAAAGTGCAAAGAGAAAACGGAATCGGAATCGAGTGTAAGCGAACAACACGGTCTGCGATTTGGCATATTTGATATTGTGCTTTCTCTTTCTAATGACATTTCCTAAAAAAAGATGGCATAGTTATCGGGGTAACGGGTATCATATGAGATGAGACCCATTGGTTAAACTAGTCCCGCCTCACCCGAACCGAATTCAAACGAGAACGGCGCGACGCGGTGCCTTATTATCCCTAAACTTCGACTTCGAATGGTATGATACCGATACCGCATCGACCTACCTAGCCGTGTATCCGGATAGAAAATGTTTTAGTCTGTTGCATGCATACGTATACATGATCTGTAACCGCTTTCGCGCGGGTCAAGAAATGGATTCGTATTCGGATAATGGATACGGATATTAGCTGATTCCGATTCCGTATGATTCGGATATCTAATGAATACGGATATTTACAACACTAGTCAACAGTAAATTTCTGGCTAAAACCAATAGTGAGACAATAACTCAAGCTGCAGTAGGAAGTATCATGTCGCTCTTTCCAGATACGAAGATTACTGAAAACGTTGTTTTGCTGCTTTCGGATAGTGCGGCATATATGTATGCTAAAAGCAGGAAGGCAGTTAAAAGAACATTTTCCAAATCTGCTTCACTTTACATGTCTTCACTTTACAAGTCTTCTGAATTTCATGGCGAATCTCAGATTATTGCTCTCGATATTTCCAAGGCCTTTGACCAAATATGGCATGCCGCACTCCTCAATAAACTACCTTCTTACGGTCTTCCTACCAAACTATGTACCTGGATCGGCAGCTTCCTCTCTAATCGGCGCATATCTGTTGTGGTTGACGGTCACTCATCTAACTTCCATCCTATCAATGCTAGTGTCCCCCCAAGGTTCAGTCCTGGCACCAACCCTGTTTCTTCTTCACATTAATGACCTACTCTCTTCAACTACCAATCCCATCCACAGTTATGCTGACGATAGTACTCTTCACTCCAATATTCATTTTTCCAGACAAGTTTCGAATCAGGAGTTGGATAATAGACGCAGATCTATGAACCTATCCCTTTCCCAAGATCTTCAATTAATCTCAGACTGGGGTGCCAAGAACCGTGTTCAGTTCAACGCCTCCAAAACCCAGTCTTGCTCCCTCTCACGCAAAAAATCTGGCAACGCTTACCCCATCCACATGAATGGCCAAGCCCGACAAAACAACGAAACCTTCGATCTCGTTGGCGTCGCTTTCGAACATGATCTCAGCTGGCACAAACACATTACTTCAGTAGCCACATCGGCAGCTCAAAAGCCTGGTTTTCTCTTTCGAGCCAGAAAATACTTCTCCCCTTCCAACTTACACACTCTCTATGTTTCCCAAATAAGACCTAACCTAGAGTACTGCTCCCACATCTGGGGAGCGGCATCACATTCGACACTTAAGATCCTTAATTCTATCCTAAAGAGAGCCATTCGACTTATCAATGACCCAGCCTAACAGAACAACAAGAGGCGCGTTACGTATGCAAACCTTTACTGTCCAGCTGCAAAAGCTTAGAACAGACCACTTCTCTCGCTCATTCATACCTAGGGTCTCCAGATTATGGAACAAATTGCCTGCAGATGTTTTCCCTTCCCGTCCCAACCTCCAATCCTTCAAATCCCGTGTCAATAGACTACATGCATTTCCATTCTCTTCAGACACCCACGATACGTTAGGCTTGAAGTCTACGTGGGATGTCTTAGATCAAAAAAATAGCTCATGCGTTGCATAGAATATGTGAACTGATACGTGACTTCTATCCAGTTATTGATACTTTGGTTAGTGAGGTAAAAAAAGTTTTTCTTAAATCACCAGGGCGAATAAACAAATTTAAAGAAATGTGTCCTAATGTCCCATTGCCCCTACAATCTGTTATTACAAGGTGGGGAACATGGTTATCAGCCGTTATATATTACCATTCAAATTACGACTTAGTTTAAAATGTTATTGACAGTCTAAAAGAAGATGCTTTGAGTATAACAAGAAGTAAAGAAGTTATAAGTGCACTGACGCATAAAAATGATTTAGTTTCTTTCTGAAAATTCTGGATATCTTCCAGGTGTAATTGAACACTTGGAGACACAAAACCTTCCCCTTTTGACTTATTTTAATTTATTTCAGACAACCATAGACAAGCTCAAAGCATGTCCTACCGAAATTGGTGAAAAATTAAAAGTGTATCTATATACCAAAAATCTTAGAAAGCAATCCAGGATTTTCAGAAATAACGAATATTTTTGAAACATTGAAAACTAAAAATACTGACTTGTATAATCATTTCCGTTTCGCTCCTGTTACAAGGTGTGACGTTGAAAGAAGCTTTTCTAGACTTAGTCTAGATTTTCTTAATTATAAACGAACGCGTTTTACCGAAGCGAAAAAATGTTAATTATATCATGTAATGCCAATAAATTGTAATAAAGTATAGATTCGATTTCATTTTCCATTTATTACTCAAAAATATTTTCACGCGGCCCCTGACCTTGCGACGAGCTCGTATGATTTATCCGTTCCTTAGTGATCATTGACAATTTGCCTCAATTATTCACCTTTTTGTGCAGTGCAAACTTTGGGTTTCCCCCTGCCTTCCTTTCTATTCGCACTTCCTGTTTCTCCAAACAAAGCCACAGATCTAGTCAAAACTTGGCGGAACTGGTCGAAATCCATCTCTATCTGTGGAAATTCTGAATAAACCCACTGGCCTTCAACCCTTCTACCATTTCTAAAGTAACTTTCGATCATAAAAGCTTTTTGTTCTGCCATGATTACAATACTAAATTTTCTTAAAAATAAAAACTTCAGAACTTGACAGTTCTATTTTTTATTCACCTATACCTTGTACCTATGTTACCTTTCAAGAGTAATAGTTCAAGACATGTTTGATCCAAATTTAATTCATATTTCTACGCAGCGATCAGAACTATCTGACCCATTTTTCGATGAGGAATCTCCCCACAAGCGATGGCACATCTTTTTGAAACACTCGGTATACAAATTTCAACGCTACTTCAGACAGAAAATAATAAAATTTTAACAAATTAGACCAAATAACGGAATAACAAGAGAACTTTATCATTAGAGTATGGAAACAAGCAAAAAAGATTTTTAGGATAAGATAACATCTTAAGACGCAGTAGGTGGACGTTTTATCTCTAGATATTTTGCATGCAGGTGTTTTTAAATTAGATTGATAATATAATTGTATTATCTAATCAGAAATCGGAAAAAATTTAAGTGGTATAAATTGGTATTATTATTAATTCTAGTAATAAACAAATTCATAGAAACAGGCATATCTAAAGGGTTCAAAGCTAAAGTGGACCCAGTCCATAAGAGCAAAATTGGGGAAAAAAGTGTTTAAAGTATTTTATTTCTAATTACTTCACACATTAATTTATTACAAATTTCAATCCCGCCGATTTGAATGTAACGACGCAAATAACAGATTTGCATTCATGGAAAATAATATATTTAAATAGTCATGAAATTACTAATCACATACACAAAACACAACTCTATTAGTCAGAAGGGGTGTCCATATAATAATAAAAATAAATAATTAAGATCTGTTCCAAATGTAAGGGGCTGCTTCGGTCGTCTGTCGTAGAATATCCATTGTACGCAGAAAAGGTGCGTTCAATATATTATATGGAGGTAATAGGGGCATATCTAAACAATAAACAAATAAACTGCTGGACACTCGAAACGCACCGATCGATTTTTCTTGCATTTTTTGATAGAAGATTTCGCACAAACTACACAATATTTTGAAATGCGGTTTTCAGTACTTTGAAGTCAGGCCCGGCGCTCACAGAAGAGACGGAGCGCGGACAACGGGCGGCGACGAGGCGCGGACGCGACTTGATTTAGTTGTTTACCATATAAAGTAAAGAACCAACGCTGACAAGAGAGGTTAGGCAGGGGCATGCCTCTCCGGCGCCTGCGCCGCGTCCTTTTTGGCCCGGCGCTCACAGAAGAGACGGAGCGCGGACAACGGGCGGCGACGAGGCGCGCACGCGACTTGATTTAGTTGTTTACCATATAAAGTAAAGAACCAACGCTGACAAGAGAGGTCAGGCAGGGGCATGCCTCTCCGGCGCCTGCGCCGCGTCCTTTTTGGCCCGGCGCTCACAGAAGAGACGGAGCGCGGACAACGGGCGGCGACGAGGCGCGGACGCTACTTGATTTAGTTGTTTACCATACAAAGTAAAGAACTAACGCTGACAAGAGAGGTCAGGCAGGGGCATGCCTCTCCGGCGCCTGCGCCGCGTCCTTTTTGGCCCGGCGCTCACAGAAGAGACGGAGCGCGGACAACGGGCGGCGACGAGGCGCGGACGCGACTTGATTTAGATGTTTACCATATAAAGTAAAGAACCAACGCTGACAAGAGAGGTCAGGCAGGGGCATGCCTCTCCGGCGCCTGCGCCGCGTCCTTTTTGGCCCGGCGCTCACAGAAGAGACGGAGCGCGGACAACGGGCGGCGACGAGGCGCGGACGCGACTTGATTTAGTTGTTTACCATATAAAGTAAAGAACCAACGCTGACAAGAGAGGTCAGGCAGGGGCATGCCTCTCCGGCGCCTGCGCCGCGTCCTTTTTGGCCCGGCGCTCCCAGAAGAGACGGAGCGCGGACAACGGGCGGCGACGAGGCGCGGACGCGACTTGATTTAGTTGTTTACCATATAAAGTAAAGAACCAACGCTAACAAGAAAGGTCAGGCAGGGGCATGCCTCTCCGGCGCCTGCGCCGCGTCCTTTTTTAGTCTCGTGAGGCGCATTGAAGAGGCGTGACACACAATTTTAAAATGAGCTACTCCGAAGTTAACGTGTATTTTATTGAATTAATAGAAGAAAATAGATAGGCATCCTCCAATTTGTTGCTTGCTTATGTAAATCATCCTTTACAGGGTTTAAAATAATGTGGTAACAATATTGAGACATCCTGTAAAAACACATTACATCAAATATACCGCATTTCCTTCCTTTTTTAAGCCAGAATGGATGAACCCAAAAACGTCTTCTTTCAATATTTGCGAGATTGATTAAATCCAACGTATCTTCATCTTCGGAAGACGACGTTCTTCTGTTGACGACCGTTCGGTGTCTGCAGCAAAGAAAATAAAAGGGTTTGCTTGGGTTTGTCTGCAGAGTCTAAATGATGTGTTCGCGTTACCAAGTCTTAACCGCGCCTTGCGTCCCTACCGCGTCTCTGCCACGTCAGCGACGCGTCGCTGCCCCGTCTCTTCTGTGAGCGCCGGGGCTTATCCCTTTGTATTTCTGTCGAAGTCGCGGGAAATTTTGACACTTCATAAACAACTTATACAGGGTGGATAATATCAGATTGAAAATTTTTCTAATTTTATTCAGCTGATATTTTTTTCAAATTTACTGACCATACGAATCCTTATTTTGAAAGTCAAAAACAACTTTGCCCGATTTTACTTTTCTTCTCTGTTTTTGAAGATACAGGGTGGTTTCTAATTTGTCCTAAATATTTTGAATATGTGAGTGTCAATTAACATCTGATGATTAATTTACAAGTTTTTTGATACTAAACGACTCAGTTTAGATCAAAAAACATAGGACTTTACGCACTTGATATTTAAGATATACAGGGTGTCTTCAATCGGCCATTTAGATTTAAATTTCCAAAGGTAATGTGAATTTTTTATTTTCCGCTGTCGAACTGGCTGTATTGGATGATAAAACATCTATCTGTGATTTATGTATACTGGTACAATCATTAGGATTATATACTGAAAGGGTTTTTTTAATTTTCTGATTTCTGAAAGTTTGTAGACGCTACAGGGTGATACATATTTTAGTATTGTTTATGAGTTGTAATGACCAATAATAAGTGATTATTTAGGAAAATTCAGGTTCGTACCACATTTTATACAGGGTAATTCAAATTTGGTGGTCTTGCATTCACTAAAATTAAGTCAGGCCCACAATTTTCGGTCCAACAGTTTAGTTACGCAGTGACGATTCGTTTACATCAGAGGCAGCACATTTCACTTCTTGGTTGCGTAACAGTTTTTCTGTGCTGCACAGCAGTGGCGCACCCAGGATTTGTCCTGGGGAGGGGGAGCTATTGCGTCTTGGGGGGGGGCGGGTTGACAGTCTGCAACGTGAGGTGAGGTATCACAATTCGATGAATTTTTTCAATTTATAGTGCACTTTTAAATTTTTTTGTGTCTAGGATGCTGGTCTGGGGGGGTCAGTTTTTGTTGGATGCGTTGTGCAGTTTCGCATGTTGCCAATGATATGTATTGACGAAAGTCTTAAATGATGTTAATTCCGTCGAGCAAACAAAAGTTACCGGTGTGTAGTTTCCGCTCCAGTTGCTGTATTACAATATGAATCCGTGAATAGAAACCGCAAATCTCCTGCAAACTTTTATACACAGTGAGATTCTTTACAGCCTTTCAGGGACGGACATATGGGGGGAGACAGCGTCCCCTCGTGGATGCTTGAGTTGACTAATTAGAGTACGAGGTGGCTATTAGAACCTCGTAACAAAAATTTTGCAAATTTGCAAATAGGTCGCCAGTTTCATTTCAGCATACGTTAAAAAAGTTCGACCAGTTATAACCGAAACGTCGACAGTTTTTTTCGGAGAGAATTTGCAGAAAAGGTCGACCATTTAAAATTTTTATCTTCTCATAGTTGGATATTTTTCCTTCTCTCCCCTCTCAACATAGTGCTTTCGGTACAGCCCTGCAGCGTGTTGAGCCTTTTTTGGATGTCTTAATAATATAAAATTAAGATTGTATTTAAAAGAAAATTCCGTACCAAAGTTTTATAAACCGAGGCCATTACCTGATGCCTTAAAATCAAAAGTTGAAAATGAATTAACTAGATTACTGAATGCTGGAATAATTACCACTATTGAGAATAATTGGTGGGGTACACCTATAGTTCCTGTTTTAAAGGAGGGCGGTTCAGCTTGCATTTGCGGGTATTATAAAATCACATTAAATCCGTTTTTAATTTCCGATAAGTACCCTATTCCTAGAATTGACGATTTGTATGCAAAACTAAGCAGTGGTCAGCAATTTTCAAAAATTGACTTAAGCTCTCCATATCAGCAAATAGCTCGTCATCCAGAATCTGCCAAATTGACAACTATTTTAACCCACAAGGGACTATTTTATTATAATAGATTGGGTTTGATTGGGTTTGAAGGGACTATTTTATTATAATAGATTACCGTATGGAGTCAGTTGTGCGCCAAGTCAATTTCAAAGGCTAATGGATCAACTTTTTTATGGTATTGAAGGCGTATCAATTTTTCTTGATGATATATTGATAACAGGAAAAGACCACATTTCTCATATCAGAAATATAGTAGAAAAAGTTTTAAATATTTTAGGAAATTCTGGTCTTAGGCCGGCCGCACATCAAAGAAAGGAAAGCGAAACAGGAAACACGAAACTTATTTTATAAAATAACAACACATCCGTAGCGGCTGGTGAAATTTTAATCCCACCAAAAACATACATGTAAAAAACAGGCCAAGCTCTCGTCAGGACTGTGTGTTTTGTTATCTGAAAAAAACAACTGAAATGTAAAAATTATGCCAACCTTGCCTACATGTTATTAGCAGTGTTTTGATGAGAACAATATTGTGTGAACTGATAAATTTGCAGACCAAACTTGGCAAGTTTTCATTAAAGAACTGAGGAATATTGAGACCCTTGAAAACTTGCTAAGTTTATTCTGCAAATTTATCAGTTCACACAATATTTTTCGGTGCTTATCAAAACACTGCTAATAACGTGTAGGCAAGGAACTTTTTATAATTTTTACATTTCTGTTATGTTTTTCAGATAATAAAACACACTGTCCTGGCCTGGCGAGAACTTGGCCTGTTTTTTTACATGTATGTTTTTGGTGGGATTTCGTATATTTTTGTTTTCTCGTAATTATCACCTTAAATACTATTTATGTTCCAAATATCAAAGCTCTAGCTCGATTGGAAGTACCCTAGATTTATAATGATCTATCAGTCACTCAGTGAGTGCCCGAAATTGTGATTTTTGGACACTCGTGTCTTGGAAAATATTCCACCTAGTCGTATGAAATTTGGAATACTGCTTCTTTTTGGTAATTTTAACACCCCAAGAATTCAGTCCTGTAGCGCATCTAGCCTCAAAGAAAGAGAGGGGTCGAAAAGTGCTCGAAATGGTTCATGTAAATATAGCACAGTGCGCGCGAGAACTTGGCTGGCGCACTCTATGCACTTTTAAGTTGAATATCTCTGTTGCTTACGGGGCCATTCCAAGTTCAGGGTTTCTGATAGTGAGCCTCCTACTCCTACTAGGAATGTTTTCGTAAATAAAAAAATATTTTCTAATTTGCGAAAAAAGTTGAATTTTTGGTTTGACCCCCCTGGTTAAAAAATGAACACGCGTAGGTATTTTATTTATTATTTTTTCTAAACAAATTTTACATCATTGTGTCGAAAATTTTTAAATTTCGCAAATTACAATTTTTTTTCTTTACCAAAACATTCCTAGTAGGATTAGTAAGTAGGCTAACAGAAATCCTGAACTTGGCATGAGTCCCGTAAGCAAGAGAGATATTTATTTATTGTTTATTGGAGCAATCAATTCTTATAATCGATTTATACCTAACATTCCCACAATTTTACACCCTCTTTATAATTTAATAAAAAAGGATACTGCATGGATTTGGACAGAGGAATGCCAATTAGCTTCTGAAAGAGTAAAAAATATTTGGCAAATCAGATACTTTTTTAGTGCATTTCGACCCCGATTTGCCTATAAATTTGACTGTAGACGCCTCTGAGTACGGAGTGGGTGCAGTTTTGTCAAATGTTTTTGAAAACGGCTCTGAACGTCTGATTTGGTTTACATCAAAAACTTTAAATAATCGACAAAAACGTTGGAGTCAGATTGACAATGAAGCTTATGGCATCATTTTTGGTACTAAAAGATTTTATCAATTTTTCTACGGGCTTAAGTTTACTTTAATAACGGATAATAAAGCTCCGGATTCTATTTTTGGGCCAAAATACGGCATACCTACAATGGCAGCCAATAGATTACAGAGATATGCTTGCTTTTTAAGAGGATTTAACTCTTACATAAAGTATGTAAAATCTGATAAAAATATTGCAGATTTTCTTTCAAGATTACCAATTAATTCAGAAACAAATCACGACAATTTTGATATCTTACAGACAAATTACTTAAATGAGTGTTCCGATTTAAAGAGATATACAAACAAAGATTAAATTTTATCTCAAGTTTTTACTTTTCAGCTTGGCCAGAAAAAACTCGTGATCCATATTTA
Organism: Philopedon plagiatum; assembly: GCA_963971165.1. NCBI lineage: Eukaryota > Metazoa > Arthropoda > Insecta > Coleoptera > Curculionidae > Philopedon > Philopedon plagiatum. The sequence continues at coordinate 30,816,072 of OZ020192.1, read as the reverse complement.
AAATCATACTTCCGAAAACGTGATGAAATTTCAATAGTTAAAAATATTCTTGTATGGGGTCATCGGGTAATTAATCCTTACAGGCTTCAATTTTGGTAACGTTGCATGATACACACATGGGCATTGTCAAGATGAACTCCTTAGTACGGAGTCATGTTTGGTGGCCGACTTTAAATACAAATTTAATATTGAAGAGTTATGTAAGACTTGCACTGTATGCCAGAGGGTACAGTGCAAGTCCAAACAAAGTAATTTTGCAACCAGGGCCGATTGCAGAAATCCTTGGGAACGTCTCCACATAGATGTTTAAGGAAAATATTGTTTAATAGTAGTCGACGCTTTTCCTAAGTGGTTAGAAGTTTTTGTAATGTCTAGTATAACTTCGACCCAGACGATCGACAGATTACGAGGTTTATTTTCTCGATTTGGGTCACCAAAAACTCTATGTTCGGACAATGGTCGACAGTTAACGTCTGAAGAATTTAAAATTTTTTTGCAACAAAATAATATTAAGCATTTAACGTCTCGTACTTATCAGGCAGCTTCTAACGGCGCAGCCGAAAATAGTGTAAAAACGGCGAAAGGGATTTTAATTAAGGAGTTAAATATCCATCAGAATAACAGACAAGTTATTTATTGGTTTGTGTTAGCAGTCGAAAATTTTTGGAGCAGCACTGGGTGAACTAGTTGGCGCGAGCCACTATATCTTACCCGTCCTATTCCAACCGATGGATATATCGTCTCATTTTGATTCTGGTAAAAACGTTGTCTGTACTTCAGACACTCTGGGTGTGAGCTAGTGTTGTAAACATTCGGATGATTTTCATATTCGGAACATACGGAATTCCGGATTAAAATTTAAGGATCCACGAAAACACACTATATAGTTCGATAGACGGGTGGAAACCTATTTGGCGGATTTTCACCGTTCTTTAGACAGATTTTTAATGACATATAGAATTATGGAACATTGTTCAACTGGGGAGACTCCCGTCTGTTTGTTTTTAGGTAGACAGATTCAATCTAGATTCGATTTAATGAACCCTTGTAACATCGATGAAAAGCCTAAGTTAAGCTATGCTCGGCACGGATATTGCTTGGATGGGTGACCGCCTGGGAATGCCGTGTCTCGCACTAAATAAGGAAGGTGGTAGAGGAATTCTTCCTCGACCGAGGTGGTACCACCTCACATATCCTCATAAAAGGGCTGGTGAAATCCCTAGGGATGTTTCCAGCTCTGGATGTGTGAGTCGATCCCCCAGTACACCCACGGTACATAGTACTTACACTTCGGTCATCGTGGGATGTGGAAAGATACAAAAAAACACCTAAAAATGCTTCTGAAATTTATAAAAATTTATAGCTGGCTCAAAATAAAAATAAGGAGTATTTTAAGGGGGAGAGAGACGAGAAATTTACAGTTGGGCAATGTGTGTATGCTAAAGATTATAGAAACATTGTAAAACCTACACGGACAATTTGTCACGAGAAAAATTTTAGGAAAAAATGTTTATTTAGTGAAAATGTATAAAAGTAAAAATTTGGTGTAGAAAAGACACCAAAATCAACTGCGAAAATGTGAAATTGTTAATGCCAGTGAAAATAATTTAGAAAAGGTGAATGATGATAAAAACGGTCAAGAAATTCACATAGTTCAGCCCAGTATCTCTAAAGAGGCAGATAATTCATTTTCCTTGCTTCGTGAAAGCGAGCAAAGCACTTCATCACGCACTTCCTTTCTAATAGAAAATAGACCTAAGCGTAAAAGAAAATCACCAGATCGACTTAAATATTAGACTCTACTTACAAACAAAAATTAAATTGTTCAGTTTATTAAAATTAAGAAGTTGTTACTTCATATTAGCAAGATCCACAAAATTAGGGAGAAGAGAGTGTGACATACCGTCTTAAGAAATATATTATTAGTACAACCGACACAGTACCACTACACTTTCGTACCTTAATTTATGCATGATAGAAACTGTTGTAAACAGCGAGATACTAGGTAGTATAGATACGGGTTTCGTGTCAAGTGTATGTATGTCGTATGGGAATAAATAAGCTATTCGGAAACTCCTCTTTCATTTTCGTGTAGGGCGTTACAGAGAGCATTATCCTAAAAAGCAAAGGCAAAAGGGAAATAAAAAAGAATATTAACCATTGACGTCTAGATGTGCTGACGCAAGTGTCACTGCATCCAGTGACACTCTTGGGTTAGCACATCTAGACGGCAATGATATTAACAATAGCAAACCTCCCGACCGTAAAAGGTCATAAAACAAAATATAAAAAAGCGCATATGCTATTATCTCGAATACTGAAATTCGTACTCTATGTACCTATTATTATTATGCACATTAAAAATCAATAACTTCATCACTACGAAAATATTATTTTAAAAAAATTATAACTTTGTTTATTTTATAAACCTTATAACTTATAACCCAAGCAAACCATCCTAGAATTTCCAACAGTTGCAGAAAACACAAAAATAAGAAATGAAGTTGTTTAAAAATATAAAATAATTATTGATTATTGCATCAGCCTGTCACAGACCTTTACGTCAACTGTCGAAACCTTCAAAGAACGACTGAAATGATGGTAGCCTACTTGCATAAGGATAATCCAACAGTTCCGCGTAGTGGTAGAGTGGACTACTAGTGGTGTAACGGTCGTGTTGTGTGTAGTGTGTGTGTAAAAACAAATTAGATATTCTTGTAACTTCAACTAATCACTAGAGACCGGATTCGAATATTACATTCCAGGAACGCACTCCGTTGGAAAGACACTGTACACTGAAAATATTAAAAATATTTTTGACAAGACTATGGGGTTATTGAGGTCCAAAAGTCTAATTCTGTCTAACAGATGGTAACAAAATATCGGTGAGGGGGGAATAAAAAGGAAGCGATAGGCAATTTTCAAATGGTAAACTAATATGTCATTTTCGCGGTTATTAAGGTCAAAACATCTAATTGTGGTTGTCTACGAGTTAAAAAAAAGGGCTATGTTACTTTTTGTCGGGAACTGTTCCTGGGGGGTACCTTTATCATACCCAGCAAAAAAATTGCGGGTGGTTTTTAGACTCATTTAAAGTTGGATAAGGGCAGCCGTGAAAGTCGCCGATGGTCGCCTACCAGACTACTAACTTTCCTGTTCCACATTGCGAGATCCTAAATTTTAAATCAAAAGTCTCTCGAACTGATTAAAGCAGGTGCTTAGATGATATCATTATTTAAAAATCACTTTTCATCGCCAATATTTTATCTTCAAGTATAATGTGATTGTTATCTGTATGCATAAAAGTGTTATATATATGACTAAAAAAATCCATAATAGTATAAGTATTTAGATTTCTTGACTGTAACTATACTTTTTATAATATGAAGGTGGTAATTTGGTATTATTTTTTATTTCAAGCTGGTTTATCTTTAGTTAAATGCAAATCGAACAATACGCCATTTATTCAAACAGTTATACATAAAGGGTACTATTTACATGATATTGTAAATACAGTAAATGCTAAAAAATTGGAAACAAACATAAGTTTAAAATGTGCTTCACAAATATACGCGTTGGGTAATCATTCAGAAGTTCTTCTAAGAAGTAAGTACATTTCTTTATATTATTTAAAAGGTCATTTTACCCATTAGATTAAGAGATAGCGACGCAAACCAATAATATTTTTTAATGCAAATTTAAAGTCAATTTGTGTTTTAAATCCGATTTCAGACAGTTTCAGTGTTGTCAAAAAATTTTCCAACAAATGTGAAATTATTTTATTAATGAGTTTGTCGAAATATATGGCTAAGTATTACGAAGAGTTGCTAAAGTCTCTTTACCTTCATGACAAACACGACATAAACATTGCAACCACATGGTTATCATGTGAAAATGCGGGGCATCCGAGCGCGTCGTATTCTTATATGCTCTTCGACACTAAAAATCAAAGGACTCATGTGTCTGTATGCACCTGCATCACAAGGAAGTCCGGGTATTATTTTTACAGAGTTGTAATCAATCACCTCGTATATTTGTTTTTTTTTCTGTCATTTAATTTTGTTTGTTTGTTTTGGAAGTACATATTGTCCTTCCATCCACCAACCCATAGGTTGTATGTTTCACGATATAGTATTTTTCACATTTCGATACACTGACAATAATTTAGCAAATTGTGCCAAACTAATTTCTCTATAATTTTATTCCAAGTGCGGCCCTGATAAATATTAAAATTTCGTTAATCACGTGCACTCGGCGTGAATTTGTTTTGGTCCTGTCTGTCTTGAAAGTAAATAGACTTAACATGCCTTAAGGCTGGGGTTTTTCGTACTTAGATCATCTCGTACTTAGACTCATCGTTTTTAGAAGGTCCTGGAGTGAAACAGGTCAAGATCCGGTTAGTTTTTGGTTAATAAGTCACATAAGAATTCAATCAGGTTAGTACGGTTTCATAAAATAACATTTCAATATAAAATACGATCCCATGGCTTCAAAGTCGGTAAAATTTATAATGAATGAGATTATCTTTCTTTGTATTATTTCCTTCATTTAACCTTCAGTATAGGCGAATGTTTATATTAAAAGAATTCAAATTTTTTTTGTAATAGAAAAACCAGGTGTAGCAATCTATTTAATATATGTATATGAGTCTACTAAATAGCTATATTAAAATGTCCCTTATGTTAGCAGAGGACAGAAAATTTAGTAATTTGGTCTAGGCTAGCTATGTGGACGTACTTCAGTTTCCTGCATTATGAAAGTTATTTTTAAAGAGTAAATAAAAAGTTCTTTTTAGAAAATAATTTTATTAGCACAGTCGAAAAAAGTACCAAACAATTTATAAAATTACTAAAATTCATAAATATTGCCAAATATACAGTTTTGATTCTACAATAAGAACTTTAAATTAACTGAAAACAAAACTTTTTTTCTCTAAGTTTAATAATGACACAGGCCGACAAAAAAAATTGTTTGTTTTAGAGACGTGACCCTACCTATCTTTAGTAAAATTTTCCATTAAAATTTTCCACTGAATCCGAAAATGATAAAAAAAAATTCTGACGTATGGATTACCCCCCATCCCCCATACACCCTCAATTCCCCCAAAAAATCCAAACTTGCCATCCAACCCACCTATCTTTAGTAAAATTTTCCACTGAATCCGAAAATGATAAAAAAAAATTCTGACGTATGGATTACCCCTCATACACCTGCAATTCTCCCCAAAAATTCAAAAAATCCAAACTGGCCATCCAACTCACCAATCTTTAGTAAAATTTTCCACTGAATCCGAAAATGATAAACAAAATTCTGACGTATGGATTACCCCCCAACACCCTCAATTCCCCCTAAAAATTCAAAAAATCCAAACTGGCCATCCAACCCACCTATCTTTAGTAAAATGTTCCGCTGAATCCGAAAATGATAAAAACAAAATTTTTTTAAGTATGGATTCCCCCCATACACCCTCAATTCTCTCCAAAAATTCAAAAAATCCAACTGGCCATCCAACCAAAATATCTTTGGTAAAATTTTTCGCTGAATCAGAAAATGATAAAAAAAATTACCCCTACTCATCCGTATCTCTCACTTGCTTCTTTCAAAAATAAAAATATGTAAATACAAATCAGACGTGGCAACCGTTATAACTTTTATAAAATCTGTCGGTAAAACCAAAACTAAAAAATAGTTTTGAACTAAATGAACGCTAATGCTGGTAAAGAAATCCTTAGCTAATCAACATATACACACGATAAAAAGGCATGGTTCGGATTTAGTTTGATAAAAAAAAATTACCCCTACTCATCCGTATCTCTCACTTGCTTCTTTCAAAAATAAAAATATGTAAATACAAATCAGACGTGGCAACCGTTATAACTTTTATAAAATCTGTCGGTAAAACCAAAACTAAAAAATAGTTTTGAACTAAATGAACGCTAATGCTGCCGGTAAAGAAATCCTTAGCTAATCAACATATACACACGATAAAAAGGCATGGTTCGGATTTAGTTTCAGTTTGCATGTCTGGGGTTTACTTTAACTTTGCATGTCCAACGTTTACTTCGGGTGTGCATATCTGAGCCACAGTTTGAGTTTGCATGTCTGATCTATGGTTTCAGAGAGCATTTCTAGAGTTTACTTTGAGTTCGACTGTAGTTTCGTGTTCAGCGCTTAAAAAAACATAGAATACAATGGGTATGGAATAGCGCTCATGAATTTTTTTTTGAATCTGTGTTTTTTTTCGGCAGCTAGCTATTTTGTTTTTTTGAGTGCAATTTGGTGTGTGTGTGTGTGTGGGGGGGGGGGGGGGGGGGAATCCATACGTCAGAAATTTATTTTTTATCATTTTCGGATTCAACGGAAAATTGTACGAAAGATAGGTGGGTTGGATGACTAGTTTGCATTTTTTTGAATTTTTGGGTGGGATTGGGGTGTATGAAGGGGGGGAATCTATACGTCAGAATTTTTTTTTCCATTTTCGGATTCAGCGGAAAATTTTACTAAAGACAGGTGGGTTGGCTGGCCAGTTTGGATTTTTTGAATTTTTGGGGGGAATTGAGGGTGTATGGGGGAAACCTACACATCGAAAAATTTTGTTTTTGTCATTTTCGGATTCAGCGGAAAAATTTACTAAAGTTAGGTGGGTTGGATGGCCTGTTTGGATTTTTTGAATTTTTGGGGGGAATTGAGGGTGTATGGGGGGAAACCTACACGTCAAAAAAAATTGTTTTTGTCATTTTTGGATTCAGCGGAAAAATTTACTAAAGTTAAGTGGGTTGGATGGCCAGTTTAGATTTTTTGAATTTTTGGGGGGATTGAGGGTATATTTGGGGTTATCCATACGTCAGCAATTTTTTGTATGATTTTCGGATTCAGCGCAAAATTTTACTAAAGATAGGTGGCTTGGATGGCTGGTTTGGATTTTTAAAATTTTTTGGGGGAATTGGGGGTGTATCCATGCGTCAGAATTTTTTTTTGTCATTTTCGGATTCAGTGGAAAATTTTACTAAAGACAGGTGGGTTGGATAGCCGGTTTGGATTTTTTGAATTTTTGGGGGAATTGAGGGTATATGGGGGGTAATCCATTCGTCAGAATTTTTTTTATCAATTTCGGATTCAGCGAAAAATTTTAATAAAGATCGGTAGGGTCAAGTCTCCAAAACAAAAAATTTTTGTCGGCCTGTGAATCAGTGTCGCCCTTGTACAAGACTGGATGCTGCTAGGCATGCTTCCAATCAAATTGTCAAATTGTTTTTGGGGTATGTTGTCCCATTCTTGTTTGCTTGAATGAGCTGTTTTAAGTTTCCCTGAGCGGCGTGACCATCCCTTTAAGCATTCTTTCAATGATGTCCCATAAATCTCTAGTGTTAGGTAAAAGTGACCGAGGTCAGAAATTCTTCTTTTCGAGAAAATGAAGTTGAAGATTGCATGATTGTTTATAAAATCTGATTATTACTTTTACAAACTTAACACAATTTAGTTGTGTTCGTATTCACTGCTGGTTTTTTATTAAGGGTAAAGGGTTTATTAAAGGTAAATACTAATTAATTGGTCCTAAAGTCTTGAGTTAGGAAAATCCAGGTCACAACTTATTTATTTGTAAAATATGTATTGGAACTTTAAGCCAGTTTATTGTTAATACTTATGTCCAAATATTGGTTTCTGAAAGTAATAACCAAATTTACAAACAATAATGAAATCTTTAACTTTATTTTCTGGAAAACAGGAATTCCTGACTTAAGCCCCTCTTACCTAACCCTAGAGAAATGTTCTATGGGATTAAGGTCCAGTGAGTATGCAGACCATAGCAGCACAGGGATATATTCTATTTGCACAAAGTTAGGCAATTCTGCTGGTATGTGGCGGTGCATTAACTTGCATAAAAATACAATAGTGTCCTACTGCACTTCTCCATAATCCATCTATTGGTTCAGTATCAAATTAACATACCTGCGACTAGTTAAATTTGGTTGTATGAGAATTATTGTTTTTTCTCCCCTCATAATACCTACCCAAAACATAACAACTTCTTTATTTCTATTTTGGGACAGTTCGGACGGTTTGTAGTCCTAGCTTATCTTCCTCGAACTCTTAAAACCCGAATTTGATGGCCCTAACGAACGACTTAGGACCAATACTGGTGTCATCTGAGAAAAGAGCTTTGTGCTAATTTTCAATTATGCAGTTTTGATGCTCACGAGATCAATTGGGCCGATCAATTGAGTTTGCCTGCATAACTAAGGAACTCTTAACTTTCTGCTGCTAAAAGACCAAGGACACGAATGCTAGTCCTTATAGATTTCACTTAAATACTAACGCCCATAGCTGCCAAACACTGTATTTGTATCTCTAGATAAGAAATGTTTGGATGTCTTCTGGCAATTTGAGCTATTAAATGATCCTATTGATCAGTGGCCACTCTTCGACGGCCTTGTCTAAGTCTGCTCTTAAGAATTCCCAATTATTTATTTTATGTTATTTAACTTAAGCACCAATTCAGTGGCGCACCCAGGGGGGCTGGGGGATACAACAAAAATTGAAAGTGGGCACTACTAATTGAAAAAATACATCGATTTGCACTATTTAGCCCCCCCTCCAAAACAAAATCCTGGGGGCGCCACTGAGCACCATAACCTAGTTCCAACTTAAATTATGTAATATTTGTCGATGTTAGCTGATATATGCAAACGACGCTTGAGATATTTTAAAATTATCTTTTAAGATTCTTTTGGAGGTTACGATATTTTTGTTGTCGCTTAATATATCTAAAATTGTAAAATAAAATGACTTCTCTTAAATATAACAAAAAAAGTAAGCGACAGCTATGTACGGTGCTTTAATAAAACGCAGAGGGCGGTTACGATAACTATGAATCCAGGGCGCATATGACGCAAAGTGTTTTTTTTTATTTTTACTACTAAATCATTTTTGCAACTTATGATATTTTACATATTCGATCAGAAACGGTTTCCAACGGTACAAACGATTCACTTTAGCGACAATGGCGCTTACGATATTTTGCCTGGACAGGGACGATATGTTCCTAAATCGAATGATGTTTATTTTGATAAAATGTAGTTTGGTTGGAATATCGATATAATAGCAGACGACGTTGCCTTCTCAATACAATGTTAATTAGAAAAGATCGAGAAAAACCACATTATTAAAATTACGCGTAAACCGTGCAGATGAATCAAAATACATAAGATATATATATATATATATATATATATATATATATATATATATATATATATATATATATATATACATATATATATATATATATATATATATATATATATATATATATATATATATATATATCAGTTTTTTTTCAATATTTTAAATTTGGTACTCAGTTCCTTTCTAATAAGCACGATCAACTTATTTTAATGCGTATATACATGTTAAATTTCATCAATCAAAGATAAATCGCCAATCAGATATAAATGAAGAGGGACCAATATCTTAAAATCCGAGATAGAGTATGCATAAAACAACTTAAAATAAACCAAAGGCCAGGGCCAGACAAAATCAACCTGAAATCCTAAAACTAATCAGTGAAGAGAACTGATTCACTCTATTTAACCGTATTTATGAAACTACAGCAGAATACCTCGTGAATAGTTGGAATATATTTTCATACTACTGACAAAGAAAACGAATCTCAAAAATTGTGTTTCCGCCTGATTAGTTTGATGAGTCATGCAGTCCTGCTAAAAATAGTCCATAACCGCATTTCTAAAAAATGGAAAGCAAACATTGGAGGTGACCAATTTGGTTTCAGGAGCGAAAGGGTACGAAAGAGGCATTGTTTAGCTTACTGGTGTTGGCACAAAAATGTTACGATCAACAAAGGGACTTTGTCATCTGCTTTATCGATTTCGAGGCAGCATTTGATAGAGTAAGACACGCAGGGGCGGATGGAGAAATTTCAAAGTTGTATATCTCTGTGCCTACTTACAGGACCCGTACCAAATTACAAGGTTTTAATAGTGAGCAGTGGAAATGTTTTGGTAAAAATAATATTTTGTAATTTGCGAAAAAAAGTTGAATTTTTCTGGGCCCCTTGGGAAAAAATCAACGCTTTTAGGTATTCGACTTATTATTTTTTCTAAACAAATTTTACATCAAAAAAATGTATTAGTGGAAAGTTACGGTCATTTGAATTTAAAAAAAAATAATTAGGTTTAAAAAAGTTCAAATTACTATAACTTCCTACTAACACATTGTTTTCTCTTAAAATTTAAAAATTTTCGACAAAATGATATAAAATTTGTTTTCAAAAAAATAGCTAAGCGAGTTCATTTTTTCCCAAATTACGAAATGTTTTTTTACCAACACATTTCCAGTGGGCTCACCATTAATACCCCTAAATTGGTACGGGTCCTATAAGTAGGAGATATGCAACTTTGAAATTTCTCCATCCGCAACTGAAGACACGACCTGTTGATGGAGTCCCTTTAGAGCATAGGATTGGACAAGAAATACATTACTCTGTTACCCAACTTTTATTGGAACCAGAATGCTAAAATCAGGGTCGAATACTCCACATCTAAGCTAATCGAGATCCGCAGGGGAGTTAGACAGGGCTGTGCTTTGTCACCGTTGCTGGTCAACCTCTACTCAGAGCGTATATTTGGCAGAGCATTTGCGGATAGGGTTGTCAACTGTCTCGGAGTTTCCGGGACGTCCCGGATTTAAAGGTATTTCATACCCGTCCTGCAAAAATGCCTTTGGGATGCTAATTGCCCGGAAATCGTTTACCAACTTTAATATATTACTAATAAACCAATACAAGATAAAAATGACATAAAGGAATCAACATAATTATAAAAACACTCATGTTGGGGAACCGCAACAGTTCGTTTAATTTCTATTTTTCTGTCTTTATTCCTAATAAATATTAAAAATCAATGAAGTATAAAACCCCTTGAGAATAATAAAATTCAAGCTAGCATCTCTTGTTTATTTAACTTTTATTTTAAATACGTAGTAGTCGGCTACACACAAAGCCCATTTCAAAAGCCTAGATCTCTTAGAAAATCTCGTATCTTTTAGTTTTATTGCTTTAGCGTTCTAAAAATACACTTCTGCTAAATGCATAAAAAAGTCAAACATAGCTACGATATCCTACCCCTATCTCTTGACCTCGTCGTACCAAGGTATCAACTATCCGTCCTTCCTTATTTCTAACCAATGAAATAATGTCTGCTAAAATATAATTCGTACGCGTCATTGCCAAATTAACTCTAATTGGTCAAGGCGGGTTCCACAGGATTGCAATTCATATTCAGTTTCAAGTTGCCGTCGGAGCAACAAGTTCATTTAGCTAGTTTATTGACGAAAAGTCGGTCAAGTGTCCGTGTCATACACATCGGGTAGATAAATAGTGAGCTAATCTTACCTTATTTTATAACTTGCAGTGGCTGATGCATGGTCAAAATTTCCATACACCGGACTAGACACAGCTTCAAGAAACGACTATGGAAATTATGATGAATGCATTTCAGTGGACCTACATGACACTTCATCAGGAAAAATTCTTGGGAAGCATTGTGCCTATGGCTTGATTATTCCCGATATTCTTGCCAAAAATGAAACAGAAATGGCTCAAGTAAGAATGTGGTATTTTTACCCTTTTAGTATATTGAATATTATACTATATTATATCCACTTTAACAACATAGGGTAGACCAGGGTAGATTGCATCAAACCAATGAACCTGTTCGTATTGTTTGAAGACTCCCTACAGCCCTGGGTGCGAGGGAGGCGAAGGACCCATGCTATGGGTTCTTGAACTAAATTCCATAATTTGAAACTGATATCTTAAATCAGGGGATATTATAAGTCCATATTTTGGTATAATAAAAGATTTTCCGAAGCGTGTGAATAAATTTTTAATAGAGAAATAAAAACCTTCTAACATTTCTTTAAATTTAAAATTTAATAAATCAATCAAACACATATCGTCACTAAACGAACACCAATTAACAACGGACTGCCATATGATTTGTCTGAAATATCACACTGACATTTGAACAGTACTTCACTTTTTGGTAGACAAATATTTATGTACATCATATTTAAAATAAATAATAATACAAAAATGTTCAATTATAAACGCGTTTAAACAAAACTATCGAAATCAGCAAACAACAACAAAATGAAGCAATATATAGTTTGTATCTTTCTCTGTAAGGTGTAAATAAAAAGGAATATTCGATATTAAAGATGGGCCCAGTCACAAATTTTTCAAACAGAGTTAGTCGACATAAAAATACATGGCAACCCTATTGACGAAGTCGATGTAAACCCGCTTACAAATCGAATCGACGAAATCGATTCAGTAAACAATATTATTAAAAAGTACTCCTGAGCAGAGAGAGATGTAACGACTTAACTTCGCCAACTAATTCAAATCGAGTTGAGCCTGGATCGGGTTGAATCGGTTTAGACCATAGAGAAAATATATAGTAGAGAAATAATGTCAATTACGAATGCGGCAAATTTACCGAGCTGAATCCGTAAACAAAGACGGTCCTCTGCGGGCTTGCGCATTGTCGAACGTTTACCTTGTGATAGACAGGACCGTACTTCAAAATTTATTTCACATGACGCGAATCTTTTATCGAGTAATAAATGCTAAATATATTACTTGTAATTATTCTTTTTATTAATGATAAAAATGTAACCATTAGTGAGATTTTAACAAAAAGTGTATAGTTTGTTGGCTTAAATCTGAGTTTTCTTGCTATACAAAACTGTCGATAATTCCTCGAAAATAACTCAGTTTATATATATACAGTGCGTCTCTTTAATGTCCCCCCCCCCTCTTAATTTTTTAAACGTTACATTTACAAAATTGAAAGTTGAAATAAAATATAAACATAGTATTCTAAACAATAGAAATAAAATATGAAACTGTTTTAAGAAGTAAAATAGTAAATCAAAAAAATTACATGTGTATATTTTATTGGATTGGCATCCCATCCTGTATAATTATTGAACAAACCAAGTTCTAGGGTGAGATGTAAATATTTTTACACCTATTTACAGTGTGTGCACTTGTTACTTTGCTGAAAGCGCTACTACTTACTTCCCCATGTCAATCTAATCCACCGATATCTTAGCGATCCTTTGGCGAAAGCGCTTTTTTCTTTCGCCATCCCTTTTAAAATACTCCCCTCTACCCTAATCCACTAGTATTTTTAGTGCCCCTTTGACGAAAGCGCAAATATGCCTTTTGGAAACACCCTTCTAATCCACTGATATCTTAGCGATCCTTAGGCGAAAGCGCTTTTTTCTTTCGCCATCCGTTTTAAAATACTCCACTCTACCCTAATCCACTAGTATTTTTAGTGCCCCTTTTACGAAAGCGCAAATATGCCTTTTGGACACTCACCCTTCTAATCCACTGATATGTTAGCGATCCTTCAGCGAAAGCGCTTTTTTCTTTCGCCATCCCTTTTAGAATACTCCCCTCTACCCCAATCCACTTGTATATTTAGTGCCCCTTTGGCGAAAGCGCAAATATGCCTTTTGGTCACACTCACCCTTATGCAATATAGGGGAAGGAGGCATTGACACTATATATGACCTTCTTACACCATCTTACCCATTATACAATGCCCCTAATACACACACACCCCATCAGTGCCTTTCTGACACCTTGACCACACGCAATATACGTCACTGACAAATATTTCTACTTCTCCGTGTGTGGATTCACTTCAACACCGGAGTGCATTTAAGATAAATTATATTTTTTACTTCCTATTCTTTCACATATTGATATAAGAAATAGACTACGAAATAATTCCTTATATTTAAAAGTTGGATACATAATTGGCGAAACATATGAAATGTCTGTAACACTTTGTAAAACTATTTTTGTATCGAAATAACAAGCTTCAGAGGTTCGCTATATTCGCCACACCAACCAAAAATACCATAACATACAAATGACTGAGATTTTTTCGGCCCGGTTCTGATCGCCGCGTTGCGTCATTGAGTTCAACAACCACTTTTACGAGACGTCCCGAGTGCGCATGCTTCGAGTGGACCGTCGTTTAAAAATCTGACTGGCGCCCAATGCGTACAAACGCACTTTTTCGCCCATACATTGGACGGATTCAGATGGTGTCGCGAATACGTTGTGATGGTCTAAATATATCTTGTCTATGGTTTAGACCCTTGAGTCGATTTGTTAAAGAAGCCGGATTATGAGTATTATGGCAAGGATTAGTTATAAGACTTCTATGAAACTAACGTCATTTAACTTTTCGACTATTTCTTCTAAGCTCTTTTACCTTGATGCTTCAAAAAAGTTTGATTTAAAAATGTTTAATTTTGCAAATCTGACGTTCAGATTCAATAAGAAGGTTTAAGATTTAGTTAAGATCTTCTAGTTGATCATTAAAGTTTTTGTCCTGTCATTGTTAATAAGTCGTCAATGAAAACGTATGAATTATTCTGATATTTTAGCAATTTGCGCAGTTTACAAATTATTTTCATCTTGGAACGGGTTGTTAGAATGAATTTAGATCTATTATTGTCGAAAGATCGTACTAAAATTGCCTTTTTCTTTACAACTTTGCCAAAAAGCTCAGAAAAAGATGCATATTATTAAACTTAAAATAGTTGTCTTATTCTTACACTTGTCAGTTTAAAACTTTTGGTTGTCAAATTAGACCGGACTAGCGTTGGAGAATCTAGAATCTGGAAGTAAATGTTTATAGTTTTTGCGCACCCTACACAACAAAATCAAAGTTTCTTAATGTGAATCGTATTTATATACGCAACAAGCAGGAGAAATTATGGAAAATTAATTTTTTTTCGGAAAACTGAAAATAAAAATTTTTACGGCTCGAGTCAACTTGGACTAATATCCTGAATGTCATAGGTTACATTAGCGCTTTTAATCACAATATTTTAAGAACCTAGCAAAGACGGTTAAAAATGTATTTAAAAAAATATTAATTTTTTATAGGAATAATATGAACTTTTTTTCTTAAAACATCAGAAGGAATTACACCTCGACGTTTCGGGTAGTACTTAGGAAACACCCTGAACAAATTATTTATGAAATTCTACGTAGAAAATGTCACATAAACTGTGTCTATTCCCCACCCTTTTATCGCAATCAGCATTGAAATTAGGGAATAGTTTAGGGCGCTTGGTAAAAAATGTTTAGTATAATGAATTTTTTTGCACAATATATTGAAGTTTTTTTCTTTATTTTTTTATATACATATTCCGATACTTCCGTCAACTCGTACTATAAAATATGAGCTCTTTCTGCACCACCCGTAAGGTAGAACTCTAGGCGCGTTTTTAACGTTGTTTCCCCTGTAGGCCTAATCCACTTCTATATTTAGTGTTTTTAGTCATCCATGGAGTCTTTTGCAAGCAAATCTTCCTTTAATGGCGGATTTAAGCAACCTTGTCCGTTACAATAAGAGCACATTATTGAACAGCATAATTCCACTGCACCGCTTCGAGTAACCCTTCTTGCAAATTGCAAGCTATTAGTTGCAGTATTGAATCCGGAGCTGCGGCCCCATTTGGTAAAAAAGGTACCAGAATGTTTTTTGTTCTTTCCCTTCCCACTGTGTTGGATCCAAGGTTACTACTTTCCATAACTGTATTTCGTGGAAAACTCGGTAGTGTTCCTGGCAAGCGCAGATCCTGGCAGTCTTGATAAAATACCTACTATGGTTTAAAGATGTTTCTATCTTTGTATAATATAGGTGTAAATCGCTCTCCAGCACTTGTCATTTCTTCCTTGGTCGATTGATCATTGCTGAATATAGCAACAATATTTTCTAAGTCTTTCCTGTTATTTTTTAGCAAAGTTACCGCTTGTGCTTTGCCTTTGCCAAAAAAGTAGATGTGCTATCACATCCACTAAACGCATGAATAAAGAGTTCGGTTCCTTGAGACTTTTTCAAAACATTCTTGGACTGAAAGTCACAAGAACTATACATTCTTTCCTTTATTTTCACCCGGAGCATTCCTCCAAAATCGAATGTATTTATCTTAAGGAGCTAGTGCAATCATTAGTATAAGAAAATCGACATGATGATATTGATAAGTCTCATGTTCACTAGATTTGGTAATTTCAGTTTGAATGATTAACACATCAGCATAGTCTTCGGCAGTAAGAGTAGTAAATCCTTCGTCTACAAATCTATGAACGAGATGCGAAGTTTTTTATGTAGAGTAGCCAGTTTAGAGAAATTATCTGTGGAAAATAAAGTATACCGATTTTTTCCCAAGCGCACTAAACTACCCCTTATTTTGATCGCGAATTACGAGGGAGGGGTGGCGATTAGACCCATAGTCTGTAGGAAATTTTTTACGTAGAATTCAGTAAAGATTTTTATCCTTTTCCTTAAGGTTTCCGTGGAAAAATGGTTTCGGAGAAAAATGTAAAAGATTTACATTAACTCGTCCTTAGGGGAATTTTTTTGTTAAATTTGGAGCTTTTTCATCCACAAGAGGGATGGGACCTCTTCGGATTCTTATTTTAAACCTTATAAACTATTATTACCCCAAATAAAATTTAAATATAAATTTTGTCTCCTATTCGCTGTATTGCCACCTAATTTCCGTTTACTACAAATATTGTGGGAGATTTTCCTACAGAGAAAAATATGTTCCTCTTCGATCTTATCTCGTATACTCCAGCTCCAGTACCTTCTTTGGTTTTTAAACTATCTATCATACCAGATTACCGCTTGAAAGTATCCGATTTATTTTTATTCCACAAACTTCGATAGTCAATTACCATCTCGAAAGCTACCTATGTCATAGCAAAACCAAAAACACACATACTTGTATAAATTTAAATTTTGAAAGTGTACCAATGTTGCCCAAATGCGGATGTTTTGATGATATTGCGATGATTTATAGAAGTTTTCTATTTTCTCCAATAGAAAATAAAAATATTAACGTGGAAGAAGACAGAAACTGGTTTTTAAAGAAAATGAAAATTTAGTGAGACTATATTAAAATGCTTGTTTTACTCCGATATCAAAAATATAGACCGGATTCATCATTTTAATCCAACTTGCCCTGTAACCGATTTATTTTAGTCTACCATACCCTATTTAGTAGGCCTGACGTGTAAATTCTCTGAATTATAGAACGCTTGGAAATTTTCATATTGTGTCCCTGATGGGTGTACAGCCGAAGATCTGAACAATGCCACAAATTCATTCCTATTTAATGAGGTGTATTGTTCTACAAAGGAAACTGATACCAATATGGATACTGGAGCTCTTATAACCTTGTAAGTAATAAAGTAATGTTATCGGAAAATGGAAAGTAACAACTTTTCATCTTTAAAGTTCCTAATTTTTTTGGTTATTAAAGTTCAACAAAATAGTGTCAAGCTTATATGTTACAAACAAAACTGTCAATACATACATATATATATATATATATATATATATATATATATATATATATATATATATATATATATATATATACCTATATATATATATATATATATATATATATATATATATATATATATATATATATATATATATATATATATATAATAAATGTAAATGCGAAGATTTACTTCTTCGCTAGTGCAGCGAAAAGGCCGTGAATGAAAAATAAAAATAATGAGGACTATCTTTGATTCTGGTCGGGGTGACCTCCTGCTATCGATTTCTGGGCCCTTACCCATCAGCGGGCAGGCTTACACCCAGGGTGGCTGAAGAACAGACCACGATTTGACCAGAATCAAAGAGAGTCCTTATATCCAAAATGATCGGAAAGGATGGGTAAGATGTAGTGGCTCGCGCCAACTAGTTCACCCAGTGTTGCTCCAAAAATGTTTGGCTGCTAACACAATAATACTCGAAAGTATGTCGAATGTCGCTTTTCTCGACGTCGACGGTACAAATGCACCATTGTACAACAATAGTAGAAAAATGGAAGATTTCTTGGCCTATAGGTAATAATAATATAATAAATGTAAATGCGAAGATTTACTTCTTCGCTAGTGCAGCGAAAAGGCCGTGAATGAAAAATAAAAATAATGAGGACTATCTTTGATTCTGGTCTGGGTGACCTCCTGCTATTGATTTCTGGGCCCTTACCCATCTGCGGGCAGGCTTACACCCAGGGTGGCTGAAGAACAGACCACGATTTGACCAGAATCAAAGAGAGTCCTTATATCCAAAATGATCGGAAAGGATGGGTAAGATGTAGTGGCTCGCGCCAACTAGTTCACCCAGTGTTGCTCCAAAAATGTTTGGCTGCTAACACAATAATACTCGCTGCACTAGCGAAGAAGTAAATCTTCGCATTTACATTTATTATATTACCTATAGGCCAAGAAATCTTCCATTTTTCTATATATATATATATATATATATATATATATATATATATATATATATATATATATATATATATATATATATATATATATATCTGTGGTGTTTGGGAGACATATGATAACTCCAAAAATTAAGTTTTTTTGTTAACTCCAGGGTCAATCTTCATTTGTGTTTAATTTTCATTTGCTCTAACAACGATAAGTCCAGCGCTATTAATAAGTTCGTTATATTGGGATCTAAAAATGGTATGTCACAATATCAAAAATTTTGTTTGGTATGAAAATGATAAAATCCTTTGACATGATAACGCAAAACAAAAATATATAATTATGTTTGGTACATATGCAATAAGTACCATTTATCATTTTCGTACCAAATATTATACAAGTCTATTTTGCTCCCGTTCTGATATGTTCCACTTAACACACGTGTATCAAATAGCTAATTAAAAACGGTTCCATGTAAGTGTGATATCAGCCCGTATGAATTCGTCGCTTTTGGCCGCGAACGTAACGAAAGGGCCACGTGTGTTGCGATCTTTACTCTGCTTGACTTGGCGCATCTCGCGAGTTTAATTGTTATTTTGAAATTGTAGTGGCCGTTTTAGATTTTAAAGCTGGTTTAAATTTCAACGTGTTCGTTAAATATGGCTAATAGAAGTGCGCGAATTTTAAAAATATTGGAGATGTGTAAAATGCAGGATTAATAATGTAAGTATCTGTATTTCACTTGCTGACATGCACGGTAGGTTGTCAATGGGTCATATCAAGCTTTCAAACTGGCATTTATCATTTCTGTACCAAACATTATACATGTATATTATGCTCCATTTCTGATATGTCTTACTTAACATGTTCTTATCAAATCATTAATTAATTTTTATAATATTTTGTGTTACTTAGTCACTTCAGGTAAGTGCGACATACCATAATCGTACCAAACGAGATTACGAAAATAAAATGGATAATGCAAAGAATGTTTGTGGGGCACTTAGGTATTCTTATGACTGCTCGCATACATACTACATTTGGTTTTGCTGTTTGCAGGAAATATCCAATAATAATAGTACAAACATTATGGCTGACTTATCAGGTTTGGAAAATTCGTCGACGCCATGCCACATAAATGTGGTAGATAATTCCACCGTTGCTAAATCAGGACTAGAGACGTCGCATAATATGAATTTAGCACAAACCATGGTAAGTCTGTATGCTGAAAAGTAACGCTATTTAATATTATCAAATACTTTTCTTTACAGCTACCTACTAATAAAATTACAAATAATGTGGCTGGGTCATCAATTTTGGGAAATTCATCGACAGCACTTCATATGAATTTGATAGATCATTCCACTGACAGCTTAAGTGTTACTAAATCAGGACTGGAGACGTCGCATAAGTTTAGTACAACCTGTGGTAAGTGTCTGTGCTGAAAAATGTTGCCTGAAATTACAAAATACTTTTTTTTCGCAGACAAGTACTGATATAATGGATATTATGGCCGAGACAATTATTTTTCAAAACCCATCGACTTCCACAAAACACCTGAGTTCTGATCTTCCTTGGGCATCGCCGCTGAATTCGTTAAGCCCTGAGAATCATCTAATGGGCCTTGAAAATGCTATTTATATTTCAGATACATCTTCACTGAGACCACTGAGCCCTAGAAATTATACCGAGCTTACCGGTCCATCATCACCGCTTCTTACTTTGCCTGCTAACCATACAGTGAAAGATTTTAGTTCCGGATCTAGCGATGTATGGCAGCCATCGCATTCTGAGTCACAGGAGGAACTACTGGATTCTGATAGTGTCGCTGCTCCTGTAGAATCTGAATTGCCAACAAATGATGCTCCATTGGCGCAGATTGCAGAAAGGAAAAGGAGGAAGGGTCCAAGTCCAATGCAAAGAAAATTGCGCAAACATCGCAATGAAAATCGAAGGAAAGGCGAGGCATACGTTACTGCAAAAGGTAAATGTATTCCAGCTAGAAGACCTCTATCTTTGCCGGAAACCTGCCGAGCAAAGTGCCATAAATCTACAGAAACCATTAACTTAGGCCAAGTGTTTGAAGATCATAGAAACTTACCATGTAGAGATACACTTTTACAAAAACGTTATTTAGAAAGCATAGTACTTACCTGTTATGTTTATGATAGCGCTAGAACGAAAGACAACTCTTAAAGAAATTAATCATAAATTTCTCGTGCCGGGGCACACTCATTTCGAGTGTGATACGGATCATGCTGCCATTAAAAGATTCGTAAAAGCAAGGAACAGCACAATCTCTGTTCCACAAGATTGGGTGTCCATATTCAAAATGACCAGCACTAGGTATGACTTAAAATTCATGAAACAATCAGACTTTTTTGGATTTTCCAAGCTGCTAAATACTTATTTCATTAAACGAAATGTAACAAAAGATAAAAAGTCCTTTACCTGGAACAGCATTTCTTGGTTAACTTTTAAAAGGGCTAGTGACGTGGGCTTCAAATATACCTTGAATTCTAATGAGCCGTTCGTTTTTACTCCATGCAGAGAAGAGGCAAGCCAGTTTCTATGGCTAATATTGAATTACCCCTAGCGTATACCGAACCTGTGCCTATTGACATATTAAAATACAAAGATATCCTAGATCTCCTGCCCTTTATTGGCCAAATCTATCATGATTTTTACAAGTCACTAAAGCGCACTCATTCCAGAACAGCACAATACATGAGTGACAGTGATGAAGATTTGACGAGTGACTTGTTTTCTTTTTAATTTTTCCTTTGTTTTTTTTTTCTATGAAATTTCAGCTATTTTCAAAGGACCATGAAACATCTTATCAAAAACAAAGACAGAATATTTAGAATTTAAGTTGATAATTCCATTATTTCCGATTTTTTACTTATTGTTTTTGTGGTACAAACATGATATGTGCCATTAATTAAAAAACAAACAAAAAAATGGAGAATAAGTTTATCACATTCAAAATTTAAAAAAATAAACGTTGAAATGTAAACATTTGGTTTATTTATTTATTATACCTGATTTACAGAACCCTTTCAAACCTAAAAATGCTCGTCCTGAAAAATGTTACTTTTGGAGTTATCATATGTCTCCCAAACACCACAGATATATATATAACTTTATAGCAGTGGCCAATACACTAATTTGTAAGGCTAGTGCAAAATTAAATAAAAACTGCATGGTAAAGCAAACTGTTCGATGGATGCAACTTGTACCATGTGACGTTGATAATTTAATCATGGTACAAATATATTATGGAACTCATGACGTTACATGTTACAAATTTTTGTCAGTCTAATACTGTAAACAAACATTTTGTTTTTCAGGAGTATTTTCACCGTTATTATTATGCTTGTAATCGTATCCACCATTCATGACGTTTACCTACATTACAATCAAAGAAGTAAGTTATCAATTATAATAACTCTTAAAATGGTCTTACTTTAGCCATCGCTGGCAAATTAGGCGTGGTCGCAAGAAAACACAAAGCTAAAGATGTTTCCATATTTCACTTTCGAAATTTAACCAGCGATTATATGGCCAAAAATAACCAGTATGTTCTAATTAGGCACAGTACTTAGTTCTACTATTGTCTAAGATAAAGGGTATCTAAAAAAAAGTTTGATGACATCTGTCGATTTAAAAAGAAGAATTTTTATCATTTTCATAAGTTATACTTTGATAACTAAAGTATCATACCGGACCGGGTATTTTCTCTTTTTTAGAGTTTTCAGCTATTTAAAAAACAAGTTATTTAATAAATTTGCTGCAGTTTTAACTAATTCACCATCAAACCCAAGAACAAATGGAAATGTTTACTAGTTTTGCGAAAACCGCTTGCCCATTATCTTTACTAAGTATAAGAAGGGCTAACCTTAAACCGTTTGACAAGCACCAATACGTACTACAACCGAATCCTTCTAATTTAATTTTAACACTACTGCAATTTTAACAATAACTATCAAGGTGATATTATATAACAGTAAATAATTTTTAGAAAATACAAGGACCATTTCAAGAGCATTTTCCTTATTTAGAAATGGAGAAAAATTATTATCAGTTTCGCAGCATTCAGGAGAGCAAATTCTATGTTTTAACGGAATTAAATTTATTGGTATGTGGTGGATTATGGCTGGTCATGCTGCCACCGGCTGGTATAATTTGCCAATTATGAATGAGGAATGGCGAACAAACGTAAGTTATGTCTTTCATATTGCTTTTAACATCGATATTAAATAAGTGCTTCAACAACTGCTGTTCCAAGCAAAAACACACTAACTGGCATTTTCTAAGAAATTTATTTTCCAAGCCGGCTCTACATATTCGGGTATCTGTGACAAATATTTGTGTATTTGGCAAATAGACGAATATGTAGATGAGGTGTTTAAAGACAAATATTCGCGCAGAAGGGTATATTCGGCAAATATAAACATTTCCCGCTCAAAATCGCGATCGTTTAGTCGCATTTACTGCGTTCTACTTTTAGTCCGTCGAAAAATGGAGTTGTCAAACAAAACGACAATGGAAATTTTAATTCTTTATAAAAATGAACCTGTAATTAGGAATGCATCTCATCCACTTCAAAAGAACAGGAGCGAAGTCTTTTGACGCTTGGAAGAGAATTAAACGAAAATTAGGCGCAGATTGTTCCGTCCTAGAACTTAAAAAAACAATAAAGAATGTTTGATGGCTAGACTCCGGCAGGGTCTTGCAAAGGTGAAATATAGTTACCTTTCTCTTTATTTTTTTTGTTGTTATAAGCTAAAAAGCATGAGATTTACTAAAACATGATAACATGAGATTTGTTTGGAAAGCATGAGATTTCATGCAAAAGCATGAGAGCTGGCATCACTGGGGCCCGGGGCACTCAGCCCCTGTTGCCTCCCCTCTCGGCGACTCTGATTAGGTTAACTGATGTATTCTCTTCAGCTGCTAGACATAGATCCATTTTTAAATCGCCATTTGCAGTTACAGGGGCATATCGTAGTTATAAATTTTTCGTGCAGTTGTTGCACTGTTGTCTTGCTGGTAATTGGACGATTTGGATACGCTGCAGTGCAAGTGATCGGCAACTTCTCGATAAGACATCCCTCTTATGCAGTTTCATTAGGTTTGATTGGGTTTCAATGAAACATTTCAATTTATTCGTTAACAGCATAAATGAACATCTTTTAAGTATTTTTGTTGCGGCAATAAAGTTAAAAACGTCAGGGAATGTCTAAGTGTCACCTTTACCTGGTAAATAGTTATACTTATTAAGGGGAGGAACCTAGAAAACAAAACGCGGACGAAGCCGCGGGCGGCATCTGCTCGTAATGTATATAACAAAATTAAGTAGGTAATTCTACCACAGTTTACCAAGTAAAAAAACCATTTTTTTAAATACTAAAAAATAGTAAATAAGAAATATCAAAAACTACGCCAATGTAAGTGAACCGGATTTTCGTTCTCTAAACATAACCTCGAAAAGCAATTCACCGAGGGTTAAACCGCGGTCAAAATTCTTGTACACTAATACCTACTAATGCCTCCAATTCCTCATAGGCTCATTTTAATTAACTAATACCAAAGAAAACAATAGCTATTATTTTCTTTGCTAATACCCTTAATTTAAATTTTAATTCCCATAGTAATACCTTTAATGCCTACTAATTCAAGTACTAATACCAACTAATTCCTCTAATACCATGGTAAATTCCACTAATGTCCATGATTTTCACTTCAAATAAATAATAAAATGTATCATGTTTTATTGTTTTATCATCTTAAAGATCATCAAATTTAAAAAATGGGAATTTATTTCACAAGTTACCTTAAGAGCCTACATCAGTGGACCGCGTGCTCCGATTCGGGATTTCGCCACTGAAGAGCGTAAATCAATGTTAATGAGCAATCTGGCAACATGGCCATTCGGAGACGCGACGCGACCTCGCCGTCGTGAGTTGTATTAGGACAGGACTTGATTTCTTGAAGAATAATTGATTATTTTTGAGCAAGTTTATATTATGTATTTAGGATTTCAAATTATTTCACTTTTCACTGTAAATAATCGCAAACTATTAAATGTTGGACATAGGACATTCTTTGATAATAATTATTGATCTTGATTTCTTTTTATTCATTATATGTCTTATTTGTTTATTTAATCTTTTTGTCTATCATATGGGAATCGTTAAAAATTAAAGACAAATTTTCAAGAATTCGTTATTTAATATTTGGAAAAAATAAAAGTTGTAAAAAAATAGATATAGACAGAAATACATAAACAGATAGGTAGGTAGACTGGCAGCCATTTTTCTTTCTTTTTTGTACGTATCTATAAGAAAAAGTGCATTAATAAATGTGTAATATTATAAAATAATACTACCTAATGACATAACAGCAAACAAATTTATGGCATAATATAAGATACTTTTCCTTCACATATGTTATCTCCAATGGGTAGGGTTTTTGGCAAAAGCGGATCAACCAGTTCAGGAAACATAAAATTGTCATAAAAAATCTTAATTTCGGCAACATTTTATTTTGCCAAAAGGATTCATCACGTTTTATCTAAAAAAAGAATATTCTAGAAAAAGAATATTCTCCAGTTTTTAACAGAAACTCTAATAATTAATTTAGAAAAAGAATATGAAACTTTTGTTTTTGTATTTACAATAATTTTTAAAAATAATTCTTGTACGTGAATCTCAAAATTCTAGATAGGAAACATAAATAAATTTTTAAAATGCCATTATGCCACGATTTATTAAAATTAAAAAGCAAAAGCTGAAATGAGATGAAATTAATTTTTAAAATTGCACAGATATCATGCAAAAGCGTTAAAAAATAGATAAAACTGCATTTATTTGTACTTATTTATTTCTTTCCGATTAAAAAATTTCTATTACCGATACTAAAATGCAGTCCCCCTTTTAGAGTATTTTGCACTTTTTATTCTTAGCGCTAAAAATGTTATTTTTTGGCTTATTAACGAGTTTTCAAGACCTTCCGGTAGTTCACACTAAAAAAAAAAAACTATTTTTACCTGTTCGCCTGCATAGCAATGTTGTTAGCACTGCTAGAACTATTCTGTTTAGACTTCTGAGTATTTGATCCTATTTTTTTCCTGAAAATTGTTGCTTTTATTTTACTTATAAAAACATGTTGGCAATGATGTTAGTTATAATTTTCATATTTCATAACTACAGTGAACTTCGGATATAACGAATCATCGAGGAATTTAAGGGGATCCTTAAATAATTCGTTATAGCCGGGAGGTCGTAATATCGGTGATACAGTATTTATTAGCATCAACAGTATACTTATCATGTGAAACCATATTACTATGTTAAAAATTTCAAATTTGAATGGAAAAATTTCGATTTTAATGTGAAATACCCACCAGGGATACTACTAGCTAAAATACCAAATAATCAAATTATATCTCCTACAGTGTGAAACTATACCTAGGTATCGCTATTGCAGAATTGTTTGCAACTTGTCAAAATAAAGAAATTTATTAGGTGTAATAAATATTTGGAGAATTATTATTTGTACTTTCCTGTAGAAATAAGAATTTCTTATGTAATAGTAAATTTGTAGGTTACTTATAACGCTATTGTGTAACAAAAATACCCTGATTTAAAGGTTTTGGTGTTTAGAAATAATTTTGAATTCAACCTAACCTAGGTGAGTCGATTTTAGTAATTTGTACTCATCTGCTTTCTCATTGAAACATATATTAAAATAAAGATAATTTTATTGCGAACACCCTTGCGAAAAATCGGTCATGAATCACGGTTGCCAGGCTTTGAAATTTAAAAATTGGAGCAAGCGATGCGAGACAGGGAAGCATTGCGCGTACTATTCGGTGCAATAGAGGAGGACACAGCATAGCAGCTGTGTGTGACGCGACTTTCGGATGAAGGAGGGTGCGCATGCATGTATTTCTATTGTTTTATAATAAACTTTTTTTACATGACACTAATGTGTTCATCATTTGACATAGATTTTACATACCCTAATTTTGTTCATATTAAAAATACAAATTTCATTTTTGGGTTGAAGCTTAAGTTGACAAAATCACATTTTTTGCCATAAAAAAACAATTGAATATTGATTGTGGTTTCTCCGGAGGTGAGTTTAAGTTTTTTATTTTAAATGGCAACCTACCAATTTTTTTATACCATTAAATACCTTTTTAAATTTCATTTTCGGTAATATATCATAAGTGGTAGTTTGCTCTCAAAATGGCGACACTGGAGTCATTTTTCCGTTTGAGTAGATCGCCATTTTGAAGTTCCTGGTTGTTATTTTCATAAAATAACTCTGTGGTTTAGTGAAGAAGATTGTTTAACTTTTATTTTTTAAAATGATTTTGTAAAACTCTTTTAAAATAATTTGTGTATGCAAATTTATGTTTTCTTAATATGGACCATTTTTAAAGCAAATTTGCACAACACATTAAATAGAAAGTACCAAAAGTAAAATAGCCGTCGCGTAGTACATGTTACTTATTATATTACCTAAAATTATCAAAAACACATTTTAACGGTTTTTTTCTAAAAAAAAAGTCAAATAAACAAGACAAAGTACGTTAAAAAGAACATTTATTTAAGATAAAATCGGCTATGCATTTACCTAAGTTGGCGTTAAAAAACAGCCCACTTAGGTAAATTCATAAATCTGATTTTATGTGTAATAAATAATGTTATTCTTAACGTACTTTGTCTTATTTGACATTTTTTGGAAGAAAACCGGTAAAATGTGTCTTTTTGATAATAATTATCAAAAAGACACATTTTACCGGTTTTCTTCCAAAAAATATCAAATAAGACAAAGTACGTTAAGATTAACATTATAATTTATTACACATAAAATCAGATTTATGCATTTACCTAAGTGGGCTGTTTTTTAACGCCAACTTAGGTAAATGCATAGCCGATTTTATGTTAAATAAATGTTCTTTTTAACGTACTTTGTCTTGTTTATTTGACTTTCTTTTTAGAAAAAACCGTTAGAATGTGTTTTTGATAATTTTAGGTAATTAGTAACATGTACTACGCGACGGCTATTTTACTTTTGGTCCTTTCTATTTAATATTTTGGTGAAAATTTGCTTTAAAAATGGGCAATATTAGTAAAACATAA
The DNA here is from genome assembly GCA_963971165.1 of Philopedon plagiatum. Taxonomy (NCBI): domain Eukaryota; kingdom Metazoa; phylum Arthropoda; class Insecta; order Coleoptera; family Curculionidae; genus Philopedon; species Philopedon plagiatum. The sequence goes on along the minus strand of OZ020192.1, from coordinate 30,788,562 downwards.
ATTTGCAGATACCAATTATTTAAAAAGAGTTTTACGAAATGATGTTAAAAAATAAAAGTTAAACAGTCTTCCTCACGAAACTACAGAGTTATTTAATGAAACAACCAGGGACTTCAAAATGGCGACCTACTCAAACTGAGAAAAATGCCTCCAGTGTCGCCATTTTGAGAGCAAACTACCACTTATGATACCTATGTCACCGAAAAGGGAATTTAAAGAGCTATCTAATGGTATAAAAAAATTGGTAGGTTGCCATTGAAAATAAAAGCTTAAACTCACCTCCGGAGAAACCACAATCAATATTCAATTGTTTTTTTTATGGCAAAAAATGTGTTTTTGTCAACTAAAGCTTCAACCCAAAAATGAAATTTGGATTTTTAATATGAACGAAATTAGGGTATGTAAAATGTATGTAAAATGATGAACACATTAGTGTCATGTAAAAAAAGTTTCTCTTTCATCCGAACGTCGCGTCACGCGCAGCTGCTATGCTATGTCCTCCTCTATCGCACCGAATAGTAGGCGCAATGCTTCTCTGTCGCGCATCGCTTGCTCCAATTTTTAAATTTCAAAGCCTGGCAACCGTGATTCATGACCGATTTTTCGCAGGCAACCTTATACCACCGTGTTCGCAATAAAATTATCTTTATTTTAATATAGTTTCAAAGAGAAAGCAGATGAGTACAAATTACTAAAATCGACTCACCTGTTTATAAGTACCTGGCAACCCGGTATAGGGACCGAAAAAAAGTAGGCAACCTAACTTTTGCATGTTCCTTATGCTTTATACTTTCGATTAGTGTATTAAGTTCGTTTGGTAAGCAAGTGAGTGAAATATTAAACAAAAAATGAGTTACAGTATTTTAAATTAAGGATAGCCATGACCATATTTCATTAGGCAACCCATTCGCGATATATTTGTTAACATATTATGTTTGATGAAAAATACTTTTTATCCGGTAAGCAGATCGGTGAAGGACGAGCTTACTTCGGATCTTAGACTATTACGTGTTTATATCGGTTAATTTCATATAAATCATATATACCTACCATAACCAGTAGAACTACTTACACACTACTTACCGTTTTTTCATAGAAAGTCGTCTATTTTTGCGACTTGTGGATGAACATAATCGTTTTCTGACACATAAATTTTCGTTCTTTCTAGTCCGCCCCATGATAGCTATTTAAATACACCGAAAATCCAAATCACAATCACACGCTAATCTTAATAAAGACTGCTCCCGGTGTCGTACGATGCTTGCTGTGTTGCCAAAATGTGTTAACTGCCGAAAAGGCTACGCGATTTTCTCCAAAATTCATTAATTACGGAATTCCAAAGTTTTACAGAAAACTAAAGGTTTAATCAAAAATTCGATCTCCGCATAAATTCTATAGAAAATCGTGAACAATGAGGGAAAGTCTTTTAAAAAAATAAATATTACAAAATAACAAAAATTTTAAAAATAATTTTTTGATTTTTCTTTTTAAATGACTTTCCCTCATTTTGCTATAAAATTATAATATATTTCCAAAATTTCGTATCATTTCGTTGGTTAGTTTTGGTGCAATTCTTTGAAACAAATTAGTATGTTTCAGCTGGTGATGAATGCTCTTAACTTAAATATTATATGTACTATAAATAAGTAAATTCCCGAGTTTTAAGTTTTTAATAACTTTCTTTATTTTTGAAATAAACAGAAACATATCTTTAGATTACAAAATATAACTTTTAAAAGTACTTATATATGTAGGAAAAAACAGATTCCGAACATAAGTATAGTTTCTACTAAATAAAAGCGCCAAAATGATATAAGAAAAATAAAATTACAGATAGTTATAAGTAGGTAGGTACACAAAAAACCTCGCAAAAACATAAGTATACAATAATTGTGAATATGTGTGTAATTCAAAATATTCAACGTATATAAATAAAATATTACATGGTGTTACATACAGTGGCGGCTGGTGAAATTTTAAAGTGGTATATCTCTGTTGCTACTTACGGAACCCATGCCAAGTTCAGGTTTAACAGCTTTTTGAAAATGGCCCTAAACATATGAGAAAAGACGAGACTTGTCTTTTAAGTTTTTCTTCCATTAGTGCTTGCTTTACAGGAATATGCCTTGGCATAGCACGCCAATCAAATAAAATGCCTCAAATAAAAATTACGTACTAATAAGTTCGTTAAGCCGCGTACAGACCGAAGTTCCAGACTAGAAATTCGGAAGCGGAAGCCTGTAAATTTGTGTGTACGGCGTTGGCGAACATCTCCCAACGGTTTCCAAGGCGACCGTTGGTGTTGGCTTGCGTTCGGTCGTTGAGCGGTACTTCAAAGAGATTTGATTTGGTGTAGTCGTTGGCAAGTATTCCTCGGGTCTGTGCGTTTTGTTTTTGACAAATATTTTGTTTATTTCGCCTTTTGATATGAAATGGACAGGTCATTTAGCCCAACTAATTGAACTATACCGGGATAACCCTATATTATGGGATCCTAGCAATATAAATTATAAACTCTCCAAAAAGAAGATAGATATTTGGCAAAGCATTGCTACTGAATTTAGGTGCAAGGTGCAAGGTTGCTGAAATAAAAAAAAATAGAGCGAAGGTTCTGAAATGATCACTGTGTCCACTCCGAAATTCCTCAAGCAACTTACTTGTGTTATTAATACTTTTTCTGTTTTTATATGGTGTTGTCCAGCGTCTTGGTAGACATTTCTTTTTCTTATTGTTAAGTGAAGAATTTACAATTAAAAATGCGGCACTTTTACATAATGACTCATCACTCATCATCACTAGATGACATATTAAAATATCTCTTTCCGTAGAAAATGGCCGAACCGTATCTAACGGTATCCAATTCGAAACTACAAACGCGGTGTGGACGACATCGTAAAATGCTTTCCAATCGTTTCCAGTCCCAACGCCAACTGGCACATTCGTTGGAGTTGGCGTTGGTTTGGATTGGGACTTGGTCTGTACGCGGCTTTTTAGACACAAATAAATCATAATAAGATATTTTAAACAGTAAACACACTCACATATGTAGAGATACAAACTTTTCAAAATGAAAATTAAGATGGAAGGTGGTAGAGGAATTTTTTCTCGGCCGAGGTGATCTCACCCCACACATCCTCTTAAAGGGCTGGTAAAATCTCTAACTTTCTCGGACTTTTACAGTACACCCACGGTACAAGGTACTTAGACTTTGGTCTTCGTGGACTGTCAGAAGATAAAAAGACATTGTGCCGGGGAGGAGGGGGGAAGTTTAAAGCTAGCATCCTATAAAAATTCTTTGGCTGCGCTTATCCACCATTTTATTTAAATATGTACTTCGGCAATACAAATTAAACGCTTGCAAGTAAATTAATTACCGTAAGAAAAAAAGTGAGATTAGCCGTTCCCTCACATTAGGATATTTTCTTTACTCGTAAAATAAACACTAGATAAAATACGAAGGAAAGCATTTGACTCAAAATATGCAAATACGTTACGCCTAACCTTGTTAAAAAAGTAGTAATTGTACTAAGTTGTTAGTATTTTAGTATATTTAGTTAAAGGGCAAAAGACATGGCAGCCAATAAGGTGCTGTTTTTTTGAAACAAAAAGACGGTTGGAAACTCTACCTGTGTACAAATAGTTGCACGATTAAATATTAAGCCATAATTAAAATAAATAAAGTACATAAATTCCGGTGGATTAAAACAACACTTAGCACATTGAATTTATAAAGTTGTAAATAATGTTAGGTATTAACATAAACAAAAACCAACGTGATTCCTACCTTAAACACAAAAACAGCGTTTCCAGCCGCTGTAATATGAATGTTGTAGTGCTGGCAGAAAAAGCGCAAAAATTAAAACGACTGTGCCAACCTTCTTTATATGCCAACCAGATCCGGCTCCCCTACTTACAACACTCCTCTATTTACGTTTTTACTCTTTTCTACTGGGGATCATCGTCTTTTAATGGTAGAACTGTGACCTAGTATTTAAACTTATTTTGCCAGCGGAGAACTACATATGGTAAGATAAAATCGAACTAAAAAAATCTATTTCTGTGTAGGTATAGCAGTGTTTCACTAAGTACATGAAATTTTTCTAAGTAATTTACACAACAACTTTACATAATTGTTATGTACCTTATTTGTTAAGTAAAATACAACCTAAAACCATCAAACTTACAAACAACAACAAACTTTACGTTTGAAAGTAAAATTTGATGCGATTAAAACTACATTGAATTAAAATTCCTTTTATTTTTAGATGCAGCACTCTCTGTCTTCTTTCTACCTTATGACGGGACATCTGGCAGTGGATTCATTCTTTTTTATCTCAGGGTTTTTACTTGCCTACCTATATTTCAAAAATGAAATCAGTAATAAATCTGTCTTGACTCAAGCAAAAGCTGTTCCAATGTTGATTATACATCGATATTTAAGGTAAATGTAACCCTGCTATGGCAATACACGTTTTGGTCTAAAATAATAAATTCCTTCTTTTCGATGTAATAAATTCACTTCTTTAGTAGAGAGGAATACCGTGTCTATATTTTCTTTTCCGTGCATGGTCGACATCGATATGACATTACCATGCAAAATATTTCTGAACTATCTTCAAATTTCATTGAAATGTAAACAGCTATTAATCCATTATTAACTTTAAGTAATTACTTTGTTTTCTAGACTTACACCTGCCGTTCTGATGACATACCTTTTCGTTGTGTATTTAGGTAAATACACTGGTGATGGTCCCGTGTTTTCTACTGTAGCGGAGGAAATGGCAAAGCCTTGTAAAAAATACTGGTGGGCTGTATTTTTATATTTTCAAAATTATTATGTTTTTCATAAAGGAGACCCATTGGTAAGTATCGTCTTCTTTGCCTACATTTTGATATAAATTTGCACGTTTCTCCTTTTGAGCTAGCTTATAAGCTGACTTACCTACTGTATCCAATTTAAATTTCTCTACAAAAGTAATTTGACTAAAAATTGATTGATTGAGTTTGAGCGATTTTAGTCGATTACATATGAATAAATAGGACTAAGTTCACGAAAAGATTCTGGTGGACTGAGTCCTGTTTATTTATACATGGTAAAAGCTCCCATTGGGGACAGCTTTAATCAGTAGACATGGCTGTCAAACAGCCAAATTTTCTGAAATCAAATGTACCGATATTTAACATAATATTAAGTATATTCTGATAAGCGGACAATTTTTTCCCGCAAGCAAAAAATCTCTCTTAAACAGATGCATAGCGTAGCTCTAATAAATGGTCGAACATTATGCTTCTATTAGTGGATAAGTACCTACAACTTGAAAGTTTTGCTACAGCCTTTGCTTGGTTCATAAATATGGACAAAGCTGACGTTAAAAATGTAAAATTAGTAAATAGGGGTGTCAATGAAGAAACAACGCACATAGGGGTATTTCGTACAAAAACGTGGCCAAAAGTCGAAATAACAAATATGATTAGAGGGTAAATTGAACACTTTCTACATGAAGTTAAATATCCGCTGAATCGTATGACAGCTCCTGAAATTATTCGCTACGCGCCTGCGTCAGCCAACTTACTTTCCTGCGCAGTTGCCAAATTATGGAAGCAGTGCAGAAGAAATACAGCATTGACTGTGCTATGTGCATATCGATGTAAAAAAATACATACGTACTTTTTATTACATTAAAAACGAGAAAAAGCTCTCGTTTCATAATATATTTTTTTTAATCATGCAATTAACACTACATCGATTTGCTCCAAATCGGCAACATGAACGGACTAGAGACCTTTCAGAATTAACCGCTTTCTTATTGGTTATAGGTTATAGCGGCGGCGTTTTTGAAATTCTGCGACTAATTTATAATTTATAATTTATAAACGTTTTTCTTTTAATAATAAGCTATAAAATATATAACTCAAGTATCAACTCTAAATCAGTTAAATCATTATGTAAGTACATATATTGGGTTTTACAAACAAACAGTAGGTACATACTAAAATTTTATTCAGTTAAAAAAGTTTCTGATATGCAAAAAACAAAACCGGATTTCCTGCGGTCCTAATTCCTCATATTGACGAATCACAACGGCCAAACTGATTAGCCGGGCATAGACACCATGGATTTATTATAATATAAGGATTCGATATCCGTACACTGTGAGCGTATCGAACGTGAAGCCTTATATTTTGTTGTTTGTTATTCTTGAATTGATTCTGCCTTTACTTGGTGGAACTCCATATCAATACATATAGACATAAACACAAATTGTTTAAAATTTCACTTTATTTAAACAAAAAATATATTCGTTTACAATATATTCGACATGTTTCGCCAACACGGTGGCTTCTTCGGGAATTCCCGAAGAAGCCACCGTGTTGGCGAAACATGTCGAATATATTGTAAACGAATATATTTTTTGTTTAAATAAAGTGGAATTTTAAACAATTTGTGTTTATGTATATATGTAGTTTGTTATTCTCTTGGGGGAGCTGTTTACGAACTACGAACATACACAAGACCGTACTACTAATTGAATCAAGAATGGTAGTAGAAAGAGATAAAATAGCATTGGAGTGTTGGAGCTGTTGTGCTGCTGTTTGTTGTGCTTTATGTGCTGGTTGTTTAGGAAGACGGCTGAACCTCGGTCTGAACACTCGGTTACACGTACGTCTTTGTCTAATGAATTAGAAAAGAAAAAGTGCGACGTATAGATTTATATAGATTTATAAATGACTCGGAGCGACTTTAAATAAGCACCTTTAGAAATAACATAACCTATAAATAATAAAACCTTTTTAACTTAAATTTATTATTTTTGAAGCAGAAAAATAAAATATTTTAGGGCTTTTATTACTTTTACTTGTGATGCTTCTAACGTATTTTTTCTACAAAAATACAATGTGGCCAATGTTTACAAATTGTGTTTACAGTGTCGTTTAGAATGGTTTGTTTTGGCTTCAAAGAATGTGAAATCATCCCGTATCCAGTCTTAATAAATCCATGATAGACACACACTTTTAACCGCAGGTTTATGTGGGGCTAGCCAAATCCTTGGAAAAGTGTGAGGGTATTTATGGGCAACCGCGCGCCAATCTACGAGTACCGACACGGTTTTTAACGCATTTAAAACCCCACATTATAGTAATATTCCTTTCAGGTGTCTGACGCCCCGGAGCGACTCGCCCCGGAGTCACTCGACACCGTTCTGAAAGGAACAAATTGACAAGTTTGACATTAAGCTCAATTCAAGTAATGCATGAGAGGGCAGGGGGGATAGGGCTTGATGCCCCAGTTGAATGGAACAACTGTGTGCGGCTCAGGAGCTGTACGGGAGCTCCTCCTTGGGGTGAAAGGAAGATACCTTATATGTGTGTGTTTATTTGCAACGGCGCACACAGGCGAAAAATCGATAAAAGTCGGACAAAACCTACACGTTATTAATTGTTGAACAAAATATTTTTAATATTAACTTTACACACTATTTGACTAAGAAAAAATATTTTAAGCCTAATTATATTAAGGGATATCTCATGGTAATGACATTATTAGGATTATGTACCAAGAACAGTGCAAAAAAGTTGGCGCCAACGAAAAAACTTCTCTAATATTGATTTCTCAGAAAGTGTGATTCTTGATAAAAGTTAGTGTATAAGAAAAAATAAATTTTGATAGATAAATTTTATGTAAAATATACAAGGAAGCCAAAAGATTAAAAACTGTACCTCTAAAAATCAATAAAATAAGTATTTTTTTAGAAAGCAGAATTAGATTACTTCTTTGTATTTTTTTGTTAGATTTTAAATATTATTGGTTTTTAGTAGTTACTTATATATTTTTTATTTTTGCGTCTCCATGTGTATATCACAAACTAGTGCTACGTTAAAATTAATTTTTCTACTTTTATTAAGGATAGAGTTTTCGGAAAAAACAATAATATGTTAGTTTCCCATTATGACCCAAAACAATTTAAACTTAGGTAAGTATTTTATTAAGTAGCCAGTACCTGATTATTATTCATTCTACCACTTTGCGCGAGTAATTAGACTTGTGGTCATTTGCACAACCAAATTTAAGGCTTACTTAAGCTAAGTATAGTTTTAAATGTTATTACGTAATTTATTACTGATTCAGAATAAACGTATTTATATCTATACTTGCCTTAAATTTGGTGGTGCAAACGACCATTAGTCTATTAAATCATTTTAAAGTTAAAATTACCTAATTGTAGTAAAAAAAAAGTATTGTAATAAAAAGGAAATACTGGTTTAAACATTTTATTCGTCAACTTGACCTATACTTGACCTAACCTAATAAAATATACCCCAATATTTAACTGGCCATAAGACCTATCTTTTGGTAAAAGTCCATTTAAGATCTATTTTTAGTAGTTTTTAAGTGATGCCGGAACAAAGACACAAACAGACAGACAGACAGATAAATATTCTAAAAACTGCCGCTTTTGGTCCAGAACACCTTAAACAGAAGATAGAAAACCCTTTTTTACATTTCTGCTTTATGTACAGATTTTTCACTTTGAACAACATTATTAATAGTACAGATTAGAGCAAACATAACTGCATAAATGCGCCATTTTTGTTAAGGGTCGCACTTGGTCGCATAAAATCATTGTTGTATTTGCAAAACAAAACTTCAGGCTTACGTCTAATCAAAGTTTTAAACTGTAATCTGACGGTATTGTCAACTTTATCCCATGTAAAGGTAAATAATAAGATAAAAATACAAACAACTGTGCTACTTGGCCAGTTACCATAACCGTTATCCTCCTATTAATTTTATAAACAAAAAACGAAATTCATTATAAACACACAAATTATCCCAAAAGTTTTAATAAAATAATCCACGAAAAACACCAACATACATATAAACAAAATAGCACTTTATCTTCCGTAAGTCATACGCTCTCCAACAAACCGTTCTTCGCACTAACGTAGGGAAGTAATGGAGGGCCTCGCAGTGCTCGCGCGCACAGGCAAGGGCGTAGCCAAGGGAGGGCAGGGGGGGCACGTGCCCCCCCCCTGGCACGAGCAAAAAGCCAAGATTTACCAATGTGCCATTCAAATTTCCCGTGCTGTCGCAGCTGATTTTCAAAGCGTACTGAATGTAGGGCAGAAGATTCAAAAATCGAAACGTTTAAGAATTTAAAACATTTAAAATAGCTTTCTCTGCAGTTTAAAATCATTGAGGGTGGTTAAATAAAACACTGTTTTTTTTTTTAAAAATAAAAAATAGTATTAAATTATTAACATTATATAAAAAGTTTTAATTTATACCAATAGACAGGTACAATCGGTACTTTTATACTACTTAATTACAAATTTTAAAAAATCAGTAGTTTTATGTATTACCATCAGTTTATTTCCTCAGATTTTTTTTTTCAATCGATCAATTCATCGGCAGCCTCCAATGAAAAACAAGTATTGTTTTTTAATATGTGTTTACAGTACTCCATCGTAGTTATATTCAGGCAATTTATATTTTCTTTAACGACACAAAGTACAAGAAAGAGTAGTACTCGTATCACACTAATTTCATCAATCGAAAAGCCACTAAACTTAATTCATAATATATTTTCAGTCACAATAATTTTTCAAAATTTTTTGTGCGTATTTGGTTTTAGTTTCGTTTTGAAAATTCGTACTAAAATTAGTGGTTTTTCCAAGATCAGTACTGACGTACTGAATTTGGCCACTTTGTACTGAATTCAGTACAATTGTACCGAAATGGCAGCACTGCTGCATGTGGCGCAAACGTGTGAAGTGGTAAGAAAGCTTTTGCTGTTAATTAATAATAATAATAATAATAATAAATACATTTATTTGTGCCAAAGAAAAATAAAAGTACAATAACAAAGAATTATAATAACAAGTACAATAGCAATAACTGTAATAGCCAAAGGAATTAAAAATTACGGGAACATACTAGTTGGCACAAATGGGTAGAAATTTTAATTAAAATTAATCATTCTTCCAATCCTACCCCACGCAAATATTTTTTAAGTTTACATTTAAAATTTATATAACTTAATTAAAGGTGACTGCCGTGCGCTGTTCCTGTTCACTCTGTTTGTGTTCACGCAGATCTCAGATATAAAATAATTATCAAATTGTAATATAATTTTTCTTACAAAATTGGCCTAACAATATCCTATACTATACCTGCACCATAATCGACAATTTTAGCATGATTTCAAATTTTTTTAATTTATTTCAATTTATTTTAAATAAAACCGCAAACTTTTACCGGCTTATTATGAAAACAATTTATTGTTTTTTTTTGCAAAATAATTTGATTTCATAAAATGTTTCGCAAAAATAAAATGTAGTAAATTTTATACATTCTTTTTGTTAAGCGATGTTCTGTTTTAGCAGGTATTCATTATTTTCTTTTTTAACTGATTCGAGTTTCTAATTTGCAATAATAATATGTATGTACTATATACTATACATTATCTATAAATATGTATTTTTTTAAATAATGTTTTTTTTTATATTTCTTTACAAAAAAAGTAAAAAAACTAGACTACGTACTACTACGTTGCGTCCTTGGGGGTCCAGAAAATCTGCCCTCCCGGTCACCTAATTCTGCCCCCCCCCTGCTCAAAATCCTGGCTACGCCCTTGCGCACAGGTACCATAGATTGGTCATTAAGGTAAGGCGCGTATACACCTGAGCACGAACACGAACGAGGCATACGATGTCAAACGTACGCCTCGCTTTAACTTTTTTTGATTGCGAACAACAAACGCCGAGGCACCGAACGAGGCGCCATTCCCATCCTCCGTCCGTACGTTCGTTAGTTCGTTCAGATCAGCTGCGGAGTATGGAGATCGTCGACGATGTGGTAGTAGCTAGTACTGCGTTTATATTGACGGCGGTTTTATTAAAAAAAAGATTGAATTGATGTAGCCTTTACTTGATGAAGATCCATTATTAAAATATTTAAAAATAACAACAAAATTGTTTCAATCTGCACTAAATTTTTATTCATAAACATGACAATTGTTTCGACAAGACAGTGTCTTCGTCGGATGGTTGGTATAAACTAACTGTTCTCATTATATGTATTAAATACTCAACAAATTTTGTACGTAAAAATTTTTAGGTAAAAATTTGTTGAGTATTTAATACATATAATAAGAACAGTTAGTTTATCCCAACCATCCGACGAAGACACTGTGATGTCGAAACAATTGTCATGTTTATGAAAAATTTAGTGAAGATTGAAAGAATTTTGTTGTTATTTTTTAAATATTTTAGAAAAAAAGACGCTGGTGGTCAACCAGAATATACCAAAATAGACTTATCACGCGAGGAAAATTATTTTTAAATAGTATGTGGAGGAAGATAGTGTCCATTTTCGAAATTTCACGAGAATGTCTCCCAACTACTTCATTTTTTTGTTGGAATCAATTCGTGAAACAATATCAAGAAACGATACATATTTACGAAAATTTGTTACTCCGGAAGAGAGATTGGCTATCACATTGAGATATTTGGCAACTGGTGATTCATTTATTAGTCTACAATATCTTTTCATTATCCCAACTCATTTTTAATTGAAACCTAAACCAAAATTTACAAAATTAATTTTGTAAACTTTGCCTAAACCACAAAAATAATAAATACGTACACCACACTACACTGACTTTTTAATTTGAAACTCAACCAGGCAAAACACCGTCCACACCTGAACCAAATTCTCTTTGATGTACCGACTCCCGTCGTATCGCACGGCCTCGCTCCCCACGTCGTTCGGCCGAAGGCCGTTTGCCTCTCCTCGGTGATACGTACACACTTGTACCACCGAGCGGCGACTCGCCTTTGCCTCGTACCCGTTCGTGCTCAGGTGTATACGCGCCTGTAGAGGGCCAAAGCCTAATTTTTGTATTTTAGGAACTTTTTGAAAATAGGGTTCTGTCCGACTTTTATCGATTTTTCGCCTGTGTGCGGCGTGCCGAGCCTAGCCGAATCGCGCGCCCCTCATTTCGTTGCAAGGTAAGACAAGGAGTTTTCTAGTATACATTAATGCAGTAATAATACCAAGCCTCTTTCTGTTCTCGAACATCGACATTTTTCCAGTAAGCCAACAACAACAGTAGTAACTTGTGTTATAAATATGTACTACGATGTGTGACACGCGGATTTTTGAACTTTCCCAAATTTCCACAAGCGACGCCATTTCATAATTCCGGCCCCACAAGCACACAGTTTTGCAAGTGTCGAATAATACTGGCAGAAAACCCGTTGGATTTATATGTGTATTTATTGCCTCGAAGATTCCAAGGCTCGCCACGATAAAAACCGTGGGTTTACTCGTGGCGAATTTTAACGCGGTGAAAAGTATGTCTATGCCCGGCTATAGTGTGAAATAGTTTATAGTTGGTTAGCGGGTATATTATTGTTTGATTCTTCCATATTGGGTATGCTATTTGGCTACTTCATTCTACTTAAATATATTCTTTTTTAGTGCATACTAAGCTTATGGTATCTGAGTGCAGACATGCAGATTTTTTTGATAACCCCATTGATAGTTATTCCTGTTGCTCTAATATACAGGAACTCTTTCAAAAAAGCCTTAGCCGCATTAACTGGAATAAACCTACTTTTTGTTGCAGTTCCAATTTTTACCAAGCTTACATGGAGAAATTATGATCCGTAAGTATAGGATTAAAATCCACGTTTTTAGTATCCAAAATCAAAATTGGTTTTTACCACACGTCTTTAAAAAAATAGAATACTGGCTAGGTTTAAAAATGGCCCACACATGCACGTAAGGACATTTGAAATATTATTTATTTTATATAGGTTTGTGTGTGACAAATTGTGTTGGCACCAGAGTTTTAACCGCCCAGCGGCTAAGTTCGTGGAAATTGGTGGACGGTTATTTTAAAAACAAAAGGTTGCAATATGCACATATGATGATATTTGACAATGTAAAATAATTTTTAATTTTTCGGCTACTTAAGGTTATTATTTTAGAGTTATTTTTACATCGAATCATTAAACTATGTACCTGTACTGTAACGTGACCAACCGTACTGTTTTATACAGTACTCTTTTTTAGCATCACTGTTCTAGGTAAATCGCGATAGAAAACCCAGTAAAAGTCCTGTTTTTGTGTCCTGAAAAGGATGGATCTGACATTAAGTGAAAGATAAAAATGAAAGTAGAATGCAATAATTATGTACCAGCAAATAAAATGCAAAATTCAGTAACGAATCATTATAATTTTATTCAGCCTTAAATCGACTTTTAATTGTTCATTATTTTTGAGGCGCCCAGCTCTACACGCTTCTGGTTTATGTAAACCGCAAGTGAATGATTCGACAACCATCTTTGTACCTCTTGGTATAAATACAAGACCAACGTACGAAGTGTATCGACACTACTTTCGAGTATTTTTTAGGCATTTTACATCATTTGTTTAGACGAAATGGTTCTATTTATTTATTTAACGGATCAACCACTTTATAATATAACTAAGTTTACAATAAAATATTAAAACACAGAAAAAAGTATTAACATGATGTAAACTGGCACTGAATTTTTAGCCATTCTAAAAAACGACACAATTTTAAAAGCAATTCACCAATCTAAGATGTAGTACTCTTATGTTTTTGTTAACAAACCTTTACCTATTAAGAATGTTGGTATATTTCTGAATTAGTAATTATCATTAAAATGACTCGTATTTTTTTAAAAAAAATTGCCCTCTAAAAAATAATTACTATTAATAATAATAAATAAATATCCTTTATTAAAAAATGGCAATTTGTTTTATTAGCAAAATACCTATACGAACTTGAAAACAGATAATTTGTCTTATGTGTTCTTATGGATTATTTCTAAAGGTAAAAAATTACCAACAAGTGATTTTATAAGAGAGGATAAACCCGACGAACTATCCCTGTCCGGGATGGGCTATCCCTCTAGTCCCCTTTATGAAATGCCACTATGTCCTGGTTCTTGCTTTTCTAGTGTTGGTCACCTTACTGTACAGAGAATATTTTTTTAGAAACAGTGACTGGTAGGTGTTATTCAATGTGTCTAGAAGCCAAGCATATCAGTTTTTAGAGCTTTTGTTCAGATTTTCTATTTCACGCAGTCTGGCCTTCACGTCCTTTTTTGGGGGATGTTTAATTAATTATTGCCAAGACTTTAGGAGGATATTTTCTATTTTCCCAATAGGTCCGGTAGGCCCGGGCGCGTATTGGCATTGTTTACCACAGTGCAGCGCATATACGGCGTTGGAACGCAGTAAAGAATGGCCAAATGTTCGCGGCATGTATCCAGGCAAAGCTTACCGCGGTTCAGCACAAACTGAACGCGCGTTTTCAATTTTGTCGAATTTTAAGCCTAAACATTTTAGTTATTATTCGTCCAACCGATGTAATTTTTTATGTGTGATTTATATTTAAATTTTATTTATATTTAAAATACAAACAATATTTGAGGGTGACAAATTCAAATTTAAAAATCTTGTAAAAAATACGTTTTAAAAAAAGCTTTTATTATTTAGATGTACTAAAACGAAAAAAATAAGTATAGTTTTTTCATAATGCTGAATGCTATTTCTGAGTGGACGTAGTTAGCGTGGGTGGATCCTAAGAAAAGGAGTATCAAAGAATCAAAGTTATCGCTGAAACAGATATACTAATATATTATGTTAAATTTACTGTCTTAAAAGCTCGTCGCGCGCGAAAAGTTCATACAGGCATTAATTTTGTTTAGCAGAAATTGTAAATACCTAAGTATGCATTTTTTTCTTTTCTATTTACGCGACAAGCTCTTGAGACAATAAATTTAACATAATATATTATACCTGTTTCAGTGATAACTTTGATACTACTTTTCTTAGGATCCACCCACGCTAACTACGTCCACTCAGAACTAGCATTCAGCATTACCACAATGAAAAAACTATACTTATTTTTTTCGTTTTAGTACATCTAAATAATAAAAGCTTTTTTTAAAAAGTATTTTTTACAAGATTTTTAAACTTAAATTTGTCACCCTCAAATATTGTTTGTATTTTAAATATAAATTTGTCACCCTCGAATACTGTTTTTATGTTTGTATTTTAAATATAAATATGCCACCCTCAAATATTGTTTTTATATCGAAAGCTTAATGTTACATCATAGCTTCCATCTCGATGTATCATTATTAACGTATGTCATTGTGTCATATCTATAATACAGATGCAAGATTATTAAATAACACCTTCGATATACAAACTATACACTTTGCCTGACGAGAGTTGAATGCCACGTGACACTTTTTTTCACAAACCGCCGTCAGATCAGATCGATTTTAGCTGGTTGAAAATTGGAAAAGTCAACAAATCGGCTGCGAATTGATTTTTATCAATGGGCTTGTTTAGTCATTTCGCGTTTTCAATAAATATGTTTATATTATTGCACAATCAGTCAATTAAAATACACACACAAAAAATTATATCGGTTGGACGAATAATAACTAAAATGTTTAGGCTTAAAATTCGACAAAATTGAAAACTTTGTGCTGAACCGCGGTAAGCTTTGCCTGGATACACGCGGCTAACATTTGGCCATTCTTTACTGCGTTCCAACGCCGTATATGCGCTGCACTGTAGTAAACAATGCCAATACGCGGCCCGGGCATGGGATCCCACTTTCAGAGGGGCCCTGCGCTCGGCCTGAGCGATAGTATACTTATTCAAATAGTACAAGCGAGAGTACAAGAGAAAAACTTACTTTATTTTCAAAATTGAGATGATCAACTTTTTTATTGCAAAAAAATATTTTATAGATTCTTAAGGCGATCGACGGATTGACATTATTACTGTATTTTGTTTATGTTCTTAGTGTCCCGTGCCAAACACTTATTGAATCACTTTGGTGTCCGTCCTCTCGTCCTTCTGTCACAGGAGATTTTCTCTGAAACTATTCGACCTAAAAATTTGAAATTTAGCACAGAGATAGAGTGTGGTGGCCCAAAGACGTGAAATATAAAAAGTTGAATTTTGATTCTGGGGGTTAATTTTAGGGAGTAAATTTGAAAATGAGAAAAAATTTCAAGGGCACGTGTAGGGTCAAATGAAAGCTTATTGGCGCACGAATTCAACAATATATGATGTATTTTTTTATGCATTTTTTGAAACATTTTTGGGGAATAACGCTTAAAAATTATTGCTGTCCCCCACCCTTGAGAATTAGGTGTAGCTTCAGACACAATTATCAGGAATGAAAAATTCCAGCGCGATCAATTGTTATAAACAATTTAATTGTTTATTTCCGTATAACTGCTGAACTATTGGTTTTCAAGAAAGTTTCAAGTAGTTTTTTAACAAAAATATTTCTCACGATGTAAGAAACAACACGTTTTTTAAAAGTTTTAAGTTGGCTCAGTCGAAACGCGAGTGCATGGGTTATAGGGCCCCCTATAACCAAAATAGGCACTGTCTAGCAGGCCAGTTGACCGGCCCAGCTCGTCCAATCCACCTGCTTTCAAATATTTCATTCAAATGATTACGGACCTGTATTGCATAATGGGGTGGAGATCCGTCCTGTTGAAACCACAACTTGTTTAATCTCCCGAAACCGAGAACCTCAAAACGTCAAAGTTCTCAACTGGCTTAAATAAAAATATCGCATTTCCATGGAAACGAATAATTATTCTGAAATATTGATTTATTGGTACAATTTATTTATTTTCTAAATTCAGTTAAAATTTAGTTAACCATAATTCCGTAACGGAAAGAGCAAATCAAAAAAAATTGTACAGAAACGTAGTTTTTTACGTAGATTCAAATTTTATAATCAAAATCATCCCATAAGAATCCAAAATGACCCCACCCCCGAAAATAGAGAGAGGGAGTAAATATCAAAAGTATGGTTAAATATGTCCCTCCAGCTCACGAAAATTTCATAAAAATATTTTAGTCCGTTTTCGAAATATCGCCTTGTAAGACCTTAGGAAGCTCTCCTGTGTATTTCTTTTTACAGAGCTGTGATTTTAACACAATAATCCGTTTACTATGTAGGGTAAGCCGAGGCGAATTGGATAAAAATCAGTCTGTATTTTTTATTCAAAATAGCAACCCCAGTGTCATTTTTCCCTTTTCGTTATTTAGTTCAGGCCCTGGTCGTCAACGAGACCGAGGGGGATGAAAGAGATCTAATATTTCCCAAACTAAAATATCTTCAGAGCCAAAAGGTATCACTCTGTGAAGCAGTCGCAATCTGAAAAGTTTTTTTTTCAATTTTTATATAGTAGTTTTGATGTCATGTTTATGAATACGTGAAACATGAGTTAGGTTAGGTTAGGTTAGGTTAGAGGGATTTTAATATTACATGGCGCAAAATTATTGCTCCTAAAAAATATTTCTTTTTTTCGAAAAAATGAACCGACTTCACAAAAGAAAAAGCACTGAAAAGCATGAAATAATATTATCACGTATTTATTACTGCAGTTAATGGTCATTTTGTTCATTTTTATAAAACTTTTTTTTTCTGGTGCATTTATTCTTTCCCCCTGCCTTCATCTTATCTCTCCCTCTTTAAATTTGTAATTGCCATATATTAGATTTTCTAACCTCAATAACTCCAAAAATGGCATATTATACAACATTTTTGAAGAAATTACACCCCCCCCCTCAGTAAATTTTTATAACATCCGTTACACAAATTAGCTTTTCTGACCTCAATAACCCCGAAAATGACATATTAGTTAACACTGTTGCACAAATTGCCGCGCCCCCCCCCCTATTTAATTTTATCCTATTACACAAAATTATATTTTTTGACTTTAATCACCCCGAAAATTACGAAATTTTTGGAAAAATTGCCAATCGCTCCTCCCCCACACTGTTAATCTTTTTACCATCTTTTAATCTGTTACATAAAATTAGGTTTATTTAACATTTTTGGACAAATTTTCAGCTCCTTTTTATTCCCCCACCCTCCGTTAATTTGTTTAACATAGATTAGGCAAAATACACTTTCTGGCGTCAATAACCCCGAAACTGACATATTCGTTATCATTTTTGGAGAAATTTTCAGCCGTTCCCTTTTATCCCCCTCCACGATAACTTTTTTAACATCTGTTAGAAAAAATTGGATTTTCTGACCTCAATAACACCAAATATGACACATTAGTTAACGTTTTTGATGAAACTGCCTGGTGCTTCTTTTTACTGGTTCACATTTTTGGACGAAATTGTTAATTGCTCTCTTTTTGTCACGCCCTCCCCCGTTCCAGTTAATTTTTTATACCATATGTTAAACAAAATTAGATTTTCGGATGTTAGTAAACCCAAAAAAAAGATACATCTAACATTTTTAAAGAAATTTCCAGCCGCGCCTTTTTAATAAAGCCACCCCCACCCCGTTATATTGCTTAACAAGTGTTGGGCAAAATTTGATTTCTGAGCTCATTCACCCCGAAACTCACATATCCCCGTTAATCTCCTTAAGATTTATTAGACAAAATTAGATTTTCTAAAATGTTATAAAACTTGTGCTTATTTTTTAGAGTATTTTACATAGTTTCAAGGTGATAGAACCGTATAACAATTTTCATTCATTATGAACTTTGAACCCCCATTTCACCCCCTAGGGAATGATTTATTAAAAACTGTGAAAGTTGAAGTATGGTTCATACAAACTTTGAACCCCTGTTTCACCCCCGTAGGGGTTAAATTTTGAAAAATCCTTCCTTAGTGCACAATTACTTTATATAAGAAAATTATATGCAAAATTTCAAGTTTCTAGACCCAGCGGTGTGGGCTGTGCGTTGATACCTCAGTCGGTCAATCAGTCAGTTTCTTCAGTCAGACCTCAGTCAATCAGTCAGTCAGTTTCTTCTTTTATACATAGAGACTAGCTGGCGCTCTCGACTTCGTCCGCGGTATAACAATTTTTCTCCATTAAAAACTTTGAACCCCCATTTCACCCCCTTAGGGGTTAATTTATTAGAAACTGTATCACAGGTGTTTAAACACTTATTTTTTATAGTACTTCTGTGAAGTTCCGAGTTAATAGGATCATCTAATATTTTTTCTCCATACAAAGTTTGAACCCCTATTTTACTTATTTAGGGGTTGAATTTTGGAAAAAACCTTCCTTGGTGCACGCCTACGTTATATAACAAACCCCTGAGCATAATTTCAAGTTTCTAGACCCAGAGGCGTGGGCTCTGCGGTGATTCCGTCGGTCAATCAGTCAAACAGTTTCTTCTTTTATATATAGAAATGTTATTCTAGATTTAAAGAAAATAGTTCAAAAACCCATATTTTGTGACATTTTTAAACTTCTATTATGTTATAGCTGAGTTCAAGAATTGATAAAACTAATAATTTAAAAACAAAATTTCAAAAAGATTCACCTTATTGACCTTGGACCACAAATGTATAATTTTTACTAAACTTATTCATCAGTGTGACTCAAGGAACTTATTGTATGTCTACCATAAACCTTTTACAAAAACTAAGTTAAACTTTCATTGTTTCAGAGAATTTGCTGAATATGATTGCCATTCCAGATTTATTGACTATTTTATTGGGGTGGCGATGGGAGTTTATATGAGACACGAAAAACATAAAAGCTACAAATTTAATACAGTAAGTACTTACAAAGCAGAAAAATAAAATATAGATATCTTAAAAAAAACAAATTGCTTGCCCCTTAAAAAACGAATGACTCTTTTTAAGTTCTTGCCCACAAAAATACTTTGAAAGACAACATATTATGCAAGGTGTTTTGCGCACATTATTTTTTATTCTTATTATCTCTCCTGTAAGCCAAACTTAGATAAAAAAATCTATAAAATGGCTAATTCATCACAAAAATATGAGGCTGAAGAAAATTTCAAGGTCAATAACTTTCTAAGGAACCAAAATTAGTCCCAAGATGTTGATTTAATTTGTCCTATTTTCACCTACATCATAAAATGTATCCATGAAACCTGTGAATGAAGAAGGGGGAGTGTTAAATCTAAAACCTAAACCTAAATTTAAAGGCACAGTCTAATTCCTATTAGAAAGACAATAGTTAAGAATTGGATTAAGTAATTGACTATTGACTATTACTTTCTTATATTTCAGCTAACCAACATTTTACTCTGGACTATAACTCTTGTGGTGATGTTGGGAACGTTATTAATCACCCAAGAAATTACATTAAATCATGGTTACGTGGCAAGAACTATCTGTTTAAGTCTTACAAGACCCTTATGGTGTCTTGGTCTTTGCTGGATTACTTTTGCCTGCTATACCGGTCGAGGAGGTATAATTATTTTTTAAAAGTTATGAATTATAACAAAATATTTGTATTGAAAAATAATTGGGAAGTATTGATTTGTATTGTTTAAACTAAAACGCTGCATTATTTTTGTGGTAGCCACAAGAATAATCTAGATATCATATCTAATAACTCTTACAACTTTATTGTAAGCATTAATATTACTTCCATACCAGTGGTCAAAGAAGCAAAAATTTTTAGTATTTATGTGGATACAGGTCTCACATTTAAAACACAAACTTAGGATAGTATCTATTATATGCGCTGAAAGAAGCGTTACTATTTAAAAAGTTTTTACCATCTCTAAGACTAAATATTATTTATTCAACACGTTTATTTCATTAATGCTATACAGTGATTTACTAACGGAAAGTTTTTCTTATTGTATTAAAAAAATTCAAATGCGTGATGTATGCATTTAATATTACATCATATAGGTAACTCCTTATCTCAATGATAACCCTATTTTATGGAAAATCAACAAAATACCAAGTATTACTCTAAATATGAGAAATTCATTTTAAATCTCATAACCATCCTCTCCAACAGGCTTCAGCATCGTACAGTAAATTTTCAAAAGTTAGTTAGTTTTACATTAGTTCAAATTTGGAATAACCTATCTAATAATGTTAAGGAACTGGCACTTCATAAATTGAATAAATATATAAAAGATTATCTTGTAAAAGTACAGGAAGGTGTAGTTTAGTGGTATGCCTTTCTATATTATGTACTGATTTTAATAAATTAAATTTTTTTGGATACTTTCATCACGATGGACTGCATAATATATTAGTAATGCTCTTATTTTATAGTATTAATTTCGCCGCTCTTGTTACCTTTGTATCTGTGTCGGTTTCGCTGTATTTTGTTTTCAACCACATAACCACGGTTTTTCTGCGTTTTATGTTTTTTTTTTACTATTAACCTGAGAAATCGCCATTATTTACTCAATTTCTCTAATGAGAAGAAATATTTCTCTATCTAGGTAAATAACGATAATAAAAACCCCCTAGGTCACTAATGAAAAACTTTCTATATTTATATAAAATCCAACAAATCATAAAGTTAATTCTAATTCAAAAATACAAAAACTCGGAAATTACGGTACGACTGTTAACAATCTTAAGATTATTTAAAATTATAGTTATTGGTACAGTTGTGGCAAGTTATAATATTCCTGCATTTCCTGTATTAACAGATTTCAAAACTGGTAAATTTACGTCAGTGTTAGTGAATAGTTGCTGTGTTTTGTAAATATTCATTACTACTTAGCATTAAATCATCGGTAGCTTCAAAGTTTTCTATATCGGTGTCTTGGTGTACCAAGTAGGTTGACGGTATATTTAAATCTTTGTTGAATGGGGCAATTGAATGGTTAGCAATTCTTTTCAGCTATCGATTCCTCAATAATATACCATTTAGGCATAGTGGCCATTTGCAGCCCCTATGCCTTTTTAGAGTTAATAAGCCCCATTTTCTGCCGAAAGTGTTGCAGAGCTGCAATTAGCGACTGGCCAGTATAACTCTCGGGATTTTGTATTTTCAGATATCGAGCCACTAGTAGATAAATAATGATAATTAAAAATAACCTAGGTAAATAATGGAACTGGCATTAAATCACATGTCATCAATTTTAGTTTGACAACTGAACTTGAAGGCTACTTGATACTTTAAAATATGTTTAAAATAGGAGGAAAATGGCCATTGTAAAGATTTAAACGAATCAAATGGGTGGTTTTTTAATGTTAGTAGAAAAAAATTATATATACGAGTATACCATAGTTAAGAATACTATTAAAAACCTCGCGAATTATTTATCTCGGCCGTTCGCGCCTCAGTATAAAAAAGCGCTCGGTATATAATAGTTCACACTTCTCATCTTCTAAACCTAGGTATATAATATACTATGATAATCTGGGTTTAGTTTAGTTTATTTGAAATGACTATAAAAATCTATATATCGCGCGGTATATATTTTTGATAAATACATTTTGTTCGAGTTTGAGTTCGAAATGGACTTCGTAGCATATCTTAATCGTATAATTATCTCACACTTGCCTTACTACGCTAATGTTTCACAAAGCAATTTAGTCAAGAATTTGGTAATTGGATATTTAATATATGACTGTACATTAAATAACGTCTTTGCCATAGGTCACCCCTTTGAATTTAATTTATTACTTGAATAAGGACCTGGTACCTATTTGTTTTTTAAAGTTTCTTAATTTTTCGGTAAAAACAATAAAATTTAAAACAGTAGACCTAGTTTAATAGAAAAGTACCCGTTATTTCTGAATAAGCAGTTGCATACCCTTCTGCCACTAGAAAAAGACAAAATAAAAGCGACTTTTTACTTAATCAAGTATTTTTATAAATACACTTGGCAAATAATCATATGGCCTGCAATTTAAAAATAATGATAACTTTGCGATTAAGCAACTTTTTATTTTTATTAAAAATATGTTAAAAACAACCAAATATTGGGACCCTAAATTCTTTAGACAACCCAACAAAAGATGTTTTCTTAGTTTTAAAAACATGAACTAAAACTAGTTACTATCCCATCCCGTTGGGAGAACAAATGAAACTGGGAATCGTTTGCATACTGCTCATCTCCAATAAAACTTTAAAAAAACAAGGTTCTTATGTTCAACGGTAGTGGCCCCATTTCTCTACTCTGGTAGTGGCACTAGTAAATCAAATAATTCATCCTAATATTATTTTTGTCAGGTTTTGTAAACTGGCTGTTGTCCAATAGTTTTATGCAAATAGGAGGAAAATTGACATACTGCTTATATCTGGTCCATGGCAGTATTATTGCAAATTATATAGCGAAGATGAGATATCGAAGTCAAGGATCTGATTGGATATTGGTAAGTAATAATAATACAGTTCGTTTTCTTATTGTCGGTATGTCAAAATACATAGTACAAAGTTAACATTAAATAAAAATATATGTCGCAAATCACTCCGTCGAGATAACGGTTTTCACGGCCCTCGCATTGTTTAGGTAAAGCTTTACTACAAGAAGTCATTAAATACTTAAAACTATCAAAAAACGCCAAACAAAATCATTTGCTTTATAGCCTGAGTCCTCCGAAGTAAACACTTTTTTATCCATGAACCTTGTGTATTAGACTTTCACTTGAAGAAAGGATTGTTCCTTAGACGGACGGTGCGTAATCTTACTCGGAAGGCCCGAACTATACATAATAATAAGATTACTTGCTTGTTATATGTTCATTTTCTAAATTAATATTTAGCGTTATATTATCAGGGTTCGTAAATAGGATGCCTGACCATCGGCAGCGGGACCGTAAATAAACGGTTTAAAAGTAAGAGATAATTTATATAATACTAAAAACACTTTCCAGTCAATATTCTGTAATAGCAGGTGTTTTCTACGAACGTTTGGAAACCTGTTTCCGCCGCAAAGCATGTCAATGTCTTGAGATGTCGATGTATTGACACAGTGCAGTCGCAAGTCGCGACCCATCGCGGTTGTTATAGTTTCGGCGCCTATGATCCCGTACTCTGATTTACGAAACCTAATTATTATAATTTTTCATCTACGTTTTATGTCCATTGTTTACGCGACAAATTCTAACACCTTAAAATTTTTCAATTTATACGGATTTTGGCGTTTCCCAATTTATCTTTATTTCAATTTATTATATTATACTAACAGAACTGAAATAAATCTTTTAGTACCTCATATTTATTAAACTTTCTCTGAACATTGTATTAGTGAAAATATTGTAAAGAATTTATATTTTCGAAATAACGATCGCGAATTTGGTTCGTAGCAGCTTTTTTTCTGTGTCCATGGCATTAATTTTAGTACTTTGCTTAAAACGTGTTCATAAATTTAATTTTTGACTAGACTCCCTACTCCCTACCCCTATGTATTTTAAGCTGCTGAACACGATTTGACATCAGAATAACTCCATGAGGTAAGAATTTTTATTCTGACCTCAAAAAATTGATCAAAATAGCGAAAAATCGTGCCTATATAACTTAAACATATCTCGGTGACATCACGAGAAATACTGCGCATGTGATAAATTGATAAAAATCAATAGTCAAGTACGCGGTTCTTGTCACAGATTGAATTATTTTTATTATTTACGTCAGATAAGGCCAAAGGAACCTATGACATATTGTTTTTGGGTTCTTTATAAATTATCTAGTTTAGAAATCACGCATTCGACAAAGACGCTTTCTGTAGATACAGTAATATTCTTTTGAAAGGGAGCTAAAGTTAGTGAATATTAGTACATGACTCTACATTACTCCAAACCTAAATCTCGCAGTGGATCTTGTAGACAAGTTGTTGCAGTGGATCTTGTAGACACGTTGTCGCCCATTTAAGATCGAAGCTCTGGAAGTGGTCATCTATAACGATTTCTCTTGTCTCGTCTCCTTCTCAACACCGTCGCGGCGTCGGTAACGAAGATTTGAACTTAGTAATTAATGTCCATCTGCCATTAAATAAAACCCTGGACTTTGTAACACAAATAGATATATATTATCTGAATAAATAAAAATTAACTGTACAAAGAAATATATGATAAATGATAAAAGATTAAAATAATAAAAATAAAAACAGAAGGTAACAAAGAAACAGTTAACGAATGTTAAATAATGAAATGAACAATGCTGGACAAGCGTTTACCTAAGATTCGAATTACAAAAGATATCAAAATAAAAATCATTGTTCTGTGATTTATTAATTCCCCATATAAATAACTTTAACACATTTACCCTTAAAATAGATAACCCAGTGAAGTTATACAAAACCCCTTATTACAAATTCGCTAAGTTCTTTTCCCGCGCGAAATACGCGACGCGACTTTTAAGAGAAGTTACCGACTTCCCATTTCTATTACACCCTACATCTCTTAGAACGACCCGGTACCAACTCACTTCTCTGTATTTCAATTTCTATACCTAGCTTTAGGGTGGGTACTCTAGCCACTCTACTGTTACAGGACCGAAGTGACGTCGAATTTTATACAGAATAAGATTGAATTAAATGTTTCTTTGTTTAATGGACGGTTTATCCATTGTATACAGGTTAAAATACTATACTAATCTATGCTAAGGCTCTTGAATACGTGATCGAAAAAAAACCTCTGTTGTTACTTTCTAAAAGTAAAAAAATCACATCCAATAAGCCTATACAGAAGGAGCTCGAAATTGATAAATCTAGCAGTTACTCATATCCGTATTAACATTCCATCTTTTCAAAAAAAAGGAGAATATTCGTTAACTCGAGATAATTAATAAATAGACAAAACGTTTATAGATACGCCCCTGTACTCTAATGGTATTTTCTTTTACATAAACGAGAAACAGGATTTTATCTCCGTTTCGATATAACCGTAACTGACCCTTGTTTATAATGGGAAATATAGTATTGATTCTAATTTCCAACACTGGGTATTAAGCCCCTTTTGTAATTTTATGGTATCTTTAAAGACCACCCACATTTACAAGTTCTCAAAAGTTATTTAATATTTTAATCTAAATGAATTCGTTTTGTCACATTCTCAGCGAATATACGTTAGGATTCCAACCTAACCTTGAAAAAACTTTCGTGAATGCATAACGTACACATTATATGAAAGGAAAGGGAAAGTTTCTGGTACGTTTATAAAATTAATTCAACAAAAGAATTGATAAATCGAATGATGACCACCTTCTAATCTCAAAAAGAAAATTACAGAAGTTGAAATTCTGTATATATACACAGACTCGTCTGAACGCTCGATGACTGCGTCAAATGAGAAAAAACGCAATACAATAAAAAAAAACTATGAATCTGAATGCTCAAGGATACAATGCTTTTAGATAAAATATGAGGATATTAAGAATTTTAACCTAAGCTCAAAAAATCGCATTGAATTAGGAAGTTTCCATTTTTTTTTCATTTTCTCTTAATAAAGAGTCCTAAAAATGTAAAAAACATATGTATTTTTTGTTTTTAATTATCTGTAGAAATAAAAAAGTTATCGTCCTTCAGAGTCTGAGATGCTACGCTCACGTTGGCTGAGGCTCGATGACGTCAAAATACACCACGCCGTCAACAGCGGGATAGGCGCCCGTTTAATCTTTAGTGTTATCAGAGTAGAGAAATGGGGGAGTAGCGACACTCAGCAAAAATCGTTTGAAGTTTCTGCATCAAAGCAAAACGCCGATGCACACTGCGTTCTCCGGGCAGCGTATTACGGGGACGTTCGATAAGTATTAGTCGAAAAAATATTTGGTCGGTTATTTGATACATACAAATTTAAAAGGCGGTACGTAACTCTTTAGTATTTTGATTCATTAGTATTAATGGCTTTATTAGACACTTATTCCGAGGGCATGAAACGAGGACTAAACCACTGCGAGATATCCATGGATATTCTCGTTCAAAGACTGAATAAGTGTAGCCCCCTTAACCACAATCCTTTATTTATTATTATTTATTTATTGAGGGAAAATACACAGGGACATACAAGGATATCAAAATAAAATCTTGCCAGATTTTGGTTAAACCAAAATGAAAATATAAATATATACACACACTGACGCTTATTTTAAGGTGTTGTAGAAATAAAATAGCAAATATCTGTATCCAGTTATTTTAATACCTCCGTTTTCGCCTTGTTGTAAGCAGAATATGTATATCAAATACGTATTCTTATACATTATTTCTATAAATCCCATTCTCTAAATTTCGTTTCTTTAGCACAAATAGTTTTAAGATACTGCCATTATGCTCATATATACTAAAAATCGACGAGACACGACTGAAATACCTACTTTAAATTTTAATTCTATGTATCAATCTGTATATATTTCCAAAATTTATTTAATCCCGAGGTATGGGCAATCAGCTAAGAAAAAAAAAATACATTTACAGTTGACAAGTCGCCTTCTTAGCTTAAGTAATATAAAATATAATAAATAAATGAAAGTGAAAACTCTTATGTAATATACAGAACACTGAACAAATATAAAATCAATCTTACCTGACAGGGTCTTTGGGACATCTAAAAAAGGACACTCCCTCGCCTTCTTTATTCATACAATTTTCTACGTGGCAATAACACACCATCGCGATCTCGACTGTATTCAATCAGACTAATTTTCTGACTGTCTCCGTAAAGACGCCACGAGTTGCCAGCAACCGGATAAAACTAGTTTAGCGAAGAGTCGGCAAAAACAGGAATAAGTGGCGAGTGTCGCTACCGTCTAATAATTCTACCGTCTAATAATTCTACCGTGGTGTTATTCTTACCGGACAGGATCCAATGCATGAAAGTATATAAACACGCGAAAGCAGCAGCGGGCCGCTAGCCCGGCGACCATGGGGCGACAGACTCCGTGCATTTTGACGCCACGGCCGATAAAAGCCGCGCGAAGTTATTAAATAAGAAATTGAATAAGTTCGTCAATTTTGAAGATATCGAGATAATTTTTTTTTGTTTGACAAGTTAAGTGAAAGACTATTAAATGATGTTGAAGTTACTCGATAATTCTGACATAGGAAACTTCCTAATTATTCAAAACGGGGGAAGTGCGCCGTACAGCCTATGAGGTTTAGGTTCATAGGTTCATTCCTTTTATAAACGTACCAGAACCTTTCCATTTTCTAACTTTCATAAAATTTGTACATTTTGAATGCATTCACGCAAGTTTTGTGAAGGTTAGGTTTGAACCCTAACATATATTGCTGAGAACACGCGCAGTATTTCTCGTGATGTCAGCGAGTTGTGGTTGATTTACAAATACAGCTATGCATCAGGACGAAGCATCATTTTTCGCTATTTTGATCTATTTTGTAAGATTAGAAAAAGCCTAACCTGATGGAGTAATTATGATGTTAAATTCGTGTTCAGCAGCTTAAATTACATTGGGGGGGGGGGGTGTGGTGAGTCTAGTCTACCAAACATGAAACTTTATTTTGTGTGCCTGAGTAATCCTAAATGAAATAAAACGGCAGATACCATACCAACTATCAAAAATTAAATTTATGAACACTTTTTAAGCAAAGTACTAAAATTGGGGGGGGGGGGGGGGAGAAGGTTTCTAGTCTATTGAACTTAAAACTTTTTTTTGTGTGCCTGTGTTATTAATATATTCTGCGACATAAATAGAGACGAATTTTTTGACATCTAATTTATTATTGTTGACGATGCTGTTGGAAAGTTATTGGGAGACATTTCACCTGGAGTTGATCGATCAGGATATGCCATTATTAGATCTTGAAATCGAGCAAATTTCATAAACAATATTCCCTATTAGCTAGAAGCTGATAATATAAACTAAGCGTCATTTAGCAAGAATCTCTACAGATGTAACTTCAGTTTGAAATATGAAAAAATTAACCCAATTTTCTTTTTTAGTTTTACACTTGGTGCGGCCATTTCATAGTATCAATGGCAGTAGCAACACTGTGGACATTGGCATTTGAATCACCAATAATTACCCTCGAAAAATCAATATTCGGACACGGTAAGTTTTCCTTATGGATTATGATTGAGTATAGTTAGTTTCAAAATATGCCATGTGACGACCTAGCGCCGGAAACATAACTTGTTTGCTACATAATACCATACAACTTTCTAAATTTCCAAGTACCCAGTGCAGGGCTGAAACCCAATATTTTAGAATCATTAGAATATTTAAATTTTACTGGAATTTATATCCTTGCGTATTATTTCATACAGGGTGTTTTGGATTGTAACCGTCTTATAGGTAGCGCTATCAAATAATGGCAAAAGGATAATTTTACACGCTGGTTTAGTGGATTGGTGGATTCCAAATAATTTGTAAATATTTTCCAAGAATGTAAAAGATTCAAGTTTGGACTACATGAAGATACCACTGCAGAATTTTTTGAAGATTAGTGTGAAAATCGCAAAACATTCAACTTTTAATTCCATCGGGGTCGGAATTTTGTAATTAAAATAAAAATAAGTAAATCTTGAAAAGAGAAAAGGAAAGGGTACAGATAATTATTCCTTGAGAATTTAATATTCTAATACAATAAATTTCTTTTTACCTTAAAAACAAAAAGCTTCAGTTTAAAAAATAGAAATTTGTGGGTTAAAGTAGAAACTTCGAATGTTATTCAATGAGATAATTATTATTCACCAACAAAGAAAATATTTTTCGTTAAATAAAGGATCCATTGTTGGTTTAAAAAGCAGATAAATAGTGGGTACTGATCTTCAGACGAACAGAAGTCGAGGGGGATGCCACCCCCAAAAATTTGTACACTAAAATACCAAGTTGACAAAGGAATACCACACTTTTCAGAAATATTACCTCAGGAATACTATGTATTACCAAAATGTACCAAATAATAACTACAGAATACCTGGTAATACCTACGGAATCCTGGTAATACATACGGAATACCTGATAATACCTATGTAATACCTAGTAATGCGCATTATAAGTACCCCGAAAAATACCTAAGAGAATCTTTGCTCATTTATTTTATCAGAGATTTTATCACTTCAACTAATTTCAACAATTTGAGGATTCTTATTCTTATCAGAAAAAAGCCTATAGGTATGCTTGAAAAACTTTATTGGTTAGCTAAAGTTAGTTGCATTTCGTAAACTTACTTACGCTGCCCAAAAACACCTCAAGGAACACTTTTATATTTTTTAATATATGAATATGGGACATTTAACTTTCAAAAGCTATATATTCAAACAAGCAGTTGAGGCTATTCATTTATTCTTGACATATACATATTGATAACAACTGAAACTACAAAAAAACGAAATTTTGTTAAAAAAAAACATTACCTATTCTGTTTAAATATATAATAATAAGCTCGATAATATGCCAAGCGAAGCCGAAGGGTTTTTGACCTTCATTCCGCTAGTGTATCTCAGGCCCCTACCTGATTGGGCCCGCCACCGTGCCTGTGACCTCCCTCATTGGTCTGCCGAACACGTGCGTCGTGCGTCAGCTGTTGTGCGTAATGCAAATGCAAATATGGATGCATAATATTGACGAGTTTAATAACGCCGTGTAAATTTTTGTTTTCTGTTTCTTAATTTATGAAAGAAAAAGTTTTAAGCCTTCTAATATTAATGAAATATCATACGCGCTTAGTGGTGTGCATTATAAATTAGTAAAACACTAGTCCCTGGCCGTTTAATTGAAGTTGATTATATGTTGGTTTAAACAGCTGTTCTCTGAATTATTTGTGTAATAGTATTTTAACTTTTTGAAATTAAAAATTTTTGAAGAGTTAGTCGGATTTTTTTTCCTTTTTTTATCTAAGACATCCCACGTAGACTTCAAGCTTAAGTACTAACGTACAGTGGGCGTCTGAAGAGGTAATGAAATAAAAATACTATTTCTTCAAACTTGTTGCATAGAAGTATTTTTAAGAGACCTGACAACACAACAACCTAGCTCAGTGTTCTTTTGTTCTTTATATGGACATGTATTTTATTATCAGAATACCTAGGGTGGTTTCCCCCTAGACAGAAGTTTTTTAGGTACAAAAAGGAAATTAAATTTTTTTTCGCTATCAGAGTCACAAAAATTTAAATTATCAATATGTAATATAATAATACCCCGAGCCTAATTTTTGCAAAAGCAAATTATCGTCAATTTGCTAATGCAAGAGGGGTGTAAGGCTATTTCCTAGCAAAAATATTACAATGTAATATTTTAAAAATATTACAATGTAATATTTTATTATCATACGAAAATTTGACGTTTTCTTGATTTTTAGTGTCAAAAATTCTAAGAAGTCAGGTTAGTACAAGTACACGATGAACAGAAAATACCGATAATTTGCACTAGTGAAAATTATCGCTGTAATTCGTTTCCTATTGGTTTAAAATTGCCAAATGCGTTATTTCCATTGGTTATTATTTTTAGAAGGAAATATTCACTGTAATTCGATGCAAATTGAATTGTTTGTATGGCGTTGTATATGAGGGAAATATTGATTAGAAAATGTTTTGTTATTATGATATATACAATATTACACCAAAGTTTTGATCCTCTCTTCAAAAGTTTTCGGTCAACAACCAAATTGCAAAAAATTTTCGAAAAAAGCGATTTTTGCTTTGTATTTTTAAAACATATTCTGATCGA
This sequence comes from Philopedon plagiatum, assembly GCA_963971165.1. Taxonomy (NCBI): domain Eukaryota; kingdom Metazoa; phylum Arthropoda; class Insecta; order Coleoptera; family Curculionidae; genus Philopedon; species Philopedon plagiatum. Next base: position 30,757,141 of record OZ020192.1, on the reverse strand, counting down.
AAATCCGTTTCAGTTGTCTTCCCATATTTGCTTATTTATTTAGTTACAAAATCTTGATGACAATATGGTTTATATAAAATTAATAAATTTGCTGTTGCCTGTTCCTCTGTTTATATAGTATTTTATTGTTAGGAAAAGCCAAAGCACCCAAAGCCAAAAAGGAAGAAGATGCTCACTGAACACAACAGAACCAGCATGTATTACAACCAAAGTATCCAAACATAAAGAGAAACCACGTTGCTGCGGATCCGGTTTAAACTATTTTATATTTTAGATAAAATGAACTGCTTCACATTTATTACCATTTCTATAGGTTCTAGTTAACTGGCAAATTATTTTTATAGTTTATGATTATCCACAAATCTTTTGATAAACTGTTGGAAAAACCTAATGGAGATACGAATAATCATATGATCTAAGTATTAAAATCATTAAAAATTTTAAAAATAGGGGATGTGACATAACCTATATTGATATATTAGTTGATATTTCAACCAAAGGAAGTTGTAGAAAATTTTAATTATGTTTAACGATATAAATGAAATAAAAGAACCATTAAATAATGGAGATGAAGATGTAATATAATCAGGACAATTTCTATTGTTTGGCAAGATGTATAAAATTGCAATAATACTCTAACACCCGCACAATTAGGAATTAAAATATTTTTTTAATAATAATTAAACACAGTTTCCCGTGAACAGGTTTCTGTGCTATTTATCGGAATCTCGCAAATAAAATATAAACAAATTTTATAATATAACTGAGTTTTATTTAACAAGCCTTTATTCCATACTAGAATAATTTTATTTTCTTTATATCTGGATTTTTTCATAAACTCATTTGCAAAACCATTGACAAGCTTCTTCTCTTGGCCTTCGTATAATTGTTATTATTTTTTTAATATACTATTATTTTATTTTTTATTTTATTACATCCTGATTACCCAGACAATAACTAAAACTAAAGCTTAGTTAAATGTCATCCTGGTTTTATAAGATGCCATGTTATGGCATGCGTTGTAAATCTTGCATGACTTGCCTACAATGATTTTGTTGTTGAAATCTGGTCTTCTGATTGATCCAAGCCTGTTAAGTAATCGGCTCATTACTGCGTATTGTGAAATAAAGAAAATTGATAATTTTATCAAAAAAACGTGTTAATAATAATTAATGTATATTATTAATATTTGTATATAAATAAAATTATAAAACGCACACTTTATTATATAAAGTTGCATTACCAAAATATAACAGTAATCTATAAATTGGCCAAATAAAATATTCAAATCAGCACCACAGATTACCCCTACCAGATGCGAATCTTACGCTTTCGACGGTTGCCCAATTTAGAGAAATTATAAGGTGGCGATGCACCATGTCTGTCGCCGAACGGTGAATTCCTCGCTGTTAGCGTGTGCGAGCTAGTGTTGTAAATATCCGTATTCTTTAGATATCCGAATAATACGGAATCGGAATCAGCTAATATCCGTATCCATTATCTGAATACGTATCCATTTCTTGAATCGCGCGAAAGCGGTTACAAATCATGTATACGTATGCAACACTAAAACATTTTCGATCCGGATACGGCTAGGTAGGTCGATGCGATATCACATCATTCGAAGTCGAAGGTTAGGGATAAGAAGGCACCGTCGTTCGTTCTCGTTTGAATTCGGTTCGGGTGAGGCGGGCCAAGTTTAACCAATGGGTCTCATCCCATATGATAGGTACCCGTTACCCCGATAACTATGCTATCTTTTTTTAGGAAATGTCATTAGAAAGAGAAAGCATAAGATCAAATATGCCAAATCGCAGACCGTGTTGTTCGCTTACACTCGATTCCGTTTTCTCTTTGCACTTTGCATTACTAGCCACCCGATGCGAATTTATTTTGATTCCGAATCAAGTTCTCGGCCGGTTACGGATAATCCGGATTCTTTTAATATTCGGATCCAACGGATTTTTGGATACGTATCCTTACATCACTAGTGCGAGCGTATCGGTGGAATAGATAGCAGGCTAATGTTATTACATCAGTTTTGTTGCGTTGATTTTATGGTTTAAATTGTGGCTGTACTAGGTTGTAGTGTAATTTTAATAAACGATATACGTTTTTGTATTTGTTACTGATATAATTTTATATAAAATGCCACACAATATCATGATTTAATATTTTAAAATATAATCCATAATTTCTCTGAATTAAAACCTACCAAACGCATGGAAAATTCCATTCACGGCATCGACGCTCGAAGCGACAGGCCGCTCTGTCCGTATCGCCAAGACCGCGGAATCTTGATATAGGAAATTTATTAAGAGATTGGCATCTGGTAGGAGTAATCTGTGTCACCACTACAAATTAAAAGGAATGTCAAACAAATTATTAGTTGTGCTGATTAACATCTTTCGTATGCACCTTTTAATCTTTCCAATTTCCAAAAATAACATAGCTTTGAGAAGTAATTTAGACCGATTGTTTTTTAATTTTAGTTAGGTCAAAGCGTGAAATAATAGGTTAAAAGGCGAAGATTCAAGCTTACAATGAATACTGTTGACGATAAAAGGTGAGCCCTTGCTAGATATTACTTTGTTTTTAACTTTAAGCATAAATTATTACATTTTTTTTTTATTTCCCCAAGGCGGACAAGATTAATTCAGTTTTATTTTGCAACTCTTGACAACAGCAACTAAATTTTATTTACAGTAATATACCTACTTCAATCTCAAAAAAATAATTTCTATATATTATTTCTAAAAGCTAAAGGAATAGGTTTGTTTAATTAATATATTATTTGTCTATATATCTGGCAGGGCTAGGTGCTCTTTTTATCTGATATACATGGCAAACAAATGTATTTGTTAGAAGCTATTTTATAGCAAATTTTTTATTTATTTTTCGTTCAAATTTTTCTTCCTGCCCTTTTATAATTCCATCACAAAACTCACAGATCATAAGCTTTTTCATCTGTGTTTTGTTTTTCGCTTTAAACCACAAGGACATAAAATTTAAGAGCAAACATGCCAATCATTTTTAAATGCAGACGGAAACGGAATGTCTTTTTAATTCAGGAGGCGAAAACAGTTTACCTACATTTTTCTTAAATTGAAAGAAACATTTTTTTTCATTCAAGTGAAAAAAATAACAGGACTGACAAGGTCTACGTGGTCACAGAATTTAGATCTACACGGAAGCGAAGAAAGCGTATATTGACAGGACCCGATTTTGAGGGCGCATGTCTAAAGCGACCATCTTTTAAGTGACAAATTAGTCAGAAGCACATGGTCAATGACGCCAGCGGCTGGCTCTAGTAACTTCGATTGAAACTGCAAGTGTTAGATATTTGCTTGGTTTTTGATTAATATGTTTTAACTCTTGTTATTTTTCAAAAGTTGGGTACAATTTCGTATTTTCTGCACTTCTCGTATAACCTGACGTAATTTTGATATTGCTACTATGTATTAACAACATATGCTTGCACGTCTTGCAGCATGTAAATGTATGTTTTGTCAGTGTATTAAAGGTAGAAATAAATATTTAAATTTTTGATGATTTTCTTACAGTGTGACTCAAGTGACAACAACCCTGTTCGCAGAATAGTCTCAAACCAGTCAGAGCCAATGAAATTACTGGAGACCAGTCCGCAAACTGTCACGTTACCAAATAACTAAAATTTGATTGGCGCTGATCGGTTTGTGATTTCTCTACGAACAGAGCTAATACTGTCGCTGAACATGATACAAAGTCACTGAAAATGGTCCCCTTGAGATCAAAGGAACCGACACACTCTTTCGCGTCTGTATCGTTTACGAGCTCTATGGCATGGTCTAATATAAATGTCTCTTTGTACATTTTAATGTTACAAATATCTGGATATTACTTTTTGCTGAATTAAATAAGTAATTCATTTTACCTTGGGCATTTTAAATTGGGCAAACTTTTAAGATATCAAGAAATGCAAGAAGGAAAGAGTTTCTAGGTAAAGTGAGGCATCTACATAATTGGCACCATTTGATGTCACCATTTGATAATAAAATATTCAGATTATCAAAAAGTATAATCTAAGAAAGTATTCTAAAATCTTATCACGCATGGTTACTAAAATAAGAGGTAGCTACTTGATTTAATACGTCACTAACATAATTTTTTTAAGATAACAGGTATTTAAATAAATTTATCATAAAAACAACTGTAATAGCGATGGGTCGTTCGCGAACGAGTCGTTCAATTTAAACGACTCTTTTCAAAGAGTCGCGAATGAGCCGCTCCCATCAACTGAACGATACGTTCACAGCTCGTTAAAATATCTGACTCGCTCTCGTCCGTTCGTAGAAATTCCACTCCACGCTTTCGCGAGTTTCGGACAACTCGGAGAGCGCGAGCCGCGAGAGCGCGAGCCGGGAGCGGCTCAGTCGGAGTCGGATAATAGAACGAGAGTGGTGGAGCATCTAACGGTCTATGATAATACATTACACAGTTCGTACGTCTTTCGTATTACTATTATTTTACGATTAATTACTTTGCCGGAAATCTGCAACAACGTTTTTTAACGGCGTATACTGCGGGTAGTTTATAACTTTGAAATTCATATTACATAATCATTATCTAATCTACAATAAAACCATTTTTCTTAATATGTATTTACTTTTATTTTGAACATATAACAAATAAAAATTTTAATCATTCCAATATTTTAATTAATTTTATTTAATTTATTTATGTTATGTATATTATTGTTCTTTGAAGCCGTCGCGCCACAATCAGGCAGCGGGCCGTCGGCAGTCGTAAATGTGTAATTCACATGCGCGTTTTATGCTCTCTTTTATACACATGAACAAGTGCAGGTGTCACGTTAAAGTAAAGAGCTCCGCGATTCTGTAATTCGCAACTCAGCAGCCCTCGTTCAATCGAACGACTCCTTGCGAACGACTCTTCCAAGTGAGCTGAACGAGTGAGCGGGCTCTCTTGAAAATATTAAATAAATAACAAATAATAATATATATATATATATATATATATATATATATATATATATATATATATATATATATATATATATATATATATACTTAATATTTTATTTTATTATATTATTATATATTATTTATATATATATATAAATAATATATAATAATATAATAAAATAAGATATTAAGTGTTTCCGATATTGTTATCTCGGATCACTGTTTTGTGCAACGGGTGCAAATTGACTCTTTAATCTTTTGTGTGTCTATATAACACACAATTTTATTGGCAATTTTCATTTAGATCTGCTTTTTAGAAGTTCTTTTCTCTCGTATAAAATAAGACTAACAATCTGTTATAAACAAAAATATATTTATTTTGCACTCTAGATTGTATTGAAGTACCTACACACATATATTAAATATTAACTATTTTAGAAGTAGTACGCCTCTTTTATTGACTAGAACAGATGATAAAGAAGAAATAATGAAAAATTCCGCACGTTAAATGTAAGTTTTTGCAGCGTGTTTTCCGTATTTATATTCGGCCATGCTTTTTAAAGCATTGTACACTTAATAGTGTGCATGAATCCTTTTTTCGGAAGAGGTAAAATTTTTTTATTTCCACTAGAGCCTATTAAACCTTAGGTGCGTAGAAAAATTATAAAGTCTGTAGTGTTTGTTCAATGTACAAAATTTAAATGAAAATACTAGGTTCAAAAGTTATAAGCCAAAATAAAGTTAGTGGTAAAATTGTTCAGTGTTATACCGTGGTTCAATGTAACCCCATATTACGCTTTTAAAATATACACTCACTACATGACGTGAATATTTTGTCGACTAGTAAATGCTAATTTTTATTACATGTAATTATCCTTTTTATTAATAATAAAAATGTAACACACTAATGGGATTTTAATAAAAATTGTATATTTTGTTGTCTTAAAACTGAGATTTTTCTTCCTATACAAAACAGTCGTTTACGTCTTCAAAATTCTTTAGTTACCCACACTTTTTTTTCATTAAAAGTGCGCGGAACTGAAGAAGCAAGAGTTTTTATTTTTAGTTCCTATTACTTTTTATTTAAATCATGATTAGGGTCCATTGAACGACCCATCTTGTTAATTGGTAATTAATTGAAACGTCGTCGACTCGAATTGTAACTCGCAAATTCTACGAAATCGAGTCACATTTTATGGCACATACTGCAACTGCCTAACAGAAGAAAACCCATTTCTCATGATTTCCCCCTCTTCAAAATAAAATTTTAGCATCGTCATTTTGCCGATCATGTTGGCGGTAAACTTGACATTTGCGGTGGAAACGTGTAAATCCTGAAACAACGTTGGAGTTTACACAAGTTATATCCCTATATTTTCTTTTTTAAATTTAAAATGCTCTATCGGCTATACAACGGATAAATCGCATAAAATGATTGCATAGAGCATGAAAGATGTACCTGTATCGATTGTCCATCAACGTTCTTCTATTTTGAATGACAAATAATAAGACTTATACTTTTTTGTGTCTCGTGAAAAGTTCAAAAATGTCAGTTACAACGTTGTTCGAGCCGGCGCGCGGCGCTTTAATTCTCGACTATCGGTAATTTAGATTTTGGTAATAAGGTAAGGGCTACTAATAAAGAAACTTCCAATAAATGCAGCATCCCATTTTTTAAGCTTTTTGCCGCTACTGGTTTTTTAAACGAAGAAGTTACCAGTTACCCACACTTTTTCTTTAAGGAAATCAAAGTGTGAGTTACTAACTAAACTATAGTAGTACGCCTCTTTTATTCTACTACAACAGATGATAAATTAAATTAATTAACAGACGGACCTCGAGTTTGCGATATATTATTTGTTTTTTAAAGACCTTTAAAATGAGGTACCACACGGCATGGGGTTGAATGTAAAATTTTTGACCTCAACTCCCTAGCGTCACACCTCAAGGGGGTTGAAAAAGTTAAATTACACAAAAAAGTTAATTTATTAACCAATCAAATAGACCTAAAATTTGGTGTCTTTAGCTTTATTAATCGTAAAGATATACTAAGCATACTAAGACTTTTCGGGCACCCTGTATAGGTGGCAATAAATAAATAGATTCGCTCTTTATATAATTATGTAATTTTCAAGAATTTTACAAAAATATAACACAATAAACAGTAATATGTGTTTATTAATTTTTGTCCATCTAGATTATCAAAATGAATCACTGTGCGCTGTCCTGCTGGAAGTAGCCTTGTTGAATCTCTTCATCGTCTAATGGGTTTACAAAATTTAACAAAATTAAAACAAAATTAATTTAATTTATTTTTCCTAAATATATCATTACGGTATCGCGCCGAATCAAGAGTCCCTTCAAAAAAATTGGCCCAATTAACCTTCTTTTCAATATGGCCGCCCACACGCCAACTTTCTGCAAATGCTGAGGCTTCTCTATAAAGAAGTGTGGATTTTCAGAACTCCGCATTCTCATTTGTTGAGAATTTATATAACCAGAGAGGTAAAACCATGTCCCGTCAGTAAAAAAAATGGTTTTTTAAAATATGTTTTCATTACGGTAACAATTCTTGGTCTGAGCTTAGACGATAAGCGTGCATATACAGGTCACATTTCAGGACTGTATTGCAGGTTCCGTAGGATACATTTACTGCTGGCTTAGACGCCGAATAGGAGTTTGTGTGTGATCAATAATAAATAATATGCCTCAATTCTTGTACTTCTTGTGCAGTGCAAACTTTGGGTTTCCCACTGCCTTCCTTTCTATTCGTACTTCCTATTTCTCCAAACAAAGCCACAGATCTAGTCAAAAATTGGCGGAACTGGTCGAAATCCATATCTATGTGTGGAAATTCTGTTTGAAAATTCTGAAAAAACCCACTGACCATCTACCCTTCTACTATTTCTAAAGTAACTTTCGATCATAAAAGCTTTTTGTTCTGCCATGGTTACAATATTAAATTTTCTTAAAAATAAAAACTTCAGAACTTGACAGTTCTATTTTTTTATTCACCTATACCTTTTACCTCTTACATTTCAAGAATAATAATTCAAGACATGTTTGATCGAAATTTAATTAATATTTCTACGCAATGATCAGACCTATCTGTCTCATTTCTTGATGAGGAATCTGCCCACAAGCGATGGCACATCTTTTTTGAAACACTCTGTATACAAATGTCAACGCTATTTCAGACAGAAAATAATAAAAGTTTAACAAACTAGACCAAATAACGGAATAACAAGAGAATTTTATCATTAAAGTACGGAACCACGCAAAAAAGTTTTTTAGGATAAGATAACATCTTAAGACGCATTAGGTGGACGTTTTATCTCTAGATATTTTGCATGCAGGTGTTTTTAAATTAGATTGATAATATGATTGTATTATCTACTCAGAAATCGGAAAAAACCGTAAGTGATATAAATTGGTATTATTATTACTTCTAGTAATAAACAAATTTATAGAAACAGACATATCTAAAGGGTTCAAAGCTCAAGTGGACCCAGTCCATAAGAGCAAAATTGGAGAAAAAAGTGTTTAACTTTAGCTGTGTGTTAATGGTCATGAAATTGCTAATCAAGTAATCACATACACAAAATACTAAAGCTCTATTAGTCATAATCGTTCCAAATATATGGGGCTGCGTCGTCTCTCGTAGAATATCAATTGTACACGATGTGACGATTCGTTTACATCAGAGGCAGCACATTTCACTTCTTGGTTGCGTACAGGGTACAAAAATCTGGGTTTAAATTTAAAACATTTATCAGTTTTTGTTGGATGCGTCGAACAAGCAAAAGTTGCCGGTGTGTAGTTTCCGCTCCAGCTGCTGTATTGCAATATGAATCCGAGAACAGAAACTGTAAATCTCCTGCAAACTTTTACAGCCTTTCAGGGACGGACATATGGGGGGATGGGGGGAGGGAGCATCCCCCTTGTGGATACTTCAACCGCGTACCAAAAACAACGTCGACAGTTGGGTTTGACTGGGTTTGGTTGGGGAAATTTGTAAGAAGGCCGCCAGTTTCATTTCAGTATACGGAAAAAAATTTCGACCAGTTATAAAAAAAAAAGTCGACAGTTTTTCTCGGAGGGAATGTGCAAAAAAAAGGTCGACCATTTAAAATTTTTATCTTCTCATAGTTGGATATTTTTCCTTCCCTCCCCCCTCAACATACTGCTTTCGGTACGCAGACCTGCAGCCTTTTGAGTATTTTTAATTGCCAAACCCTGAGTTGAATCTAATTGTTCCGCAACTCATTTTACAGTCTCAAAATAAAGTACATATACTAATGATAGTTTACTTCCTAAATCCAGGTCCCCCACCTAGTTATAACGGGCTCTGGAGGTAATGTTATGCCCGGTAATATTTCAGGTTACAACCGTAAGCGGCCTGGAGCTTTTAAAAACACTTTTTTATTACTGGTTATCAACATATCCACACTGGGATGCAATGGCGCACCCAGGATTTTGTCCTGGGGGGCTATCTTGTCTTGGGGGTGGGCTGACAGTCTGCAGCGTGAGGTGAGGTCTCACAATTCGATGATTTTTTTCAATTTGTAGTGCACTTTTTTAATTTTGTTAGTCTGGGGGGCTGCGGTCCCCCAGCTCCCCCTAGGGGGGGCACTGATGGGATAATACTCCCGCACTAGTTCTGCAACGCGATGTAATGCGTGCGCTGAGCAAGTAACATGAAGAACGGCATAATATCTGCGCTGGGATTCCCTTTCACTCGATACGACAGCTATCGTAACGCTTTCGATACTCGATAGTCAAAGCGATATCGACCAATTCGGTAGTCTCATTCGATGTCGTTATGCCATCGCTTTATTCGTTATCGGAAACCGTAGTATTCGTAGCACGCCTGCGTAGTGAACCATAATCTAATATTATTTTGTGAAAAGACTTTTAAAAAATCAGTTGAAACAACGATCATTTCTGACCAGTGTGTTTATTGTTTTGTTATCAAAAATGTTAAAAATCAAACTTTTAAACTACAACATAAGTATCCAACTTTAACGGGAAAAGTCTAAAATGTCTTTTTTTAAATACATATTTTTATATATTGATACTATATGTTTTACATGTGTGAAATGTTAGAAAAGACACACTAATTAATAATTTTATTATATTCGATAATTTAAACAAAAAATCTTGCAAAACCTATAAAAACAATTCTAACCAAAAAATCACAGTATTTTCGAAATCGACCGAAAACGGATCTCTAGAGGTATCGAAAGAATCGATATCGTTTTAGACGATCCGCGATCAGCTGAAAACGAACAGGAATCGGTTTTTTGCGCCAAATAGAATATTTCGATATCGAATAACATTCTGGAATCCCAGCACTATTGAAATATTCACAGTATAGAAAGTATATCTACAGTGAAGAAAGTTCGCCGTTCCTGCGCAAAACTGTTCGGAGTTAGCAGCTTAGGACTACAAGCATCAGGGGGCGCTAACCGTGAAACTCGCCTATCGCTACCCCCAATGAAATTTTACTTTCCCATATTAATCAAAAGATGGCACCGCAAGTATTAAGATGGTTGGTTTTTAATTTTTTGGCCAAGAGTAAGAACCGAAGAAAAGCCATTTTGTTTGCTGCTTGATTTGCGCTACGCGTCGTTGTTGTTTCCCATCAAGTTTAATAGTGTGTTAGAAAGGAGATTTAAAGTAGCAAATTATTTAACTTTTGAAAATCAAGGATTTAAATTGACAAGTGTCAAAATAAGAAAACTAAGTCTTGCACTATGAATTTTTTAAAAAATTTCTCGCAAGTTTATAAACGAAAGAGCAATGTAAGTACCTAGGTATGTATTTTCCACACTAATCTAATTAAATTTAATTTACTGCTCATTTGGTCTTAGCTTTCTGCGTTGGTCTTGGATATTCAATTTAATGTATTCATTCATTCAATAAAATTCATTAGATCATGTTACTAAATATTTTATGGAGTTTTTTTTTCAATTCTTACCTTTTTACCAGTGGCGGACTAACTCCTTCGGAGGCCGGGTCGGCCTCCGCCCCGGCAGGGCCACGGCAGGCCCCCTGGTAGTGGAGCCCGGGGCGGACCGCCCTTTAGTCCGCCACTGCTTTTAACCAATCATATGCCATCATTCTACTGTGTAACATATAAGGTACCTGCGCCAAATATTGCCACGCTAAGACTTTTTAATTTTTTTGCACGTGTTATCATCATTATGCTTTAGCTTGGGCGTACAGACCAAGTATGGCGCTTAACAACAGTTTAGAAACAGATATGGTATTCAGTCTCCAGTCTATATACTTTGTTAGTCTATGGTAATATTTGCCCAGCCGCTATCATGTACGCGTCGGCGTCGGTAAGAGATAATATAAATTTGTCTTTATTTGCGTTATAGCGCTCCCCCCATAAGACCCTTAGACTGTCGTGAATAAGGCCTAAAATATTATTCGCATTTGCAGTCCCGTATCTTTGACGCTTACAAATATGGTCATATGAATAAAAGTTCCTCCAAAGCCCCTAGCAATACTTTGGCAGCTTTGGTAGTTGTAGCTTTGCTAGCTTGTTTCTGAGGCTTTACCATTAGTTTTTTAAAACCCGTATGGAAATTGTTCTTATTTCGTAATTAAAACTAATATTGTTAGTTCAAGTAAAGCTAATTAGGAGCTTTCATGTCGCTTTGGTTTCATTCAAATATTTATCATAGTTTTGTAGAAAAATAATTTTGAAAGGGGTTGCAACCCCCATTTTTCAAAAACGAATGAAGTTAGGGGTTTGATAATTGGCCAAAAGTTATTTTCAACACCTAGCAATATAATAATGGCACCAATCTCAACAAAGACACCAGTGCAGATTTCATATGGAAACCCGTCGAGACCCTTTATAATCAAGAAATTTCTGATCAACCCAGTAACGCAGTTACTGAAAATTCTTATAAGTGATCCTGAAAATATTGATTTCTCTGAAAATACTTATAGTGAACAAAATGAATATTACGATGCTGAAGCATCCAATCTTGATTTTAACGACTTAAATTATAATAATACTGACTATTCTGATAATTCGTATAGTTAAAATTTAAGCTTTGAACAAGAAAATGAAAATTTTATTCAAACAGACCAGACACTGGAAAAGACGTAATTTTTCTTAAGAATTACCATGTATTTTAATACCTGAATTAAATGCCAAATTTTTACTATATACAGGTAGCACAAACAGTTTTATAAATATGCAAAAATTGAGAATAAAATCTCTAACCACCTGAAAATTCCTTATTTTTCCTCAATTTTCAGGTGGTTAGAGAATTTATTCTCAATTTGTGCATATTTATATGTACCCCTGACAAGTAGACTTTCATTCATAAGTTTTATAAATCCAAATATTGCTTATCAATATTTTCAAAATTCGATACGAGATGAAATTTTTCAAGTAAAGACAGCTCATGCTACATCATCTGATAATGAAGTCGCAAAGAAGAAAAAATAATGCTTATTAAACATCAACATGAAGCAAAAACAAATCATAGAGGCACTCAAGAAGTTTACGAACACCTAAAACAATTGTATTTTTGGCCCAATATGAAAAATGATGTTAATAAATTTATTAATGATTACAATTTTTTTTTTTTATCTAAGACATCACACGTAGACTTCAAGCCTAAGTACTAACGTACCGTGGGTGTCTGAAGAGAAGGGAAATGTAGTCTATTGACACGGGATTTGAAGTATTGGAGGTTGGGACGGGAAGGGAAAACATCTGCAGGCAATTTGTTCCATAATCTGGAGACCCTAGGTATGAATGAGCGAGAGAAGTCGTCTGTTCTAGGCTTTTGTAGCTGGACAGTAAAGGGATGCATACGTAACGCGCCTCTTGTTGTTCTGTTAGGGACGTTCAAGGGGGGAATAATACCGGCTAGTTCTTCAGAGCAAAATCCGTGGAAGTAGCGGTAGAAAAGGGATAAATCCCCTACAGCGCGGCGATGAGCGAGAGAAGGGAGTTTTCTCGTGAAGGCTGGGTCATTGATAAGTCGAATGGCTCTCTTTTGGATAGAATCAAGGATCTTAAGTGTCGAAGGTGATGCCCCTCCCCAGATGTGGGAGCAGTACTCTAGGTTAGGTCTTATTTGGGAAACATAGAGAGTGTATAAGCTGGAAGGGGAGAAGTATTTTCTGGCTCGAAAGAGAAAACCAAGCATTTTAGCTGCCGATGCAGCTACTGAAGTAATGTTTTTGTGCCAGCAGCTGAGATCATGTTCGAGAGCGACGCCAACGAGATCGAATGTTTCGTTGTTTTGTAGGGCTTGGCCATTCATGTGGATGGGGTAAGCGTTGCCAGATTTTTTGCGTGAGAGGGAGCAAGGCTGGGTTTTGGAGGCGTTGAACTGAACAAGGTTCTTGGAACCCCAGTCTAAGATTAATTGAAGATCTTGGGAAAGGGATAGGTACATAGATCTGCGTCTATTATCCAACTCCTGATTCGAAACTTGTCTGGAAAAATTAATATGAATAACAGCAACCAACCGCCATAAACATTTAATTTATGTAGAGAATATAAAAAGATATATTTCAGATTTATTTGGGTTATACATATGCATATTCCCTATTGCTTATAATAGCACTGTTCATAGCGTTACAAAATTTACACCTCATGAACTTGTCCTAGGACCTAAAAATTCCAGAGATTCTTTAGATCTTATTCCTACGACATTTTACTCTGATTACGTATCATCATCACATAAAGATAAAGTTGATGCAGTTTATGGAAACGTCATAATAAAAACTGACCTTACTAAAAAAAGAGTTTTAGCAAAGACAAACGTTAAAGGAAATGAAGCCCCTGATTTCAAGTTAAATCAAAAAGTTTACAAAAAAACTCTCGCACAGGAATAAAAATAATCCTAAATTTAACGGTCCTTACGTAATAACCGAAATGCTTGAACATATACATATACCCTGCATTCTGCAACTTGGCAGTTTATACTGTGTAAAAGTGCAATTTTTATAGCACTTTTGTTAACAAACTTTGTTTTATGTAAAACTTGCGTTATGTTCCTTTTATATATGAAATATCAAGGAAAAAGTGGCTATATACAGTCTTTATATTATATTTCCTCCGAGTTCTTGTATCAGAGGTCATGTTAGGGTATCACAGGTCACATTAGGGTATTACAGGTCACTTTCGGGCATCACAGGTCACATTATGGTATTACTGGTCACATTCCGGAATCCTATGGTCACGTTTGGTAATATTTGGTCCAAGGGAGATAAATGATAAAAACAAAAACTTACGACATTATAATGGCTTTCAACTTTTTCTTTGTTCATTCGATCCTAATGTTCCAAATTATGTCTCCATGGACAGGTCGGTCAAAATACGTTTTTAAGGTTTTAAAAGTGTGACATACCATCATCAGAAATACATTATTAGTACAACCGGTATAGTACCACTACACTTTCGTACCGTAATTCCTTCCTTGTGAGATAGTTTTTTTTGCTGCCTAGGTCGATAGGAACTGTTGTAAACAGCGAGATACTAGGTAGTATAGATACGGGTTTCATGTCAAGTGTATGAATGTCGTATGGGAATAAATAAGCTATTCGGAAACTCCTCTTTCATTTTCCTGTAGGACGTTACAAAGTGGCGATGATGATTTGTTTTTCCATTTTGGGCCCACGTTTCGTAATAATAGTGGATAAGATAGATATACAACTAGTGATAGCGTGAGTGTGTCAAAATGGCGCCAAGTGTTGAGTTGCAGCTGGAATTTGATCCTAAGATTCATGATTGGACTGTGCATCTAAATCGCCTAGAACAGTTTTTGTGGCAAACGCTATTACAGAAGATTCAAAAAAGGGCAATTTTGTTAAATGAACTTACTCAGGAGGCCTATATTTTACTTCAGAGCTTGTGACTTCCAGAAAAGCCTCACGAAGAAACCTATAAAGATCTCATCCAACACTTAAATCGCTATTTCAGCGGAAAAACTATTGTTGTTGCGGAAAGATGTAAGTTTTATTCAGCATACCAGTTTCCGAACGAAAGTGTTCAAGATTGGGCGATAAGACTTTAAATAATCAACAAAAACGTTTGAGTTATTTTGACAAAGAAGCTTATAGCATCATTTTTGGTATTAAAAGATTTTAGCAATTTTTGTACGGGCTTAAGTTTACTTTAATAACGGATAATAAAGCTCCGGTTTCTATTTTTGGGCCAAAACACGGCATACCTACAATGGCAGTCAACAGATTACAGAGATATGCTTGTTTTTTAAGTGGATTGAACTTTGAGCTAAAGTACGTAAAATCTGGTAAAAATATTGCAGATTACCAATTACTTCAGAAACAAATGACAACGGCAATTTTGATATATCTTACAGACAAATTACTTAAGTGAGTGTTCCGATTTAAAGATAGATATACAAAGAAAGTTTAAATTTTATCTCAAGTTTTTACTTCCGTTTTCAGCTTGGCCAGAAAAAACTCGTGATCCACATTTAAAATCATACTTGCGAAAACGTGATGAAATTTCAATAGTTAAAAATATTCTTGTATGGGGTCATCGGGTAATTAATCCTTACAGGTTTGAATTTTGGTGACGTTGCATGATACACACATGGGCATTGTCAAGATGAACTCCTTAGTACGGTGTTATGTTTGGTGGCCAACTTTAACTACGAATATTGAGGAGTTATGTAAGACTTGCACTGTATGCCAGAGTGTACAGCGCAAGTCCAAACAAAGGAATTTTGCAACCATGGCCGATTGCAGAAAACCTTGGGAACGTCTCCACATAGATGTTTTGGAACCTATTAAAGGAAAATATTGTTTAATAGTAGTCGCCGCTTTTCCTAAGTGGTTAGAAGTTTTTGTAATGTCTAGTACAACTACGACCCAGACGATCGACCGATTACGAAGTTTGGGTTACCAGAAACTCTATGTTCGGACAATGGTCGACAGTTAACGTCTGAAGAATTTAAAAAATTTTTGCAACAAAATAATATTAAGCATTTAACGTCTCGTACTTATCATGCAGCTTCTAGCGGCGCAGCCGAAAATAGTGTAAAAACGGTGAAAGGGTTTTTAATTAAGGAGTTAAATATGCATCAGAATAACATAGATTTGAAGCGTTCTTTAGACAGATTTTTAATGACATATAGAATTACGGAACATTGTTCAACTGAGGAAACTCCCGTCTGTTGGTTTTTAGGTAGACAAATTCGATCTAAAGTCGATTTAATGAACCCTTGTAACATCAATGAAAAACCACCTAAAAATGCTTCGGAAATTTATAAAAATTTACAGCTGGCTCAAAATAAAAATAAGAAGTATTTTAAGGGGGAGAGAGACGAGAAATTTACAGTTGGAAAATGTGTGTATGTTAAAGATTATAGAAACATTGTAAAACCTACACGGACAATTTGTCACGTTACTAAAATTTTAGGAAAAAATGTTTATTTAGTGAAAGCGTATAAAAGTATTTTTTTTTATCTAAGACATCCCATGTAGACTTCAAGCCTAAGTACTAACGTACCGTGGGCGTCTGGAGAGAAGGGAAATGTAGTCTATCGACACGGGATTTGAAGGACTGGAGGTTGGGACGGGAAGAGAAAGCATCTGCAGGCAATTTGTTCCATAATCTGGAGACCCTAGGTATGAGTGAGCGAGAGAAGTGGTCTGTTCTAGGCTTTTGTAGCTGGACAGTAAAGGGATGCATACGTATCGCGCCTCTTGTTGTTCTGTTAGGAACAGTCAAGGGGGGAATAATACCGGCTAGTTCTTTAGAGCAAAATCCGTGGAAGTAGCGGTAGAAAAGAGATAAATCCCCAACAGCGCGGCGGTGAGCGAGAGAATGGAGTTTTCTCGTCAGGGCTGAGTCATCGATAAGTCGAATGGCTCTCTTTTGGATAGAATCAAGAATGTTAAGTGTCGAAGGTGATGCCGCTCCCCAGATGTGAGAGCAGTACTCTAGGTTAGGTCTTATTTGGTGTAGAAAAGACACCAGAATCAACTGCGAAAATGTGAAATTGTTAATGTCAGGGAAAATAAGTTAGAAAAGGTGAATGATGATAAAAAGGGTCAAGAAGTTCACATAGATCAGCCCAGTAGCTCTAGTCCATTTTCCTTGCTTCGTGAAAGCGAGCAAAGCACTTCATCATCACGCACTTCCTTTCTAATAGAAAATAGACCTAAGCGTAAAAGGAAATCACCAGATCGACTTAAATATTAGATTGTACTTACAAACAAAAATTAAAATTGTCCAGTTTATTAAAATTAAGAAGCAGTTAGTTGTTACTTCATATTAGCAAGATGCACAAAATTAGGGAGAAGAGAGTGTGCGTGACATACCGTCATAATAAATACATTATTAGTACAACCTATCGGTACTATATCAAGTACCACTACACTTTCGTGCCTTAATTTATGTATCCTTGTGAGATAGTTTTTTTGCTTCTTACATCGATACTAGAAACTGTTGTAAACAGCGAGATACTAGGTAGTATAGATACGGATTTCATGTCAAGTGTATGTATGTCATATGGGAATAAATAAGTTATTCGGAAACTCCTCTTTCATTTTCCTGTGTAGGACGTTACAAAAAGCGTTATCCTAAAAAGCACGGGCAAGAAGGAAATAAAAAAACAATATTAACCATTGCCGTCTAGACGTGCTGACGCAAGTGTCACTGCATTCAGTGACACTGCAAATACTGCAATGATATTAACAATAGACAACTCCCGACCTTAAAAGGTCATAAAACAAAATATAAAAAAGCCCACATGCTATTATCTCGACTACAGAAATTCTTACTCTCCCTACCTATTATTATTATTATATTATTATATGCACATTAAAAATCAATAACTTCATCACTACAGAAAATAATAGTCGTAAAAAATTATAACTTTGTTTATCTTATAAACCTCATAACTTATAACCCAAGCAAACCATCCTAAAACTTCCAACAGTTGCAAAAAATACAGAAACAAGAAATGAAATTGTTTAAAAATATAAAATAATTATTGATTATTGCATCAGCCTGCCACAGACGTTTACGTCAACTGTCTAAACCTTCAAAGAACGACTGAAATGATGGTAGCCTACTTGCATAAGGATAGTCCTACAGTTCCGCGTAGTGGTAGAGTGGACTACTAGTGGTGTAACGGTCGTGTTTCCACTTATTCAATACGAGTTTCACCCATGTGCCCAACACTAACAAGATTTAAATAAACCCAGAACTACAAGCCTGTAAAAACAAATTAAATATTATTCTTGTAACTTCAACTAATCACTAGAGACCAGATTCGAATATTACTATGGGGTTATTGAGGTCCAAAAGTCTAATTTTGTCTAACAGATGGTAACAAAATTGCGGGGAGGGGTGAATAAAAAGGAAGTGATAGGCAATTTCCAAATATCTGAACTAATATGCCATTTTTGGGGTTCTTAAAGTCAAAAAATCTAATTTTGATTGTCTACGAGTTAAAAAAAACGGCTATGTAAATTTTTTAAATTTTTATCGGGAAATGTTCCTGGAGGGCCCCTTTATCATATCCAGCAAAAAAATGGCGGGTGGTTTTTAGGCTCATTTAAAGTTGGTTAAGGGCAGCCGTGAAAGTCGCCGATGGTCGCCTACCAGACTACTAACTTTCCTGTTCCACATCGCGAGATCCTAAATTTAAAATCAAAAGTCTCCCGAACTTATTAAAGCAGGTGCTTAGATGATATCATTATTTAAAAAGCACATTTCATCGCCAATATTTTATCTTCAAGTGTTATATGATTGTTATCTGTATACATAAAAGCATTGTATATATATGACTAAAAACATTCCATAATATTATAAGTATTTAGATTTCTTGACTGTAACTATACTTTTTATAATATGAAGGTGGTAATTTGGTATTATTTTTTATTTCAAGCTGGTGTATCTTTAGTCAAATGCAGATCGAACAATACGCCGTCTATTCGAACAGTTATGCGTAAAGGGCTCTATTTACATGATATTGTAAATACAGTAAATGCTGAAAACTTGGAAACAAACATAAGTTTAAAATGTGCTTCACAAATGTCCGCGTTGGGTAATCATCCAGAACTTCTTCTAAGAAGTAAGTACATTTCTTTTTTTATTTAAAAAGTCATTTTACCCATTAGATTAATAGATAGCGACGCAAAAGGAATAATATTTTTTAATTCAAATTTAAAGTCAATTTGTGTTTTAAATCCGATTTCAATCAGTTTCAGTGTTGTCCAAAAAGTTTCCAACAAATGTGAAATTATTTTATTAATGAGTTTGTCGAAATATAAGAATTACGAAGAGTTGCTAAAGTATCTTTAACTGCATGACCAGTCCAACTCAAACTAAACTTTAGAAATGCTCTCTCAAACTATAGATCAGACATGCAAACTCAAACTGTGGCTCAGATATGCAAAGTTAAAGTAAACCCCAGACATGCAAACTCAAACTAAACCCGAACTATGCCTTTTTATCGTTGGTATATGTTTATTAGCTAAGGATTTCTTTACCGGCAGCATTAGCGTTCATTTAGTTCAAAAATATTTTTTAGTTTTGGTTTTACCGACAGATTTTATAAAAGTTATAACGGTGGCCACGTCTGATTTGTATTTATTTTTATTTTTGAAGAAAACGAGTGAGAGATACGGATGAGTAGGGGGGATCCCTCACGGCCAAACAATTTTTTGCCATTTTCGGATTCAGCGAATTTTACTAAAGATAGGTTAAATTTTTGGGGAGAATTTAGGGTGTATGGGGGAATCCTTACGTCAGAATTTTTTTTATCATTTTCTGATTCAGCGGAACATTTTACTAAAGATAGGTGAGTTGATGGCCAGTTGAATTTTTTGAATTTTAGAGGGGAATTGAGGGTGTATGGGGGGGATCCATACGTTAGAAAATTTTGTTTTTATCATTTTTGCAGCGGAAAATTTTACTCTAAAGATAGGTAGGTTGGATGGCCTGTTTGGATTTTTTTAATTTTTGGAGAGAATTGAGGGTGTATGGGGGAATTCATAGGTTAGAATTTTTTTTATCATTTTCGGATTCAGCGGAAAATTTTACTACAGATAGGTGGGTTGGATGGCCAATTTGAATTTTTTGAGTTTTTGGAGGGAATTGAGGGTGTATGGGGGGAAACCCAACCGCCAAAAATTTTTGTTTTTATCATTTTCGGATTCAGCGGAAAATTTTACTAAAGATAGGTGGGTTGGATGACCAGTTTGGATTTTTTGAATTTCTGGGGGGAATTGAGGGTATATAGGGTATATGAGGGTATATCCATACGTCAGAATTTTTTTTATCATTTTCGGATTCAGCGGAAAAAGATAGGTAGGGTCGCGTCTCTAAAACAATTTTTTTTTGTCGGCCTGTGAATCAGTGTCGCCACATCAGGCCCTTGTACAAGACTGGATTCGACCAGGCATGCTTCCAATCAAAGTGTCAAATTCTTTTTGGGGTATGTTGTCCCATTCTTGTTTATCCGCTTGACCTATAATTATTCTTTCAGTGATGTCCCATACATCTCTGGTGTTAGGTAAGAGTGACTTAGGTCAGAAATTCTTGTTTTCGAGAAAATGAAGTAAAAGATTGCATTATTGTTTGTAAATCTGATTACTACTTTTAGAAACTTAACACAATTCAGTTGTGTTAGTATTCACTGCTGGTTTTTTATTAAGGGTAAAGGGTTTATTAAAGGTAAATACTAATTAATTGGTCGTAAAGTCTTGAGTTAGCACAATCCAGGTCAGAACTCATTTATTTGTAAAATATGTGTTGGAACTTTAAGCCTGTTATTGTTAATAATTATGTCCAAATATTGGTTTCTAAAAGTAATAATCAAATTCACAAACAGAAATGCAATCTTTAACTTTATTTTCTGGAAAACAGGAAGTTCTGACTTAAGCCCCTCTTACCTAACCCTAGGGAAATGTTCTATGGGATTAAGGTCCGGTGAGTATGCAGACCATGGCTGCACGGGAATATATTCTATTTGCCCAAAGTTAGGCAATTCTGCTGGTATGTGAAGGTGCATTATCTTGCATAAAAATACAATAGTGTCCTACTGCACTTCTCCATAATCCATCTATTGGTTCAGTATCAAATTAACATACGTGCGACTAGTTGAATTTGGTTGTATGAGAATTATTGTTTTTTCTCCCATCATAATACCTACCCAAAACATAACATTTTTTTATTTCTATTTTGGGACAGTTGGGACAGTTTGTAGTCCTAGCTTATCTTCCTCGAACTCTTAAAACCCGAATTTGACGACCCTAACGAACGACTTAGGACCAATACTGGTGTCATCTGAGAAAAGAGCCTTGTGCTGATTTTCAATTATGCAGTTTTGATGCTCACGAGATCAATTTGGCCGGTCAATTGTGTTTGCCTGCATAACCAAGGAACTCTTAACTTTCTGCTGTTAAAAACCAAGGACACGAATGCTAGTCCTTATAGTTTTTACTTAAATACTAACACCCATAGCTGCCAAACACTGTCTTTGCATCTCTAGATAAGAAATGTTTGGATGTCTTCTGGCAATTTGAGCTATTAAATGATCCTATTGATCAGTGGGCACTCTTCGACGGCCTTGTCTAGGTCTGCTGTTAAGAATTCCGAATTCAAGTATCCATCGAAAAGACGACTACCCTTTTTTTAATGGTGTTAAAGTTCATTTATGATTAAAAATAATATATGACGCTCATATTAAAGTACAGTATAGGAAGGATTTTGATTAGGATAACAATAAAATTCATTAATGTAAACTTTGGATATTGATATTTCACAATTCAATGGAATCATTGTTTAATAAAGATGTACCTAAACAAATATATAATACATAATTAGATCCTAGAGATTAAATAATCAAATAATTACCAAATTGATAAAAACATTTATTATTGATTAGTTTTTTTAACAATGATTATTTTCGAATGGGACAAAAATGTGTATTACATCTAATCTTTTATTAAAGTGATTTCCCCCTACCAAACATGCTTCCGACTTATCTAATTACATACTAGCTTTTACCTGCGGCTTCACTTGACTAAAACTGATATCCTTTATGTATTATTGTTACATTATTGAGCACTGACATTTGAAAAATTAGCCTCTTTTTATTTGTAAAAAAAAATCAAATTGGTTAAATGATTTTTAGTATCCATCATATAACGTATAGCCGTGACATACCTAGTGTATGAACCATTACTATTTTCCTACAATGAACATACACAAAAGAACACATTTTTAATATCTGGCACAAACCTTTACCTTTTCTTCATATCGTGGCACACCCAGTATTTAAAATTCTGTTTTAAATTTAAACCAATACTAATACTTAAAACTTTTTAGTGAATTCCATAGTAAATATATTTGCAACAAGAAGTAAGACACATTAGCCCATATCGTCCCCGTCCGGGTAAAATGGATAACGTAAGCGCCATTTAGACAGTTTTGCAGGAAATGCAAAGGACAAATTGTTTCTAACGATTTATTTATTTTATGTTATCTAACTTAAGCACCAATTCAGTGGCGCACCCAGGGGGGCTGGGGGATACAGCCCCCCCCCCCCCCGACCAACATTCTAGACACACAAAAATTGAAAAAGGTCACTACTAATTGAAAAAATTCATCGAATTGAACTATTCGCCCCCCCCCCAAGACAAAATCCAGGATACGCCACTGAGCACCATAACCTGGTTTCAACTTAAATTATGTAATATTTGTCGATGCTAGCTGATATAAACGACGCTTGCGATATTTTAAAATTGTCTTTTAAGATCCTTTTGGAGGTTACGATATTTTTGTTGTCGCTTAAGATATCTAAAATTGTAAAATAAAATGACTTCTGCAGGCTTGAATATAACAAAAAATGTAAGCGACAGTAACGTACGGTGCTTTAATAAAATGCAGAGGGCGGTTGCGATAACTATGAATTGAGGGCCCATATGACGCAAAATGTTTTTATTTTTTATTTTTACTACTATTATGATTCTACATATTCGATCAGAAACGGTTTCCAACCGAGGTATCAACGATCCGCCCTTCCTAATTTCTAACCAATGAAATAATGTCTGCTAAAATATAATTCGTAAGCGTCATTGCCAAATTAACTCTAATTGGTCAAGGCGGGTTCCACAGGGTTGCAATTCATATTCAATATCAAGTTGCCGTCGGAACAACAAGTTCAGTTAGCTAGTTTATTGACGACAAGTCGGTCAAGTGTCAGTGTCATACACATCGGGTAGAGAAATAGTGAGTTAATCTTACCTAAAGGTACGTTTTCCTCCACGGTCGCCTACGACTAACGACCGCGACTGAGTAGCTGCGACTGATTCGTAAGCAGGTGAACTGAAATAAAATGTTTCCCTCCAAAGCGAACAGTCTGACAGTCGCGATTTATACAAAATAAATAATGAATATTTCAAAGAAAACTGCAATGTTAATGTTGCTAAATTATCAGGCCGAAGAGAACAATCTATTACTTTTATTAATATCGGAAAGTGAAAAACGGAGGAAGAAAGTATTACCTATGTTTAAAAGCAGAAATGTGGAAGGATTCCAGGCCATTTTAATAAACAAACATCTAAAGGATAGTGAAACAAAATTTAAAGAATTTTTTCGATTATCACCATATCAGTTTAATTATGTGCTGGAACGTATACAACACGATCTTATAATGACACCCTACAACCGTGTGGAGTACCCAATAACACCCAAAGAAAAACTGGCAGTAACATTAAGGTAAGTAAACATTTATTTTGTTATTACAGGGTATTTGTAGGTGAACTATAGTAAACAAAAACAAGTGTTTTTAAGTACTATTTGTATTTTTAAGATTTACTTTTTTCACTTATTTTAAGTACTTATGAACGTATGAACAAATTTTACATGTTGATAGCAAAAGTTTCATACAATTGTGCTGCATTTGAACTACCCCGACTATTATATGATTGACTTTGTTGGTCCCAATTAGGAGATGGTAAGGGTGTGCTGACAGTCGGTTCAGTGTAAATTGACAGACGAGAAGAGGGAGTGGAAAGCGGTTGTAATAATTGTATTTCGGCATCTGCAATAACCTGAAAAATCTTCTTTTTTGTTTCAGCTCTTAATAACGGAGGAAATGATTTTACTGTCATAGCTAAGCTTTGAAAAAGCAGGTCTATTTCATCCTCGGGGGGAGGTGTAGGTGCACTAATATGACTCATTATAGCTTCTCGTTCCGATTGGTTCTTATGAATAGCACTTAATATTTCAGAACTAAAATTTTTCTTTCTTTTTTGTGGTCGAGCCCCTTCATTAGAATTACTTGAAGCTCTCTTGTCATTAATTGCAGTCACCATCTCTGTCTCACTTTGCGTTTTGGTATAAGATATATTTTCTTCTCCTGAGCTTTCGTCGGCCGATACATCCGATAATTCTTGATTACTATTTTTCTCAGTATTTTGAATTGACGTCTCGGTGTTTGTCAATACCCTACAAAATTTACGAGTAGATTAGCAATATTAATTTTTTGTTTATAAAAATAAGATTTCATATACAATATTTATTAATAAGGCTGGTAAAGTATGCATACCTTCTTTCATATTTAACCAAGTCTAAAAAGGCTAACTGATCCAAGATTGGATTTTTTCTCCGTTGTCCAGTCGCAGCAGTTCCGGTGGGTTTTTTCTTTTTTTGCTTGTAGTAATTGTCCTTAATATTTTTCCAACGTTTTTTACACGCTGTGACTAAACAAAGTTTAAAAGTAAATAAAGTTATAAAGTCTATAATTTTCAGAAATAGAAGTTTGAAATACAGGGCTTTTTAAATTAGCACAAAAAACAACTAAAAAGATTTGTATAAAAATTTTCTGAATCACGTTATTTCTAATGTATGCTAATAACAAAAGTAAATTGTGTGCAATTTTAATAATTATTTAGATTTCATATATTTTCTGGATACTGTACTTTTTTTTTGTTACAGATTCCTTGCGACAGGAGAGTCTTACAGATCTCTATCTTTTGCGTTCCGAATATCGCACAGCTACATAAGCAAATTTGTTCCATTTGTCCTAAAAAGTATATGTGAGAAGCTAATACCTCTTTACCTTCCACCTCCTTCAGAAATCAATTTTCACAAAAAGGCAGAAGAATTTTGGAACCGTTGGCAATTTCCTAATCTTATAGCCGCCATTGATGGCAAACACGTAAGAATTATGTGCCCAGATAACAGTGGTTCTCTTTTTTTTAACTACAAAAATTATTTTTCTATAGTCCTTCTGGCTCTTATTGATGCAAATTATAAGTTTGTTATCGTGGACATTGGATCATATGGTAAAGAGGGTGACGCAGGAATTTTTTCGAAATCACAAACCGGTCAAGAAATTTACGGGGACAGGTTTTGCTTCCCACCACCTTGCATTACTTCCACTTTCAAAGAGTGTCATTCTTCCTCACGTTATAGTTGGAGACGACGCATTTAAACTTGACAAATATGTAATGAAACCGTACCCAAAAAAGCAAGTGCTTCAAGACCATCAGAAAGCTATTTTTAATTACAGACTTTCTCGAGCAAGAAGAGTTACGGAAAATGCTTTTGGTATATTGTGTCACGTATTTAGAATATTTTTTACTCCAATAAATGTAAAACCTGCTACTGTTGATTTAATTATATGCACTTGTTGTTGTTTCCACAACATGATACGCGACGAATATATTCTCAACAATCCAACAAAACAACATAGAAATGAAGACTCATCATTTCCACTTCCTACTGAAAATATGATTCCTTTAAAAGGGACAGGGGGATTTGCTCGCGCAGGTTTTCAAGTACGAAGCAGGTTTGCAGGCTATTTTACAAAAGAGGGCGCTGTAAGCTGGCAGAATACAAAAATTTAATATAATTTACTTTTTATTATTATTATTGAAAGTGTTATTGTTAAAAATGTTGTAAAATTTTCTTAAGAAATATAAACTTACCACTCTTATTTAAACTTTGTCCATATATTCTCCCATATGTTTTCTTTTGGTGTGTGAAACTTGTACAGTTTGTTTTTGGGATCATATAACTCTGGATGATTAGATATTTCATGTACAAGTTGTTCATCGTCTAAAGCACTAAACTCTTCCATATTTGTACTCTGAAATTTCATAATTATGGAATATTTGTTAAATATGTTACATCGATATATATTTTGAACTATTCCATTTTTCTCCTATATTAATATCACATACCTTTTTAAGTGTTTTGTACAAATCCATACGGTGACCATACGGTAAATCCTGTTTTCCACAGACCACACCAGACCACAAAAACGTCAAAAACATATAAACATAACCTACAAATACTTTAAAATCGCGACGAATTATTCGTATGACTGCTCTCGGAGATGTCATACGACCAGCGCCTGAGCGAACGGCGACCGCAGTTTGGTAGCTGCGAATTAGTAGCGTGTAGGAAAACAGGCATGTTAAAAGGCACTAAAGATATCCCAGCGAATTGGTCGCAGCTACTCAGTCGCGGTCGTTAGTCGTAGGGGACCGTGGAGGAAAACGTACCTTAATTTTATAACTTGCAGTGGCTGACGCATGGTCCAAATTTCCATACACCGGACTAGACACAGCTTCAAGAAACGACTATGGAAATTATGATGAATGCATTTCAGTGGACTTACATGACACTTCATCGGGAAAAATTCTTGGGAAGCATTGTACCTATGGCTTGATTATTCCCGATTTTCTGGCCAAAAATGAAACCGAAATGGCTCAAGTAAGAATGTGGTATTTTTTACCCTTTTAGTATATTGAATATTATACTATATTATATCCGCTTTAACAACATAGGGTAGACCAGGGTAGATTGGATCAAACCAATGAATCTGTTCATATTTTTTAAAGACTCCCTACAGCCCTGGATCCGAGGCAGGAGAAGGACCCATGAAATGTCTGGAACTAAATTCCATAATTTTAAACTGATATCTTAAATCAGAGGATATTATAGGTCCATATTTTGGTATAATAAAGGTTTTTCCGAAGTGTTCAATAAATTTTTAATAGAGAAATAAAAACCTTCTAACATTTCTTAAAATTTAAAATTTAATAAATCAATCAAACACATATCGTCACTAAACCAACTCCAATTAATAACGGTCCGCCATATGATGTGTCTGAAATATCACACTGACATTTGAACTGTACTTCACTTTTTGGTATGTAAAATGAATAATAATACAAAAATGTTTAATTATAAACGCGTTTAAACAAAATGATCGAAATCGGCAAGCAACAACAAAATAAAGCAATACATAGTTTGTATCTTTCTCTGTAAGGTGTAAGTAAAAAAGGATATTCGATATTAGAGATGGGCCCAGTCAGAAATTTTTTAAACTGAGCTAGTCGACTTAAAAATTCATGCAAACCGAATTGACGAAGTCGATGAAAAGCCGTTTACAAATCGAATCGACGAAATCGATTCACTAAACTATATTATTAAAAAGTACTCCTGAGCAGAGAGAGATGTGACTTGACTTCGCAAACTAATTCATATCGAGTTGAGCTTGGATTGAGTTGAATCGGTTTAGACCCTTGAGTCGATTTGTTAAAGAAGCCGGATTATGAGTATGATGGCAAGGACTTCTATGACAAAAATGTCATTTAACTTTTCGAATTTTCCTTCTAAGCTCTTTTACCTTGATGCTTCAAAAAAGTTTGATTTAAAAATGTTTAATTTTGCAAATCTAACGTTCAGATTCACTAAGAAGGTTTAAGATTTAGTTAAGATCTTCTAGTTGATCATTGAAGTTTTTGTCCTGTCATTGTTAATAAGTCGTCATTAAAAAGGTATGAATTATGCTGACATTTTAGCGATTTGCGGGGTTTCCAAATAATTTTCATCTTGGAACGGGTTGTTAGAATGAATTTAGATCTATTATTGTCGAAAGAACATACTAAAATTGACTTTTTCTTTATAAATTTGCGAAAAAACTCAGAAAAAGATCCATATTATAAAACTTAAAATAGTTGTCTTATTCTTACACGTCAATTTAAAACTTTTGGTTGTCAAATCAGACCGGACTGGCGTTGGAGATAGGGATATGGAGAAAACAAATTATTTACGTAGAAAATGTCCTATGAACTATGTGTCCATTCCCCACCCTTTTATCGCAATCAACATTCAAATTAGGGAACAGTTTAGGGCGCTTGGTAAAAAATGTTTATTATTATGAATTTTTTTGCACAATATATTGCAGTTTTTTTCTTTATTTTTTTATATAAATTTTCCGATACTTCCGTAAACTCGTACTACGAAATATGAGCTCTTCTCCACACCACCCGTAAGGCAGAACTCTGGGCGCGATTTTTTTAACGTTGTTTCCCCTATAGGCATAATCCACTTCTTTATTTACTCTTTTTAGTCCTCCATGGAATCTTTTGCAAGCAAATCTTCCTTTAATGGTGAATTTAAGCAACCTTGTCCGTTACAATAAGAGCACATTATTGAACATCATAATCCCACTGCACCGCTTCGGGTAACCCTTCTAATTCCAAGATATTAGTTGCAGTATTGAATCCGGAGCTGCGGTCTCATTTTTTGGTAAAAAAGGTACCAGAATGTTCGTTGTATTTTTCCATTCCCACTTTGTCCGATCCAAGGTTACTCCTTTCCATAACTGTATTTAGTGGAAAACTCGGTAGTGTTCCTGGCAAGCTGCAGATGTTGGTGGTAGTCTTGATAAAGTAACAGCGTTGCTTGCTTGACCAACTAACGTATTAAATAAAAGGATCTATTATGGTTTAAAGATGTTTCTATCTTTGGAGCTTTGTATAATGTAGGTGTAAATCGCTCTCCAGCACTTGCCATTTCTTCCTTGGTCGATTGATCATTGCTGAATATAGCAACAATATTTTCTAAATCTTTCCTGGTATTTAGCAAAGTTCCCGCTTGTGCTTTGCCTTTGCCAAAAAAAGCCGATGAGCTATCGCATCCCCTAAACGCATGAATAAAGAGTTCAGTTTCTTGGGACTTTTTCAAAACACTCTAGGACTGAAAGTCACAAGAAACATTCTTTCCT
Organism: Philopedon plagiatum; assembly: GCA_963971165.1. NCBI lineage: Eukaryota > Metazoa > Arthropoda > Insecta > Coleoptera > Curculionidae > Philopedon > Philopedon plagiatum. The sequence goes on along the minus strand of OZ020192.1, from coordinate 30,728,124 downwards.
TTATTTTCACCCGGAGTATTCCTCCAAAATCGAATGTATTTATCTTAAGGAGCTAGTGCCATCATTAGCATAAGAAAATCGACATCCTGTCGAACGATGATATTGATAACAGTCTCATGTTCACGAGATTTGGTAATTGCAGTTTGAATGATTAACAGATCAGCATCGTCTTCGGCAGTAAGAGTAGTAAATTCTTCGTCTAAAAATCTCTGAACGAGATGCGAAGCTTTTTATGTAGAGTATAGCCAGTTTAGCCAGTTCTCTGATGTGAAAAATAAAGTATACCGATTTTTTACCAAGCGCACTAAACTACCCCCTATTTTGAACGCCAATTACGAGGGAAGGGTGGCGATGAGACCCATAGTCTGTAGGAAATTTTGTACGTAGAATTTAGTAAAGAATTTTATTCCTTTCCTTAAGGTTTTTCGTGGAAAAACGGTTTCGGAAAAAAGTGTAAAAGATTTACATGAACTCGTCCTTAGGGGTGTTTTTTGTTAACTTTGGAGCTTTATCATCCACAAGAGAGATGGGACCTTTTCGGATTCGTATTGTAAACCTTATAAACTATTATTACCCCAAATAAAATTTAAATATAAATTTTTTCTCCTATTCGCTGTATTTCCACCTAATTTCCGTTTACTACAAATATTGTGGGAGATTTTCCTAGAGAGAAAAATATGTTCCTCTTCGGTCTTATGTCGTATACTCCAGCTCCAGCGCCTTCTTTGGTTTTTAAACTATCTGTTTTTAAACTATCTATCATACCAGATTAGTGCTCGAAAATATCCGGTTTCTTTTTATTCCACAAGCTTCGATTATCAATTGCGATCTCGAGGGCTACCTATGTCGTGGCAAAACCAAAAACAGACATACTTGTATAAATTTAAATTTTTAAAGTGTACCAATGTTGCCAAATGCGGATGTTGTGACGTAAGTATAGATATTGCGATGATTTATAGAAGTTTTCTATTTTCTTCAACAGAAAATTAAAATATTAAAGTGGAAGAAGACAGAAACTGGCTCTTAAAGAAAATGAAAATAGTGAGACTATATTAAAATGCTTGTTTTACCCCGATATCAAAAATATGGGCCGATTCATCATTTTAATCCAACTTGCCCTGTAACCGATTTGCTTTAGTCTACCATACCCTATTTAGTAGGCCTGACGTATATATTCTTTGAATTATAGAACGCCTGGAAATTTTCATATTGTGTCCCTGATGGGTGTACTGCCCAAGATCTGAACAATGCCACACATTCAATCCTTTTTAATGATGTGTTTTGTTCCACAAAGGAAACTGATACCAATATGGATACTGGAGCTCTTATAACCTTGTAAGTAATGTTATCGGAAAATGGAAAGTAACAATTTTTCATCTTTAAAGTTACATACTTTTTTTTGGTTATTAAAGTTCAACAAAATAGTGTCAAAGCTCATATTTTACAAACACAACGGTCAATATATATATATATATATATATATATATATATATATATATATATATATATATATATATATATATAACTTTATAGCAGTGGTCAATACACTAATTTGTAAGGCTAGTGCAAAATTAAATAAAAAAACTTCATGGTTCAGCACACTGTTCGATGGATGCAACTTGTACCATGTGACGTTGATAAATTTAATCATGATACAAATATATTATGGAACCGTAGACTAAATAATACCTAGACGAACACTGCCGTGCAGCGAAAAGCGGGTCTCCCTAAGACATTTGGTGGGTTTACTGGTTTATGGTTTAAAAGTTTATTTGTCTACCATTATATAAATATGTATACTATGTATCACTAAATAGTGGTGGATAAACAAACTTTTAAACCACAAACCAGTAAACCCACCAAATGTCTCAAGGGAGACTGGCTTTTTGATGTATTTGAGTGTCTATCTATATTATTTATAGTCTCTGATGGAACTCATAACGTTACATGTTACAAATTTTTATCAGTCTAATACTGTAAACAATCATTTTGTTTTTCAGGAGTATTTTCACCGTTATTATTTTCCTTGTAATCGTGTCCACTATTCATGACGTTTATCTACATTACAATCAAAGAAGTAAGTTGGTAATTATAATAACTCTTAAAATGGTCTTAGTTTAGCCATCGCTAGCAAATTAGGCATGGTCGCAAAAAAACACAAAGCTAAAGATGTTACCATATTTCACTTTCGAAATTTAACCAGCGATTATATGGCCAAAAATATCCAGTATGTTCTAATTAAGAACAGTACTTAGTTCTATTACTGTCTAAGATAAAGGTTATCTAAAAAAAGTTTGATGACCTCTCTCAATTTAAAAAGAAGAGTTTTTATCATTTTAATAAGTTATACTTTAATAACTAAAATATCATACCGGACCGGATATTTTCTCTTTTTTACGTTTTCAGCTATTTAAAAAATAAGTTATTTAATAAATTTGCTGCAGTTTTAACTAGGTAATTCACCATCAAGCCCAAGAACAAATGCGAATGTTTACTAGTTTTGCGAAAACCGCTTGCCCTTTATCATTACTATAAGAAAGGCTATGTCTAGCCTGTAAAACTCGGCCCCTCAGCACAACCTTAAAACGTTCTGGCAAGTACCAATCCGTACTACCATCGAATCCTTGTAATTTAGTTTTAACGCTACTGCAATTTTAACAATAACTGTAAAAAATTATAAATGTTTATACCCTCCCTCACTTCATTCAGCTTTAAAAATTCGGCCTCAGATAGGAAATGTCATTTTAGAAAATGTAGCCTTTGAGGAACATTTTGTCAAAGTTGCCCTCAGCTCTTGGATCATCAAGATGATATTATATAACACTAAATATTTTTTAGAAAATACAAGGTCCATTTCAAGAGCATTTTCCATATTTAAAAATGGAGAAAAATTACTATCAGTTTCGCGGCATTCAGGAGAGCAAATTCTATGTTTTAACGGAATTAAATTTATTGGTATGTGGTGGATTATGGCTGGTCATGCTGCCTCCGATTGGTTAAGTTTGCCAATTATGAATGAGGAATGGCGAACAAACGTAAGTTATGTTTTTCATATTGCATTTAACATCGATATTCAATAAGTGCATCAACAACTGCTGTTCCAAGCAAAAACACACTAACTAACATTTTCCGAGAAATTTATTTTCCAAGCCGGCTCTACATATTAGGGTATCTGTGATAAATATTTGTGTATTTGGCAAATAGACGAATATATAGATGAGGTGTTTAAAGACAAATATTCGCGCAGAAGTATATTCGGCAAATATAAACATTTCCCGCTCAAAATCGCGATCGTTTAGTCGCATTTACTGCGTTCTACTTTTAGTGCGTCGAAAAATGGAGTGGTCAAACAAAACGACAATGGAAATTTTAATTCTTTATAAAAATGAACCTGTAATTTGGAATGCGTCTCATCCACTTCAAAAGAACAGGAACGAAGTCTTTTGACGCTTGGAAGAGAATTAAACAAACATTAGGCACAGATTGTTCCGTCCCAGAACTTAAAAAAAAGAATCTTTGATGGCTAGATTCCGACAGTGTCTTGCAAAGGTAAAACAAACTTCAAAAAGTGGTGCAGGTGCAAAAAGTGTGTATAAACTGACTTGATTTGCATACGAGGGCTACTTTCTTTTTAAAATAAAGAAAGGTTTATCTTTTTAACAGTCAATAAGCTGAACTCATCAGTAAAAATTCCACAACAGCAATCAGTGAAGATTCACTTCCACTTTAACTGTTTGTGTGAATATTTGTGGTTCCCAAACCCAACGAATATTTAAATAATTGGCCGATGATGGTGAATTTGTCAATAAAACAAACATTTAGACAAATAAACAAATATGTCGTTTATTTGCCAAATAGGTACCCAAATATGTGGAGCCGACTTATAAAAATGCAGTTACTATGTCCTAGGGATTCACGATCTAAATCGATTTCTTGAAAAGATCGATTTTTTCCAAATGAAAATCGATTTTTAAGAATCGATCTTTTACCCTTCGATCCTGCAAGGAGATCGGCGATTTTACACAGAAAAATTTCTATATAAACTTAACACACTTATGGTATAGGCATTAATAGAAAAACATTCCACTATCTAATTAAATAGGTACAATTTAAAGGTATTTTTACTATAAGCACTACTGATAAACTAAAACTAAAAATTTACTTATTAAAAAGGACAACGCCCAATTTTAATAGGCATGGCAGTCGCCAGAAAACCTAGACAGCCCAAATAACATTTCATAACGAGATCTTGCAATTAGCAATTGCACACGCTAACCCGTAAACGATCAAATTTAAAGTGGTGTTTCTATCACATAATTTATAAAGAACGTAAACATTAAAAAAAATTTCAAAATCTCTGGTAGGCTTATAAGTTCATTTAGCAAATGATGAAATATCCGAATAAAATACCATTCTAAATTGTACCGGTTATGGGTTAGCGTGTTTCTTTTTGCCAGATCTCCCTAATAGCTTTCAACGTTGAGCTCGAAGAGAGAGACAAATAAGTAAAGGGCGGAATATATGCAAAATGCATATAAATGCATATTTTGCATATATTTGTCATTTTTATGACAAACTGCATATTTCGGTAAAAAACGCGTTTTTAGGCATATTTTTATATTTTTCCGTGTTCTTTTATGCAAAGATTAATAGCACATGCGGTCGATCCTTTGGCCAAAGGATATTTTAGGTCACAAGTTCAGGTAGTTTACCCAGATGGTGAACAATCTGGTATTTATATTTTTATTGTAGGTCAGGTATAGGGGTTTCAGGAATTCCCAACTATTATTAAGCAGACATGATACTTGAACCAATTATTATATTTATCCCTAATAAAACTAAATGGGCCCTAATATTGGTTAGTTTAGTTGTTCAGTAAATGTTGGTCTGTCAGTGTGTAAATATTATTTCAAAATGTCTAAAATGCTGAAAATTTCTTTGTGGATTAAAAATTTTCCAGAGTTTGAGTTTAGTGGAGATAAAGTATTTTGCAAAGCTTGTGCAAAAATTATCGTTTGTGAAAAGAAGTTTCAAATTAATCAACACTTGAAAACAGCAATGCATATAGCAAAGTCAGAAAAAATGAAAACTCGGCCTATTCAGCAATGTGTGAAAACCGCATTTCAAAATGTTGAGGACAAATCAAAATCTGAAAGGGTTGTGTTTCATCAAAACTTATGCAAAACTTTAGTCGCAGCGAACATGCCTTTGAAAAAACTTCAAAATACACAATTCAAAGAATTTTTGCAAAAATATTGTAACCAGAACATCCCAGACGAATCTACGCTTAGAAAAAAGAATGTTAGTGCAGTATACGAGACCGTAATAGAAGAAATTAAGGTTTCACTTGGCGATGAATATTTTTATATAATTGTTGATGAAAGCACAGATGCTTGTGGTCGATATATTGCACATCTAATGATCGGAGCACTTCAAGAAGATGAGCCAAGTAGACCATATTTAATATATTCCAAACAATTAGACAAAACAAATAATGTGACCGTAACCCGATTTATTCAACAGTCTCTCTCAAGTTTTTCTTGCCAAACGCTGTCCCAGTAGAAAAATTTTTAGTATTTTTGTCTGATGCAGCACCGTATATGGTTAAAGTAGGCCAAAACTTGAAATTATTTTACCCGCATATGACACACTTAACATGCGTTTTACACGGAATAAACAGAGTAGCAGAGACTATTAGAAATGGATATCCTTTAGTGAACAAGTTAATTTCAAATGTGAAAAAAGTGTTTTTGAAGGCACCTTTAAGAGTGCAGTTGTATAAGGACAGATTGCCAGGAGTTAGTTTGCCTCCAGAACCTGTAATTACTCGGTGGGGAACATGGATTAAGGCAGCACTATTCTATGCAGAACATTTCGAAGCTATTAAAGAAATAGTTTTAAGTTTAGAGGACAATAATTCTCAGTGTGTAGTTGAAAGCCAAATCATGTTTAAAAATGTAAGTGTAGCTAAAGATCTGGTTTTTATTAAAGTCAATTTTGGATTTATACCAAATTTAATAACTTCCTTAGAAAATAGAAATTTAACTTTAAGAGAATCTATAAATACCTATTGTTGATACTTTTTGCGAGAAATGTAAGGAGGTTCCCGGAAATGTAGGGAGCATAGTTAAAAAAAAATTGAATGCCGTTGTAGAAAAGAATGAGGGCTTCAAATATTTACAAGCAGTGAAGAGCATTTATGATAGTAACCCATCAAACGAAGTTATGCCTTGGCCTTATACTTTAATACCTAAATTACAGTACTGCCCAATTACATCAGTAGATGTTGAAAGAAGTTTTTCTTGATATAAGCATATTTTTAGAGACAGAAGGTAAAAATTTTTATTGGAAAATTTTGAGAAATATTTAGTTATTAATGCATTTTATACCATAAGTTAAAATGTTTTTTAGCATAGTTTTATTTTACCATATTGTATAGTGTTTTTTCATTTTTCTCAAAATAAAAAGTTTTTTAAAAATCCTTGTGTGTTTCTTTCACCATTTGACATATAAAAATTACGGCATATTTTTGCATATCTGACACAAAATTATGCATATTTCAAAAGAAAACGATGCATATATATGCGCATATTTTCATTGAATTTGAGTGCATATATTCCGCCCTGTCACATAAGTTATTGTTGAAAAGGTTCGACTGATCACGTTCCTGTTAAATATCAGGAAAACGACAAGAAAAAGAGACGGGGGCAAGCACAGAGAAGCAAGAGCGAAATAACATGCCATTCAAATTTAGAACTTTGCGCCCTTAGCGCCCGGTTTGCTAACTACCATTGTGGTCAATGTTTTCATTTCGTAAGTGTAATAAATGTGTGATGGCTACTTATGCAGCTTTTATGTGGTTTTTAAGTGATGCGATCAACCGGTGACCGCAAAACTTTCAGTTAGTTTATGTTTTGAACGGATTTTCGGATATAGTTTTCTCAAAAGTGTTAAGAGGTGTAGGATATTAAAAAAGTAACCTATTTAGTAATTGTAGGAAATTCGTAGGAAAGTTATATCATATGTCGTATTTCATGTAAGTAATTCTTGAAAGTATAATGCGTTTTTGGCAATTATAAATTATAATTTATATTATTATATTATTAATTATTAATAGGTTATTATTTGACAGTTCTAGCGTTATTTATCTATTTTTTAGCAGAACATATTTAATAGTAGATTATACCACGAGTCAATAATGATAGCTATTATTCCCGAGGAATATTTACGAACCGAGCCGCGTAAGCGGCGAGGGAGTAAATATTCTGAGGTAATAATAGCCATTATTGTGAGTAGTATACTCTACTTTATCTACGACTAATTTATTAATTTGAGATTTTTAATGAACAACTTTATTTGTCAATAACATTAAAATTAGAACTATGAATAAGTTTGGAAGAGTTTTCAATACAAATATTTGGAATGTCGGTTGCTGCAAAGGAAGAAGATGCTTCATTACTATTTATTTGTTTAGTAATAGTATCTGCTGTAGTTGTCTTGTTACTCCTAGACTGATCAATGTAACATTCAGCTACTTGTGTAGATTTCCAGCCCCCATGACGCTTTAATCCAGTTATATCGCCTCCTCCATCAATGTACAGAGTGGCAGATGATCTGCGATAACAATGGCCGGTATAAGTTTGAGGATTTGGCAAGTTTAAATATTTGGCAATTTGTCTACCAATGTCTGCAAATTTGTTTTTTCCTATACGTTGTATTGTACATTTGGATTTTTGATAATTTAGAAAGAATGAATTGATTTTTACATGTGACGGGCGGAGATCGATGTACTTCTTTATAATGTTGTAAAACGTACTGTTTATGACGAATGTTCGTACAATTTTGGTTTTAGTCTTGGGTATTGTTATTAAGAAGTTTGTTTGAAGATCCTTTACGTCTTCTATATTCATTTCATAAAGCTCGTTTGACCGGCATGCGCCCATAATTCCAATAATTAATATAACCTGAAGCAAATAAGAATATGAGTTTTTTAATAGATTAGATTAAATACCTATGTATATTTACCTTATGTAAAAGAAAAACTTCATCAGGAGCTTTGTCAATAAATGTCTTAATTTCTTTCGAGGTCAGAGTGGAAGATTTCTTTGCTTGAAATCCTTCAGATTTTCTTTTTAAAAACGCTCGTAGTTTTCCATATTTTTCCAGATCAACGTCATGGTTTATTCTTAACATAGATTTAATTATTGAATAAAATGACCATAATGAAGATGGTTTGTATTTTGCACTTAGTTCAGCGAAATAGGCTAGTAGAACATTTTCGGAAAATGAATTTGTGTTATTTCGAAGACGCCATTCGTTGAAGTTTGCGTATGTTTTATTATAAATAGATTTCGATGTTTCCGGTATTAAGGTAGATGTTCTTGCTGTAGCTAGTTGTACAATTTCTGGAGGTGTACAAGTAAAAGCCTCTTCATTTTCATCCATCCCAATACGAATACATAAACACTACGCGTTTGACAGTGACACTTTTGACTTGGTGTATTTTGTTTCCATGGTATTATTTGATTTGAGAAATTTTGCGATTGGAGCGGGAATAAGGACTATTAATCCCTTGTCATTATTCCCTAAGGGATTAATAGGTGGCATTATATTGCGAAAACTACAACTATAATACTTACATTATACATTAGTCGTAGATAAAATATAATATTCCCTTCAAAAATAAAATTTTGGAACGTCGCAGCACTGGTCTGGTTTTTGTACACAGTTGTTAGATTAAACCAAAAAAAAAGTTTTCAGTGTATCTTTAGACTACCCCCAGGGGTCACCCATTCCAATATATGCAGTGAATTTCATAACTCCCCGTATTATGAAAAAAATGCTGGATAAGTCCATTTATTCAGTGTTAATCGGAACAGTTTTTTGAAAATGGTCCTAAACATATGAGAAAAGACGAGACTTGCCTTTTAAGTATTTCTTCCATTAGTGCTTGCTTTACAGGAATATGTCTTGGCATAGCATGCCAATCAAATAAAATGTCTCAAATAAAAATTAAGAAAATTACGTTAGACACAAATAAATTACGTTAGACACAAATAAATCATAATAAGATATTTTAAACAGTAAACACACTCACATATGTAGAGATATGAACTTTTCAAAATGAAAATAAAGATGGAAGGTGGTAGAGGAATTTTTCTCGGCCGAGGTGATACCACCCCACACATCCTCTTAAAGGGCTGGTAAAATCCCTAACTTTCCCGGACTTTTCCAGTACACCCATGGTACAAGGTACTTAGTCTTTGGTCTTCGTGGGCTGTCAGAAGATAAAAAAGCATCTTATGACAATTCTTTGGCTACGCTTATCCACCATTTTATTTAAATATGTACTTCCGCAATAAAAATTAAACGCTTGCAAGTATTTTTTTATCTAGGACATCCCATGTAGACTTCAAGCCTAAGTACTAAGGTACCGTGGGTGCCTGAAGAGAAGGAAAATGTAGCCTATTGACACGGGATTTGAAGGATTGGAGGTTGGGACGGGAAGGGAAAATATCTACAGGCAATTTGTTCCATAATCTGGAGACCCTAGGTATGAATGAGCGAGAGAAGTGGTCTGTTCTAGGCTTTTGTAGCTGGACGTAACGCGCCTCTTGTTGTTCTGTTAGGAACATTCAAGGGGGAATAATACCGGCTAGTTCTTCAGAGCAAGATCCGTGGAAGTAGCGGTAGAAAAGGGATAAATCCCCTACAGCGCGGCGACGAGCGAGAGAAGGGAGTTTTCTCGTGAGGACTGGGTCATTGATAAGTCGAATGGCTCTCTTTTGGATAGAATCAAGGATCTTAAGTGTCGAAGGTTATGCCGCTCCCCAGATGTGGGAGCAGTACTCTAGGTTAGGTCTTATTTGGGAAACATAGAGAGTGTGTAAGTTGGAAGGGGAGAAGTATTTTCTGGCTCGAAAGAGAAAACCAAGCTTTTTAGCTGCCGATGTGGCTACTGAAGTAATGTGTTTCTTCCAGCTGAGATCATGTTCGAAAGCGACGCCAACGAGATCGACGGTGTCGTTGTTTTGTAGGGCTTGGCCATTCATGTGGATGGGGTAAGCGTTGCCAGATTTTTTGCGTGAGAGGGAGCAAGACTGGGTTTTGGAGGTGTTGAACTGAACAAGGTTCTTGGCACCCCAGTCTAAGATTAATTGAAGATCTTGGGAAGGGGATAGGTACATAGATCTGCGTCTCCAACTCCTGATTCGAAACTTGTCTGGAAAAATTAATATTGGAGTGAAGAGTACTATCGTCAGCATAACTGTGAATGGGATTGGTGGTTGAAGAGAGTAGGTCATTAATGTAATTAATGTAAATTAATTACGGTAAGAAAAAAAAGTGAGATTAGCCGTTCCCTCACATTAGGATATTTTTCTTTAATCGTAAAATAAACACTAGATAAAATACAAAGGAAAGCATTGGACTTAAAATATGCAAATGCTACTTACGTTGCGCTTAACCTTGTTAAAAAAAAAGTAGTAATTGTACTAAGTTGTTAGTAATGACACGATTTTCTAAGAACATTTTAGCGTCCTTTGATATTTAGTTAAAGGACAAAAGACATGGCGGACAAATAAGGTGCTGTTTTTTTGAAACAAAAAGACGGTTGGAAATTCTACCTGTGTACAAATAGTTGCACGATGAAATATTAATCCATAATTAAAACGAATAAAGTACATAAATTCCGGTGGATTAAAACAACACTTAGCACATTGAATTTATAAAGTTGTAAATAATATTAGGTATTAACATAAACAAAAATCAACGTGATTCCTACCTTAAACGTAAAAACAGCGTTTCCAGCCGCTATAATATGAATGTTGTGGTGATGGCAGAAAAAGCGCAAAAATTAAAACGACTGTGCCAACCTTCTTTATATGCCAACCAGATCCGGTCCCCCTGCTTACTACACTCCTCTATTTACCTTTTTACTCTTTTCTACTGACGATCATCGTCTTTTAATGGTAGAACTGTGACTTAGTATTTAAACTTATTTTGCATCGGAGAACTACATATTTAAGATAAAATCGAACTAAAAAAAACATTTCTGTGTAGGTATAGCAGTGTTTCACTAATTACTTGAAATTTTTCTAAAATTATACCATTTTAGACAACAACTTTACATAATTGTTATGTACCTTATTTGTTAAGTAAAATACAACCTAAAAACATCAAACTTACAAACAACAACAAACTTTACGTTTGAAACTAAAATTTGGTAAGATTGAAACTACATTGAATTAAAATTCCTTTTATTTTTAGTTTCAGCACTCTCTGTCTTCTTTCTACATTATGACGGGACATCTGGCAGTGGATTCATTCTTTTTTATCTCAGGGTTTTTGCTTGCATACCTATATTTCAAAAATGAAATCAGTAAGAAATCTGGCTTGGCTCAAGCAAAAGCTGTTCCAATGTTGATTATACATCGATATTTAAGGTAAATGTAACCCTGCTATGGCAATACACGTTTTGGCCTGAAGTAATAAATTCATTCTTTTCGATGTAATAAATTCACTTCTTTAGTAGAGAGGAATACCGTGTCTATATTTTCTTTTCCGTGCATGATCGACATCGATATGATATTACCATGCAAAATATTTCTTAACTATCTTCAAATTTCTTTGAAATGTAAACAGCTATTAATCCATTATTAACTTTAAGTAATAACTTTGTTTTCTAGACTTACTCCTGCCGTTCTAATGACATACCTTTTCGTTGTGTATTTAGGTAAATACACTGGTAGTGGTCCCATATTTTCTACTGTAGCGGAGAAAATAGCAGAGCCTTGTACAAAATACTGGTGGACAGTATTTTTATATTTTCAGAATTATTATGTTTTCAATAAAGGAGACCCATTGGTAAGTATCGCCTTATTTTTCCACATTTCGACATAACTTTGCACGTTTTCCTTTTGAGCTAGCTTATAGGTGACTTACCTACTTTATCCAATCTAAATTTCTCTACAAAAGCAATTTAACTAAAAATTGATTGATTGAATTAGAGCGATTTTAGTCCATTACATATGAATAAACAGGACTAAGTTCACGGAAAGATTCTGGTGGACAGTGTCCTATTTATTTATACATAGTAAAAGCTCCCATTGGGGACAGCTCTAATCAGCAGACATGCCTCTCAAGCAGCCAAATGTTCTGGAATCAAATGAACCCTTATTTAACATAATATAAAGTGTATTTTGATTAGGGGACAATTTTTTCCCGCAAACGGACTAAAATCTCTCGTAAACAGATGCATAGTGTAGCTCTAATAAATGGTCGAATACTTATTATGCTTCTTGTTTGGGAGTAGTACCTATATCTTGAAAGTTTTGCTACAGCCTTCGCTTGATTCATAAATATGGATAAAGCTCACGTTAAAAATGCAAAGTTAGTAAATAGGGGTGTCCTTGAAAAAAACAACGCACATAGGGGTATTTCGTACAAAATCCTGGCCAAAAGTCGAAATAACAAATATGATTTGAGGGTAAATTGAACACTTTCTACATGGAGTTAAATATCCGTTGAATCGTATGAAAGCTCCTGAAATTATTCGCTACGCGCCTGCGTCAGCCAACTTATTGTCCAACGCAGTTGCCAAATTATAGAAGCAGTGCAGAAGAAATAAAACATTCACTGTGCCACGTGCATATCGATGTAAAAATACATACGTACCTGTTTATTACATTAAAAATGAGAAAAAGCTCTCGTTTCATAATATATATTTTTTTAATGATGCAACTAACACTAGATCGATGTGCGCCGAATCGGCAACATGAGAGGACGAGAGATCTTTCAGAATTAACCGCTTTCTTATTGGTTATAGGTTATAGCGGCGGCGTTTTTGAAATGCTGCGACTAATTTATAATTTACAAACGTTTTTTCTAATAATAAGCTATAATATATATAATTCAAGTATCAAACTCTAAACCAGTAAAATCATTATGTATGTACATATATTGGGTTTTACAAACAAAAGTACTAAAATTTTATTCAGTTAAAAAAGTTTCTGATATGCAAAAAACAAAAACGGATTTCCTGCATATTCCTCACAACATGATTCCTCATATTGACGAATCACAACGGTCAAACTGATTAGCCGGGCATAGACACACACTTTTAACCGCAGTTTTCTGTGGGGCTAGCCACAGCCTTGGAAAAGTGTGGGGATATTTATGGGCAACCGCACGCCAAGCTACGAGTCTGCTACGAGTATCGACACGGTTTTTAAAGCATTTAAAACCCCACATATTATTTGCAACGGCGCGCTGAGCCTAGCCGAATCGCCCGCCCCTCATTTCGCTGCAAGTTAAGACAAGTAGTTTTCTAGTATACATTAATGCAGTAATAATACCAAGCCTCTTTTTGTTCTCGAACATGAACATTTTTCCACAAGCGACGCCAATTTAATAAATATTTCATAATTCCGGTCCCATAAACTCACACTTTTGCGAGTGGCAAATAATACCGGCAGAAAAACCGTTGGATTTATGTGTGTATTTATTGCCTCGAAGATCCCACGGCTCGCCACGATAAAAACCGTGGGTTTATTCGTGGCGAATTTTAACGCGGTTAAAAGTGTGTGTCTATGCCCGGCTATAGAGTGAAACAGTTTATAGTCGGTTCCCAGTTAGCAACCATGATCCCCAGGACGTCCCATTTGATCCGCAACGTCCCAGTTGGGATGATCCCAGCTAAAACGTCCCTGGGACGTCCCCTGGACGTTAGAAAGATCCCAAATTGGTCCCAAAGTGACGTTCTACGGACGTCTCGTGTTGCCATCCCAAGGACGACAGCAATGGGATTTAAAAAAAAATCAATTTGGTAAAATTTGTTTTATAAAGTATCAAAACAAAATACTGTTGGGATCTTTATTGTATGGATGACTGTATATTATAATGACTTTATATTACCCCAAAATGCTTTTTTTTTGTGTCAGTACTAGGACTGTTTGGAATTGCTAGGAGATGGCGCTGTCTGTGTCATGCTGCTTCGGTAATTCAACAAAATAATGTTAAAGATTTACTCTTTGCGTAATGTTCCATCAAACCGTAATCAAACGAAAAAGCATACTTTTTCCTGGTAGTTTCTTGCACTCTGAATAAGTATTCTGTTATCTAACCGTGTTGGAACAAATTGAAAATGCTATAAAATGTATCCAGACCCTTTAAGGCGTAGGGAATGTCCAAGAATGATCCTATATACGTCCCAAATATAGTCGCTATAACGTCCTAGTAAGGTCCTAAGATGATCCCATATATGTCCCGTGTAACCTTTATGGGATGATCCCAGATACAACCCGACTTGTTCCAAACGTACGTCCCAGGGACGTCCTTGGGATCTTATGGGATATTCCGGGACGTCCCTGGGATGTAGGATATCTCCCAGACTTACGTCCCTTGGACATCCCAGGGACGGTTTTGTATTGACTGGGTTAGCGGGTATTCAATTATTATTGTTTGATTGTTCTATATTGACTACTTCTTTCTATTTAAATATCTTCTTTTTTAGTGCATAGAAAGCTTATGGTATCTGAGTGCAGACATGCAGATTTTTTTGATAACCCCATTGATAGTTATTCCTGTTGCTCTAATATACAGGAACTCTTTCAAAAAAGCCTTAGCCGCATTAACTGGAATAAACCTACTTTTTGTTGCAGTTCCAATTTTTACCAAGCTTACATGGAGAAATTATGATCCGTAAGTATAGGATTAAAATCCACGTTTTTAGCATCCAAAAATTAAAATTGGTTTTTACCATACGCCTTTAAAAAAATAGAATATCGGCTAGGATTTTAAAATGGCCCACACATGACTTAAGGACATTTGAAATATTATATGTGACAAATTGTGTTGACACCAGGGTTTTAACCGCCCAGCGGGTAAGTTCGTGAAGATTGATGGACGGTTATTTTAAAAACAAAAGGTTGCAATATGCACATATATTAATATTTGACAATGTAAAATAATTTTTTTTTCGGCTACTTGAGGTTATTATTTTAGAGCCATTTTTACAGCGAATCATTACAATATATACCTGTACTGTAAGGTGACCAACCGTTTTGTTTTATACAGTATTCTTTTTCAGCATCACTGTTCTGGATAAATCGCGATAGAAAACCCAGTAAAAGTCCCGTTTTTGTGTCCTGAAAAGGATATATCAGACATTCAGTGATAGATAAAAATGAAAGTAGAATGCAATAATTATGTACCAGCAAGTAAAATGCAAAATTCAGTAACGAATCATTATAATTTTATTCAACCTTAAATCGACTTTTAATTGTTCATTATTTTTAAGGCGCCCAGCTCTACACGCTTCTGGTTTATGTAAACCGCAAGTGAATGATGCGACAAACGTCTTTGTACCTCTTGGTATAAATACAAGACCAACTAGTACGAAGGGTATCGACACTACTTTCGAGTATTTTTTAGGGATTTTAGATAATTTCTTTAGACGAAATGGTTCTATTTATTTATTTAACGGGTCAACCATTTCATAATATAATTAAGTTTACAATAAAATATTAAAACACAGAAAAAAGTCTTAACATGATGTAAACTTAAAGTATAAATGCACTGAATTTTTTGCCATTCTAAAAAAACGACACAGTTTTAAAAGCAATTCACCAATCCAAGATGTAGTACTCTTATGTTTTTGTTAACAAACAAACCATTACCTATTAAGGATGTTGGTATACTGAATTAGTAATATTCGTTAAAATGCCCCGTAGTATTTTTTTTTTAATTTTTGCCCTCTAAAAAATGATTACTATTTCTAATAAATAAATAGCCTTTATTAAAAAATGGCAATTTGTTTTATTAGCTAAAATACCTATATGAACTTGAAAACAGTTAATTTGTCTTATTTGTTCTTATGGATTCCCCCAATAAAGGTGAAAAATTACCAACAAGTGATTTTATAAGAGACCCGACTAACTATCCCTATCCCTCTCGTCCCCCATATGAAATGCCACTATGTCCTGGTTCTTGCTTTTCTAGTGTTGGTCACCTTACTGTACAGAGAATTTTTTTTTGAAAACAGTGACTGGTAGGTGTTATTCAATGTGTCTAGAAGCCAAGCATACCAGTTTTTAGAGCTTCTGTTCAGATTTTCTATTTCACGCAGTCTGGCCTTCATGTCCTTTCTTGAGGGATGTTTAATTAATTATTGCACAAGACTTTAGGAGGATATTTTCTATTTTCCGAATAGGCCCGGAAGGCCCGGGCCTGGAATCCCACTTTCAGAGGGGCCCTGCGCTCGGCCTGAGCGACAGTACACTTATTCAAATAGTACAAGACAAAAATACACTTTATTGGCAAAACTGAGGTGCTAAACTTTCTTATTGCAAAAAAATATTTTGCGATCGACGGATTGACATTATTACTGTATTTTATTTATGTTTTTAGTGTCCCGTGCCAAACGGAACACTCATGGAATCACTTTGGTGTCCGTCCGTCCTCTCGTCCTTCTGCCACAGTAGATTTTCTCTGAAACTACTCGACCTAAAAATTTGAAATTTAGCACAGAGATAGAGTGTGGTGGCACAAAGACGTGAAATATAAAAAGTTGAATTTTGATTCTGGGGGTTAATTTTATACCCGAGTTCAAGAATTAATAAAACCAATAATTTAAAAACAAAATTTCAAATAGATTCACCTTGTTGACCTTGGACTCCAAATGTATACTTTTCACTACACTTATTCATCAGTGTGACTCAAGGAATTTATTTTATGTCTACCATAAAGCTTTTGCAAAAATTAAGTCAAACTTTCATTGTTTCAGAGAATTTGCTGAATATGATTGCCATTCCAGATTTATTGACTATTTTGTTGGGGTGGCGATGGGAGTTTATATGAGACACGAAAAACATAAAAGCTATAAATTTAATACGGTAAGTACTTACAAAGCAGAAAAATAAAATATAAATATCTTTAAAAAAACAAATTGATTGCCCCTTAAAAACGAATGTCTTTTTCAGTTCTTGCCCACAAAAATACTTTGAAAAACAACATATTATCATGCAAAGTGTTTTGCGTCCATTATTTTTTATTCTTATTATGTCTCCTATAAGCCAAACTCAAATTAAAAAAAAAACTATAAAATGGCTAATTCATTAAAAAAACATGGGATTAAAGAAAATTTCAAAGTTAATATCTTTCTAAGGAACCAAAATTAGTCCAAAGATGTTGATTTAATTTGTCCTATTTTCACCTATATCATAAAATGTATCCATGATACCTGTGAATGAAGAAGGGGAGTGTTAAACCTAAAACCTAAACCTAAATTTAAAGGCACAGTCTAATTCCTATTAGAAAGACAATAGTTAAGAATTGGATTAAGTAATTGACTATTACATTCTTATATTTCAGCTAACCAACATTTTACTCTGGACTCTAACTCTTGTGGTGATGTTGGGAACGTTATTAATCACCCAAGAAATTAAATTAAATCATGGTTACGTCGCAAGAACTATCTGTTTAAGTCTTACAAGACCCTTATGGTGTCTTGGTCTTTGCTGGATTACTTTTGCCTGCTATACCGGTCGAGGAGGTATAATTATTTTTTAAAACTTACGAATTATAACAAAATATTTGTATTGAAAAATAATTGGGAAGTATTGATTTGTATTGTTTAAAATGAAACGCTGCATTATTTTTGTGGTAGCCACAAGAATAATCTAGATATCATATCTAATAACTCTTACAACTTTATTGTAAGTATTAATATTACTTCCATACCAGTGGTCAAAGAAGCAAAAATTTTAAGTATTTATGTGGATACAGGTACCACATTTAAAACATATAAAGCACAAACTTCGGATAGTATCTATTATATGCGCTGAAAGAAGCCTTACTATTTAAAAAGTTTTTACCATCTCTAAAACTAAATATTATTTATGCAACACGTTTATTTCATTAATGCTATACAGTGATTTACTAACGGCAAGTTTTTTCTTATTGTATTTAAAAAATTCAAATGCATGAAGTATGCATTTAATATTACATCATATAACTCCTTATTTATCTCAAATAGTATCCCTATTTTATGGAAAATCAACAAAATATCAAGTATTACTCTAAAGATGAGAAATTCATTTTAAATCTCACAACCATCGTCTCCAACAGGCCTCAGCATCGTATAGTACATTTTCAAAAGTTAGTTTTACAGCAGTTCAAATTTTAAATAACCTAGGTATCTGTTAATGTTAAGGAACTGCCACTTCATAAAGTTAATAAATCTATAAAAGATTATGTTTTAGAAGTACAGGGAGATGTAGTTTAGTGGTCTGCCTTTCTATATTATGTAATGTTTTGAATTTAGTTTTTTTACATACTTTCATCAAGCTTGACTGCTTGAATTAGTTCATTATTTTGCATATTTTAAATTTGATACTGATACCTAATAAATGCTAATAAAAGTAAGACACAACATCTATAAGTAAATTTAAAAGCTCCTGACCAATCCAAAAAAAAACAACCAAGATACAGGGAAGCAAAGACCGACACAGACGCAAGGATGAATGATAATATATTATTAATCTTCTTATTTTATAGTATTAATTTCGCCGCTCTTGTTACCTTTGCATCTGTGTCGGCTTCACTGTATTTTAATTTCAAGGGCAAAATCAGTAACCATATAACCACGGTTTTTCTGCGTTTTAGGTTTTTTTTACTATTAACCTGAGAAATCGCCATTATTTACTCAATTTCGCTAATGAGAAGAAATATTTCTCTGTCTAAGTAAATAATGATAATAAAAAATCACCTAGGTCAATAATGAAATACTTTCTACATTTTTATAAAATCCAACAAAACATAAAGTTAATTCTAATGCAAAAATACAAAATCTCGGAAATTACTGTGCGACTGTTAACTATGAGGCGCCATTTGGGACAAAATACAATTTCTTGCAATATATATATATATATATATATATATATATATATATATATATATATATATATATATATAATATTACACAATATATATAAAAAATCCATATATAAATATGCAATTTCCTGAAATATATTTAGTATTGCACAATATATAGAAAAATTCCATATATAATGTTTTGATATAGACTTTTAATTTCACTAACTGCCGCAATAAAATGAGGGCGCTCAGTCCGTTCAGCCAGCCGCTCATCGTGACTTTATTCTTGTGATGACACAACCCCATTTCTTACACGTGTTGGTGTGTAATGTTCATATTGCGAGGTATTACTTGGTCTGTCTGCGATAAGTAGAAACAAAATGTTTTTTTTAATTGTGCGTCTTAGCTAAGAATTCTCTAATAAATTAAAGATAGGTACCTACCTTCAAATATAGTGTCTAATCTAGAATGCAAACCCCATACCATAGTATGTATATTATTAAGTTTATCTGCTGTTTCACTTTCTACATTTCTCATTAATGCAGTCAATACAAAACAATGCTTTTCAAGTATTAATAAACATTCTTCCACCAGCCTTATATCCGAATCAATTTGTCTTCGATAACATAAATTATAATCAGAAATTAACCCTTCAAAGTATTCGATAATATCCATATTAGCTGGTAGGTATTTTTAAAAAAAGAAAAATTATTTTTAGTTTCAATCTTGTATCTATTATTATAGGTTAGGATTACCTACAGCTGGCTCCCGGGTTTGGCGTGAGCGCCCTCATCTTATTGCGGCAGTTAGTGAAATTAAAAGTCTATATCAAAACATTATAGGTATATGGAATTTTTCTATATATTGTGCAATAATAAATATATTTCAGGAAATTGCATTTTTATATATAGATTTTTTATATATGTATATTGTGTAATATTATATATATGGCAAGAAATTGTATTTTGTCCCAAATGGCGCCTTATAGTTAACAATCTTAAGATTATTTAAAATTATAGCTAATGGCACAGTTGTGGCAAGTTATAATATTCCTGCATTTCCTGTATTAACAGATTTCAAAACTGATAAATTTACGTCAGTGTTATTGTTATTGTGAATAGTTGCTGTGTTTTGTAAATATTCATTACTACTTAGCATTAAATCATCGGTAGCTTCAAAGTTTTCTATATCGGCGTCTTTGTGTGCCAAGTAGGTTGACGGTATATTTAAATCATTATTGAATGGGGAAGATTTTAACACTAAGTTAACAATTCTTTTCTTATCAGCTATCGATTCCTCAATATAGGTACCATTCAGCCACAGTGGCTGATTTCCAGCCACCTTTTTAGAGTTAATAAGTCTTCCCCATTTTCTGTCAGAAGTGTTGCAGAGCTGTGCCATAGAGACTGGCCAGTATAACTCTCGGGATTTTGTAATTTCAGATATCGAGCCACTACTAGATAAATAGTGAAAAATAACCTAGGTAAATAATGGAACTGGCCTAAAATCGCATGTTTTAGTTTGACACCTGAACTTTCAGCCTACTTGATGATACTTTAAAATATTTTTAAAATAAGAGGAAAATGGCTATTGTAAAGATTTAAACGAATTAAATAGGTAGATTTTCAATATTACTAGTAAAAAATTATATATACGAGTATACCTTATTTAAGAATACTACTAAAAACCTCGCGAATGATTTATCTCGGTCTTTCGCGCCTCAGTATAAAAAAGCGCTCGGTATATAATAGTTCACACTTCTCATCTTCTAAACCTAGGTATATAATATACTATGATAATCTGGGTTTAGTCCGAGTTATTAGAAATGGAATCTATAAAAATGTATATATTGCGGGGTATGTTTTTTTTTTTTGATAAATACGTTTTGTTGGAGTTTGAGTTTGAAATGGACTTCGTGGCATATCTTAATCGTAAAATTATCTCACATTTGCCTAACTACGCTAATATTTCATAAAGCAATTTAGTACACTAAATAGCGTCTTTCCCACAGGTCACCCCAAATTTGAATTTAATTTATTACTTGAATAAGAACCCGGTACCTATTTATTTTTTAAAGTTTCTTAATTTTTCGGTAAAAACAATAAAATTTAAAGAAGTAGACCTAGTTTAATAGAAAGGTACTCTTTATTTCTGAATAAGCAGCTTCTGCATACCCTGCTAGAAGCCACTAGAAAAAGATAAAATAAAAGCGATTTTTTACTTAATCTCGTATTTTTATAACTGCACTTGGCAAATAATCTAATGGCCTGCAATTTAAATATAAAGATAACTTTGCGATTAAGCAACTTTTTATTAAAAAACAGCAGCAAATATTGGGACCCTGAATTCTTTAGACAACCAAACAAAAGATGTTTTCTTAGTTTTAAAAACATGAACTAAAACTAGTTACTATCCCAACCCGTTGGGAGAACAAATGAAACTGGGAAACGTTTGCATACTGCTCATCTCCAATAAAACTTAAAAAACAAGGTTCTTATGTTCAACGGTGGTGGCACTAGTAAATCAAATAATTCACCCTAATATTATTTTTGTCAGGTTTTGTAAACTGGCTGTTGTCCAATAGTTTTATGCAAATAGGAGGAAAATTGACATACTGCTTATATCTAGTCCATGGCAATGTTATTGCATATTATATAGCGATGATAAGACATCGAAGTGAAGGATCTGATTGGATATTGGTAAGTAATAATATTATAGTTCGTTTTCTTATTGTCGTTATGTCAAAATACATAGTACAAAGTTAACATTAAATAAAAGTACATGTCGCAAATCACTCTTTCGAGATAACGGTTTTCATGGCCCTCGCATTTTTTAGGTAAAGCTTTACTACAAGAAGTCATTAAATACTTAAAACTACCAAAAAACGTCAAACAATAGTATATTGTACAACGAGCATGGAATGACATGCATTTCCTACGAGTATGACGTTTGCAGCACGATGCCGCAGGCGAGTGCTGCAAATCATACGAGTAGGAAATGGTCATTGCATGCGAGTTTTACACTATACTTTTTCTACGAATGTTACTGTTAATAAAATGGGATTAGTAATATTTTTCTTTTTAAGATGTCAAAAAATGTCAATGAAATTATAAAGATTTTGACGCGGCACCGGTCAACGCCACCTTTGTAAAATATACTCGCGCACAAAGTGAACTTTGTAGTTCAATCACCATGGTGATTGAAGCACAATGAAAATGTGTATAAAACAATGGACTATCTTCCGCAATTACTATTGAACATACAAACATACAAAAAAGGTTTTTATTGACATGAGTAGAAAAAATCATTTTCTTTATAGTCTGAGTCCTCCGAATTAAACACTTTTTTATCCATGAACCTTGTGTATTAGACTTTCACTTGAAGAAAGGATTGTTCCTTAGACGGACGGTGCGTAATCTTACTCGGAAGGCCCGAACTATACCTACATAAGATTACTTGCTTGCTATATGTTCATTTTTTAAATGAATATTTAGCGTTATATTATTAGTAGGGTTCGTAAATAGGATGCCTGCCCATCGGCAGCGGGACCGTAAATTAGCTGTTTAAATTAAGAGATAATTCACATAATACTAAAAACACTTTCCAGTCAATATTCTGCAATAGCAGGTGTTTTCTACGAACGTTTGGTAACCTGTTTCCGCCGCAAAGCATGTCAATGTCTTGAGATGTCGATGTATTGACACAGTACAGTCACAAGTCGCGACCCATCGCGGTTGTTATAGTTTCGGCGGCTATGATCCCGTACTCTGATTTACGAACCCGAATTATTATAATTTTTCATCTACTTTTTATGTCCATTGTTTACGCGACAAATTCTAACACCTTAAAAATTTTCAATTTATACGGATTTTGGCGTTTCCCATTTTATCTTTATTTCAATTTACTATATACTAACAGAACTGAAATAAATCTTTTAGTACCTTATATTTATCAAACTTTCTCTGAACATTGTATTGATGAAAATATTGTAAAGAATTTCTATTTTCGAAATAAAGATCGCGAATTTTATTCGTAGCAGCTTTTTCTTCTGTGCCCATGGGATTAATTTTAGTACTTTGCTTAAAAAGTGTTCATAAATTTAATTTTTGATAATTGGTATGGTATCTGCCGTTTTATTTTATTTAGAATTACTCAGGCACACACAAAAAAGTTTGGTGGACTAGACTCCCTACCCCCATGTATTTTAAGCTGCTGAACACGAATTTGATATCAGAATAACTCCATCAGGTCAGAATTTTTTTCTGACCTCAAAAAATAGATCAAAATAGCGAAAAATCGTGCTTATATAACTTAAACACATCTCGCTGACATCACGAGAAATACTGTGCATGTGATAAATTGATAAAAATCAATAGGCAAGTACCTGGATCTCAGCGAATATAGGTGAGGATTCCAACCTAATTTTAACAAAACTTGCATGAATGCATAACGTACACATTATATGAAAGTTAGGAAATGGAAAGTTTCTGGTACGTTTATAAAATTAATTCAACAAAAGAAACAACAAAATAAATCGAATGATGACCACCTTCTAATCTCAAAAAAAATGACCGAAGTTGAAATTCTGTATACACAGACTCGATGGCTGTGTCAAATGAGAAAAAACGCAATAAAATAAAAAAAACTGTGAATCTGAATGCTCAAGGATACAATGCTTTTAGGGTATGTATGAGGATATTAAGAATTTCAACCTAAGCTCAAAAAATTGCATTGAATTATTCAAAACGGGGGCAGTGTGCCTTATGGACTTTGGGGTTTAGGTTCATAGGTTCATTCCTTTTATAAACGTACCAGAAACTTCCCATTTTCTGACTTTCATACAATTTTTACCTTTTGAATGCATTCACGCAAGTTTTGTGAAGGTTAAGTTTGAACCCTAACATATATTGCTGAGAACACGCGCAGTATTTCTCGTGATGTCAGCGAGTTATGGTTGCTTTATAAGTACAGCTATGCATCAGGATGAAGCACCATTTCTCGCTATTTTGATCTATTTTTTAAGGTTAGAAAAAAGCCTAACCTGATGGAGTAATTCTGAGGATGTTAAATTCATGTTCAGCAGCTTAAATTACATGGGGGGGGGGGGGGGGTTCTAGTCTATCGAACATAAAACCATTTTGTGTGCCTGTGTTATTAATATATTCTGCGACATAAATAGAGACGAAATTTTTCACATCTAATTTATTATTGTCGACGCTGCTGTTGGAAAGTTATTGGGAGACGTACACACAGAGCATTTCACCTGGAGTAGATCGATCAGGATATGCCATTATTAGATCTTGAAATCGAGCAAATTTCATAAACAATAATCCCTATTAGCTATAAGCTTATCCTAAGACCAACGTTTGTAAATATAAACTAAGTGCGATTTAGCAACAATCTCTACAGATGTAACTTCAGTTTGAAATATGAAAAAATTAACCCAATTTTCTTTTTTAGTTTTACACTTGGTGCGGCCATTTCATAGTATCAATGGCAGTAGCAACACTGTGGACGTTGGCATTTGAATCACCAATAATTACACTCGAAAAAACAATATTCGGACACGGTAAGATTTTCTTATGGTTTATGATTGTAGTATAGTTCGTTTCAAAATATGTCATGTGACGACCTAGTGACGGAAATAAACCTTTTTGCTACATAATGCCATACAACTCTCTAAATTTCCAAGTACCCAGTGCAGGGCTGAAACCAAATATTTTAGAATCATTAGAATATTTAAATTTCACTGTAATTTATTTCCTTGCGTATTATTTTATACAGGGTATTTTGGATTGTAACCGTCTTATATTTTAATAAATTAAACGTAATCTGCGTTAGTAACGAGAAATATTAAAAAGGGTTGGGTTGGAGTAGATATGCGATATGTTCGCATTTTACGAACGTATTATCAAGATTGGCATTGATAAGGATGGGCGTAGATACTGACATGATGCTACCTGTAGAACGTTAACAGATAATAGTGCGATGGGTTTTCCTGAGAACGGGTTATAACCGACGATGGTGCGCTGTCGAAGTTTTCGGTGCGTAAGTAATAAGAAAACAACATTTGCTCTAGGAGAAAAGCGACACATGCGTATGGGCAGATGGACTCCTAATTTTTGTTGCACCTTTATATGTTATACGTCGAGTTGTTCGATATTTTTGTTTGGGTGTTGTGCTGATTGTAATCGGCTAATTACAGTAAATTAATTTAACAGTGGGGTTCCATTGCTCAGGTTTCGGCTCCTCACGGATTGTCCGACAGTGGGGTTTCGGTGAAGGGCTTTCCACCCTACGCAGTAGCATTATGCCAAGCGTGTACCTACGCAAATTGTCGGCAATTTGCTGATGCAAGATGCTATTTCCTAACAAAAATATTACAATGTAATATGTTAATATCATACGAAAATTTGACGTTTTCTTGACTTTTAGTGTCAAAATTATATATTCTAAAAAGTCAGGTTAGTACAAGTACACGATAAATAGCAAATACCGATAATTTGCACTAGAACAAAGTATGGCTGTAATTATTTTCCTATAGGTTCAAAATTGCCAAATGCATTATTTCCATTAGATATTATTTTGAGAAGGAAATATTCACTGTAATTCGATGAAAATTGAACTGTTTTTATGGCGTTTTTTATATATGAGGGAAATATTGGTTAGAAAATGTTTGGTTATTATGACAGATACAATATTACACCAAAGTGTTGATCCTCTCTCCAAAAGTTTTCGGTCGATAAACAAAAAGTGATTGCGAAAAAAGCGGTTTTTGCTTTGTATTTTTAAAACATATTCTGATCGAGAATCCTTTTCAGTTGTCGTCCCATATTTCCTTATTTAGTTACAAAATCTTGTCCTCGATAACAATATTGTTTATATAAAATTAATAAATTTGCTGTTGCAAGTTCCTCTGTTTATATAGTACTTTATTGTAGGAAAAGTAAAAGAACCCAAAGCCAAAATGGAAGAAGACGCTCACTGAACACAACAGAACCAGCATGTATTAGAACCAAAGTATCCGAACATAAAGAGAAACCACGTAGCTACGGATCCGGTTTAAACTATTTTATATTTTAGATAAAATGAACTGCTTCACATTTATTACCATTTGTATAGGTTCTAGTTAACTGGCAAATTATTTTTATAGTTTATGATTATCCACAAATCTTTTGATAAACTGTTGGAAAAACCTAATAAAGGTACGGATAATCATATATGATGTAAGGGTTAAAATCATTAAAAATATTAAAAATAGAGAATTTTACATAACCTGTATTGATATATTAGTTGTAATTTCAACCAAAGGAAGTTGCGAAAAATTTTAATTATGTTTAACGATATAAATGAAATAAAAGAACTATTAACTAATGGAGATGAAGACTTAATATAATAAGGGCAATTTCTTTTGTTTGGTGAGATGTATAAAATTGCAATAATTATTAATAATCCTAACATTAAGATAAAGTTTAGGTTAATCCAAATTTGTACAACTGGAAATTGAACAATCTCCTCTAACACCCGCACAATTAGGAATTAAAATAATTATGTTTTTAGTAATAATTAAACACAGCTTCCCGTGAACAGGTTTCTGTGCTAAGTATTTATCGGAATCTCGCAAATAAATGTCAATAGAAACAACTTTTATAATATCACTGAGTTTTATTTAACAAGCCTTTATTCCATACCAGAAGAATTTAATTTTCTTTATATCTGGATTTTTTCATAAGCTCATTTGCAAAATCATTGCCAAGCTTCTTCTCCTGGCCTTCGTATAATTGTTATTATTTTATTAATATACTATTATATTATTTTTTGTTTTATTACATCCTGATTACCCAGAAAATAACTAAAACTAAAGTTTAGTTAAATGTCATCCTGGTTTTATGAGATGCCATGTTATGGCATGCGTTTAAATCTTGCATGACATGTCTACAATGGTTTTGTTATTGAAATTTGGTCTTCTGATTGATCCAAGCCTGTTAAGTAATCGACTCATTATTACGTATTGTGAAATAAAGAAAATTGTTAATTTTATCAAAAAAATGTGTTATGATAATTAATGTAGGTATATTATTAATATTTGTATATAAAGAAAATTATATAACGCACACTTTATTATTTAAAGTTTTATTACCAAAATATAACAGTAATCTATAAATTGGCCAAATAAAATAATCAAATCACCACTACAAATTAAAAGGAATGTCAAACAAATTATTAGTTGTGCTGATTAACATCATTCGTACGTACCTTTTAATCTTTCCAATTTCCAAAAATAACATAGCTTTGAGAAGTAATTTGGAACGATTGTGTTTTAATTTTAGTTAGGTCAAACAGTGAAAAAATAGTTTAAAAGGCTTCAAGCTTACAATGAATACTGTTTGTTGGGGAAACCCAACCGTTCATTCAATTTTTATAAATTTATTTTTATTTCCAAATAAATGTTAATAACCAAGCAGGTATAAAATCCCTTGTGAATAAAATAAGCTCAAACTTGTCTCATATGTAAATTTAACTGCATAAAAATACGCAGTCATCGGCAAAACACAAAGATTATTTCAGCTAGAATAACAAAAGAAAATCTTTCCTTTAATTTAGTTCTTCTAAAGCACCAGCATGTTGTCGGCGACCGTCAAAGGCTTAGTTCCCTTTGAAGATTTTATTTCTTAGTTTTATTACCGTAACGTTCTAAAAATATATTACTAGCAAATGCAAAAAGCGTCAGCAAAATGGCTACCAACTTCAACCGCTCTATCTGACGTATCGGTACACCCCTTTCACCAATATGGTAGCATCTGCCTAAATATGATTCGTCAACGTCATCGCGAAGACAATGATGTGAGTCGGGCGGAGCGCAAAAAAGGGATCACTTCGACTTGTTTCCCGTCGAGAAAACAACAGCACTTCAACTACTACCACAAAGTAAGACTGTCGTGTCCTTGACGCGACAGAACCGCGAAGGTCTCGTAGACAAAAGGTCTAGCAGACTCAAACTAAAGGCATGGTCCTATAAAAGTAATCAGTTCGGGAAAGAGCCCCCTGTGTTTCTCTTAGCCATGGTCCTGTAAATGTTAACTAGTGAGGGAAAAGAATCCCCCTGTGATTCTCTTAGGCATGGTCCTGTAAATGTTAATTAGTGAGGGAAAAGAATCCCCCTGTGTTTCTCTTAGGCATGGTCCTGTAAATGTGAATTAATGCGGAAACGGCTCCCCCTTTTTTCTTAGGCATAGTCCTACACGTTATGTTATAAATCAAAGGAAAGTCATAATAAATATAAAGTAATAACATCTCGTAACACCAGAATATGACGAATATATGTCAATTACTAGTGTCAGAACCAATAGTGTAGAAAATACCCATATTTACAAGTAATAAATATACAAAATTGTTTAGTGAGATTGACGTCTTTTATTGTACAAAAGTCGCGGCTGCAGGACATCGCGCATTTGGATGACAACTGAACCCGTTACCTATAGAAAAATATTAGAGTAAGTGGAGGTAGGGTTTAAACTAGAGCCATATCCTTACACTGTTGACGATAAAAGGTGAGCCCTTGCTATGTTTATAACTTTAAGCATAATTGTGTATATTGACAGGACCCGATTTTGAGGGCGCATGTCTAAAGCGACCATCTTTTAAGTGACAAATCAAGGAGCACATGCCAGCGACCGGCTATAGTAAGTTCCATTGAAACTGCAGGTGCTTGCTTTTTGATTAATACGTGCTTGTGTTTTAATTAATACGTTTTAAATTTTGTTATTTTCCAAAAGTTAGGTACAATTTCGTATTTTCGGCACTTCTCGTATAACCTGACATAATTTTGATATTGCTACTATGTATTAACAACATTTGCTTGCAGCATGTAAATGTATGTTTTGTCAGTGTATTAAAGGTAGAAATAAATATTTAAATTTTTGATGATTTTCTTACAGTGTAATAAGTGACAATACTGTCGCTGAACATGATACAAAGTCACTGAAAATGGTCCCCTTGAGATCAAAGGAACAGACACACTCTTTCGCGTCTGTATGGTTTACGAGTTCTATGACATGGCCTACTATAAATGTCTCTTTGTACATTTTAATGTTAAAAATATCTGTATATTACTTTTTGCTGAATTAAATAAGTAATTCATTTTAGCTTAGGATTTTAAATTAGGCAAACTGTTAAGATATCAAAAAATGCAAGAAGGAGAGAGTTTCTAGGTAAAGTGAGGCATCTAAATAAATTTTTAAGTTTATGCTGTTAAAAAATTGTGGAGGACTAAAAAGTACGCGATCCAGAACAAATATTACTTCGTTGTGTTCGATTAAAATAATTATTGCATGTTCATTAAAGGTAATTTTTTATGAATACAATAGATTTTCTAGCGAGAAAAGTAAAAAAAAAACAATACCTATTTGATTATCCTAGTTTTACAAGTACACTAAATTCCACCGAAGCATGCATAGTATTTTTTTTTTATAAATTACCTATAATATCTTATACCCTGTATACAAATTTAGCAGTTTATTTTCCACGTAAAATCGTCAGCTATGTATAAACTAATATTCTGAAGGTATATCACAAAGTTCTTTATATTTTTGAATTGAAAACCATCTGTCTGCGTGCCAAGAAAAATACGTGGTTAAGTGAAAAGTCGCTTTCATTTCGTATTTTTTAATTGCAGAATTGATTTGCAGCTGGCTATACATAATCGTATTATTTTTACTAAAAAAAATTTAAAAATTGTTTTGAAAAGCTAGTAAGGTTTAAGGCCTCATCAAACGGCAGGAGACGATTTTTAAAGTTTTGTTTTAGTCCAGAAATAATAATAATAATAATAATAAAGTTTATTTAAATTAATTCCAATTTAAATCTTATTATATATATATATATATATATATATATATATATATATATATATATATATATATATATATATATACATACAGGGTGTCCGGGAAAATGTGGGAAATCTCCCGGATATGAAAAAAACACGTGAAAAGAGTACTACAAGTTCATATAAACTTTTTTCGTATAGGCCTCCTCTTCGGAGATATGGGCTCCCAAAGAGCTCCAATGAAATCAAGTTTTTTACACATAATTATTGAACCACCAGGTATAATCCAATTTTTTTTTAGTATGATGTATACCAGGTTAGACCCTTCAAATTACTATCCAAGAAAGTATTGTGAAGTACTCACAGCTGCAGGGACGGACTAGCTCTGACACTCATGACCCCATTTTTTTTACGCCCTGTATGATAAGAACTTTGGACCACGTTTTTTACATACCTTTAACTATTGACTAAAAATTAAGTACTCTTCATTCATGTCGTTAATCCTAACCGTTTTCGAAAAAACGTCATATTATTTACATCATGTATTTGGCGTATTTCGATAACAGATACGTCTAATTCTGTGAATTGCAATTCGACCTAGGTTCGCAAAAAATGTGCGTTTTATTTTATCGGCCCCAAAAACAAAGTATTGTTGTTGCAAACGTTACTAGGTACGAAAGAAATAAATATCCTGCATTTTAGAACTTGTCAACTTTCACATCGCTGATTTCGTGGTGAAATTAATTGTGAAATAATTCGAAATAACACGTTTATTGAGTATGCCGATATGCATCTGATGTATGGTCTTGGATCTTGCAATGCTTTGGAAGCCAGAAGATTCTCTTCACGGACGAAGCATGAATTTACACAACTCACATGTATGGGCTGATGAAAATCCTCATGCAACTATTGTTTCGCATCGTCAACATCGGTTCCAATCAATTAATGTCTGGGCAGGAATCATTGGCAATTTTTTGATTGGACCATTCGTATTGCCGGTACGACTGAAAGAACAACTTTATTTGGAATTCCTCCAGAACGCTTTTCATGATTTAGTAGAGCACTTACTACTTGAAATCCGCCGAAACGTGTACTACATGCACGAAGTAACACCACCTCATTTCAGCGTTGCTGCGCAGGAGCACCTGAATAACGTCTATCCAAACCGTTGGATAGGTAGGGGAGGACCTATTGCCAGGCCTCCTCGATCTCCCGACCTAACGCCGTTGGATTTTTACCTGTGGGGACACCTCAAAACCTTGGTGTATTCTACTCCCGTCAATAGTAGGGAGGAACTTCTACGGAGAATCACGTTTCATTCTGATCAAATAAGGAACAATGCTCTGGGATATTGTAGCGGGTACAGCAGTCCTCAGTTCATCGTGCCCGCGAGTGTATAAGACTTCACGGGGCCCATGTTGAACCCTCTTACGAAGTTTTTAACTAAGCAGTTAAATTTTAACGTTTTATTGAAACTATGTTGGCGACAGGGAAAAATTCCTCTTTTTCATATTCAACCCGACAGCAGTTAGGGGACTAACAGTGTAAATAAAATGACGTTTTTTTCGAAAACGGTTAGGATTAACGACATGAATGAAGAGTACTTAATTTTTAGTCAATGGTTAAAGGTATGTAAAAAACGTGGTCCAAAGTTCTTATCATACAGGGCGTAAAAAAAATGGGTCATGAGTGTCAGAGCTAGTCCGTCCCTGCAGCTGTGAGTACTTCACAATACTTTCTTGGATAGTAATTTGAAGGGTCTAACCTGGTATACATCATATTAAAAAAAAATTGGAATATACCTGGTGGTTCAATAATTATGTGTAAAAAACTTGATTTCATTGGAGCTCTTTGGGAGCCCATATCTCCGAAGAGGAGGCCTATACGAAAAAAGTTTATATGAACTTGTAGTACTCTTTTCACGTGTTTTTTTCATATCCGGGAGATTTCCCACATTTTCCCGGACACTCTGTATATATATATATATATATATATATATATATATATATATATATATATATATATATATATATATATATATAATAAATGTAAATGCGAAGATTTACTTCTTCGCTAGTGCAGCGAAAAGGCCGTGAATGATTTATTTTTATTTTTATTTTTCATTCACGGCCTTTTCGCTGCACTAGCGAAGAAGTAAATCTTCGCATTTACATTTATTATATTACCTATAGGCCAAGAAATCTTCCATTTTTCTACTATATATATATATATATATATATATATATATATATATATATATATGTATATTATAAATAAACTTGATAAAACCCCCGAAGACGTGCTTGTTGGGGGCAAATCTTATATTTAACATTACATTATTTAATTATATAAATTATTCCATTAGAAAAAAATATATTCAAATACATACATACAATTTATTTTTTAGGACAAGAGAGATCCTTAGAAAAAAATAAATAAATAATTTCTATATTATACCAAATAATATTAAAGTAATTAAAAAATTTCCTCTAAATCGTTTGTTGTTAATATCGAGGCTTTGATTTCAATTTTATATTTTTTTAATGATATGATTGTTTTAATATTTACTGGTAAATAATCATTTAAATAAAAACATAAATATTTATAATTCTTTTGTGCTATAAACTTATGTATTTTTGGTTTAATGGAAATTTCATTTTTATGACGCGTGTCATGGTTATGTTTTTTAAATTGTATTAGATTTCTATCTCTAAAAACGTATACTAAAATATTATAAATATATTATAAAAATAAATTAATTTCTAACCTAGTCATGCAAGTGATGAGAAGTTATTTTGCTTGTCTGAAGCGTTATTTAATTTAACAAGAAAATGAGAAAAAAGAATGATTTATATTAGCTTAAAATATCCCAAGTCTGTAAAAATGTAAAATTAGCTCTAGTTAAATTTTGCGGCTTATTTAAGCACAAATAGACAATACTTCATTTGTTACACATACTTGCCCAGACTATCCAGTAATAAACCTAAGTACTTGGAGCTACAATAAACCTGTGTTATGATGCCGGTGACTGGTCAGTTGCCAAAAATCATTTGGGAAATGTTTGCCAGCTACTTAAATTTGTGTTTTTTTTGCTTTGCTTTCTTTTCATTATGTTTTTAGACGTGTTCCAAACATTGTTTAGATACATGTATTAATGGTAATGAAGTGTACGCTATAAAAGAGGTCAAGTAAAGCGGTGTGAAATTTTAAAAGTGTGAAATTAAGAAAGTGGTAAGTTGAGATGTTTTCTTGTCTTTTTAGTTAGATTTATTATTTTATATAAATATGAAATATCTTGTTTTCTGTAAGCAGGAAAATTTAACTATAATAGCGCTTGCTGAATGCAATACTGGCACTAGTCAAACAACAGTTAAATGAGGAAATTGGGTAATGAAAAACAAGAAACCTACATGCTAATAAATTACATTAAAACTTGCTATAAGGAATTATATATATTTTAGTCTAGTTGTTATTGCCTGTAGATTCATGTTTTAATGAAAAAAAAATAGTTTTTTAATTTTAAAACTAAAATTAAAAAATACTTTTATGTTGCGCCACATTTTGCTTTGCAGAATAAAATCAATTTTAACTTTTTTTAAGCTGGCATTTTTACTAAAAAAGACTTTGTAACTTGGATTCATGAATCATTTAAAAATCATTTACAGTGGTAACTCAAAAATGATAAATTTTAAATTGCGCCACTGAAACCTACTTTTCCCTAAGGATCTTCTCGTTACATCTTTACCAGGTAATCTAGATGTTCTGGCCTGGGCACGGCAGCTCTTATTAGTTGCTCATAGCACAATCGGTCAAGGGCGGTTTCTTTTCGCATATTAACCCCAGTTTATTACCCTCCCGCAACGGCAGTAGAATTGAAGGAAATCTAGGAACCTTGAGCCTTTAAATGATGTTAAATGGACGCCAAACTGGGACAGATTTGAACAAGTTGATCAAAACCCCTAGATTGGCTCACATTCAAACAGTTTCCTTCCCCCATTCTCACATTGTAAATCAAGCTACATCTGTTTACCTACACATATACATTGTAAATATAAAAATAATAATAAACATATAAATACTCACCACAGGCGATGTCGACCAATTAGTCCCTTCAGGTCGGACACTAAGTCTCACAGTACCACAGGGGCCGAACCCACTAGATGTCTTCTGTTCCAGCACTGTCTTTCATCCATTCACTTTTCTAACATATGTGTCATACGCAAATTATAAAGCACTCTAATCGTAATGATCACTTATAACACCTAGGTATGTACAGATTGCGTACTAGGCAGCTATAACAACTAACTAACTAAACCACTGTAATCGTGATGATTACTTATAACACCTAAGTACAAACAGCGTACTAGGCAATTATATTTTGGTATTACAAATACCCTAAATAAGACACAATCTGCAATCTAGCAGACTGGCTCGACTATCCTGCAGTACTTTTCTAAACCAGGACACTATACTGTCCTACGGACACCAAATAAAAGTTATACACTGCTCACTGGACGATCTAAACTGTCCTGACTTAACAGTTACACACCGTACATCGATACGACCTGCACTGAAACACAAACTATAATTGTCCTCTATGAACACTCCAAATATAAGCTGCAGTCTTGCAGTCGCTAAAACTTCCTAGATTATGTATCTAGACTATAAAACCGTACTACAGATTACATACGTTACTACTGCTGCATGCAACAGATTTGCGTAACAAACTTGTCTCTGACTGAACAAAGTACCACTTTGGCACAGTTTAAAGAATAATATAATTCTGTAAACTTTGACTTTGGCTGAGCCTGCTTGGCAATCTTTAACTGAACGAACTTTAGTCTTTACCTGTCTGTTTGAGTTATTTTACCATAGCATACTTAGGTAGCACGGAGAGCTGAAAACAAAGAAAACCCCAATGAACTCTGCCACACCGATATTCTTTAATTCTGATAAATAATAAATAGCAATTTGACTACAAATTTAGAATATAGATGGTATTATTTAAATACATAACATAGTGAAATTTACCTTGAGGTATTACTGTGTTATACCCCTCGCACAAAAGGAATGTAGAAAATTACCATAAGGGGCAAGTGAAACCCATTTTACAACAGACTTATGTTTCTTGAAATTACTTCATTACTTTACGTCAAAGGCCGAAAGGTGCTTTTCTATCCTTAAATCTTAGACCGGCCATAAACGGATCAAGACCTTTCTCCGAAACTAGAAATGCATTCCATTAACAAAGAGTTCATATAAAAAATTTCGGACTTTAATGACAAAGTTATTGACAAATGTGCTTAAAAGAAGGATCGTAGGATCGACTTGATATCTCGAAAATAAGTTGGTTTAGTTGTCGCTTGACTTTCGTTGAGTACAGACGTACCGTCGAAGCTCGAACGATCGAGTGCAATAAAAGTTATAAAAGCATAGAGCACTTTGAACCTGAAAAAGGTTCAAAGTGTGATGGTGAACAAGTGCGAAGTAAATAAAAAAAGACCCAAAAAGGTTCCACAATATGTTAGAGAGCCATTTCCGTGAATAGTTCGAAAGTTAGTGATATTATCCTCTAACAATGAATCAAATGAATCAAGGAATTTATCTAATGTCATCAACGCCCACGCCAAATGAAGTGGCATTGATACATCAAAACACTACATTATTTCAGGAGAACTTTAATAGATCTCAAAATGAACAAACATTATGTACGGGGTGGAAAAGCAGAAAAAAAAAATTAAAAGATGAAATCGACCATCTAAAACGCCAAATGATTATTATGCAGAAAAACGATGAACAACTAGAAAAAAGACTAACTCAGAACCAAGAAGAAGAGAAAGTCGAATGCCAGACTGATGAAGAGGAACTAGCAGGAGAGACAGAGTGGATAAGGGTCAAAAACATGGATCATAAAAGGAAGAGAATGGATACTTCGATATTTCCACCACATAATCTGCAATCTAGCAGACTCGCTTGATAATCCTGCAGTACTTTTCTATACCAGGAGACTATGCTGTCCTACGGACACCAAATAAAAGTTATACACTGTCCACTGGACGCTCTAAACTGAACTGACTTAACAGTTACACATAGTACAACGATATGACCTGCACTGAACATAAACTATAATTTTCCTCTGGACGCTTCAAAATGAACTGACTTAATAGTTACACACAGTACATCGATACGACCTGCACTGAAAAACAAATTATAATTGTCCTCTATGAACACTCCAAATATAAACTGCAGTCTTGCAGTCGCTAAAACTTCCTAGATTATGTATCTAGACTATAAAACCGTACTACAGATTACATACGTTACTACTCTATACGTTATTGCTTGCAACAGATTTGCGTAACAAACTTGTCTCTGACTGAACCAACTACCACTCTGGCTGAGCCTGCTTGGCAATCTTTAACTGAACGAACTTTAGTCTTTACCTGAGTCTGTTTGACTTATTTTACCATAGCATACTTAGGTATCACGGAGAGCTGAAAATAAAGAAAACCCCAATCAACTCTGCCACACCCATATTCTTTAATCCTGATAATAAATAGCAATTTGACTACAAATTTAGAATATAGATGGTATTATTTAAATACATAACATAGTGAAATTTACCTTGAGGTATTACTGTGTTATACCCCTCGCACAAAAGGAATGTAGAAAATTACCATAAGGGGCAAGTGAAACCCATTTTACAACAGACTTATATTTCTTGAAATTACTTCATTACTTTACGTCAAAGGCCGAAAGGTGCTTTTCTATCCTTAAATCTTAGACCGGCCATAAACGGATCAAGACCTCTCTCCGAAACTAGAAATGCATTCCATTAACAAAGAGTTCATATAAAAAATTTCGGACTTTAATGACAAAGTTATTGACAAATGTGCTTAAAAGAAGGATCGTAGGATCGACTTGATATCTGGAAAATAAGTTGGTTTAGTTGTCGCTTGACTTTCGTTGAGTACAGACGTGCCGTTGAAGCTCGAACGATCGAGTGCAATAAAAGTTATGAAAGCATAAAACACTTTGAACCTGAAAAAAAGACCCAAAAAGGTTCCACAATATGTTAGAAAGCCATTTCCGTGAATAGTTCGGAAGTGAGTGATATTATCGTGTAACAATGAATCAGATGAATCAAGGAATTTATCCAATGTCATCAACGCCCACGCCAAATGAAGTGGCATTGATACATCAAAACACTACATTATTTCAGGAGAAATTTAATAGATCTCAAAATGAACATACATTATGTACGGGGTGGAAAAAGCAGAAAAAAAATAGAAGATGAAATCGACCAGCTAAAACGCCAAATGATTATTATGCAGAAAAACTATAAACAACTGGAAAAAAGGCTAACTCAGGACCAATAAGAAGAGAAAGTCGAATGCCAGATTGATGAAGAGGAACTAGCAAGAGGGACAGAGTGGATAAGGGTCAAAACCAAGGACCATAAAAGGAAGAGAGAGGATACTTCGATATCTCCCCCACATAAGAAAAATAACGACTGTGAATATACACAAGCAGTAAGTAAAAAACCTAAATTTCCTTCATCCATTGTTATAGATGGAATTAAGGATTTCAATGAATTGCACGAGCAACTTAGTAACATTATAACTGGGTTCCAGATCAAATTTATGAATAACGAAGTAATTAAAATTAATGTAGGTGACGGGGACAGTTACAGGCTTCTGATTAGAATTCTGGAGGAGAAAAAACTACAATTTCACTCCTATGAAAATAAGCAAAATAGGCCTATAAAAGTTATCGCTAATAAACTGCACCACTCATCTAATCCAGAAAATATTGTTAACTAAGAAGAAGGGGCCTTAAAGATTTAGAACCAATTCCAAAACTAAAGTTCAGAACCACAATACCATTAGATATGTTCGTGCTAAGCTTCAAAAATGGTGAAGACGTGAATAAAAAATATGGCATAACTGACATAATGAGTATTCGAGTAGAAATTCTTCCACTAAGAAAGTCAAAATTAGTACTTCAGTGCAAAACCTGTCGATACATATGGTCACACACAAAAGTATTGCATGAGAGAACCCATGTGTATAAGAAGTGCTGAAAATCACTTAACAATAAATTGCAATAAACCTAAAAATGCCCCACCAAGATGTGTGCATTGTGGAGAACAGCACCCTGTAAATTACACAGGCTGAATTGTTGCCAAATAAATCCAAAAATTAAAAATAAACAATCAATCAAGAACAGGAGCAGCACCCAAAATCTAATATTGAGGAACCATTAGATAAGGTATTAGATAAACTGAATGCTATGGATAAGCGTATAGCAGACTTAGAAAATCGTGACAAAGGAGCGACTCAGAAGCAAAGAAATGGCTAACTAAGAATAATGGAGTGGAATTCAAATGGATTACTATAGCATCAACAAGAGCTACAAGTAGTTTTAGATATAGAAAAAATAGACATATGTCTCATTGCCAAGACACATTTCACTACACAGTCATTCATTAAATTTAAGGGATATAAAGTATATCATACTATACATCGTGATAACGTTGCCAAAGGAGGTGGCGCTGTAATAATTAATGAAAGTATAATACATTTTGTAGAAATGGAATACAAAACTGAGTTTAAGAAATTCAGGCTACTGCGGTAACTGTTAAAACCAAGAATCACGAGGTGACAGTGACAGGTTTATATAGCCCTCCAAAACACGCGCTCCAGAAAAATCAATATCCTGATTTTTTGAAAAGCCAAGGCGAAAGATTCATCATAGGTAGCGACTTTAATACCAAACATACCCACTGGGGATCAAGATTAACGACAACAGAGGATAGAGAACTGTTTGAAGCCATCAAAGAAAATAGAAGCCACTCCTTGTCAACAGGAAAACCTACATACTGGTCAACAGATTCGCAAAAGATTCCAGATCTAATTGACTTCTTTATTGTTGAAAATATTTCCGCAAACTATCTGCAAATTGGGACATCTTATTAAAAAAGATATGAACCCGATATTAATAAACAAATTGACAGACTGGCAAAGCTTCAGGCTAGATCTAGAGGAAACCATGAACCTAGAAGTACCTTTACAAAATAGGTACCAGATAGATCAACCAGATAGAACAAATACAACAAGCTACTTGGTACAATACCACCACCATCAAAACAAATCTTGAACACTTTTATATATGTAAGAAAGACAAATAGACAAAGACAAAAGACAAAACAAAAAAAGTCAGTAATATTAATGAATCCGAACAACTGGATGCCAACAAATATAAAGTTTTTTCCTAGAATGCATAGGTTAAAATTTTAAAGTCAAGGATAATTACTCTCCCACATGATTTATTATGGAGTAGTCTGACTCACTTCTTAGTACCTTTGCCAAAATAATGAAACCTGATTTTTGGCTTTGCTTTTATGTCTCTACTGAAAGGAATAAACGTGTCTGGATAATCTACTACGTTTTACCTACTTTAATACCTATAATTAATAATATATATATATATATATATATATATATATATATATATATATATATATATATATATATATATATATATATATATATTTATATATATATATATATATATACAGCGTCTGCCCAGATTTGGTTACCAAATGGGAAACTTTTTTATTTTTGATTTTACGAAAAAACGTTATTCTTGATAAAAAGTTTTGCTTGTCGCAAAAGTAAGACTGGCATTGAAAAAAAAGATATGTTATACAGGGCGTAAAGAAAATAAAGAAAATCGAGTAGTTAAGGTAAATAGCATCGAATTTTCGCTAGTAATGTCATTTGTAAATGCAAATAAATACTCTTTTAAGGAAACGTTTCATTAAACTTCTTTCTTAATACTTCTGTTAGGACTTAACAGCCTTTTTTTTCTGAAAAATCTAATAACTTATTTTTATTATCATACCTGTATGTGGTGCTGGTTTCATAATAGGTAATAGGTGAGAGTGACATTGCCGATGATGAGGTCGATATATTGCTTCATGTTAGAGAGGAACCCAAAAAATGCCTTGAACAAAGATCCCATGAATTGGGTTACTTAATTAAATTTATCCAAACTATTTTAAAGAAAAACAAATAGAAACACTTTAAACCAAAATTTATTCACGCATTTCCTGGAGACATGGATATACGATTTGATTATTGTCACTAGATAATGGGGTATTATGAAGATCATCCAAACTTCGAGTTTCAAATTTTGTTTTCCGTCGACGCGACGTTTACCACCAACGGAATGTTTTAATAACAAAATTCGGGGTTTTGGAATATAACTAATCCTTACTGGGTAGTAGAGTGTCGGAATCAAGTGTCTCAGAAAGTTAATGTTGGATGTGGTGTTTTGAAAAACAAAATTTTAGGACCAATTTTTTTCGATAATAACATTAACGGACAAATATTTCTAACTTTTTTGCAAAATAACTTTTCTGACATTATTGACGAGTTGCCCCTGAATGTAAGGCAAGATTTGATATTTAGTTAGATGGTGCCCCTTGTCATTTCTCAGCAGAAGTAAGAGGCTGGCTTAACTTCAATTTCAAAATTGGGCGACCTTCGAATCAAGATGATAATTTTACGGATTAGCGGCCTCGGTCCCCCAACCTCACACCTCTTGATTTCTTCTTTTGGGGACGAATTAAGGAAATTGTTTACAAATACAGACACGCAAATCTTATTCATTTAAAAAACAGGATACGAGAAGCATGCGAAGAAATCCCAGCCGATCCTGTAATTTGCAGGATAAAAGAAAAATCTTATTACGTGCACTAAAAATAACGGTGGTTCTGTTGTGGCCTAAAATTTGTTTTTAGGATTTGTAAGTTAAAATAAATAGTTTTCTAAATATATTTTCTTGATTTTCGTTACGCCCTGTATGACATATCGTTTTTTTTTCAATGCCAGTCTTACTTTTCCAACAAGCAAAACTTTTTATCAAGAATAACTTTTTCTCATAAAATCAATAATAAAAAAGTTTCCCATTTGGTAACCAAATCTGGGCAGACGCTATATATATATATATATATATATATATATATATATATATATATATATATATATATATATATATATATATATATATATATATATGTATTTTTGGCAGGTTCTTGGACTGTTGATATATATATTGTTTTTAATTTTGTTTTCTTGGGGATTTAGTCCGTTGTGAGGCAAATAAAATGTGGTGTTTTTGGTTACATTTTATATTACTAACGTTTCGGTAATAGATATACCTTCATCAGAGTGCAGTAGCTGAAAACATTTTTTTATTTTAACAGTTTTTTAGGTAATATTCTAGAAACTAGTTACTAAGTTTATATATAAGTATAGAGGTGTTACCTTTTATTAAAAATCCAAGGATTGGCACGTTGTACTGCGAGGCACTTTATAAAAAATTGCACTTTCTGTTACTTTGAAGTTTTTAAACAGATAGGTCGGTATATACATATTTAGTCGAGCTTTATTAAATAGTAACTGAAAAACGCACATCTACTTTTGGCGAAGGGTCGTCCGACAATTTGGGAGTGTTTGCCAGATGTATCTATTTGGCTTAAGGGGTCCAATTATTGTTTTTGAGGTCTATGTGTTTTTATTTATTATTTTTTAATTAATTAGTTATTAGTATTATGTAGCTTGTGGGAAGGGTGAGTTTATTTTATAATATTATGGTAAATTTTGTGAAGGTTTTTTGTGTCGGATTTAGCGTTTATAGCGTTTTTGTTTCTTTGGATTTCGATCATTTCAAGTATTTCTCGTTTTTTAGAATGATTTTCTGTATTTAGGATTTTTGTGTTTTTATAGTTGAAAGTATGTTGATTTTCGTCGCTGTGATGTGATAAGGCAGTCTTGTTTTTTTTGTCGAATTTGTGTCCATTTATTCTGTTTTTTAAATGTTGGCTGGTCTGTCCAATATAAACGGCGTGGCAGTTATTGCATGGAATTTCATATACAACGTGAGTTTTTTTATCTTTGGGGATTGTTGATTTTAGCTTGCTGAAATTTTTTTTTAAAAGATTGTGGCCTTTGTGGCTGACAGTTATGTCGTGGTTTTTAAAAACGTTTTGAATTTTTTCTGATAGGTTAGGAATATATGGTAATGATAAGTAATTTTTATTATTTTTTGTTGTATGTTTGTTGTTTGGGTGTGTGTTGTAGAATTTGTGTATTCTTTCTTTAAAAATTTTGTTTATAAGATGCTGCGGATAGTTATTTATTTTTAAAGTTTCTTTTGCTTTGTTGATTGCCCTTTCTCTAAATTCGGGATCAGATAGTTTTATGCTGCGGTCTGCGAGCCCAATAATAACGGTTTTTTTTTGGGATAGGGGGTGCTGTGAGTCAAAATGTAGGTATCTTGCAGACCAAGTTTTTTTAGTGTACCATTCTGTTCTTATTTTGTTGTTTTTATTGTATAGAGTTAGGTCAAGAAAGTTGATTTTGTTTTCGTTTTGTTTTTCTATTGTAAATTGTAGTTTGTGATGGTAATTGTTAAATTTTTCTAGAATCAAGTTGCATTTATTTTTGGGTACAGCTGTTATACAGTCGTCGACATATCTGTAGAAAAAGGGTAAAGGGAAATCTAAGGGCGGGATTGTGTTTTCTTCGAGGTCTTCCAGGACAAGTTGGGCAATTACACTGGAAATTGAGGCACCCATAGCACATCCATCTATTTGTTTATAGAATTTTTTTTCATATTGGAAATATGTGGAGTTTAAGGTGATTTCAACCGCGTTTAGAAATTCGTTTAGTGGTATGTCGGTGAAGGATTTTATTTTATCCCATTTTTTTGTTATTATTTCTTTTGTAAGATTGATGGGTATGTTTGTGTATAGTGATATAACGTCTAGAGATATCAGTAAGTGATCTTCGGGGATAATTATATTTTTAATTTTATTTTTGAAATCCATCGAATCTTTAATATAATAATTGTTTTTGTTTACAACGTTCTCTAAAATATTTTTTAAAAATTTGGAAAGGTTTTCAAATGGAGATTGGATGCACGACACTATGGGTCTAAGTGGAATATCCTCTTTGTGCAATTTCGGAAGTCCGTATATTCGTGGAGGTAGGGCGTTGTGAATTTTTAGTTTTTTTGCGGTGTTTGGTGATATAAAGGTTTTGTTTTCCCAATGTGTTATTATATCGTTGTTTTGTTTTTGGTATATGTTTGTTGGGTCGTTTCGTAATTCTTTATAGGTTTTGGAGTCTTGTAATAAGTTGGTCATTTTTTGTTCGTATTCGGTGGTGTACATTATAACAGTTTTATTGGTTTTGTCGGGTACCAATACTTTTAGGTTTTTATTTTTCTTTAAGAATGTTTCTGTTTTTCGTGTTTTTCTGAGTAATTCTTTTTTTGTATTGTTTTTTGTCGCGTGATTAAAGTTATTTTTATAATTTGTTATAATGTTGCAGCAGGTCGACCTTAGTTCATCTTTTTTTTCATTGCTTAGATTAGTTAGTGAGGTTTCGATGTTGCTAATTATTTCAGCTGTGGGAATGTCTTCTTGTTTTTCGTAAGGTATTGCAAACTTTGGTCCCAAACTAAGTATTTCTTTCACATCGTCAGGAATACTAACGTCAG
The DNA here is from genome assembly GCA_963971165.1 of Philopedon plagiatum. Lineage (NCBI taxonomy): Eukaryota > Metazoa > Arthropoda > Insecta > Coleoptera > Curculionidae > Philopedon > Philopedon plagiatum. The sequence continues at coordinate 30,684,854 of OZ020192.1, read as the reverse complement.
TTAGGTTGTCGATCCAACAAGAAGCGTTTTTTTTAATGTTGTTGTCAGATATATTTTTGTTTGTTTGTTTCTTTATCTTTTTTATGTTTTTTTGTTTTATTTTTTGAAATATCGTTTCATATTTTTCTGACAGTTTTTCGAAAAAACAAAGACGCTATAAACGCTAAATCCGACACAAAAAACCTTCACAAAATTTACCATAATATTATAAAATAAACTCACCCTTCCCACAAGCTACATAATACTAATAACTAATTAATTAAAAAATAATAAATAAAAACACATAGACCTCAAAAACAATAATTGGACCCCTTAAGCCAAATAGATACATCTGGCAAACACTCCCAAATTGTCGGACGACCCTTCGCCAAAAGTAGATGTGCGTTTTTCAGTTACTATTTAATAAAGCTCGACTAAATATGTATATACCGACCTATCTGTTTAAAAACTTCAAAGTAACAGAAAGTGCAATTTTTTATAAAGTGCCTCGCAGTACAACGTGCCAATCCTTGGATTTTTAATAAAAGGTAACACCTCTATACTTATATATAAACTTAGTAACTAGTTTCTAGAATATTACCTAAAAAACTGTTAAAATAAAAAAATGTTTTCAGCTACTGCACTCTGATGAAGGTATATCTATTACCGAAACGTTAGTAATATAAAATGTAACCAAAAACACCACATTTTATTTGCCTCACAACGGACTAAATCCCCAAGAAAACAAAATTAAAAACAATATATATATCAACAGTCCAAGAACCTGCCAAAAATACATATATATCAGCATGGGTGAAAATATGCTAAATTTCAACACCGTATACGCAAAATACGGTCAAGCTACTGGAAACAAAATCAAACTGTTCTGTAAAGTAAATCAAAAACTATCTAACCAGCGAAACAGACGAATTTTCCTACTACGTTGTAAGGATGAAAATATAGTTCCTACATTTTTAAATTTTAAGTTTAACCACATCCTCTTTAACTGTAAAGACCTTGAACAAAAATTCAAGGATTGCGCCGTAAAAAACTTTATAAAAAATACCCTTAACCTTCTAATCACTGACACAACCAAAACCATAAACAAATTTGAAAAAGAAAAAACCACTCTTGCAGCCTCACTAGCAGCAATTATACCACCTGATTTATTAAATCCTTTTTTCGAAAAACTGTCAGAAAAATATGAAACGATATTTCAAAAAATAAAACAAAAAAACATAAAAAAGATAAAGAAACAAACAAACAAAAATATATCTGACAACAACATTAAAAAAAACGCTTCTTGTTGGATCGACAACCTAACTGACGTTAGTATTCCTGACGATGTGAAAGAAATACTTAGTTTGGGACCAAAGTTTGCAATACCTTACGAAAAACAAGAAGACATTCCCACAGCTGAAATAATTAGCAACATCGAAACCTCACTAACTAATCTAAGCAATGAAAAAAAAAGATGAACTAAGGTCGACCTGCTGCAACATTATAACAAATTATAAAAATAACTTTAATCACGCGACAAAAAACAATACAAAAAAAGAATTACTCAGAAAAACACGAAAAACAGAAACATTCTTAAAGAAAAATAAAAACCTAAAAGTATTGGTACCCGACAAAACCAATAAAACTGTTATAATGTACACCACCGAATACGAACAAAAAATGACCAACTTATTACAAGACTCCAAAACCTATAAAGAATTACGAAACGACCCAACAAACATATACCAAAAACAAAACAACGATATAATAACACATTGGGAAAACAAAACCTTTATATCACCAAACACCGCAAAAAAACTAAAAATTCACAACGCCCTACCTCCACGAATATACGGACTTCCGAAATTGCACAAAGAGGATATTCCACTTAGACCCATAGTGTCGTGCATCCAATCTCCATTTGAAAACCTTTCCAAATTTTTAAAAAATATTTTAGAGAACGTTGTAAACAAAAACAATTATTATATTAAAGATTCGATGGATTTCAAAAATAAAATTAAAAATATAATTATCCCCGAAGATCACTTACTGATATCTCTAGACGTTATATCACTATACACAAACATACCTATCAATCTTACAAAAGAAATAATAACAAAAAAATGGGATAAAATAAAATCCTTCACCGACATACCACTAAACGAATTTTTAAACGCGGTTGAAATCACCTTAAACTCCACATATTTCCAATATGAAAAAAAATTCTATAAACAAATAGATGGATGTGCTATGGGTGCCTCAATTTCCAGTGTAATTGCCCAACTTGTCCTGGAAGACCTCGAAGAAAACACAATCCCGCCCTTAGATTTCCCTTTACCCTTTTTCTACAGATATGTCGACGACTGTATAACAGCTGTACCCAAAAATAAATGCAACTTGATTCTAGAAAATTTTAACAGTTACCACCACAAACTACAATTTACAATAGAAAAACAAAACGAAAACAAAATCAACTTTCTTGACCTAACTCTATACAATAAAAACAACAAAATAAGAACAGAATGGTACACTAAAAAAACTTGGTCTGCAAGATACCTACATTTTGACTCACAGCACCCCCTATCCCAAAAAAAAACCGTTATTATTGGGCTCGCAGACCGCAGCATAAAACTATCTGATCCCGAATTTAGAGAAAGGGCAATCAACAAAGCAAAAGAAACTTTAAAAATAAATAACTATCCGCAGCATCTTATAAACAAAATTTTTAAAGAAAGAATACACAAATTCTACAACACACACCCAAACAACAAACATACAACAAAAAATAATAAAAATTACTTATCATTACCATATATTCCTAACCTATCAGAAAAAATTCAAAACGTTTTTAAAAACCACGACATAACTGTCAGCCACAAAGGCCACAATCTTTTAAGAAAAAATTTCAGCAAGCTAAAATCAACAATCCCCAAAGATAAAAAAACTCACGTTGTATATGAAATTCCATGCAATAACTGCCACGCCGTTTATATTGGACAGACCAGCCAACATTTAAAAAACAGAATAAATGGACACAAATTCGACAAAAAAAACAAGACTGCCTTATCACATCACAGCGACGAAAATCAACATACTTTCAACTATAAAAACACAAAAATCCTAAATACAGAAAATCATTCTAAAAAACGAGAAATACTTGAAATGATCGAAATCCAAAGAAACAAAAACGCTATAAACGCTAAATCCGACACAAAAAACCTTCACAAAATTTACCATAATATTATAAAATAAACTCACCCTTCCCACAAGCTACATAATACTAATAACTAATTAATTAAAAAATAATAAATAAAAACACATAGACCTCAAAAACAATAATTGGACCCCTTAAGCCAAATAGATACATCTGGCAAACACTCCCAAATTGTCGGACGACCCTTCGCCAAAAGTAGATGTGCGTTTTTCAGTTACTATTTAATAAAGCTCGACTAAATATGTATATACCGACCTATCTGTTTAAAAACTTCAAAGTAACAGAAAGTGCAATTTTTTATAAAGTGCCTCGCAGTACAACGTGCCAATCCTTGGATTTTTAATAAAAGGTAACACCTCTATACTTATATATAAACTTAGTAACTAGTTTCTAGAATATTACCTAAAAAACTGTTAAAATAAAAAAATGTTTTCAGCTACTGCACTCTGATGAAGGTATATCTATTACCGAAACGTTAGTAATATAAAATGTAACCAAAAACACCACATTTTATTTGCCTCACAACGGACTACATCCCCAAGAAAACAAAATTAAAAACTATATATATATATATATATATATATATATATATATATATATATATATATATATATATATATATATATATATATATAGTGACCGGCAAAAAGTTGGCCACATAATTAAGAAAAATTAATTTTAACAACATCAAATTGTAGGTGGAGTATACAGGGTGCCCAGAAAATACAAAAATCTTAGTTCAGAAAAAGAAAAATCTGGGAATTTCAAAAAATTTTCTACACAGAAAGTAAAGCTCCTATCAAGGGAAGAACAAAAGTCAAATAAGATTTTTTCCAAGCGAGAACCGCTGTGGAGAAAATTAAGGACGAAACTTACAAAAATCCCCTTTTTTACAAAATTTAGCCTCAAATTCCCCTGCAACGACACATTTTTGGTGAAAGCGCTATTTGACTTTTGTCCTTCTCTTGACAGGAGCTTTACTTTCTGTGTAGAATTTTTTTTGAAATTCCCAGATTTTTTCTAAACTAAGATTTTTGTATTTTGTGAGCACCCTGTATACTCCACCTAAAATTTGAGGTTGTTAAAATTAATGTTTCTTAATGCACCAACTTTCATAATGAATAAAATTTTCTGAGAAATCAATAATAAAAAAGTTTTCCATATGTGGCCAACTTTTGCCGGACACTAATATATATATATATATATATATATATATATATATATATATATATATATATATATATATATATATATATATATATATATATATATATATATATATATATATAATATATATACAGGGTGTCCCAGGATAGGTGTTACGATAGGACAAATGTGTCAAAAAATTTTGAATTTGAAAATGGCATTTTGGGAACACGCCCCGCTTGGTCCAAAACTCAGGAATACAAAATTTCACTCGGATTGGTATTATACAGGGCGAGTTATAACTAAAAATATGAAAAATGGCCAAGAGTAAAGTACTCTTATTTGTCCAAATGGAACAAAAGCTTAGTAGAAAAAGTTGTTCAGAAATGTAACTAATATCATAATTTGAAATTACAGCTTTCTGGTCAATATTTTTATTTTTGTCAAATTTTTTGAAATGTAATAGTACATTTTCCACCACTATCGTATTCGGTTTTTTATTATACTTGGAAACTACGTTTTCTAACATGTAATATGTACATTTACCAGGTATAGCCTAATAATGTATTGTAATACGATATTGGTGGAAAATGTACTATTACATTTCAAAAAATTTGACGAAAATAAAAATTTTGACTAGAAAGCTCTAATTTCAAATTATAATATTAGTTTCATTTCTGAACAACTTTTTCTACTAAGCTTTTGTTCCATTTGAAAAAATAAGAGTACTTTACTCTTGGCCATTTTTCATATGTTTAGTTATAACTCGCCCTGTATAATACCAATCCGAGTGAAATTTTGTATTCCTCAGTTTTGGACCAAGCGGGGCATGTTCCCAAAATGCTATTTTCAAATTCAAATTTTTTTGACCCATATGTCCTATCGTAACACCTATCCTGGGACACCCTGTATATATATATATACAATATATATATATATATATATATATATATATATATATATATATATATATTATATATATACAGTGTAATACAGTGAAAACTGGCGGAATGATACTATTGTTAAGAATGGTAAGCGGAATTTCTGTTTTTGCTACTCCCTTTTAAGATTAAGATTTTTACGAACAGATCACATTTTACCAAATTCAAAATCAGAACCTTTACATCTTTGCAACAAGCTTGATAAAGAATGCAGCTCACCTTGCTTTTTTTTACTAAAAGTCAAATAGGACTTCAGTTAGCCTCCTACTTTTCCACGATGTGAACTTCTGTCGTACGTCTCTTAGCTAAAGTTTACTCTTAAGGTTCTAGAGATAACTGTCTTTTATATTTACCGCTTCTCTTAGGACTACTCGTACTGGTGTACTTTTCGATTTTCTTTCTGCAAAAATTTATTATATTTCTGGCTTTCCTTCCGTGAAAGTTTACATTTTTGCTACGAAAGGGTGGCAGAAATGCTTGGAATCAGCAACTCGCTCACCAACCTCATCAACGAGCTACTATATTTTCCGGTCGTTCCCACATATAAGCCAAACTTACAGGATAACCTTCCTATTACCCATCCTTACTAACCTCCATATGCTCTCCTCTGCGCTAAGGTTATGATCTCATTACCGTCTCGTAGTGGAGCCATCCTGATGTGTGTAGTAATAAGAATGCCACAACCAACATTACAATTCTGCTAACTGGACTGGTATTCAAGACCTACTTTTCCTTCAATTTCTAGTTTTCAGTGTTTCATGAAACGGAACACTTATGGAATCACTTCGGTGTCCGTCCGTCTGTCACAGGCGTTTTCTCTAAAACTATTCGACGTACACATGCAAGAACACTGGTTCATCTTTAAGTTTGACAATCAAAATCATCTACAACTCTCAAAAAGGGACCTGAACAAACAGTTTTCTGCAAATGTCACCACCATTGTGTGTATCTTGTATCCCCCTGATAAATCCCTATGCAGATTGTGTAATGAAGAGGAGAGAGCCTCATATTATATGTAATTGCGCGGCATTAACTCGTTAACAACCTACCTGGGAGATCTCGATAGCCAGAAAGAAACATCCATGCTAGTGAATCTAGTAGCCAAATAAAAGTAAGGAAAGTTTTAACTAGATCCAGTACACCAGAGATCACAATAAGCTTTATTGGTTACGGTGAATGCGAGAATGAATATTGAAATTACTTTTTGACAGTCTAAGATGCTGTTATATAAGTTTCAAGCAAAAAATAAAGTCACACTTAATTTTATAGCGATCAAAATAAATATTTTTTCACTGTCAACAAAACTGATCCTACACATGTTTACGTAATATCCTAATACAGAGCTGACATTTAAAACAAATGCTATACTTTGCGATCACCTCAAAATACTTTTACAAATTGCTTACTTCAAAGTTGTATAAACTCTGAAACAGATATTTGTTGACATATTTATAAAATTTGCCGCCAAGTCCAGTTACTACAATTTTTAACCATCTTTTTTAAAGATGCCTCTCAATTTTAATCAGTCATTTAAATAATAATTTTTATTTTAATGTTGATTAGTTAAATTTCTCCATTGGAACAGAAAAAAAAATTGTTTATGCATTTTTGTTCAGCAGCCATGAGGAAATTTTTCTATAAAAACTGAATATTATATTCCTCATTTTTTACCGTTTAAGTGTGATGGGCTCTACTACACCACTAGTGATGTAATAAACTCATGACAGCACTAGTAGTGTGATAAGTACATAAGTGATTTCGATTTTAAGCAAGAACTAAAGACTAATTTTCAAAAACGTATTCGTAACAATATAAAAACTATTATTTAATATTAATTTAATAACACATTTTTTGCAAAGGGCCAAACCTATTCCAACTGTTGAAGAGGTTAATTGTGCTGATGAATTTCTTATTTCGGGGTTAAATTACTAATTGTGTCGGTCCTACTTGAAGAAGCTTCTTCTTCCCCTAAAATTTTTCTTGCGACTTTTTTCTTATCCGCCTTGGACGTGTCAACTCTATCACTATTTATTATTTACTAGGTCTGCTCTAGAGTCTACGAGCCTAGAGGTGGAGGAGCGTCTAAAGCAGTGCTTTGTGTACTCTACAGGATAAAGTTAATTTAAAAAGGATGGAACGGTCTTTGGCATTCTACTAAAAGTGTTGATTCCAACAGGTTGCCTAATGCATGTTCTTTTCTTTATCCCCTTACAAATTCTGCAATGATGGGTATGTGAAGGATGCAGGGACAAATCCGTACCAATTATGTATACCATAATAACACCTTGTACCCATCCAGATATTGTAAAAGATTCTCGAGAAATTTTAGTTATTGTGTTTGGTGTTTTTACTCAAAAAATGAAGTTAAATCTAGTTCAATAGGGAATATGCCAAATAAATTTTAATTTTTTTTCTAATCTCTACATAAATTAAATGTTTATGGCGGGTTGCTGTTATCCATTTATTTTGGTCTTTATTAACAAAAAAAGAGTTTTCTACAGCAAATTTTCGCGCGAATTTCGAAACCTGTAAAACGCGATCCCATTGGCTGTCATGAAAAGTGAATTTATAACTCATAATGAGTACATGGCGAATTCCAGTGTTGTAAGGTCATCGAAACATCAATACAAATGACATTTAATGCGTAACTCATCCAATAAAATATCCCTGCATAAAGTAGAAGGTTCCTAAAATCTTATTCATATAATGTATGTAAAGCCGAAATCGGTCCAGGAACCTTCCAATCTTGCAACAAAAACTGGCGTATTTGCGAAATTTTGAGACATCATTTAATAATTTAGAGTAAACAAACTGCAATTCTTTGTTTTCATGGCAATCTTCGAAAATTCAAAATTTTCAAATTTTGTATGTCCCGAGGCAAATAAATAAACCTATTTACTTATAACGTTAACGAAAAAATAAGCGATTTTAAAGGATTTGTCGAAAAAATCAAGAAAAATCTGTTTTTACCCCTTAAATACGGTCCGGGATGAGCCATTCGGTATTCATTTTAAAGTGTGACTTTCCCTTTATAAGATAGGGTTAAAAATTGGGGAAAAAACAGATAGAAAAAAATACAGAGTGGTTCAAATGTACCGATGTCGCGGGCAAAATTTTCTTTAAAAATCTAAATTTAAACGGCGATTGCTCCCTTCCTATAAAGAATGAAGAAACTAAAAACTATGGATATCATGTATTTCGACGAGCTCTTTTGGATGACGTATATGGGATTTTAATTTGAACCATTTTGACCCCACAAAAGATAAAAACCATGAAATATTTGTGTCAAAAATCGAAATTTCCAGTTTTTCCAAAATATTCCAGTGATTTTAGGTCAATGTATCCATAAAAGAGAGTATTTGAGATTTTAAAGATTTACTTATGAATCCGTTTTTCGATCTGACGTTTTGTTTTCGAGTTATCAGGTACCAAAGAGGGGTCTTGCAAACGGCATTGTTCGACCTAAAAAAATTCAAAAGAGTTACTTGCCATTTTCCGATCATCACCAGTTTCAATAGAGTTCTGAAGCTCCGGGTCCTTTACAACCTCCGAGAATTTACATCGATTTAATTCACTTTTGCGACCTGTACCCGATTTCAAGGGAAATCGCGGTAATTTAGAATTTGACGTTTAATAACTCTGAAACGAAATAATATCCTGTATAACTAAAATTTTTACCGAAGCTAGTAATATTAGACTTTGTAATATTAGTTTTAAAACAGTTAAGCAATGGTTTTGTAAAGTATATCCTATATGTTTGTTGTTAAATGTGTTTTATATGTTTAACACTAAATTTATAATTTTTACTCTAATAAAAACCAAAACATATATTTAGTTTATTTATTTGTATATATATTGCCTTTTTCCACACGCTTAGTATTCCAACATTGGCATATTTTCTTTTGTTACAGATTTCCTGTTTTGTAAATAGTTTTTATGCCCAACTTTTTCTAGTAAAAAGTTGTAAAATGCACCAGTGGAACTATCTACATAAATTTACTTTCTAGTTCTTACTGTTTTCTAATTTCTTATTCTGTAACGAGTTCTGTTTTATCCGCAATTATTGTCGATCCTAAATTAAACAAATATTTTTAGTTACGGAAAAAAAGGAAAAATCTTTTTCCATTTCCAGCAGTTTGTATTTAAGATTCACTATTGTGTACGAATAACTCGTTACATAATATTAAGAAATTAGAAAGAAGAAAGAAATATAATTCTTACAGCAGCTGTGAATTTTCTAAATATGTGCAGCAAAATTGGGTAGTAAAATTAAATATTATATTACGCAATTTTAAATGGTAAATTGAATCAATTGATATTCCGCTTACAGAAATTAACGTATTTCGGTAATATGTAAAGTAATTTTAAAAGGGAAATTTTATGTATACGTTATTGATATTAAAAAATAATGAATATATTGTGTACAAATTTACTTAATTTATTACGTATTAATGAATTTCACCAAAAATATATAGGGAAATAAAATTGGGAGGTTTCTGTAAATTTACGGTACTTTACGTGGGTCCATTTGTGACCAACGTAAAATAACAGAAATTTACCAAGTTATTTTTTATACTGCCGATGCCGCCGAGAACTTACTGCCGTGGTCGAGTGGTGACGTTGCAGTGTTTAACTTACAGCGTTACTAGTCTACCACAGTGCATTAACTATGTTCCGTAGTTCTTTATTTTGGAAGGTTTGGATGCGTTTGATGTGTCTCTTCTTGGCACAGCCCCATGAATGCCATAAACCCAGACTGGTTTTAAAATCTAGTTATACAGAGTCCTATGGAAATGGTTTAATATATTGGAATGGGTAACTCCTGGGGTAGTCTAGGGACACACTCCATACCTTTTTTTAGGTTTAATCAAACAACTGTAAAATTTTCTCCAACACCCGAAAACCACGCCATACGAGCGCCGCGCCCTCAGGTCCCATTCCCTGCAACGATAAAAAATCTGAGAAAAAAGTTAAACAGTTAAATACGTAGTTGTAGCTTTACAATTAGAGATATATTCTCAGAAGTGGATGGGTTCGAATCTGGAGATAAAAGTACATCCCCTGAAATTCCGTGCGCATGTCTAGCACGCTCGGTTTGCGCGTGATACGCATTTTTGTCTACTGCGCAGGTGTCAATAAACGAAAGATATAAAAAAGAAAAATAAAAAAGTGGAAAAACCAGTTAAGAAAAAAGTTAAATAGGTAGTTGTAGCTTTACACTTGGAGACTTGTGTGTGAAAAGTGGGGCGCTCGGTTTGCGCGTGGTACTCAGTTTGGTCTACTGCGCAGATGTAAAAGAAAACAAACATAAAGAAGTCGAAAACAAGTAATAAAAAAAGTGTCCCACAAAAACAAAACAAAAATATGCGCGCGCACTTTACCGCGCGCTCACGTTTTGCCCAGGCTGGTACTGCCTGGCACCAGAGGTCGACTACCGGTTGTCGATGTATGGCCCGCCCGGACTGTAAAATTGTGTGACATTTTGATCCTTTTAATGTATGTTGCATCTAAGACTACTCCATAGAAAAAAATTCTTTAAAATCAGGGCAGGTCGCGCGCCGCGCGGAGCCCTCTATGCGCGAGTCGAACTCGCGCTTGACTTTTTTTTTATTTCACATGAGTATACGTACGTACTTAATTTTCGGCATCGACACCTCTGGTAACAGATCAAAAGTGACCAAGTTTAATAATAATAATGGACACAAAAAATAAAAATTTTCAAATAATTTATTTTATTATTTAAGTAAACGAAAATATTTTAGGTCTGCAACATAAACTAAAATACTATTTATTTATAGTTAGGGAACATGAAACAACTGCAGAAATCAAAACTTTTTGTTGGTAGTATTATACTTATAAAACAGTCATAAACTCATAACCTAGTTTATTCTTATCTTCCTACTTTTGTTTAGGGAGTTTTGTTTAGAAAATAAATTTAATTGTTGGAAAACAAATTTATTGCCAAGACATATAATCCCTAACATTTAAAAAGGCCAGATGCCACTTTTATTTTTGTACCTAGTAAAATGATATTCACAGTGGGCTCAAAGCGCCGATAGGTTGAAAAAAAATGACGAAAAAAACTGAAAGTAGGGTGTTTTATAGGAACTCCTGTAGTTTCCAAAATTCTTGAATGAAAATCAAAGTCGCTCATTTTGCCGAGATATCGACATAGAAGTTTTTATAATTTTATATGTGAAAATCAAGCTTTTTACTTTCGTATCTCCTACTTTTTACGGCGTACTTCAAGCCACTCTGGCTTAAATATACTGCCTTAGGAATAAAATTAATATAGAGATTTTTTTAATTTCTAGCGATAAATAATGTTCTTACTTTAATTGCGTTAGTTTATATAACATTTATAAGCGATTTATTGAATTGACGCTCTCAAAGTCTGGAGAGCAACTAGGCGATGCGAGGGCGAGGGGAGAAGAGAAGATCCAAAATATTCGATTGTCGTCACTTTTTGGACGTCGGTACCAGCTGAAACTTCTTGTAGATTGTGTTGTGTTTTCTTAAATCAGAAAATAGGTGATGGAATTTACCGGAAGTATCCCTCTCTTTATTTATTTTAAATAATTAAAATTATTTCTCTCCAGTTTCTATTCTTCCTCGAAATTGGCAATCAGGCGAAGCGTCGCGAAGCGAAGAGAAGAGAATTTTATCCATCCAAGAACCTTACCATGCAATCAATTGGAAGCCAGCATACTGAAGCGGCGCGAAGCGTTGATTGACGCTCGCAAAGTCTGGAGAGCAACTAGGCGACGTTTTTCTCGCCGCTTCCCGTCGCGCCGCCTCAGTGTGCGGGGAAGAGGAGAAGATCCAAAATATTTGATTGTCGTCACTTTTTGGACGTCGGTACCAGCTGAAACTTCTTGTAGATTTTGTGTTTTCTTAAATCAGAAAATAGGTGATGCAATTTACCGAAAGTATCCCTCTTTTTATTTATTTTACTAACCCAAACTTTTCTTTTTGGTTTCTCTTCTTCCTCCATACTGGCAATCAGGCTAAGTATAAAAAGATCCTCGTCCGATAACGAGCTGCTCATTTTGTCTACCTTCACTGAACCACTAAAAATATTTTAAACGTTAAATGTTGAAAATAGGATGGGATATCTTTTGCAATGGATTCTCTGCGCTTCGATTCTCTTCACCCCAGTGTGCGGACACCGCTTAAACGAGGCTTCGCTTCGCCGCGCTTCCCTTCGCGACGCTTCGTCTAAGTGGGCGAGCACCTTTAAGGGTGCGCGCCCACTTAGGCAAAGCGTCGCGTCGCGAAGGGAAGGGAAGAGACTTTGATCCATCCAAGAATCTTACATGCAATCAAATGGAAGCTCGCATACTGAGGCGGCGCGAAGTGATGAGACGCGTTGATTGACGCTCATAAAGGTTGGAGAGCAACTAGGCGACGTTTTTCTCGCCGATTCCCGTCGCGTAGCCTCAGTGTGCGGTGAAAAGAGAAGAGAAGATCCAAAATATTTGATTGTCGTCACTTTTTGGATGTCGTACCAGCTGAGACTTCTTGGAGATTGTGTTGTGTTTTCTTAAATCAGAAAATTGGTGATGGAATTCACCGAAAGTATCCCTGTTTTTATTTATTTTACTAACCCAAACTTTTCTTTTGGTTTCTCTTCTTCCTTCATACTGACAATAAGGCTAAGTACAAAAAGATCCTCGTCCGATGACGAGCTGCTCATTTTGTATACCTTCACTGAACAACTAAAAATGTTTTAAACGTTAAATGTTGAAAATAGGATATCTTTCGCCGTGGATTCTCTGCGCGTCGTTTCTCTTCGCCCCAGTGTACGGATACCGCGTAAACGAGGCTTCGCTTCGCAGCGCGAGCACCTTACCGCTTCCCTACGCTTCGCGCGGCTTCAGTGTGCGGGCTTCCATTTGATTGCATGTAAGGTTCTTGGATGGATAAAATTCTCTCCTCTTCGCGACGCTTCGCCTAAAGGTGCGCGCACACTTAGGCGAAGCGAAGAGAATTTTATCCGTCCAAGAAACTTACGTGCAATCAAATGGAAGCCCGCACAACGCTTCTCGACGCTTCAGTGTGCGGGCTCCCATTTGATTGTATGTAAAGTTCTTGGATGGATAAAATTCTCTTCGTTTCTCTTCGCGACGCTTCGCCTAAGTGTGCGCGCACCTTAAGTGGGCGGGCACCTTTATATTCGACGACCTATACGCGCAGAAACGCAACGGAAATCGAACTCCGTCCGGCATTCTCATCTCAATCTCTAGGTCTAGGCGACTCGGCTGCTACTCAAATATTCACTACTGTTTTGTACGACTAGATTTACCCCTCTTGTTAAAAAGTAGATTATAGGTGCAGATTGGTATAACGATTGAATCGGTTTAAATTATTATAATGAGCTTTAAATGTACACATGAAGAGGATCGGAAAAAGCCCTGTGTGGAAAAAAATGATTTAGAAAAAAGTTCCGAATCTTTTGTTAACACTAAAAAATCTGAGGAACTGATGAATAAAATTGTTGAATTAACATTTTTGTAGAACCAATACAAAATATCCTTTGAGCATTTATGTGAGATGTTGCTTCACACTCTCAGAACACAAAAAGAACAATGTGAAAATACCGTTATCAATCATGCCAAATTATAAAGACTTAATTTTGCCAACAGCAGCTTTGTAACTTTTCAAACCCAACCTGTATTTAGATACTTGAAAATAATCCAGCTCTTCGGCAGAGAAAGTAGCTATTACAGTTTTTTCTCAGTTATCGTTATTCTAGCTTTACTCCCACCAGTACTGATAATTAACTTATTACTATACTATTATTACTAGAGGTAACTTCCTCTTTTTGTTTTATAGCGACTCCACAATTTTATTGAAACGACACTATTACTTTTGCTTTTACTCGTATAGCGATAAATCTTACCCTTGGCAATTTCTTGATGACACGTTTTACAATAGGTACGTGATAGTTGACGGTTCCGGAATGTCTTTTTCTAGAAAGCACCGTGGTAGTTGAATTACCGTGAAACTATCAATTTTATTTAAAAACTCTTGTATGACCTCTTCCTAATTCAGGTTTATAATGAACGAAAGATTGTCCCGTGAGGCATATAAAACAATTACATGTATCTCCATTCGCACTCGTTGCTGCTGGCAAAATTAAGTTTTCATAAATTGGCATGATTGGCGGTTTTTCAAATTGTTCTTTTCATGCTCAGAATGTGGTCATGTCATACAAATGCTCAATGGATATTTTGTATTGGCTTTACAAAAACGTTTATGCAACAATTTTATTATTAGTTCCTCAGATTTTTTAGTGATAACAAAAGATTCAGCACTTTTTTCCAAATGATATTTTTTTTCGACACGGTACACACTTTTTTCCGATTCTCTTCATGTGTACATTTAAGACTCATTATAATAATTTAAACTGTTCCAATCGTTATACTATTAATCTGCACCTATAAATAATCTACTTGATGGAATATTCTTGAGAATTAATTTTTGGAAAATATTCTCCGAAAAAAATGAGAAATCATCGGAAATTTTGGAGAATTTATTTTATACGTTGGAGAATTTTATGTTTTGAGTGCATAAATTGAAAGAACATATTTTTTTCCAAAAGTAATTGTTACAGTAATTTTATCTGAAAAAATAAAGAAATTTAGAGTTGGAACATTCTCGAGAATTTATTTTTGGGAACTATTCTCCGAGAAAAATGATAATTTATCGAAAATTTTGGAGAACTTATTTTATATCTTGGAGAATTTTATGTTTTGATTGACTGCATAAATTGAAAGAACATATTTTTCTACCAAAAGTTTTGGAAAAAAAATATTTTTTTGGCAAAAGTAGTTTTTACAATAATTTTATCTGAAAAAATAAAGAGATGCACAATACCAAATTTAGAAAATATTTAAATTGTAAATTAACGTGATTACGCATGTTAGTCAAAATAAAGACACATGAGATTTTTATTTCCGAGTAATTTTATTTATAAAACACAACTTAGAAACGCATTGCATAAAATATCAGGTCTAAACAAGGTGTGTAAAATAACACAGAAAAGAAATAAAGATAAAGATGCTCCAAGCTCCATCTATGATACAATAGCGGAATTAAAATAAATTACCGTAAATTTCCGTAAATTCTCATAAATTCTCCGAGAAAATGAATTTTCCCGAGCACTTTCTCGTTCTCGGAAATATTCTTGGTAATTTTCCAGTAATTTATATATTTCTTTAAATCATAAATTCTCGAGAATTTATGCTGGGAAATATTCTCGGTAATTTACCGTTCTCCGGAAATATTCGCTTGAGAACCTCCTTATGGCACATCTCTAGGTAAGACTACCGGCGTGTGAAACAATAGTAGTAATTATTTGAGTAGCAGCCGAGTGGCCTAGACCTAGAGATTGAGATGAGAATTTGTGACGGAGTTCAATTTTTGTTGCGTTTCTGAGCGATTGATAGATCGTCGAATATAAAATAATAAATCGCTGCTAAATGTACTTATATAAACAAACGCAATTAAAGTAAGAACATCATTTTATCGCTGGAAATTGAAAAATAAATCCCCATACGGCTTTTTTTGAAAAAGGTCCACTTTAGAGAGCCATAAAAGCCTACAACACTCTTCCCGTTGATTTGCGGCAGATGCAGAGCGTGCGGAATTTTAAAAAAACACGTTAAAGCCTTCTTAATGCAAAAAACTTTTTACTCTTTTAAATTTGATTTTTAATGTGTTATGTATGTTTATGTGATTGTTGTATATCACAAGGTCTTTTTAAAATGATTTTATGTACATAACATATCATATGATTACATAATGTGACACCTTTTTGACGATGCTTTGTCATATTATTATTGTACTTGGTTTGGCAATCAAGGATATTATTATTATTAATATTTTTATTATTATTATTATTTGAATTCATAAGGCAGTATATTTAAACGAAACGCAAACATTTGAAGTATTAGAAAAGCCTATTATATTGATTTTCACGAATAAAATTATAAAAACTTCTAATATCGATATCTTGACAAAATGAGCAGCTTAAATTTTCATTTAAGAATTTTCGGCAACTGCAGGAGCTCCTCTAACATACCCTATTTTCAGTTTTTTTCGTTATTTTTGTTCAACCTATCGGCGCTTTAGGCCCACTGTGTATTATTAATACTTGTATTCACCTAATCGATTTCTTGATCATTTTAGCAATGCAGGCAAGTGCAACAAGTATTTAGAAATAATTTGTGTGCTAGCGTGCACTGGGCGGATTTGCCCAGGGCACGCAACGACCAAGCTTGCTCAGGTTCCTATTGCGGCTATGGCCGCGTAATCGTTAGCGTCGCCGAGTGCGTAGCCTGCTGCTAATCTACACATAGTCCGTAATGCGTAATGGTCGCTTAGTGCGAGCCGTCACTAAAGTAACTACCCTTCGAAATTGCTTTTTGTTCTTCCCTTTTTTTTCTTATACTCTTTTCCGGTCCAGAAATCACTGCACGTCTGACCTATGTTTTATAAATCACTCCACTCTTCTTGGCACTGATTATGGGTGTTATTTTTATTTTAGATCCTGTGATAGTGGAACTTAGTTAAAATTGTTTGTTTTATTTAGTTTGGTTTTTAACATCCTTAATTATCCTCTTTTTTCTTGTTGAAACCCCATGTACTTAATTTCCTTTTCTACTTTCTTACTAACCTCTCCTCCTATCTTCTAGGAATATCTAAAAAGCCAAATAGTGTAAGAAAAGAGGTTTAGTGTCAATAATACTATAAGGAATGGAAAATCGTGGCTAAGGGAACAAAAACCAGTAAGTTATGCTCTTGCATTAAAGTACGGGGAGTCCAAGATCTAACGGACAACCCCGGGCCGGTAGACAGTAACCTTCCACCCTTGCTGGAATCATCGAACTGATGTAACCATCAGGAAGCTTCCCCCATAGAAGACTCGCATATTCAATAGATTCATTTGACCAAAGACGGTACACAATACGCGCGAGCGTCAAGTGATTGTCAAAAATCACAGAGCACTGTATTTTGTATATCTCAAATATTTAAAATTTTTATATTTTTAATTTTTACAAGTTGCGTTACCTTATTTTTGAGGTACCCTGTATAAGTAAAAATAAATTTGATATATCGACAATTATTGGTTTGGAGACAAGCAAAAGCACACACTACAGAAAAGAGATCCGCAGAGATTTGTTTAGCTATAACTGACTAAATGTCTCTATATTAGTCAGAGTTCTATGGTTTATTGGGGGCTACACTGTATACAGTGTAGTGTTTCAAAATATCCCGAAAATAATTTACATAGCTCTAAATTTTTATTTATTTATTTATATAGGAGATTTATCTAGCAATACATGCTAGAATAAAAATATAATTTTTAAAACAATAACAATAATTGTTGAAATTGGAAATTTTAATACAATTTTAAGGCTAAGCACTTTTTTAAATAGGACCTATGTATATTTCAATAACTCCGAATTAAACAAATATGATTTCAATTATTTTTTAAATTGCCGCCCGTTGATTGGTTTGATTTTTGATAAAATCATTTAAATTATTAAATTCCATTACTCCCTCGTGAAAAATGGATTTATTTACTTCCATACTGCCTTGGAAACCTATTTTTAAAAAAATTTTGTTCATTCATTTTTTTATTGTATTAATGATTGTCTAAAATTTGCGTTATGAATTCTGTCAGGTAATACATATTTTTAATATATTTTTAATTTAAAAAATAAAAATACAAATATAAAAAGACTAAGATTACATTTAACCCTTTTAATTTTTGTAATATAAATTTAATTTACCTAAGTAAATTTATCTACAACATTTTCTTTAATAAATGACGATAATTAAAGTTTTATGAATAAAGCTCTTCAAACTGAGGAGCAAGAGCAAGATTTAAAAAAAAAATTTTTTTACTCATTTTATGAAAAATCATTCATATTTTACATTAAAAAGAAACAACTCGTTCACTTGATTTAATTCCCTTTATTTACATTAACGATGTGCGTCGTGCGTGCGTGTTGCCAGAGTCTATATCTTCGTGCGAATTCTAGGTGACAGCTAAAATTATTTAAGTAACTAACATAGCTCTACAACATATTAACCATGTTTATTAAATCGATTATGATTTTTCCAGCCGTCTGCTTACTGGTTAACACCACTAGTAATTTCCCGAATTCGTTCCAGTACATCCATACCGTCAGGGTGCATCGATCTCCATTAGCCAGTAAAAAGCGAAAGCCCAATAACAGGAATTATTGATCCATCATCAGTTATTACCATGGAAATGAAGAAAGTTGGCCCACTGTTGTCAAACGACCGAGAAACCTGTCAGTAGTGTAAGAAAGAGCGCTCCTTTTTGAGCGATTTTAAATTTCGAAAATTTTTAAAAACGACATTTTAAAAATGTTATCAAGAAAAAGCTGATAGAAGATAGGGCACTAAAAAATGATGGAGGGGATGACAGTGAGCGTTGAAAATGAAACTAATGGAAGTGCAGGTCAGTGAACTTTTTAATTTGCTAACATTTCGAATACAACAACGTTTTTATTATTTTAACATCAAGTGATGAAAGGAAAAGCATGATCTACAAATAAACAAAATTTTTTAATTGTAATGTAAAGTAAAATTAAATAAAAATAATTAATATATGTAAATTACATAAATTGTTAAAATTAGCAATTGGTATTATCTTTAAACATACTCGTAAGTAGTGCGAAATAAAATAGAAAATGTGTATTAAATAAAAATAGGTAAAATATGCCTAATAATGTGTAAGTTTTAAAAAATATTTTTAAAATACTTTGGAATTATTCGACAACATAATCCAAGTTGGTACATAAATATGTCAAAATATAACCTGACAAATACCGCATGTCATACTTATACAGGGTACCAAAACAAAATATTTTACAGAGGATTAATCCAGAGTTTGTTGAATTTGGCTGAGAAACAAAAATGCAATTTAAAGTGTTTTATTTGTTTTTACTATTAGATCACTACCGCATTTCCAAGTGTACACTAGTTGCTTATTAAATAAATATTTTAATAATAATTTTTACTTTATTTCTTAAGTAGCATAATAAAAAAAAACATAATTTTAATATCCAAAGGTGTTTTCATATCAGGAAAATTTAACTTCATAAATAAAGCAGAAACCAAAGGTACTGGTAGTTAAACTATTGTATTTCCTACATCGTCTGACAAATTAAATTGGGCTAACTTAAGAGCGCCTAATTTTTTTATTTATGGATAGATAGTTTGAACTTTGGATATTATGGAAATGGATATATTCTGGGTTCGGTACGAAATAAGGAAGTTAATTTTTGAGATCCTTATTCATTTCTAAGCAAATTTGATCTAAAAAATAAAATATATTTCTCTGCATGGTGATATTGTCATATTCACGATATTGTTATGATCATGCAGAGAAAAGGTTTTTATTTTTTTAAGCGAAGACCGTGCATTGGATTGAAAAAATTCAAGAGATCAAATTTGCTTAGAAATGATTGGGGATTTCAGGAATAATTTTAATTTTACGAGAAATCAGTGGCGTACCATCAATGTCTGCCAAAATAGCCAGTTGAAATTCCGTACGAACGCCACTGGTGGAAATAAAAATGATTGTGGTACACTAAATAATGCCGCTTGATACATAGTACATGTATGCCAAATTTAATTAAAATATCTAAAGTGGTATTACAGATATTAATAAAAAAACTATTTATTTTTGAAAACTTTACCACCCTGTATCTCAAAAGTTAAGACGTTTAGGACATACGTTCATATGAAGTTTTCTTTTTAGAATGGACCCAAAAAATCGCCCCCTTAAATATTGACATTCAATTAGGAAACACCCTGTATATTTCTGATTAAAAGTTTTTTGTTTCCGAGATTTTTTATTTTTGATCAAAATTTCAATCAATTATTTTTTTACAATTAATTTTTTTAAATACTACTTTGATGCTAAGTAAAATAGTTTTATTGGTACAAATCGACTACTCTCGCGTTATTTGATAATTGGATAATTGCTATTAAATAATTGCAGTGTTTTAAACTTTAATTTTAGTATAATGCTAAAGAATATTTTCTGCTTTAATATATCCAAAAGTTTAACAAAATCGACTTGCAAACAAGAACGTTATTTATGATTACAATAGTTTCCAATTTAATTTACCACACAGTGTAAAGTTCAAGATTTTAGAAAAAAGGTTGCATATGTACTGGGGTTAATAATTATTATGTAATGGCATGCCAGTCACAAAGAAAATTCTATTTGCTGCAGCTCATGGTCGGCAGAAAATGCGAAAATTAATAATTTCTTGATGAAAAATATCAATTTTTTTATAAAATATAATAAAATGTACAGAACGGATGGCAACAAATTTAAATACAAAACTGTAAAATAAAGAAAGTATTTAGGGATAGAATATTTTGGCTATCTTGGATGGAATTCTTATACTTTCTTTAAAAAGTAAAAATTCTAGAGATTCTTAGGCAACAAAAGTAATTCTGATATTACACGTATAACTTCCGGTAGAATAGGTGTCGTTTAAATTACAGTTTCAACCTAAGTTTTAACATGAGTATAGACAAAAAGTTGTACAAAGTGTATTGTGTACCTTAAGCTAATTTTGCTACATTTTTTCGCAGAATAAATCTTCAAAAATCTCAAATATCATTATTTCATTTCCTTCAGGTATTTTATTTTTAATTATATTTTATTATTAACTATAAAAAAACGACTTTATGGTTATAAAATGACAAAACTAACAACATCAACCAGAGTTTCTCATACTCTATATTTGTCAAGTGGAGTTTAAACTTTACCTACATACAGGAAGAGTTTTTTAAAGTGTTACAAGGCTATATCTCGAAAACGGCTGACATATTTTCATGAAATTTTGTTATTAATACGGAGACGGAGGGACATATTTAAATATATTTTTGACATTTACCATCTCCCTCCATTTTGAGGGGTGGGGATAACTTTGGAATTTTAATTTGGATCATGTACAGGGATATCCAAATAAAAGTGAACAGGCCATATACCTTTTTTGTTTTTAAAGATGGGAAAAAATGTTACATATGAAAGTTTTGGGGACAAAACAATTGAGCATCGAATAAAAAAAAATGTAGTATAAAACATCGATTTTCTCGCTTATTTTAAATTGGATGGTATGATTTTTATCATATTTTTGGATTCTAGGATGAGTTCTAGACATATTTTGTATAATATCCAAGCAAACCCAAACAGTTATCGACTGATCTTTAGTAGACTGCTTATTTAGAGTATTTGATATTCAAAAGTCCTCATGCCAGATAGTTTGGGTGGATGGAAGGGTAGCCAGATTCTCACAAAAATGAGCAACTTTTAGTGCCAATTGTGTTAAAAGCATATTTAAAAAAAGTTATTGTTGGGCCAGTTAGTAAGGTGAAAACGTTCGCCAGTAATCTATATTCAAAATAATAACTTACTACGTAATTTTTTGTCTAGTTCTTGTTTTCACAATACACAACACATGAAAATGTCACGCATTTGTTTTGTTATGGCTATCTACAACTCTTTAAACGGCAATTATTGACATTTTAAATTTAATTATTTCAGAATCTGATCTGATCGTCATTCGTATTATTATTATCGTTATATATTATTTACCTGAGGAAAAAACTATCTTTTTAAATAATATACAGGGTGTTGTGAAATTCACTGCATATATTGAAACCGGTAAATTCTGGTTTGAATTCAGATTAAATAAAAATATTTATAAATGGCGCTTCACGATAAAAAAAAAAAGAAGATATCGTCTCTCAAAAAAAATTTTTTTAGTCACTGCGCACCACTGGGAATAAATATGTGGCCATATAAAAAACAATAAGCATCGTCAGTCATAGGAAACAGGTAGTCCAACGCCACCGTATTCGCTGTGGCGTTGCCAAGTCTCTTTACCATATTCATATGTAACAAATTTGAAAAAAATAATAGATTGATAGATAGATATTTATTTTTATTTTCAATGTTTACAATTACAATAAACAAAAAACCCATAGGGCGTTGAAAAATGTCAGAAGTATTGACAACATTAGAATTAAAATTGATACTATATAACATTTATACAAAGATTTTTTAAACATACATTTATAAATAACAATTTTACTCCCATAAAAAGAGACATATTTAAAATAATTAAAATAATTACTACAAATTTAAAATTGAATTCTTTCCTTATCGGGATCACCAAAAAATGCATTGATGTTATAAAATGCCTTACCAACTAAATATTTCTTTAAAACAGATTTAAGATTATTCTTTGGTAAATTCCTAATTGTATCTGGAAAGCTTTTAAAAATTTTTATGATGCAATATTTAACATTTTTTTGCAGATATGTGAAGTTGTATTTTGCAGGTACCAAACTTGTTTTAAAACGAGTATCAAAGTCATGTTTTATGTTACAGTCAGTAAAAAGATCTCTGTTATCACAAACAAATATCACAGAATCCAAAATATACATTCCTATTACTGTTAAAATACTTTTTTCAGTAAAAATGGGTTTACAACTTTCCTGCTGTTTCATTTTAAAAATACTACGTACACCTCTTTTGCATGACCATAATTCTGTGTATGTCAGGCGAATCACCCCAAAATATTACCCCATATCTCAATCTAGACTGAATATATGAATGGTAAGCAATAATAGTGGCTTCAGTACTAACATGGTCAGTAATTACACGCAAGGCAAAACAGTATCTTGATATACTGTTGGCTACAGTTTCAATATGGGGTCTCCAGTCCAATCTTTTATCGATGTGCACACCTAAAAAACGAATACTCTCTAAAGATTTTAGCTCTTCATCATTGTAGAAGAGTTTATTAGTATTATCTGCTCTTTCCAAAAGCGAGAGTCTGCGTTTTTGACATTCAGCAGCAGATCATTGGCCAAAAAATATGCATCAAGGGCATCCATTGCAGTATGCATTTTATGAAGAAGTATTTCTTCATTTTCCTCGCTAAATATGAGAGATGTATCATCTGCATACAAAACAGTGTACTCCCCAGAGACATCAGGAAGCTCATTCGTATACACCACATACAGAAGAGGTCCCAGGATTGATCCCTGGGGAACCCCCCTGGAAACAACAATTTTCTCTGATTTACATAAGACCATTCTCTCCAGACTCAACCACCTGCTGCACACGATCTTTCAAATATGATTCAATTAAATGTAAGGCTATACCACGCACTCCATATATTTCAAGTTTTTTATAGAGTAAAACATAGTTGACCGAATCAAAGGCTTTAGAAAGGTCCATACACATCAGCACCGTTTGTTTCTTATTGTTTAGTGAATTTAAAACCTTTTCTAGGGCTTGATAAATTGCCCTTATTGTTGATTTGCCCCTTCTAAAACCATTCTGTCTATCAGTAATCACAGAATGTCTCTCAAAAAACGACATCAGTCTGCAGAGTATCACCGTCTCAAAGACTTTGCTAATATTTGACAATAGAGAAATAGGTCGGTAATTTTTTTCTTCATCTATATCGCCCTTTTTATGTACAGCTTTTACGTATGCAGTCTTGAGCACGGATGGAAAAACACCTGTCGAAAACGCCAGATTAATATGTTTGTTATGTTTAAATAATAACTTTTCAATGCCCTGAAATTTTCTTGAAGCAAAATTAAAGTTAAATTAAGGTTACCTTAACTCTTTCAAAATATTCAACTTAAAAAATTTGAAACTACTACAACACAAAAAAATCCGGAGAACAGCTGTTCAAACCACGAGTACCAAAATTATGTTGAACTAGGCCGATTAGAAATTTTTGGAGGAAAAAGAGAACCTGAACAAAAATTTTAGTTCAAAATTAGCTTCAAATAAAAAAATCCTAATACTTAAGCATGTACTTCTTTTTTATTTGCCTATTTTTAATCATTTTTAACAGAAGGTTTGACAGGTTTATTAATATCGTCTTTAATTCTTGAGCGAAATTCCTCACAACTTATGTCAATAATAAACTTTACCTTCATAACCTCTTCCAGTGTTAAATCAAGTCATTCGACTTTTTCATCTGTCCAATAATTTTTAATATCGCTAGAGTCTTTCACAGTCCACATCAGTAGGTAGGACCAGGTAACGTAAAAATACTCAATAAGATTTTTGATACAAGGAAAAGTTGTTTCAAATGCATCATTGTATTTGTTTACACTAGCGCACTCATTTCCGACATTACATTAATGTAAAATTCGGTCCACTAACTAATTAAAACACAATGCTTAAAAGAATTCGAGGTATTTTTTTACACTGAAAAACTAAAAAAAGTTGACTTGAAAAAGTTATTTATTTATTAAACAATACAACTCTGCCCATCCCATTGACATTATAGGTGTGTCATTGACCCTTACCTAAATAGGTTATTTGACCCCTTCAAATAGGCAACCCAAAAAAAACTACGAATAGTAATTATGGTTGTATAAGTCTTTTCTGGCGCATCCGCCAATTTATAAAATATCTGGTTTTTGTTTACTTTAAAGTACTGTACTACATACACGCATTATATTTTAAATGTTTGCGCCAAATTAGCGCCAGCGCAGCGTCAGCTACTTCCTTAAGACACTAAGAAACGACATGACAGAGAGACCGAAAAAGAAGCATTCTAAAAGTTCATCAAGTGCCGTGCGTGTGCATCTCGACTCTAGAAAAACTCATATAGGGGATCTTTTTAAAAGAATCTGTAAGTTACGATAATTTTCTTAACAAAAACAACTTTCTGAACGTGCTGCGTGAAACAGAATAACGTTTTTTTTTTGACAAATTTAATGCTGTAATGAAAGAATTTTGGTTATACTTTTAAAATACTGTGTAGTGCTCAATTAGTGTTTTTCGTTTTGACTTGAAACTTTTTCTTAGCAGAAAGTTTAAGCTAGTAGGAATAATGCTTATCTTATCATTAACGTAATAATGGGGGTCGTAAATATTAGTTAAAACGAAGGCTAGTGACAAAAAGGATTGATTTCGCAGTGGCCTTTTCACTATTTTTTTTGTTTTTTCTTAGGAAAAGGTTTTAATTTTTTTTAACTTGGTCTTAAATTACGCTTAAAAACAGAAAATAAATTCTCCTCAAACATTTACATGTCTGGCAACGTTTCAACAAATTTAATTGTTTTTAGTTTTTCGAGCACAATTTTATGTCAAGCGCCATGTGATCGCTCAGCCAGGTGCGACGAATATGGACGGGTTTTAGGGCATTTTTGAAAATTTTTAAAATATTCGATTTAAGAGAAAAATGTATTGGGTATGTCTGTAGACTATCCCAGGAGTCAGTCATTCCAATATATGCAGTGAATTTCATAATACCCTGTATAATATACAGTACGACCGCGGATGCGATTTAGAGAGGACAAATGTACCAAATTTTGCAAGAGACGTAAAAATGTCACTCGATAAAAATTCTTGCTTGTAAAATAAATAAGATTCACGTTATGAAAAATTTAATTTTTTATACAGGGAGCATAAAAAATACAAAAAAGTTATTTTGCGTAACAGTAAACATACCTTGTTTGTCATTTTCTACCAAAAGAACAAATATGGAATATGTTTTAAATGAAACCCTAAGCCGAATTAGGTATTACACCACACATCATTTTTTTTAAGTCCCAACTGCGCAAAGCACACTGCGCTCGCGAGGTAATAGAATGGCTTCACCCCAGATTCGGTTCTAGGTGGATTGGTAGAAATGGCCCAATTTGGTGGTCCCCAAGAAGCCCCGGGTTCACTTTGGCGATATATTTCTATGGGGCTGCCTAAAACAAATTGTTTATGCCACTCCAATACCAAATAATATTGACGTGGTAAAAGGTAGAATTATCCAAGCTGTTCGTTCAATATCCCAGGAAGATATCATATCAGAAATTCCTTTGAATATCTAAGGAAGCAATTAGAAAAAATTTGTTTAATATGGGGTTGGAGTTTTTGAATTTTTATATCTTTATTGTATTGTTTAGTTTATATCATATTCTTTTGAGTTTAATTAAATGTTTGTATTATGTAAAAATTGCACTTGAATAAGAAGTATTTCAATTAAATAATTGCTTCGGTTAATAAAAACATTGACAAAAACATGAGTGTCATTATTGTTTAATATGTAGAAATTGGTACTTTGGATAAAGGTGTGAGAGAAAATAAATAAAACTTTAAAAAAATAATGTGATATTCGTTACTTTTAATATTTAAATTTTTAAATGAAATCTTGTACTTCCTCTTACGCAAAATAATGTTTTCGAATTTTGTATGTTCCCTGTGTAAAAAAGTAAAATTTTTATAACGTAAATCTTATTTATTTTACAACCAAAAACTTTCATTAGGAGAGACATTTTTACGTATCTTGCAAAATATGGTCCATTTGGCCTCTTCTAAACACCATCCTCGATCACGGTGTGTAGGGTGTTATGTCAAAAAAGATAAGTTGGATTAATTGCTTTGGGATTTACATTATATTTTAAACTTTGAAAGTATCAAAAGATAATACAGTAAAAATCCTACAACTTTTATATTTACAATATCTACAATCTCCTATGGTAAAGACTATAGGTGGGTGTCAAAATACAATCGAAAATCCTGTACATAAAAAGACATACTTGATGATGATGATGATGATGATCCATTTTACTGGTTTGAAATTTTGTATGTATTTTCAACTGATTGAAATAAAAAGCTATGCCAAATGGTCAGCTGTCATACCTGTTATTGGCGCCTCAAATTAAGAACGTGGCGTCCTCTTCAACCGATTTGCTAACTACTATAACGGGGAATGTTTTTGTTTCGTCTTTGTCTTCACTATCGTGTTATTTGGCATATTTGTCAATTTTCTCGTCAAGTGAGCCCTTCCCCGTTAAAAATCAGCTGATAGCAGCAGGATTTCTTAATTTGAGTCGCAATACCCTGAAATCATGCAATTTTAATACCCAGTCTTCCATTCGCTTGAACTACTCGAACAATCAGGCGATCACTATTCTATTGTTTAACGATGGGAATAATACATTCCCTTTACTGCGTATGCTACAATTGACACTGAAAATTGCTCATTTTTGTGCCACTTTGGCCACCCCTTCTACCTACCCACACTGTCTAGCATGAGTATTTTTCAAGATGATAATTGACTAGATCGGTCTAATTTGGCAATCGAAAGTTTTGAACTGACACGTGTAGGAACTAAGTTTTATAGTATGAATTTGTTTCTGCGATTTTAATTTTTAAAGAAAAGGGTAATATTAGTACACGTACTTCTTATAATAATATAATTAAATTCATTATAACAACACGTTCCAAGATGAAAATCATTTGGAACCGAGCAAATCACTGAAATTTTAGAATAACTTATAAGTTTTTAATGACGACTTATTTACAATGACAGGACGAAAACCTGTCAAAACCAAACTGATCAACTAGAACGTCATTTAAATCAGTACTGAATTTTAACCCTCTTTAGTAAATCTAAAGGTTAACTTTAATATAGTTAAATAAGCAGTGTACTAAAAACCAGTTCAGTTGAGTCTGACGCCCTCTACCAACCTGAGCAAACAATTTTATATTACTTGATGTACTCCCGAAATGTTCAAAAAATCTTTCGAATGCAATACAGTTTATCCCGTAAGCTATGATAAATAATCTATTTTTCAGACAGTTTTAAAAATGTTTTTGAACATGACGTAACTACGAGAAGTGTCTGGCATTGCATTTCCTTTATTTTTACAGACAATGTTATAAAGTATTTGGGTTACCAAGCGGTAAAGAAGCCTACTGCCGTCATCACCCGGACAATAGTCTGGCTTTTTACACAAAATTTCCTCCTTAGCAGACACGAAATATCTTTTCTTCAAATACGTGGACGACACTCTTTAAGTACTCTTGCTGTCCCGATTACCTAGTTTTCCTAAATAAAATTTAGTCAACAGAACAAAAATAGCCAAGCTAAAAATAGTCGCTATTGTTCTATTCATGGTCATACTAGCGAGCTTCGGTTTTGTACGAATTTCATGCCAAATTTACATTAGCATTAAATTAATTTATTAGCTTTATAACAGCCCTATAATAAATAAATTGTTGAGCGCAAGGCCTCTACTGATTAGCTTCTATAATTTACCTCTAGGAAATGCAGGTTTATGGACTGCTATTAATAAGAGACCGTTTATTCAGCAATATTTCTGTTTTATTTTTTTGTATGAATGCCAAGATATTTTCTTTAAAAAAATATTTTGATAGTTTAAAAACAGGTACAAGTATTTGGACAAGTTACGTATAATAGCAATATAAACTATGAAAAGCAGAAGTTTAAAATTCTCTTAAAAAAAACTTATTAACATGGCATTTCTTTAAATTAAATATTCTGCAGTTTTAATTATCGATGATCATTTTAAAAATTAAATAAAATTATTTAACAGGCCTAAACTTTCAAACTACCACTTTGCCTTCTCTGCGTATCTAACTAAATAAATCTGATTAATTTTTTATATTCCCTACGTAAATTACATATTATGATGATTGTTTTACAATTTATTTTGATCCTTATTGTCATTGCACTGCACAATACAGAATTAAAAAAAAACATATACAACAAAGAATATAAAAATTATAAATTTAAGCTAAATGAGAGACGTGTCCACCTTCTACTTCCAAATATGTTCCCATTCTTTTTTTACAGCATCAAAAGTTGTTAATCTCCTGAAATTTATTTGTAGGTCTAGCCCGTAGGTCTTCTAAATTTTCACAAGAGATTTTAAAAACAAAGTTTTTAATGTGTTGCCATAAAAAAAGCTGCACGGCGTGAAATCGTAGGACCATGGTGGCCACCTAACTGGCATATTACGACTAATGATTCGGTCTTCGAAAAATTCTTTCAAAAAATTTAAATTATCAAGAGTTTCGTGAATTGGTGCGCAGTCCTGCTGGAAGTAGCCTTGTCGCATCTCTTTTAGTCTAATGCATTTACAAAATTTTCTAAAATTTCATTACGGTGTCGCACCGAATTAAGAGTCCCTTCAAAAAAAGCCGACCCAATTAACCTTCTTTTCGATATGGCCCCCACACGCCAACTTTATGTGAATGCAGAGGCTTCTCTATAAGGAAATGTGGATTTTCAGAACACCAAATTCTCATTTGTTGAGAATTTGCATAACCAGAGAGGTAAAACCATGCTTCGTCAGTAAAAAAGGTTTTTTCAAATATGCTTTCATGATTATGCAAATTATCCATAAACCACTCTGAAAATTGCATTCGCTGCGGCTTGTCGTTGGGTAACAATTCTTGGACTGGGCTTAGATGATAAGCGTGCATATGCAGGTATTCACACTTCCTGTTTCTCCAAACAAAGTCACAGATCTAGTCAAAACTTGGAGAAACTGAAAATCCTGAATAGCGTCCCGTGTTGAATAAACCCACCGAAAGTAACTTTCGATCATATTTCTTAAAAAATAAAAACTTCATAACTTGACAGTTCTATTTAACCTATGCTCTATTTTACCTAGGTTACCCTTCAACAGTAATAATTCAATACATGCGTAATTGATTCCACGGCATACTTTGAGGACGTTTTTTTTAGATCTCACGTTATGTTATTCGTATCTGTCAACATCAGCAGTTAAGCGCCAGTAACCTAGGTCTCGACTAGGGTTATCAAAGTGTTATCGTTTCATACAACAATGTCGTCATCGCCGACGTCATAACACCTTCCCCTACATTTTTCCCTATAACCATTGATCCGCAAAAGTGAACCGGTTATAGAAATTTTGATACCGTTTATGAAACGATATGTCGCAAGAAATTCCTATATCATGTAAATCTATTATTCTAACAACACAGTTGGCTGTTTATAAAATGGACGCCTATGGAATGTAACCGAACTGGCGCGCCTTAAATTGATAAGATACGGCTGTTAATAAACTGTTCTGGTTTGGAGAATGTAAATCCTCCAGAAAGGTACTATTTAACAACAGATCCCATTTACCTGCCAAAACAAAATCCCGCATCACAAATTGAACAAAAAATGACAAAAAGTAAGCGAGCTTGCAACTTACTTGCTGATGTGAAGTTTAATTTTTAAATCCGTTTTTATGGTGTTTAAACGGTGTACTTAAACGTTATTAAACAATACCTTTCTTACTTACTTACTTATTCCTAAGTATTTCTACCATGGTGGTGTAAGATTATAAAGTTGAATTTATTAGTCTTTTCCATTCCTTTCTCTCTTTTTTCTCAAAAATTGCAATTCCGTTGCATTTATCTTGCTATTGTCCCTACTTGTGAGAGTCCATGTTTCGCTACCATATAGTAAGAGGGGTTATTACGCTTTTGACAACTTCCACCTTTACGTCCTTTGTTATTTCCTTTCTTCCTCCAAAGAATGCTGTTCTTAGCCCATCATATAGTCTTCCTATTTTTGATGTTTGATTTATTTCTTTTCTCTGTTTACTATTTCCTTCCATTACGACACCTAAATTCTGCAGCCTGTTATATGCTCCTTTCCTCCATTCTAATGTCGTGTCTTTTGTTGTTTTGTCCAATAACCATCTATTTCGTTTTTTGGGTATTTATGTTCATATTAATTCTTTTTAGTTCTTCATTTAGTTTGTCTATATTATGCTGTAGGTTTTCTTCTGAACCTACCAGTACCACCATGTCGTCCGCAAATAGCAGTTCCGATATCTCTACCTTTTTCATCTTCCAGTATCCCAACGTCATAGGTTTCATCATTTGGTTTGCTTTCTTTATTTTCGTCTACCACTATTGCAAACAACAGATGTTTCATTGTTTCAAATTCTGCCGATTGTTCATTGTTTGTTCTCACCACATTTTTTGTCGTATCATACATGGCTTTTATTACTTCTGTCGTTTCACTGTCGATTCCTCTTTTATATAAACTTTCCCATACACCATTTCGTCTTGTTCTGTCGAATGCTTTTTTCAAGTCAATAAATATTGCATAAGTGGGTTTAATTTTGCTTATACATTTTTCTGTAATTTGCTTTAATATGAATATTGCGTCCTGTGTGCTCCTTCCTTTTCTAAAACCATATTGCGTTTCTTCCAACGTATTTTCTAGCTGTTCTTTTATTCTTGTTTCCAATACTCTGGCCAGCACTTTTGCTGGTAGGCTCATTAGCATAATTCCTCGGTGATTTGAACATTCACTCACATCGCGTTTTTTACGTAATGGTAGGATAATCCCGGTATTCCATTCCCTAGGTAGTTTCTTCTCTCCATCTTGTTTAAGAATACTGTGAAAACCTTTATTCCTGCCTCTTCTAAGTATTTTAGCATTTCAGGTGCTATTTCGTCTATTCCTGCGGCGTTCCCTATTTTTAACTTTTTGATGACTTCGTTAACTTCTTCCGTGATTCTTTCTTTCTACTCTTTCCTTTTTCGTATCTCCGACTGAGTTTTCAGTGTCTGATATTTCTTTAAAATGGGGGGGGGGGTGTAAAGAAGGGTGTGTGTTGTCAGCTCCTTTTTACACAAAAAATAAGCAAGTGTTCTTGTTAGGCTACTTCAAAACCCCCGTATCAAAAGTTTAAATTAAAATGCTTTAACAACGAGCAATATAACTAAAAAAATGAAAAACAAAAATCAACGGCCAGATTCTCCGACTCTAGACCGATCTTATTAAACAACCAAAAGTTTTAAGCTGACAAGTGTAAGAATTGGACAAAGTTTTATACCATGAATTTCTTTCCTAGTTTTCTCTTAAATTTATAAAATAAGGGCAATTTTAGCTCTGAACGCAACGTTCAGATTCACCAGAAAGGTTTAAGATTTAGTACTGGTTTAAATTAAGATATTCTTTAATCAGTTAGGTTATGCCAGGTTTTTGTCCTATCACTGTTAATAAGTCATCATATGGAAAGTACTTACTAAAATTTCCCTTTTTATTTATAAATTGCCAACAAACTCTCAAAACTAATTCATAGTACAAAACTTAGCTCTATTATTCTCACACTTGTCAGTTTAAAACTTTTGCTTGTCAAGCCAGACCTGTCTAGTATACCTGCGCATATTTACTTTTACCACACCCTGGATATCATATCCCATATTTTATGACAATCTTATTTCTAAGCCAAGCAAAACATTTTATGAAAAGTTACTTTTTTGACAAAATTAAAAGTGGAAAATGTTCCCAATTGTTTCCAACTTTTTGGGACCTGCTGTATCATGGGTGTCAGGTGTGGGATCAACAAAAGCAAGAAATGTACTTACAAAAATTAATTATTGGATGACTGATAGATGATGTTGTGTCCTCTTACCGCACAGAAATTTTGCAATAAGCTTGTTCTTAAAAAGTATTATTTCAGATTGGAGAAAATTACTAATTTTTAAAATCCGCACGCATGCGATATGTAAATAGTGGT
Organism: Philopedon plagiatum; assembly: GCA_963971165.1. Classification (NCBI taxonomy): domain Eukaryota; kingdom Metazoa; phylum Arthropoda; class Insecta; order Coleoptera; family Curculionidae; genus Philopedon; species Philopedon plagiatum. Next base: position 30,652,178 of record OZ020192.1, on the reverse strand, counting down.
ATTAAATGCGATTTAGTACATATAATAAAACTGTATTAATTCATAGGTATTTTTTATTTTAAACGTGTCGTTATTCTTTATATATGCTTGGTATTTTCGTGTATGTACTGTATGTACGAGTGTAACCAAAGAAAGTAGAATTTTCTAAATAATAAAAGTATTTTTAAAATGCCTATTTATGAGGTCCTATTAATATAATTATTTTTTTATATTTCTATTTGTTTCAGATTTGGATGCCAATGTCAAAACACTACAAGCATGTCTATTTCCACCTCAGATGACACCATCTAGCAGTTATTTTTCAAACTTCTTAATAAAAACTAATCAAGATCAAATTAATGAAGATGACGAAGAGCTAAAAATTAAAATAAAGGAAAACTTTATAATTAATAGGGAAGGTTTCCCCGCAACTCGAGATACAGCATTTATTTTTCAGCAACCAAGATGGCCAACAGAATGTCAGGTAAGATTACAATATAGAATGTCAGGTAAGATTATAATGTAAAGTTGATTTTTTTAATAAATAGCTTCAATAAGCTTTAATTTGAATATCAGATTATTACAGAAGCTTGTTCCTGTATCAAAATTTGCCACAGTAAGAAGAAATCCTAAGTTTTATCATGCTAACACAGCTCCACAAAAAAAATTCGATAAATTACCCCTGGAATATGACTATATCTACCCTATGTTTTTGGGGTCGCTGAATCCAAATTCGCGCATTTAACCCCATCACGTCAGGATTTTTCATAACCTCAAAAGAAAAACTCGAATACTCAAAAAATCCTCTATCCATTGATCACTTAATCCCAATAACCCCATAACTTCTTTATTCCTTTATCCCTTAAACTCTTAATTCCTGAAACCCATAACCCCCGAAACCCAGAAACCCCAAAATCCCAAAACCCATAAACCCACACACACCTTAATAAAGCACCCCGAACAGTGTGAGGCAAGGGAAACACACGTTAATAAAGCACCCCAAAGGGAGCAGAAGCCTACTACGGCCTCGTCGTTGTTCCTGGGTTCGGCAAACGTAGGTTCTCCCTACGGAAGTCTCGTACTCATCGGATTATGGGGTTTTGGATTTATAGAGTTATTAAAAAATGTGGGTTTAAGGCTTAAGAAGCATATACGGATCAAACATACTCTGTTTCTACGCGAATAAGTTTCTATCTTGCCGGGCTATGGGATTTCGGGGTTATAGAGGTTTGAGGTTTATGGGATTCACGGGTTTATGGGTTTCGGGGTTTATGGGTTCATGGGTTCATGGCTTTTGCAGTTCGTGGGTTTTGGGGTTGATGAATTTTGGGGTTCATGGGTTTTGGGATTCATGGATTTTGGGGTTCATGGATTTTGGGGTTCATGGGTTTATGTGTTTTGGGGTTCATGGGTTTTGGGGTTTATGGGTTTTGTGGTTTATGGGTTTTGGGGTTATGGGGTTTATGGGTTTTGGGGGTTATGGGTTTCAGGAATTAAGAGTTTAAGGGATGAAGGAATAAAGAGGTTATGAGGTTATTGGGATTAAGTGATCAATGGATAGAATATTTTTTGAAGATTCGGGTTTTTCTTTTTATGTTATGAAAAATCCTGACGTGATGGGGTTAAATGGACCCCGAATTTGGATTCAGCGACCCCAAAAACATATGGTAGATATGGTCATATTCCAGGGGTAATTTATCGAATTTTTTTTGTGGAGCTGTGTAATACAAGCAGCCCAAGAAGGCTGTAGTTTTTTTTGGATACAGATAATAGAGGGTACCTACCTATACCACCAATGACTGGTATAGTGCATCCAGTTAATTAGTTTACATTTTCTGGTATTCTGAAAAACAAGCAACGTAAAAACTTTATTGCCTTGCCTTGTTAGCGGGCAGCATGCATGGGCACAGATTACTCCTACCAGATGCGAATCTTGCGCTTTCGACGGTGGCTCAATTTAGAGAAATTATAAGGTGGCGATGCACCTTATTATTTAGTCTGTCGCCGAACGGTGAATTCCTCGCTGTTAGCGTGTGCGAGCGTCTCGGTGGAATAGAGAGCAGGCTAATGTTATTACATCAGTTTTGTTGCGTTGATTTTTATGGTTTAAATTGTGGTTGTACTAGGTTGTAGTGTAATTTTAATAAACGAGATACGTTTTTGTATTTGTTAATGATATAATTTTATATAAAATGCCACACAATATCATGTTTTAATATTTTAAAATATAATTTCTCTGAATTAAAACCTACCAAACGCGTGGAAAATTCCATTCACGGCATCGACGCTCGATGCGACCGGGCCGCTCTGTCCGTAGCACCAAGACCGCGGAATCCTGATATAGGAAAGTTATTAAGAGATTCGCATCTGGTAGGAGTAATCTGTGGCATGGGTATGACATATCCGGTCCGAGCGCTACCGCCGTACTACTCTCGTCGACCTGCATACTGGGCGTAGTAAAAACTAAAAATATATAGGTACCTACGATAATTCTCGGTGGCAGCTAGATTCTAGATCAAATATTAATGTGACCTGAAGAAATACATTAATTTGTTCCAAAATTAAAATCAAAAATGAGTAGATTCCCAAACAACCATAATTAAAAGCTGGTCGTTAAACTGACGAGGAAACCATTATCATACGCATTCAAAGTTTTTTTGGGTTCACTTTTTTTTTAAATTAATTATTTAATTACATTAAAAGTTCTATACTGTAGGTATTGGAGGAAAAAATAAAACATACCCATTATGTTCCTCCTGCGCCAGAACCTTTCTATCTGGCGACTGGAAATGAATGCCAACCAAAACCTTCAGGAGAAGAATATGGAGTTATTGTGTATCAGTACACGCCAATAAGTGCTGTTAATTATGTAAGTTTTATTATTATGCATTTCTTAAGTATAAATAAAAACAAGCTGGTCTCGCGAAGGAAGTTTCATTTGCATGTTTTAAAAAAATATCATTAAACATCTTTCTAGTTATTTAGCTAAGACAGCTCCATTTTTGTAGTTTAGTAGATCAAGTATAGGAGGCAGCAGATATTTGCTTACATCAAATATTTGCCCGGAAGACGATAGCCTTAGGTTCGAGTCTCGATTCGAGTCAGGAAATTTAGCTAGAGCAATTCGGATTACTCCAAGCTATTACGAACTGCATCTTAGAGCAGACCTTTATACGAATAGGCATATGCAATGGTTTTATTTTAGAGTCTCAAATATGAAGAAAAACATTTTATATAGGTAAGTAGTCTCAAAAGCTTACTTAAAGGATTTGCACTTTTATGGTTCAATGTCACTAGTGGTGGGCTAAATCGTAATTATTGTATTATGAATTATTTTTATCACCGTATTACAATTCCAGTTGCATATTCCGATTATACCTAATAACCGATGTTGTCGGTATTATTCATAATTAAATTTCTGCTGCAGCGAGGAGTGTATCGTGTTTTTGACTGATTTGCAGTTTTCAGTTTTCGTTCTGTCATTGTTAATATTAAAAACTTATGTGATAAAATGCTGTAAAGTGATTTTTTTCTTGGATTTTTTTAGATTTTCCATAACTAATTGTTCCAAAGAAAGTAGTCTATACAACGAAGGGATGAAACCTTTAATGTATTCAAAAAAGGAGTCTCAATTACACTCAATCGGATGGAGGAGATGTGGACAAAATATCACATATTTTTGTAATGAAAATGTGTAAGTAAAAGTTCTTTTGAGTAGGTAATAAACGCGTTTGCATGTTAAAATATTACCAGGTGCATAAACTTTATCCAATGCGTTTTTTTAGAGTACTTTAACAGTTCAAGAACACAAATATCTATTTTGGTAGCCATATTCAGTGAGCGGTTACTGTCTAGATTTAGCAACAGAAATAAAAAAGGATTACATAATTATACCAAGAATTAAAATGACAAACGAAAAATTAAGTCCGTTAAACCTTTTTTATATTTTGTTTTCTCTTGCGACCATGGTAGTACATGATAATATATAAAAATTTAGTATTTCGTGTTTAGTATATCGTAATTTGGTCATATAATTTTGGAAGTATGGCTGCCTTCCCTGTAGACATTTCTTTTATTAGTACATTGACTGTCTACCGGTTATATTTTAAGTGCATTGGCTGCCAATATATATATATATATATATATATATATATATATATATATATATATATATATATATATATATATATATATATATATATATATATATACATCGGGTGTCAACGAATCTATTAGACAAGTCATAACTTCTAGAGCATAAGGTATATAAAAATTAGATTTGGTATAGGCAAATGGTATGAAAAGAGGAGAGTTTTCGCATATTTTTTACTTTCCGGTCACTTCCGGTTTCACCGGAAATGGCTCAGGTTTTGAATTTTTAAATGGAATACCCTATATATTTTAACATTTTTGGATTTCTGAGATAATTCTGGATTAGAATTTGACACTTTGAAAAGTTTTTACGCCTTCTTGATTTTTTGAGAGCCGCTTTTAATATTGCATCTAGGTGGCCATGATCGCTCGCAAACTAACCAACGGACCTCAGGTGATGTCAGAAAATTACAATCGCAAAGTTTTAGTAAATAGTATGATAGATAGGAATAAGACAAGTTGGAAAAATCACATTTTCCTGTCTAAATATTATTTTTCAAATGGCAACCCTTTTTTGACAAGTACTTTTCGAAAAAAGAATTTTGTGCCGAATGTAACGATACTAATTTATTTGCGACTGGATTGAAAAAATTAACAAAATTAACACATTAACATAACAAAATTAACAAAATTATCTAACAACTTTAATGATGCTTCAATTAAAGTACTACCTATCTGCATTCCTCCGTGTTCACGACACATATCAGCTCGTTCAATTGTTTCTCTCAACGCGTTTTGCAACATTTGAGGCGTTATACTTCTGAATGCCCGTAGAATTCTTTCTTCTAAGATTTCAAGAGTGGCTGGGGCTGTTGGATAGTAGACCCTTTCTTACATATCCCCAAATAAAAAAATCAAGGACAGTGAGATCCGGTGAGCGGGGTGGCCACCGTACTGGACCATTGGTTGCAATAACTTGATTATTAAAATGCCCTATTAAGTAATCAAGAACTTCTCTGGTATTGTGAGGAGGTGCTCCATCTTGTTGGAAGTAAATTCGCCGTAAATCTTCTAAAGGTAGATGTTCAAGATGTTCCTCGATTTCATTTTGTAGAAATCCTAAGTATCTAGCCCCTGTTAACTGACCTTGAAAGAATATGGGCCCAATTATTCTGTCTCCAACGATACCAGCCCAGACATTCACCCCAAACCTTTCTTGAAAATTGCCCTCTCTCATTTCATGTTGATTTTGTGTGGCCCAGTAACGAGTATTTTGCTTATTGAACATACCATTATTTTAAAGTTGATGTGTGTACTGCTATATTCTTGGTGAAACTGGATTAACATTTTTACTTTTAAATGAAAGACAGAGTACTTGTTATAGTTTCACAAAAATTAAATTTTGTGAAACTATAATAAGTACTCTGTCTTTCATTTAAAAGTAAAAATACCATTATTTGTAAATCGGGATTCGTCGGAAAACAGAATAAAATTGATAAAATTGGGGTTAATTCTATGATTTTGAAGCAGCCAATCACAAAACACTACCCGTCTATCGCCATCGTCAGGATACAAATGTTGATGTAACTGATATTTGAATGATCGATATCCGTGCTTTTTCAATATTTTTCTTGTTGATTCATGACTTATCTGCAGTTCTTAGCCGTTTTATCAACCTCAACCATAGCAAGAACGTTAATCTCAGTCTCTTCATTTATGATAAACCTCTGTTCCGCCTCTCGATTTCTTTCTTGCCTTAACCACTTCTCAACATACAGAAAATACTGATGACCTGGGTGATGCCGATTGGGATATCTTTGAGCATACAACTCAGCAGAATTCCTTGAATTTCTCTGACATTCTGCAAATATTAACAACATATCAACTTTTTCACTTTGAGTATACATTATTTTGATGAAAAATTTAACTGAAATTTAACGAAAACTAAAAAATTTTCACTATCTGCCCATAAAGCATAATGTCATTGTTATTAATTAAGTGAGAATTTTGTTTTTCACAGAAGACTAGATGAAAATAACTTCAAAATATTATGCATCATGGCTATCCATGGCACACTTCACAAAAGTAAATAAATTATTATCCAGTATTTTGCTTAGCAATAGGTAGGTATTTAATTTATGATATTATTTTTAGTCCAATCGCAAATAAATTAGTATCGTTAAATTCGTCACAAAATTCGTTTTTCGAAAAGTACTTGTCAAAAAAGGGTCGCCATTTGAAAAATAATAGTTAGACAGGAAAATGTGATTTTTCCAACTTGTCTTATTCCTATCTATCATACTATTTACTAAAACTTTGCGATTGTAATTTTCTGACATCGCCTGAGGTCCGTTGGTTAGTTTGCGAGCGATCATGGCCACCTAGATGCAATATTAAAAGCGGCTCTCAAAAAATCAAGAAGGCGTGAAAACTTTTCAAAATGTCAAATTCCAATCCAGAATTGTCTCAGAAATCCAAAAATGTTAAAATATATAGGGTATTCCATTTAAAACTTCAAAACCGGAGCCATTTCCGGTGAAACCGGAAGTGACCGGAAAGTAAAAAATATGCGAAAACTCTCCTCTTTTCATACCATTTACCTATACCAAATCTAATTTTTATATACCTTATACTCTAGAAGTTATGACTTGTCTAATAGATTCGTTGACACCCGGTATATATATATATATATATATATATATATATATATATATATATATATATATATATATATATATATATATATATATATATAGAATTAACTGAATAAGAAATTACTTACCTATATAGCAAAGGACATACATTACATTTAGTCAAAAATAAAATGCTAGGCTAGTGTCTCAATAATGTTTTTTTTTTAAGTTAAGAGAATATAATTTAAAGACATTTTACCTTACCTCAAAAATGAACAAGGTTTAAAAATTGCATATATATATTATTCTATTTCGGTTAATAAACTCTATTATACGTCTATTTTGGGGTTAGCGGTGGCTGGGTTGGTTAAGGCGTCAGCCTAATAAGCCGAGTTTTGATCATCGTCGTGGGTTCAAATCCCACCGGAACCGTAAAAAGTTCTGGGCCCCAGGGCCGGATTCATGGAGGGGTAGATGCTCGAGTTGACTAATTAGAGTACGAATTAACTATTAGAACCTCGTACCAACAAAACGTCGACAGTTGAGTTTTGGGAAAATTTGCAAAAAGGTCGATAGTTTAATTCCAGCAAGCGGCAAAAAGTTCGAACAGTCATAAGAAAAACGTCGACAGTTTTTCTCGGAGGGAATTTGCAAAAAAAAACGGTCAACAATTTTGGATTTTTAGTGCATAGTGCTTCCGGTGCGCCCCCAATTGGCCCATTCTACGTTACGCGAAGTATCACGCTACCGTCCGGTACGTGGAAAAGCGTAGGGATAAGTGAAAAATGAATAGACCTCAAAACCGTCCTATTCACGCCGGTTAAAGGCCGGATGAGATCGGATATCTCGTAGGATGAAGGCAAACCGTTTCACACTCCCCAATCGGTAGGTAGCAAAAAGGTAGTATAGTAAGGGTTGATAGCACATGGGGGTGCATGCTGTGATTGTCGTGTTACTGAGGACCGTGATTCGGAGCCCACGTTAATCTGTAGATCCCGGAGCCAATAACACTAGCTTGTAGCGCAAAGTAATAAAAAATAATTAACTTTTTAACGTATATTTTAAATACGAAATAATATTCTCTTTAATACGATATAGAAGGGAAAAACAATTATTGTGTGATCTCGATGAAGTGCAAGCATTTTAATATACAGATTTAAACATTACGGCCGATGACACACTGGAAAAATAATTTTAAAAATCTTGTGGCGTGTAACTTGTTTTATTAACCGACCTCAAAAAAGGAGGATCACAATTGAACCCATGTGTCGGTTTTTCATTTCTTTTTATGTATGTTCGCACATAATTCTTGAATGGAATCACCGAATTCGATGAATTTTTTTGTCTGTTCGCGCATAATTCATAAACGGATTCGCCGATTTTGATGAATTTTTTGTAGACGAGTTCTCCCAGATGGTCGCCTTGTAGAATTTTTTTAGCTAAAACCTAAAAAACAAATACAACTAAAAACATACATGCGAATAAAAAAAATTCGTTATTCTTCGGGATGGCAGCACCGATTCCGTCATGGTTAGGATGATGGTGTGTTGAACCTGTTGATTTTTGACTTTAAAAAATAATAACGGAAAGGGGGTGAGAGTGCGAGAGGAGATATCACGTAGTGGATGAGAATTTTTATCCAAAAATGTTAACTAATAACGTTAGATAAAAAAAAGTGCTCAAAGTATGCAGTGGAATTAATCACGCATGTCTTGAATTATTATTGAAACGTAACATAGGTAAAAGGTATAGGAAAATGAAAAATAAAACTGTCAATTTCTAAGGTTTCTATTCTTAAGGAAATTAAATATAGTTATCACGGCAGAACAAAAAGCTTTTATGACCGAAAGTTACTTTAGAAATGGTAAAAGGGTTAATGACCAGTGGGTTTATTCAAAACAGGACGCCATTCAGGATTTTCAAACAGAATTTCCGTAAGAATTTTCGTAAGAATTTCGTTAAGTTTTGACTAGATATGTGGCTTTATTTAGAGAAACAGGACGTATGAATAGAATGAAAGTCGTTAGAGTTCAATTTTTGTGTAACATTATGCCTAGAAGATTATACTAATTGAGAATTTGTACAAAAAAGAAAAATACTTTTGCTTCGAAAAATAAACTGACCTCAAAAAAGCACTGAAAACTATGAAATAATATTTTTGCGTAATTATAACTAAACCTGAGGGTAAGCTTAATTATTATGTTCAACTGCTAGCAGTTTGTACACCAGAGTTCTAAACTTTGAAGTCGGCGTAATTTTAATGTAATAAATCTGTAATAATAATGCTTAAATAATAAATAGGCAGTGGCGCGCCCGACTTTAAAGTTTAGAACTTTGGTATACAAATTACTTACAGTTGAACACAATATGTAAATTTGCCCCAAGGTTCAATAAGAATCACGAAAAAACATTATTTCCTACTTTTCAGCAGACGTTTGTAAGTTAGGTAGGTATACAACATGCGTTTAAACATAAGCAAAACAAAACGCATGATTATAAGCAAAAATCTCAACAATAATACTCGCTTCCATATTAACAGCTCCCAGATTCAAAGGGTAGCATGCATTAAATATTTAGGCGTGCAACTAAATGAAAACTGGGATCAAGCTAAGAAAGTTAGAGCAAGAATAGACAAAGCGCGAACTTCTTTTAATAAAATGAGAAAAAAGAAATATATTTGATGAAGACTGTGAAGGAAAAAAATTATCATACTTTGGTCATATAGTGCGAAATAACATTTATATCATATTGCAGCTTAGAATGCAACGGAAGACAGATGTTATAATTTAACTATTCTGAATTGAATCGCCATAAAAAGTAAATCTCACAGTCACCGGTTTCTTTCTGAAGCATGGGCGGCGTGATAGATGTTTAAGTGTTTTATACTGAATTAATAACTTATACTATTAATACAGGAAGTCGACAAAAATCCACGCACGCCATTCATAGATTTTTAACTAAATAGATGCATGCATTCAGGGTTGCCAGACGTACGATACTTATCGTACATGTCCGATAATTTTAGGGCACGTACGATAAACGATAACAAATTTTATTATGTTTTATTATAATTTTATTACATTTTATAATATATTATATTATCGTACGCACTTTGTACGATAATTTTCAACTTTGCATATAGGCGCAATTTTTGGAAAAAACAAAAAAATTCCAAATACCCTACCATACGACTCGTACGTTGGGCGTTAATCGCTGACGTGACGTATGCTACGGTATAGTCATAGCAGTTTAAGCTGACGTGTTTACTCTTATTAGATGGGCTAATTTTTAAGTTTATTAAATTTTTGAGTTATTTTATTCTTTATATTGATATTGTTCCCTAATTTGAAATTTTATTCATGAAGTTTATAAATATTAACAACAGCGTTTTATTTCATTATTATTTATGCAGAATCAATTTGAATACACTCTCGTGACGTCATCGAGTCAACTATGGATCAAAAATATCAGAAAACTTACATAGTGCTTGATATTGATAATAAATACTTATAGATATTCCATGGATTTAGGACTTGTACGACAATTTTCCACAAAAAACGATAATTTGCTTTGTAGGTCGTGTACGATAAAAACGAAACTAAAATCTGGCAACCCTGCATGCATTCGAAAGTCCGTCGGGAGTCGGCTGAGAGCGATATGGCCCGCGCATAGAGAAAATATATAATAGAGAAATAATGGCATTTGCGAATGTGGCAAATTTACCAAGCTGAATCCGTAAACACAGATGGTCTTCTGCGGGCTTGCGCCTTGTCGAACGTTTGCCTTGTGATAGACAGGACCGTACTTCAAAATTTATTTCACATGACGTGAATCTTTTATCGAGTAATAAATGCTAAATATATTACTTGTAATTATTCTTTTTATTAATGATAAAACTGTAACCATTAGTGAGATTTTAACAAAAATTGTATAGTTTGTTGGCTTAAATCTGAGTTTTCTTGCTATACAAAATTGTCGATAATTCCTCGAAAATAGCTCAGTTTATACATATACAGTGCGTCTCTTTAATGTCCCCCCTCTTAATTTTTTAAACGTTACATTTACAAAATTGAAAGTTGAAATAAAATATAAACATAGTATTCTAAACAATAGAAATAAAATATGCAACTGTTCTAAGAAGTAAAATAGTAAATAAAAAAATTACCAAAACTATGTGTATATTTTATTGGATTGGCATCCCATCCTGTATAATTATTGAACAAACCAAGTTCTATGGTAAGATGTAAATATTATTACACCTATTTACAGTGTGTGCACTTGATACTTTGGTGAAAGCGCTACTTACTTACGGCCCCATGTCAATCTAATCCACTGATATCTTAGCGATCCTTTGGCGAAAGTGCTTTTTTCTTTCGCCATCCCTTTTAAAATACTCCCCTCTACCCTAATCCACTAGTATTTTTAGTGCCCCTTTGACAAAAGCGCAAATATGCCTTTTGGACACTCACCCTTCTAATCCACCGATATCTTAGCGATCCTTTGGCGAAAGCGCTTTTTTCTTTCGCCATCCCTTTTAAAATACCCCCCTCTACCCTAATCCACTAGTATTTTTAGTGCCCCTTTGGCGAAAGTGCACATATGCCTTTTGGACACTCACCCTTCTAATCCACTGATATCTTAGCGATCCTTTGGCGAAAGAGCTTTTTTCTTTCGCCATCCCTTTTCAAATACTCCCCTCTACCCTAATCCACTAGTATTTTTAGTGCCCCTTTGGCGAAAGCGCAAATATGAATTTTGGACACTCACTCACCCTTATGCAATATAAGGGAAGGAGTCATTGACACTATATATGACCTTCTTACACCATCTTACCCCTTATACAATGCCCCTAATGAACACACACCCCATCAGTGCCTTTCTGACACCTTGACCTCACTCAATATACGTCACTGATAAATATTTCTACTTCTCCGTGTGTGTGTTCACTTCAACACCGGAGTGCATTTAAGATAAAAGTTAGAAAATTTATTTGGTTAGAGTTAATCTTAATAACTCAAAACTTAAAAGTATTTTTGCAACTTCAGCATTTACAACAGCTGTATTCCATGTGTTTCCTTCAGTGATTACAACTGGGTCCGGTTCTGATCGCCGAGTTGCGTCATTGAGTTCAACAACCGCTTTTGCTAGACGTCCCGAGTGCGCATGCCTCGAGAGGACCGTCGTTTAAAAATCTGACTGGCGCCCAATGCGTACAAACGCACTTTTTCGCCCATACATTGGACGGATTCAGCTGGTGTCGCGAATACGTTGTGATGGTCTAAATATATTTTGTCTATGGGCCCGCGCAAATAATAATTATTGAGGAATCCTTTCGGCAACTTTGTATTTAATTTGTCAATTGTTGGGAATATTCAAAATATGGAAGCATCTTTTGAGTGTTTATTTACGTGAAGGCGCGTAATACCGATCGGTCCTGGTATAATAGCTGAAAAATAAAGTGATTGAATTCTGAATAGTTAAAGTATAGAAGAGGACCCGGAAGACGCCGAATATCGTGGTTACGTAATCTGAGACAATGGACCAAAAAAACATCTGCGACAAAATTAAATGGGCCAGAATGATCGCCAATGTCCACTGAGGATACGGCACAACAAGAATAAGTGCTTTTTTAAAGTCGATATATTTAAAAAAATAATCTGTTATTACTTCATTTTACTCACTACGCACTGTCGAAACATTTAACTATTTTATGCATTTATAATTCTGTCTCTAAAATTCATTTTTAAACACATTTTTGATTGTTATTATAACTAGTTGTAGATGTTTGATTGAAATCAACTATCAGCGCACTAACGTTCAATTAGTGTACGGACAATTTATTCAAAGATGAAACTAATTTAACGCTTGTAATTTAACAGCACTCATGTAAATGGCATTGCCAAAGGTTACTCTAAACGTCAATTAAATGTATTACTTGATTACCAGTTTTCGGCAACTCGATCGAGCTGAAAGTACTACAATACTGTGCCAAATTTATTAAGCAATTTTCTAGAACGGCAATATTAGACTGTTAATGCAACTTCAGAAATTGTAACCAAAATGTTGTCATTTTGAAGTTTTATTAACATTTCCACAACCATTCCTGAAAGTTGAATAATAAAAGTGGCAGAATACACAAAAATGTACAATCTTGATAGGGCATATTATGCAGTATAGGAAAAGATGGAGCAAACCAGATTTTTTTACGAAACTGTGGTGTTTAAGTAATACACATTGTAAATTATTGCAAAATTCGATGTTTATTTATTTTTGTTTTTATTTCGAAAATACTACATGCTGTAATGAAATGCTGTTATTGTCCCATTTTCTATACATTTTCTTTCATCTTTAGTCTTCTTGTTTTCTAAAGCAACATGCTAGCGTTCTAAATAGGCTAACAATACTCGAAGTTCCCATATACCTAGTTTGCAGTGCCACGGTTCCAGATTGTAAAAAATCCTCTGACTCTGTCCCAATGGCTTTTTCTTTATACAAGTAAAGAACTTTTACATCTGATGGTAAAGTATTTACTTCATTTTTGCTTTCAATTTTCCCTTCTGAAATATCAAATTTAGCGTAACTATCTTATGAAATTACAAAAATCAAAAAGTTGCATCTCCTTTTGAGCTTTTATTTCTAAGTTACTAAAAAACCCAAAACAATTCAGTAATTAACTGGTGTATACAAAATTGTATTTTCATGTTGTTCTAATATAAATCAACAAATAACGTTGTTACCGAAGAAAATGTTTAATGGTAATGGCCAAATGTAGTTCTTAGTAGTAGCAGTAGAATATTTGTTAAATGTTGATATGTAGGGAAATGTAACCCAAAGTGAACGTATAAAAGTTATTACTTTTTTAATACTAACTCACCAATCAATTAATACGTGAATATCTGTCTTATTGTCTGTTGGCATGCGAATATCAAAGACTGCATAGGGATGTGCTATGTTAGTACAAAAACGTCTTTTTATTAATATCCTGATCTAAGGTGCACATTAAGACTTTTTTTAGCAGTTGTTTCAAAAATACCAAATAGAGATTCTAAAGTATGATGTATTTTCTAGAAACACATATTTTGGTGATCAGCATGACCCCAAGAAAACTTGGACAAAAAGATCTCCCACATGATAGGTTACAATGATTCTGAGATCACGTTAAAATGTGTATTATTCCTAAATATTTAGTGTGTAAAATATCATCCAAAAATTTTTACGAATTTTGGTTCTATAATACACCAAAATAAAAAGGAGGTTTGAAAAAAAAATGTCTGTGTCTTATACTCGTATCTGTACCTATGTTCGTCGCTTAACATAGCGCCGTTACCAATTAAGAGATTTCGCGGAAATTCGATATCTAGGGTCATTGTATCAATGTCGCGAACCGTCTTTTTATTTTTTCTACACCCCAGAATAAGGGTAATTTACGATAAAAATTATGATAAAAAATAACAGTACCTAAGTTTGTAAGGCAATTGTACATTATCAAACTAACAATAATGTATCATTATTAGTTCTTCCCAAAAACTTCATATGACTGAAAAAAATAATATCCGTATCCGACAGACATCTTAGAAAGAAAAAAAATATTATTGAGATTTTATGTCCAATTGGCGTTAATGCGCATCTGACAACACCGATTTACTGTAGGGCAAGAGGAAATACTGTTGCTTCGCCTATTGCATTTACACCAAAGCAAAACTTCGTGAATGTCCGCCTACGGCAATGAAGAACTTCGCGTATTCTTAAATTCAACGACTAATTCCATCGCTGGATTCTCTCTCTGGATATTCTAACATGATACAAAGACAAAAACATGTGTTGTCATCGATGGTACAATCTGCTGAATTTAAAAACGCGCCCACTAATAATAGCATTAAAACCAAAGACAAACGAATTTTCGAGGATTACGTATCTATTGTATCTCTTCTAAATATTTCAAAATAAAACATAGCTTCGATAGGGAGGTACATAATTTGGAACTAACGTTCTACGCTAGACCCAGTGTTTTCATGAGGACTCCAATTTTGGTTATTTTGATTAGAATACCTAATATACCTAACAGGGCTATTGTTTATCAACATGACACCGCCAAATTTGAAAGTCATTTCCATCCCCTCCTTCCATGCTTTAAAATGTCGAAAAAAGTATGGCAAAGGTAAAAAGTCTGCATGTTCATGCTATTCTATAACTGATCTACGAGGAATATGGAAAATACGGGGAGAAATCGTTAGAAATAGGAAAATTTTAAACAAATTTTACATCATTTTGTCGAGAATTTTTGAATTTTAAGAGAACAAAATGTGTTAGTAGAAAGTTATAGTCATTTGATTTTTTTAAATTATATTTTAGGTTTAAAAAAATTCAAATGACTATAACTTTCTACTAAGATATTTTTCTCTTTTAAAATTTAAAAATTCTCGACAACATGATCTAAAATTTGTTCAGAAAAAATAAATAAAACTAAACGCGTTAATTTTTTTCCCAGGGGGGCTAAAAAAATTCAACTTTTTTCCCAAATTACAAAATGTTTTTTTTTCTTTACCAAAAAATTCCCAGGGGGCTCACTATAAAAACCCCTGAATTTGGTACGGGTCCTGTAAGTAGGAACAGAGATATACAACTTTGAAATTTCATAAGCCGGCACTGGTCCTTACCCTTCATCAGTCAAAAGAGATTATACATTTGTCGTAATACATTAGTAAATTAAGTAAATAGGCCTTTACGAGTTACGAGAGCATTTACGAGTATTTAGAAACCCATCTAAAAACTACTGCGGGAGAATTCATTGCAAGACTTTGTACACAAAGAGACTATTAACACAGTTTAAATTCTGTAAACTTTGCTATTAAGCACTATATGTTAGCTTCATATAAAACGTTATATTGTTCTTTATTTCTACTTGGATTACACGGAACTAGTTAACTCGCGGCTTGCCGGCCAGGTTACTATTTTCTAGTAAACACACTCTAAAGTAATACTTGTCATGTTTTGCAATTTTTACAAAACTCATATTCCGCGTTTACCGGCAATTTTTTATTTAAGGGTTTCACTTTGGACCACTCTACTCTACTTTTATTAGTTTTGAGATATTTTGTTACTAGACTCTTAAAATAGTATCCGTTTGCTTAGATATTTACCGAATTTGGTGGCATAATATCCAATTCCATGATCTTGTATCTCCGGATAGGTTTTGGATTTTTCTAGCGTAGTTATTTTATTTTCAACTTCGCCTACTTTCGAATCAACATAGGCATCGGTGCTTGATTTGGATGAACTCATTGAAAAATAATGGGGAAATTTTGGATGAGGTGATGATGTGACACGAATAATTTGACAAATGATCCTAATGTCATATGATGTCAGAATTAATGGGCAACCTGTGGATTCAATTGTTAGCTGGAAGGTTATTGTTTTTTATGTACCTACGGTTTTTTCGATAATCTAAATGTAGAGCGTGCTTAAAGATAACTAAAAATAGTGTTCTTATGGTGGACTGTTACTTTTGTCAGGCATTAGTTCAGCGGGTCGTTGCCCCCATCGATTGGGAAGGTATAATAAATTATCGTTTCTTAACCCTTCAACTTTTGATTTTCGCTGGAGTTTAATTTGAGTGGTTTTAATCGACTTCTTTATGTATCAGTTTTTGTTGGCATGGGCTGATCAGCAACAGGCAGTCACTTATAAAATACAATAGTATATTGTACAACGAGCATGGAATGACATGCATTTCCTACGAGTATCACGTTTGCAGCATGAGCCGCAGGCGAATGCTGCAAATCATACGAGTAGGAAATGGTCATTCCATGCGAGTTTTATACTATACTTTTTCTACGAATGTTACTGTTACATAAAATGGGATTAGTAATATTTTTCCTTTTAAGATGTCAAAAAATGTCAATCTGACATTCCACAAATAAAAATTATAAAGATTTTGGATGTCAACGCCACCTTTGTAAAAAATACCCGTGCACAATGGGAACTTTGTAGTTCAATCATTTCAGCACAATGAAAATGTGTAAAACACAATGCACCATGTTCCGAAATTACTAATGAACATACAATAAAGGTTTTTATTGACATTCGTAGAAAAAATATATGTTTAACTCCTTTGGCTTAGAGTCTTCACCAAAGGATTTCCGAAGCAAGCCTAGGCCTATCTTCGACACTTGAAAACGAAAAAACCAGTTTATCGATTTAATTGGGTAATTTACCGATTAGAAACATGCAAAAATACTAAAAGAAATGCAAATGAGTGCCAGATTGAACAACATAATAAAAAACACAACCTATTTAATGACAGTTTTATCTTGATAAAAGAGCTTAATGTAAATCCAATAAGTAGTACAAAATTTATAGCAGCCTGCCAGAGACCGAGCCTAAAACCTTAAATATTAAAACTCCTTGAATGAATTTGACGTCAAAAATGATGTTAATTTAATGTAATTGGGAAACTGTCATTTGTCACGGCCTCCGTTCGACCAACATATTAAAAATGACATCACTATTATTGACGAATAGATTTGGCGGATTTTAGTAATTTGAGCTGCAAGCAATGTTAAACTAACTGAGGAGGTGTAAATTAAACAAAAAATAGTATGTCCTAGGGGAGGCATTAATATTGTTTGATATGACTGGACATCTTTTTACCTGGTCACATTGTCGATAAAATTAGGGAAAAGCAACTTTAGGTAGCGCCCTGTAGACATGTATTTTTGAATACTTTAGAACTCAAATAATGGCGTTAATGGATGCTATAATTTTTCCGCACTTGGAAGAGGACCCTAAATAGGGAATATGCATATAACCCAAATAAATCTGAAATATTTTTTTATATTCTCTTCATAAATTAAATGTTTATGGCGGTTGCTGATATTCATTTATTTTGGTCTTTATTAACAAAAAAAAAAGGATTTAAAACTGCAAATTTTCGCACGAATTTCGAAACTTGTAAAACGTGATCCCATTGGCTGTGTCGTCAAATCTGAACTTATGACTCATCATAAGTACATGGCGAATTCCAGTGTTGTAGATTCATCGACAACTCAATAAAAATGGCATTTAATGCGTATCTCATCCAATGAAATATCCCTGCACTTAAAGTAGAAGGTTCCTAAAATCTTATTCATGTATACTTCAAGCCGAAATCGGCCCAGGAACCTTTCAATTTTGCAACAAAAATTGGCATTTCTGCGAAATTTTGACACATCAGCTTAATGATTTCGAATAAATAAACTGCAATTATTTATTTTCATGGCAACCTTCGAAAATTCAAAAGCATTCAAATTTTAGATGTCCCCGATGCAAATAAACCTATTTATTTATAACTTTACCGAAAAAATAAGCGATTTAAATTAGTGGGAGGTATTCCTAGATAATTAACGAATAAAATAAACCCAAAAAGAATCACTAAATGGGGTAAATAGTGTGGAATAATGTCGGTTAAAAATAGGATTTGTCGGAAAAAATCAAAAAATCCTAATTTTATCCCTTAAATACGCTTATGGATGACCCATTCGGTAGTCATTTTACAGCGTGATTATCCCTTTATAAGATAGTGTTGAAAAATTGGGAAAACATACATAGGAAAAAATACAGAGTGATTCAAATGTACCGATGTCGAGGGCAAAAAAAGTCAAAAAATCGAAATTTAATCGGCGATTGCTCCCTTCCTATAGATAATGAAGAAACTAAAAAATATGGATGACACACACTTTGACGAGCTCTTTCTGATACGTATATGGGATTTTAATTTGAACCATTTTGACCCCACAAAACATTAAAAACCGTAAAATATTTGGGTCAAAAATCTAAATTTCCCGTTTTTTCCAAATATTTCCATTTTCCAGTGATTTTAGGTTTAGGTAAATGTATCGCAAAAAAGTATTTGAGATTTTCAAGTTTCACTTATGAGTCCGTTTTTCGATCTAACGTTTTGTTTTCGAATTACTAGGTATCAAAGAGGGGTCTGGATATGGCATTTTTCGACCTAAAAAAATTCAAAAGGATTACTTGCCATTTTCTGTTCCTCACCAGTTTCAGTGGAATTCTGAAGCTCCGGGTCCCCTACAATCTCCGAAAATTTACATCGATTTAATTCACATTTGCGACCTGTACCCGATTTCAAAGGAAATCGCGGAAATTTTTGACTTTGACGTTTAATAGCTCCGAAACGAAACATCCTGTATAACTGAATTTTTTACCGAAGCTAGTTGAACTATTCCTCTATCAACCCAAAAAATTCTATTTCTCTCCCTCTGACTGTTTCCGAGAAAATCGAACCTGTTCGACTTTAAGTTAAACTTTACGTTAACATGTAGATTTTTGCTGATCTCCTGACGTCACTTTTCATTAAGGACAAATGGCTGCTTTTTAAATTGTAGTAAATTATACCGAAAAGTAAACATTTTTTGTAGCTAAATTATCATAGTAATTTTGTTCAAAATATTTTTTTTGGGTTTGTAATGACACTAATCACTTCTTTAAACGATTTATGCAATAAAAAAAATATGTGCATATTCCTTATTGGTATGCTTTTGGTGTGGGGAAATATAACTACTAGTCTGATGATTTTTGGTACACTGTCGGTGTAGGTCTAAAATATACTATTGTCATGCCATGCTAGGATAGCCATTCTCGTACAATTTTTAAATTTTAACGTGAACTTCGGCCAGCAGGGTGCTATACTTGCGATCCGGTAATTTTTACCGACAAACTAACAAACTGCCACTACTATAGTCATACCCAATGTTCTGTTACTATATCCCCACCAATAAAAAATATTAATCCAAACAATTTTGTGTTACAGATACGTTACTCCAAAATTTTATTAGGGAATTAACTTAAGATGTTTAACTTAGTATTAGTCTAAAAAATCTCCTAGTTCACAAGTTTGGTTTTAATAAGTTTTGGTCATGTTATTGTTAAAAGGGTTGTCATTCAAAACATTTGAATCATTGTATTGTTGCTGCAATTTTCTTGTTTTGTAAATAATTAATATTTTATTTTATAATTAATTATGTTCTTGATTATTTAGAACAACACACACACACTTTGACTGCCACGCCGAATTCTTTAAGCGATCTCTGACGCCACATCAGTTTTTTTGCACACTAGTATTTTAAATGGTTATTATGGATAATTGTCTTTATATTCTTTATAAATTTAATTTGTTTAGTCTTTTTAGTCAGCAGACACACGCGGCAATAAAGTGATAAAACTTAGTTTATCAATGTACACGGTTCATACAGGCCAAATCTTGTTATTTTCTAGAAATATGAGTTTAATTCTGAAAAGGTTTCTTTGCTGAAAATAGTTATTTGAGAAGCATGGCGTTATTTCTATATATAAAAGAAGAAACTGGCTAACTGACTGACTGATTGACGGCCGTATCAACGCACAGCCCACACCGCTGGGTCTAGAAACTTGAAATTCTGCACAGAAGTTTCTTATATTAAGGAAGGGTTTTTCAAAATTCAACCCCTAAGGGGGTGAAACAGGGTTTCAAACTTTGTATGGAGAAAAAATATTAGATGGTCCTATTAACTTAAAACTTCATAGAAGTACTCTAAGAAATAAATATTTAAACACGTGTTTTACAGTTTTTAATAAATCAACCCCTAAGGGGATGAAATGGGGATTCAGATTTTGTAATGGAGTAAAATTGTGATACGGTTCTATTACCTTGAAACTGCGTAAAAGTACTCTAAAAAGTAAACATGTTTTACAACTTTTTATACATCAACCCCTAAGGGGGTAAAATGGGGGTTCGAAGTTTGTAATTTAATTATGGATATAACTAGATACCGGATTCGAATATTATGTTCCAGGAACGGACCCCGTTGGAAAGACAATGTACACAGAAAATATTAAAAATATTTTTGACAAGACTATGGGATTACTGGCGTCCGAAAATCTAATTTTGTCTAACAGATGGTAGAAAATAACCGGGGGGGGGGGGGAGCAATTGACAATTTCCTTTTAGAAATGTAAAGTAATATGCCGGTTTCGGGGTTATTGAGGTCTTAAAATCTAATTTGGTGTAATAAATGTTAAAAAAATTTACGTGGGGGGGGGGGGGTATTAAAGAAGCGGTTGGAAAATTTTCCAAGAAGTTAATGGTAACTTATCTGTCATTTTCGGGGATATTGAGCTTAAAAAATCTAATTTTCTCTAACAGTTGTTAAAAATTAAAGGGGGAGGGGGGCTGCTAATTTCTCCACAAATGTTAGATGTATCATTTTTGGGGTTGGATTGGAAATTTTTGTAAAAATGTAGTGATTTTCGGGGTGATTAAAGTCAAAAAATATAATTTAGGGTAATAGATGTTAAGAACGTTAACGATTGTTAAAAGGGCGATTGGCAATTTCTCCAACCATGTTAACGAATGTAACATTTTCGGGGTTATTGAGATTAGAAAAGCTAATTTTGTGTAACGGATGTTATAAAAATTAACGGCGGGGGAGGGGTAAAAGGGGCGGGTGGGAATTTCTTAAAAAATATTAAATAATTTGTAATTTTCGGGGTTACTGAGGTCAGAAAATCTAATATAACATGGCCATTACAAATTTAAAGAGGGGAAATCAGTTGAAGTGAGGACGGGAAGAATGTACAGGTGCACTAAAAAAATTTTTCGTAAACCTGAACACAATTAAGTTGACCATTAACCGCAGTAATAAATACGTAACAATATTATTTCATACATTTCAGTGCTTTTTCCGAGGGTTTTTCTTTTGCGAAGTTGGTTCATTTTTTATTTTTTTTTTTGAAAAAAAGGAAATATTTTTGGAGCAATAATTTATAAATACAACCTGACAAATTCTAAAATTAATTTCATTTCATTTACCTTTTCTATTAGTTGCCCGAGTCCGATCCCGATTATTGCATCATGTAATATTAAAATCCGGTCTCTGGATATGACTAACCTAACCTAACATAACTCACTAATATCACCTATAATACGCGGGCGAAGTCGCGGGCGGAAGCTAGGTGAAGTAAAATTACACATTCCTTTTCTTTCTTGTCTTAATTTTATATACCCTCTCAAAATTAAGGCATTTATTTTAACAGGTTGTAGAACTTTTAAAAATTGACCAAAAATGGCCTATATAAAAGTTTAAAAATAACGGAGATAAAGAAACGTACCAATAAATTTATCCCATCGCGATCCTGATCATTTTGAAACCACAGAATAAAGAAATACGAAAATATTTGAACACACGCACTACTTAAGCAGTCACAACTGGGTAGAATCGACAATCCCATGGATATGCGAACGATATCGTACTTAACTTATCATCACCAGTAAACACACAAAAAAAAAACGTTTTAATACTTCGATATGCGAAAATAATGCAGTGGTTCAGAACGTTGAGATGTGCGCATGCATTTTGGCTTTACTTTTGTTATATGTAAAAATTAATTTATTTTACTATCAAGAACTATTTAAAACAGCAGGAGTAGAGATTTAAAATTTCCGAAAAAAACGAGTGTCGGTAAAAAACGGTTTTCCCAGAAAAATTGGATAACAAACGAAAAATTTCGGAAAAGTTGGACTTTTGTTATAACATAACTAGAAAGAGATGTTCTAAACACTAAGGTTGCCTATTGAAAAGTAAATATTGGGAAGAGTTTAGAATGTTAAGACCTTCGTACCAAATACATAGTGCTCGTGCTCACGCACTATCAACAAATTTACTTAATGCCAAGTATGAACGCGTACGGACAGATCGGGATCAAAAGCTTTCGAAATCTATCATTAGCAACAGAATATGATGGGTGGACAAATACGCTTGGAGATAGTATTTTGGAATTTGCTGTTAGAGGACTTTACGAAAGAAAGTGTATTTAGAAAACTGTTGCCATTTAAATATTTTAAATGGCAACACATAATTTATGCTGCATTTTTAAATGCTCATGCCGAAAAATACCCAAAAAATAAAATATTTTCCCTTAAGTAACCTGAGAAAACCTGCAAAATCCAGGTGGATTTCTTTATTTATTACTGTGGATTCTCTTTTAAGAAACAAGAAAGCTTTGTAGTGTACTGTATTAGTGGAATATCTGGGTGTGGATTAAAACATTAAAAAAGCTATATTTTTTTAAAATTATGTTAGGTTTAAAAAAAATTCAAATGACTATAACTTTCTACTAACACATTTTTTTCTCTTAAAATTTAAGAATTGTCAACAAAATGATATAAAATTTGTTTAGAAAAAATAATAAATAAAATATCTAAGCGTGTTAATTTTTTACCCAGGTGGGTCAATTCAAAAATTCAACTTTTTTTCGCAAATCACCAAATATTTTTTTTCTTCGCCAAAACATTCCTAGTAGGCCCACTATTAACAAACCTGAACTTGACATGGGTCCCATAAGTAGCAACAGAGATATACAACTTTAAAATTTCACGGGCCGCGCCTAATAACAAGAAGTATTATTTCAGGTTTCCGCTTTTAATTCAAATTTATTTAAACTTTTCTCTTATTTTCCAATTTTTCCAATGCTTGAGAAAAAATCGGGAAAGCGCGCTTTTTCCCAGTTTTTCCCAACTGTTAAATCTCTAAACAGGAGGCAGCACCATCGTCGAATGATATTTTAAATAGTCGAGTCACTTCTTTGAAGTCCGCGAAATGCCGGCATTTTTTGCAATCAGCCGTAAATCATTCAAGCGCCTGTCTCAGCCTGAACTCGTTGCGCTACCATTCGACGATGGCTGATGGCTTCATAGGGATGCGCGATACGATCCGATATTTTTGAGTATCGATACTTTACCTTTCGATACCCGATATTTTGTATCGATATTTTTGATTCGATATATAATGAGTATCGATACATTTTACTGAGTATCGATCAAATAGTATCGGTACATCACGAACCGGACTACTTGGAAAAAATCCCAAATCCCATAATTTTATTTATTTTATGCGGTTTGCAAAACTGGATCGGAATGCCCGTCCCGACCTTGGAGACAGTTAAAGGCGATTTTAAATCAGTGACATACTCATGACTACGTCACCTTATTTGGCAACGTTGCTCCATATCCTCAATGTTTAACCTATAAAATCAAAGTATTAAGATTAAATGAGACAGTGTTGCCCAATGGTCTGACTTGGTCACTGATTTAAAAATGGCTTTATTAAGTAATATAAAGGCTGTGTACCGTTGTCAAACCTGGTTAACCGCCCGGTTTCTTCGGTGACATTAATGACAGATATTGCGTTTCCAATCTGCCAACTTTTCAGATTACCGATACTTACGGGACACAAAACCGTAACCGAAGTTGACAACGGTACACGCCCAAAAATATAATAGCGTTTTCGATTGGTAAAATTAGTTAAGCACAAATGTATCTCTATTGTCTTCCTTTTCTCATGTTAAAAAAGAATGCAAATACACTCGTAGTTCGTGATGCACTCACTGCAAAATGTATTTAAATAGTCTCACGATACCCCTTAACTCCGACCCTTTTCTAAACTGGAGCAGCCACGGTTGCCCACCTATGTTAAGAGAGGGACACCCGAATTAAGAATTTTTTCATATGTCATCGAAAAATAGGTATTTCAAATTGTATTTTTTTGAAAAAAAAATTTTCGGAATATTCAGTATTCTTCTTAAAAAAATGTTGAAATTTGAGAAATTGCATAATAAAATGTGAGTTGTATGCAGTGTTGCCAAAGTTGACTGAGTGTCCTATAGATATTCTCTGCTCGATATTGCGGCATTGCGGCTTGAAACAAGTTAAGAGGAACTCTAAAGGATTATTAAGAATTTCAACGTATGTATATAAATATATACCGATATCGATGAAAACTGAGCAAACCTGAGCAATCGATCCGCAAGCAACGCAATAGAAAATAACAATATTGCAATATTATTATTTATTTCTATTTTTAAACGACGACAGTAATCACAACTTACAACTAATAGTATATTTTTGCTTTAATGCCAAAAACCATAAAATAGTTGATAAAAATAATGTTTTTTACTAATAAAGTAATTTCTGAGTAAAAATATTGCATTTTCCACATCAAAGGTCATTTATAAACGTAAGTTATATCAATATTAACAAAAAAATGAGTTAACATTCCAAATTTAAAAGTGTCCGGATAGTGTTATGAAACCCAGAAAAGATTACTCAAAGTCGAAATAGATTAGGTTGGGATTGGTTATCAAAATTATTATTTTTACATTCGTTAGGCTTGGTTACTAGCTCTGTTTACTGCCCCAATATTTGGGTCAAAAATTAAACGATAACTTTTTTAATTTCAGATTTTATTTAAAATTTTTACTAGTACCAGTACCTACCTAAAGAAAAATAAAATTACCACAAACCCTTTTTTTTAGAAAGCAAAGTTAAAAATCTTATAAAAAATAACATAATTCGAATCGAAAAAGTATCGATATTATTCGATATTTGGAGTATCGATATTTTTCGAACCGATATTTTATTGTATCGATACTTTATGATACGATCCGGATCGATACAGAGTATCGATACTTTCGGCGTATCGGAAAATCCCTATGGCTTCAGCGAGAGGCGAGCAACATACGGCAGAGGGGAGATTTACAGCGCGATAAGCAAGTGGGTGGACTTAGAATACTTTCCGATAATGGCAGGACCGTATTTAATTTTTAACTTTTTAAAATTTATTAATGCACCCATTATTTTGCAACTTTTATAGAAGGGATTTTTGGTCAAATGGTTTATTGTTACGAGTTCTACAACCTGTTAAAATAAATATCTTAATTTTGAGAACATCCTGTATAAATCGTTTTATCATGCTTAAATTAGATTTACGCTTTCTTTTAGCATTTTCAAATAAAATGAAAGTAGTAAAATATAATTTTATTTATTTTTTGTTTTAATATTCCATGATATTTAACTTAATTTAAAATTTAAAAAAATGTTTTAATTAAATACGCAGCGAAGGTAATTTTTACATTTCTTTAAGCCATATTAAAAAATGCTTCATAAGAAAAACTTCAAGATACAAGCAGCAACATACGTTTTTTTGATTGTATATAGTGACATATACAAAATTTAGACCCTTGCTATAAGTACTGAGACATGCACAGTTATAAGTTTACAAAAAAAATCATTTATATAACAAAACTTAAATTTTTTGTTCTTATACTTGTCAATCAGTCACAGCAATAGTGTATACAGTAGCGATGGGTCATTCGTTCATTTTCAAGAGAGCCCGCTCACTCGTTCAGCTCATTTGGAAGAGTCGTTCGCAAGGAGTCGTTCGATTGAACGATGGCTGCTGAGTTGCGAATTACAGAATCGCGGAACTCATTACTTTAACGTGACACCTGCACTTGTTCGTGCGTATAAAAGAGAGCATAAATCGCGGATGTGAATTACACATTTACGACAGCCGACGGCCGACGGCGATGGTGGCGCGACGGCTTCAAAGGAAAATAATATACAAAACAAATAAATTAAATAAAATTAATTAAAATATTGGAATGATTAAAATTTGTATTTCTTAAATGTTCAAAATAAAAGTAAATACATATTAACAAAAATGGTTTTATTGTAGATTAGATATCTAATGATTATGTAATATCGTTGTTTTCCTCAAACAACGGTAAAATGGATTTCAAAGTTATAAACTACCCGCAGTATACGCCGTTAAAAAACATTGTTGCAGATTTCCGGCAAAGTAGTTAATCGTTAGTCGTAAAATAATAGTAATACGAAAGACGTACAAACTGTGTAATGTATTATCATAGGCCGCTAGATGCTCCACCACTCTCGTTCTTTGAGCCGCTCGCACTCTCGCGGTCTCTGAGTTGTCCGAAACTCGCGAAAGTGGAGCCAATAGTCATAGTCGCCTATAATGCAGATATTTTAACAAGCAGTGAACGTATCGTTCAATTGATGGGAGCGGGTCATTCGCGACTCTTTGAAAAGAGTCGTTTACATTGAACGACTCGTTCGCGAACGACCCATCGCTAGTATACAGCAACTTGAACAAATTAGGAAATTTGGTTCTTAAACTACTACTTGTCTTTTAACTTTTTTAAATGGACTACATTTTTGCAATAATTTGCAAAAACTACCTACAGATAAATGTAGCTAAAAAAAGAGCTTTTTTTAATACAAGTACCTATTCAAAATTTAATTTTGTTTTAGAACACCAGAAGATCCTGATATAGCTCAAACTTATACGTTGACTTTCACTTTAACTTTCCCTCATGATGAAGATGAAGTATATTTGGCTCATTGCTACCCGTATACTTATTCTAATCTTCAAGTAAGTATTTCTATACTTGTATAGAGCCCCAGTGGTCTGTTTCCTTAGTATATGTATGTAAAAATTCGGAAAAGGCTTCTTTTTTGATATCTGTTTATTTATGGAAAATAAGTCTTTTTAACAGGAAAAGAAATGTTTATAGGCAGATATATTGCAACACGATGCTAACTGCTAAATAATAATTAATAAAAGGATAAATGACATTTATTACTACAGGTTTAATTTATTTCAGAAATAAATGCTGTTATTAAATTTTTAGACATCAATCAATGCTTGGTGGTTTAATATAAATGATGATAACCTTGTTTGTTACCAAATGTGGCTTCCTTATTAAGTAACTAGGTCTTGATAGAGATTCTTCAATTACCTCAATATGATTTTATATATAGCATGTCCTACGGAGTTCTTGTCATGTGGGAAAATTTTTACTGAAAGTTGAAGAAAAATCATTTTGGTGTAAAAAAGTTCTGCAAATTAATAAACTGAGAATCCCTATGGAAAAAATGTAAAAAGACGGCAAGTATAATAATAGGGTAGCGACAAAAACGTACAATATACCCAAGAATAAAGTACCCTTATTTAGCAAGATAACAGGAAAAGTTATTTTAAAGAACTATTGGGAATTTTCTCTCTAAATACGAACTCACAGCCACATACGAAAAAAATTAACAGACGGATTCTTCAACGCTAGTCCGGTCTAATTTGACAACCAAAAGTTTTAAACTGACAAGTGTAAGAATAAGACAACTAAGTTTTATTCTATACATTTATTTCTGAGCTTTTTCGAAAATTTATAAAGAAAAGGGCAATTTTAGTACGTACTTTCGATAATAATAGAACTAAATTTATTACAGTACCTCGTTGCAAGATAAAACTCATTTGGAAACCAAGCAAATCGCTGAAATATCAGAATAAGTTTTAATGACGACTTATTAACAGTGACAGGACAAAAACCTGTCAAAACATAACTGATCAACTATAAAATCTTAATTTAAACCAGTACTAAGGCCGGGTTTATCCAACTTCTTAATTCTTAATTCCTAACTCATAAGCAAGTTCACAATGTACTATTAAGTGACACTGATTACCCAGTTTCTTAATTCTTTATTCTTTATCCTTAATTTTTAAGAACGACCTTGAAAGTTGCCAATTTTTAACTTTTACGAATTACGAATAAAGAATTAGGGAAATATTAAATGCGCATGCGGCTTGTTCAGCTGTTTTAGACAGATCTTGACAAATGACAATTGTTATCCGGGTTAATTTGACGTTTGGTGATGGACGACAGTCTGTGAACGTAAAAAATTGGTTTAAATATTGATGCGGTTATTTTGTGACAAAAATGAATTTGGAAGATCAGTCTTCTTTAATAGATATTAGGATCCAGGGATTTCCGAATCTATGGAACAAGAAACATTCCCAGTATATATAGACGCGATAAAAATTAAGAATAAAGAAACTGGATAAACCTGATCTAATAACTCACTCAAATTTTACGAAATGCTTAAGAATTAAGAATTAAGGACTAAAAATTACGAAGTTGGGTAACCCAGGCCTAAATCTTAAACCTTCTTAGTGAATATAAACGTAAGAGTTTTAATGTGAAACAAAAATGTATTGCTTATTAAGAAAGATAAATTTACAAAATTCAAATTTCCATATGGCCATCTATCTTTTCGATGTATTTTATTGTTAAGTTTTGAAACAGGTTTTCTCAAAACAACTTGAGGAATTTCTAGAGCACCATCGAGTTGTTACTCTTTCCAAGCTGTCGATGTTTTCAAAAGGTCGATAAGAATACACTTATTCCTTTAAATATCCCCAAAGAAAGTAATCGAGTGGGCTCAGACCCGGCGACCTCGCTGGCTAACGATTTTCTGAAAATTTTTATATCCAACGCCCCTGGAATATTTCCTGAAGAAACTCGTTAACAGCTCGGGAACTATGGCATGGTGCACCATTATGGTGATATCCGACGCAAACCCCAAAACTATCCACGGAACAAAAATCTCAAATTGTTTTACCTAATTGTTTGCGACAACTACAAATTTATAGAAAAGCCGCTGAGAGTTTCCATGAAAGGCATCCCGAAATATCTGTATTTCATCAAGCTGTTGGACGCTTAATGGCAAAGTTTAAAAGTAGTCAAGTGTGGAAAACCGTTTTAATAAGAAAACAAGTTTAGCCGAAGATGATGTGGATATTCACCTACAAATTATCCAAGCCGTTGTTGAAGATCCCAAGACTTCGTTAAGAAATTTCTAAAAAGTACTTCCTGGAAACGGTAGTTGCTCTGTTTGTAAATCCACTGCTGGAAGAGTTCTTAATGCAGATCATTTTTATCCATATAAACCTGCCTTTGTCCACAAGTTGAAACCTGGGGACTTTAAATTCGGTTTGATTTTTCGGCTTAGTATCAATATCAAGGTATGCATGAAGAGGACCCGTCGTATTTTCTGATGAAGCACATTTTACATCAAATGGAGCAGTTAGCTCCAAAAATTGTCGTTGGTGGAGTACAGCTAATCCAGGATTTGTTATCCAGCGTCGAGATCAGTATTATTTTAGGACAAATGTGTGGTGCGGTATTTTAGATAACCAACTGATTGGCCGATTTTTCTTCCAATTCAATTTAACGTCGGATATTTACATTTAATTTTTGAGAAATCAGCTATCTGGCTTTGTTAATTGCCTTTCACTTATCATTATAAATAATTTATGGTATCAGCAGGATGGTGCGCTATGTCATAGTTCCCGAGCGGTTAACGAGTTTCTTCAGGAAATGTTCCAGGGGCGTTTGATATAAAATTTTTAAGAAAATCATTAGCCAGCGAGGTCGCCGGGTCTGAATCCACTCGATTACTATCTTGGGGGATATTTAAAGGAAAAGTGTATCCTCATCGACCTTTTGAAAACATCGACAGCTTGAAAAGAGTCATATCGCGATGTGCTCTAGAAATTCCTCAAGTTGTTTTAAGAAAAGCTGTTTCAAACGTTAAATACATCGAAAAGATAGGTGACTATATTGAAGTTTAAATTTTGTAAATGTATTCTTTCTTAATAAGTAATACTTTTTTGTTTTACATTAAAACTCTTAATTTTTTTCATATGTGGCTGTGAGTTCGTATTTAGAGAGAAAAAATAATTCCAAATAGCTCTTTAAAATAACTCCTCTATCTTGCTAAATAACGGTAGGTACTTTATTCTTGAGTATATTTTACGTTTTCGTCGCTACCCTGTGTACTATGGGTCTTTTTAGATTATTCCATAGGGATTCTTAGTTTATTAATTTGCAGAACATTTCTACGCCAAGGTGATTTTTTCCAACTTTCAGTAAAAAAACTTCCCATAGGGCAAGAACTCCGTGGGACATGCTGTATATATATATATATATATATATATATATATATATATATATATATATATATATATATATATATATATATATATGACGGTTCTATTGGCTTGATGGCTAGATGATGGATTTCCATGTTGCTGGAAGGTTCAAGGCATCGTCTCGTTTGTTTAGGTTGCCGCTTCGTGGATAAGCCTGGTTTTGTAATGGTCTATGATGGCTATTTGGTTGCAGATGTCAAAGTTGATTTCGTGTCCTGTTTCAAGCTGGTGACGGGAAAGGGCTGACGATGTTCGCTTGTTCTTTATGCAGAGCTTGTGTTCTTCTAATCTTGCTGATATTCGCCTATTGATCTGTCCTACGTATGTTTTGCTGCAGGACCCACATAAGATGCTGTAGACACCATGGTTTTCCAGTTTTATTTTGTCTTTTGGATTTCTTAGAGATCATCCTATTGTTTGGTGCGGCTTGTAAACAATTATTTTTAATTTAATTTTTTGAATTTCATTGGCATTGTGTAATTTGTATATTTTATAAATATAAAATATATTACAATGTTTTTTAGCTGACTTTGCAGACACCCATCTAACTACACGCATATTGACTTTTTTCTTATGTAATTTTAAATCATTTTTATTTTAATACTTTCTAATTGGTAGTTGGTCATTTTAGGAACATTTAGCTGAAATAAGAGCCCATCCTGTAAAGCAAACTTACAGTACCGTACGACTGCTATGTAGATCTTTGGCTGGGAATGACATTTATTTCGTAACCATCACTTCGCCTCAAGTTCCAGGAGAACCGAAGGTAAAGCTAGTATCATTCGTTGTTTACATCTGCGAGGATTCGGATGCCGTCAGTAATCGCTCTATTTAAAGTTAAATACATGATCACCAGGTTTTTCCAATAATATCGTCCGAATCATTGCCGATGTAATTACTGGACGCTACTAAAATTATAAACTTAAGGTTGTCCAGGAGGTCCCTTGGGTAAATTAAGTTCCACTGGCCCCGCCTTACAGAGCGTGGAACTTAGTTCAGCTGCATGGGGAAGGAAATATTTTTGGTCCGGTATAGTTTTTAGCCAGTACTATCTGTAGCAGAGAAAGATCAACGTGTCTGCTTCAGGTTTATAAAAAAACTTTAGTACAAAAGACTAGTGTGTAACGGACCTACGCTTCTTGTAGCGCGTAGTGATGTCATCGAGTAATTACTTAGTAGAGCAACCTTAATATACGATGAGAAATGAAATAGATAACATGACAAAAAGACTGCCAATCTTTTGTTTTTAAAATGTAATTTGGCCTTACTAAATTTTGATTATATTAATCTCAGATATTATGTTTAAAAATAAAGATATACCATAATTATTACGCATGAGATTTTTGTAAAGAAAATTTTCTTAATAATTATTTCAACTTTTGTGTCTGCTTCTATTATATATTATTTTTAAGATCAGTTTCCATTTCTGATTTTGTTGTTACATAGGTTCTGTTATTACATAGGTAGAATCTCGAAAAGTATAACAACATTCCTTTAAAAAAGTATCTTACTGTATACAGAACAATTTTGTACCGGCGACAAAACAATTTTATTGGACAAAACCAGCGGCGCACTAAAAAACGAATGCATAAACCAAAACCTAAAAGAATTACTATAAGGTGACAATTTGTTCA
This sequence comes from Philopedon plagiatum, assembly GCA_963971165.1. NCBI lineage: Eukaryota > Metazoa > Arthropoda > Insecta > Coleoptera > Curculionidae > Philopedon > Philopedon plagiatum. The sequence continues at coordinate 30,620,180 of OZ020192.1, read as the reverse complement.
GTTAGATGAACAACTTCCATGATAGAATAAAAGGAAGATATGATACCAAACCGTGTTAACTTCGTCCGGGTTCGAGCATGACGTCACGCTGTGAGTTATTTTTGAAATTTATAACGCGCAATATAGAGTTTACGTTAGTTATAGGCGATTTTATATAAATTCTGTTGGCAATATACTTTGCCTCATACTTATAAAACAAATATTAAAGTATATGATTTAAAATAATCATGTAAATAAAGGGATACATTAATTTAAAATAATAGATATTGGTAAATTGCCTGCCAATTGCGTTCTATGTATTTATTTACGTAAAAAGAAAAGGTAAATAATTTTATAAAATGACCTAATAATGCCTAATAATTAAGATAATAATTTTTATTGGGGGCATATTCTTATTAAAATATATACCTATAGCGTCTTCCGAAAATATGTTATAAATAAGAATTTTGTTTGTTCCTAGAATTTTTCAAATATTTTTTGCGGTCAATAACATCTGTATATTTACGAAGGAAACATGTTTTTTAGGATAGTTTTTTGGGGTTCTTACACTTTAAATAGTAACTTATTAAAAATTATTGTATTTTTGTATTCTTTGATTTTTCAAATTTAAAAAAATCTTAAAATGCCTAAAATTATTCTAAATTTAAACAAAACAAAAATATCTCAAGTTATGAAATTAGGTCAAACAAGAAATTATTTTTCAAGAAAATAGCCTTTTTTCAGTCTCTTTGTTTGTCGTATTTTCTCGATTAAATTCTGGTGATTCGTTATCGTGGAGATTTTTAGCAATTGTTTGTCACAGTAAACTTTTTTATTTAAGCGAGTTCGTAAAACTATTACACAGATTTGACATTCATGACATGACACAATTTATGCTTTAAGTTACCGTCATAATCACTTGCGTTAAAATGTCTAGAACAGATTCTAGCATTTTTCACATTAAACTTATCTTCCCGTTTGCACAGACGCATCCAAACACTTTGTGTTTCTTTGCCTTTGGGGAAGCTAAAAACTTTAATATCGGGCATAAAGCCCTTGCATTGATTGTCCACATCACAACCATAGACAACACACCTCATTCTCACTTTTAAACTCTTAAAAGTGATACAAAAATACCAAAAAATAACTTTAAAACACAACGCGATCTTAACAAAGACGCGTCTCGTTTACAAAATTAGGCGAAACTACTCACAGCGTGACGTACATGGCCACGCCTACCTGCGCGGTGTCATATCTTCTTTTATTTCTATCACGAACAACTTCAAGACCTATTTAGAAGTATGCTTGAAAACACAATTTTACTAATGCTAATAAACTTTTTAATATTTTTTTTACGATTTGTGGTCAAATTTCGAGGTTTTAACACAATTTTTACAAAAGTGTCGTCTCAGATTTTGATTTATTTTTTATTTTTTCTTCATACTGATAAATGATTCTCAACATTAAAAATAAAAGCTACCGATAAATTAAAAATTTTGCTCCTTTAAATTAGCAAACTAGTAGTATTTTTTTATGCTTATTAAAATAAAAGAACGCACAAAACAATTTAGCGTCGTGTTTTCCAGCTCTGAAGAAAAACACAGTCTTGTAAAAAAAGTTTTGAAAGAATCCCCCTGTATATTATATTTTTTCTGTTTAAACTTATATTTATAAAGAGTAATATTGACGGTATTTTTGACTTCAAAAATAACGTCGATATTACGCTTTATAAATATTAAGAATATTATAATATCACTAAAAACTAACTTAATTCTTTTAGTTTAGGCTTCATAACCTCATTAATTTGCATCCTAGAAGACAATTCATTATAATTGAATAGAAAAAAATATAATTACAAAAATTATTTTCCTTCAAAACTGGAAAATGCGATGTTCAATTGTTTTTTGCGTCCTTATATTTTCATAAGCGGTAAAAAATACTACTAGTTTGCTAATTTAAATAATCTTGAATCTTTAATATTAACAAAGTTACCAGTGATGGACACTGAATTTTGATCAGCCCGTATACAGCGAACCATCCTAACAGATCGGAAACTTTTTTATTTTTAAATTTACGGAGAAAAGTTATTTTTCATAAAAAGTTCTGCTTGTTGAGAAAATAACACTTAAATCCAAAATTTTTACCCAGCATATACGGGGTGTCAAAAAAAGTTAAGATGATTAATGCCGTAGAAGAAAAACTATCTTTAATTTTAATTGCAAAGTAAAATAACGTAAGATAGTGTCGTCCAAAACTAAAAAGTCATCGAATATGAAATCTGACAAAATAACTTTATGGTTATTCATATATACTTTTGAATTTTTTTAAACAGTGAGGTAGAAGATGAACCATTTTTGCAAGAAAAATATGTTCATATGAGACCACGTTCACTTCAAATGGAGTGGTGTGTTCCCAAAACTGTGGGTGGTGGAGTGATGAGAATCCCCACTTTGTAATTGAGTGTCGGGACCAGTATTATTTCAAGATAAACGTTTGGTGTGATATTTTAAAGAACAAAATTGTTGGGCCGTACTTTTGTCGAAAAAATATTACCGGTGAAATTAACTTAAACTGTTTGAACATGGAATTATCTGAATTTTTTTTTATTACCACTGAATATAAGAAGCACACTTTGGTTCCAAAAGGACGGTGCTCCATCTCACAGCTCTGCAAGAGTGACAGAATTTTTAAACCGGATATTTCCACAGAGGTGGATTGGACGAAAGTCAGAATTTGCTTAGCCACCAGGATCCCCAGATATATATCCCCTAGATTTTTTATGAGGATTCCTAAAGGAAAAAATCTACGCCCACTTACCTTTCTAAACATAGATCATTTAGAGACAATTATCAGGAAATGTGTCCAAGAAATGTCCCCTCAGATGGTTAGAAATGCAGTGGCGGCATTTTCACGACGTACAATAGTTTCTATTGAAAGAAACGGTGGTCATGTTGAAGCTCAGTGTAATATTTCATAAAATGGTATTGTTGTTTATTTTGGTAATGCGTTATTTAAAAAACATGTATTTCAAAACAATTTTTTTTAAAATTCTAATGTTTAGATTTCACATATCACTTTTCACTTTTCAGTTTTGGATGACACTTTCTTACGTTATTTTACTTTCGCAATTAAAATTAAAGATAGTTTTCCTTTTACGGCATTTATCGTTCTTACTTTTTTTGACATCCCGTATATGCTGGGGCAAAACTTTTGATTTGAGTGTTATTTTCTCAACAAACAGAACTTTTTATGGAGAATAACTTGGTTCCGTAAAGTCAAAAATAAAATTTTTCCATTTGTTAAGATGATTTCTCGACATGCTGTACCTATATGTCTCTTCATTTCGATTCATTTGCCTAATTTACGTAGTGTTTTCACTACGATCCGAGAATAAAACGATACCGTGTCGCATTCTGAAGCCGCGCTGAACTGCTAAAGGGGCATTAAGACATCTTATCCTTTAGTTCCACCAGGTTGATTTACGTACGTATGTTCTCTACAGAGAGTACTTGTAAAGTATTGAATCATGTTTTTCACCAACACCACTTAAACCTGTGTATGCACCGTAGCACTGTTACGCAGGCGTAAACTATATCATAGTAATATTTTTTATTTTATCTTGGCTATCTTTATCTTATTTTTAGAAAAAACGTGCAGTAGTATTAACAGCCCGTGTTCATCCTGGAGAAACCCCATCCTCCTGGATAATGAGGGGAATCCTGGACTTCTTAACTGGCGATTCTAGTGCGGCCAAAGATCTTCGTGACAAATTTATCTTCAAACTAGTTCCCATGTTAAATCCAGACGGGGTCATCGTGGGAAATAACAGGTGTTCACTGTCTGCCAAAGATTTGAATAGGCAATATAGAACAGTGATGAGGGATGCGTATCCTTCTATCTGGTACACTAAACTAATGGTAAGAAGGTGAGTTCTTATATTAAAGAAAATATAAAACAGAACCAGTATGAACTACTTCTCATTTCGGTAAGGAGGTGACTTTTGCAATCGCTGAGCTGAAAACATTAGATAGGAGGAGTTAAAGGAAAAAATGAAACACATTTACAATCACTGATCATTAAAACTTATATAGACCAGGTAGTAGTGACAAAATGGGAATTGTGTGGTATCCCCCACTTTTTTGACTTTGACTTTGACCTTAACCATACTTACAGGATTTTACAAATCTGTATAATAGGTTTAATCCTTGACGTTGACTATCTATGTGTTGCTGTATCGTTGATGATGATCTTAAATATTTTACTTGGCTATTCCTTGATTCCTTTTTGGATCGTGGTAACGTTGACCTTAACCCTGAAACAGGCCGTTTACATTAAGATATTATTAAATGTAGTAGATTAGAAATTGAAAAGGTGTTTGCCGCAAAAGAAAGAAACTCGAACTGGCCGAGGCAGAAAATATTATCAATTTCAGAATTTTCTCTAAGACCTGACGAAACTGGCAATAATAAATACTTTTGAAAATAAGGGATATAGAGTTCCAACCAAGTACTATTTCACTAAAACGATCTTAATACAAATTGTTTAGTTGGACATAATGCATAAAAGGAGGCTATGTTTTAGACTGCTGGAAGAATGTGGTGTGGCCCTATATTGCGATTTACATGCTCACTCTAGAAAGCACAATATATTCATCTATGGTTGTGAAAATAGGAGAGGAGGTGATAGAAGACTGCAAGAACAAGTATTTCCCCTTATGCTACATAAAAATACTGCCGATAAGGTAAAATATAGTTAATTCATGTTTTTACAGTAAAAATGATAAACGTCTGTTTGGAAATGAACACGTTGCTAAGGATAAAAAGGGGTCATCCATAAATTACGTCATACAAATTTCATCGTTTTCGGACCCCCCCCCCCCCCCTCGTCCTTGTCACAAGTAATCACATTCGTGTGGCCCTTCCTGTTCTGACGTCACTTATTTTGTAATTTCAAATTTACGACTTGATTAAAACAGCAGTTCCAATATTATTATTTTTTACTATTTTCAAATGAAGTAACAATTTGTACGCCCAAACAATAGATAGGTACCCCAAATCAATAGAAAAAAACAAAAAATATTCTTACATTGTTTTTGGCTGAAAAAAGAAATTAATCATCCTGTGTCCATGGACCAAAAGAACCTGAGGTCATCTGAACTTTCAGTTTAAATAACCTATAATACCGGCAGTGAATGGATAATATCAGTGACGAAGATAATGGCATATATTATATTAGATTAAAAATTGCAGTAGAATCAGGTTCGAAAACAGTAGTTCTGCTGTTTGAACGGTAGACCTGGTAACTCTGCAAACAAATATTAAAACAAAGTCCCGTTACGTCGGCTTTTGTCAAAGGCGGTATCGGTCTTTCGGTGTATGTTATCAAAGGCAAACAATTTTAAACTTTAAAATAACATACTTATACAGGGTGTTTCAATAAAAACTCCCAGGCCAATTATTTCGAAAACTAAAAGTGACATCTAAATTCTGTAAACGCCAGTTTTTAGCCTCTATGATTGGCTTCACAACTGTGTAAAAAATGTGTTTGAATAATACAAGATGTAGGTGGCGCCACGGTGCAAAGAATTTTTTCGATGACAGGAACTTTTAAATGTTGTGGTTCTTAAAGATAATTAATTTTTGATCAAATTATGTCCCATAAAAAATTTTGATAAATCCAACATGAACGGAGATATCTGTGGTTAAGTTTTTTAAAAAAATAATTTTAACGAGTGTTTTAATTATAAATATTTTTAATATCCTTTAGCAGATTTTAATATAATTTTGGTAATGATAATTTTAGTGATAAAACGCTCGTGTAGCGTTAAATTATTACGTCCAGTGACGTCTCGGGGGGCGCCTTAACAAATAATATTGGCAAAGATAAGACGCCACTGAGCTTTTGGTAATTTTTATATTTTTTTCGGATTAAGCAACTAAAAATATCCTTTTCTTGTCTGTTAAATTGTTTTCATATCTTGCTTCGTTTTCGAGAAATAAAAATGTATAATGTATAATTTGTCTTGATTTGTATGGTGAACCATTTTTATTTTAAAAATGTAGAACTTGCAAATTCTGACACTGACACTGACAGTGAGTGTTAATAATGTTAATTATTTAATGATTTTTGTTTTCCAGAGATATGCAATAATTTATTTTTATTTCTCGAAAACGAAGCAAGATATGAAAACAATTTAACAGACAAGAAAAGGATATTTTTAGTTGCTTAATCTGAAAGCAATATAAAAATTACCAAAAACTCAGTGGCGTCTTATCTTTTGCCAATATTATTTGTTAAGGCGCCCCCCTGAGACGTCACTGGACGTAATAATTTAGCGCTACACGAGCGTTTTTTCACTAAAATTATCATTACCAGAATTAAATTAAAATCTGCTAACGGATATTAAAAATATTTATAATTAAAATACTCGCTAAAATTATTTTAGAAAAAAACTTAACCCCAAATATCTCCGTTCATGTTGGATTTATGAAAAATTTTTATGGAACATTATTTGATCAAAAGTTAATAATCTTTAAGAACCATAACATTTAAAAGTTCCTGTCATCGAAAAAATTCTTTGCACCGTGGCGCCACCTACATCTTGTATTATTCAAACACATTTTTTACACAGTTGTGAAGCCAATCATAGAGGCTAAAAACTGGCGTTTACAGAATTTAGATGTCACTTTTAGTTTTCGAAATAATTGGCCTGGGAGTTTTTATTGAAACACCCTGTATAATGTTCATTTCGCCCGTAGCCATATTCTCTTTTTAGTTGTTTTAATATTTTAGATTTTATGACCGCTTCCCCCCTTGTCACGTCTTGGCACACTTTGTGGGCCCCTCCTTCTCCCTTTGTGTGTGACGTAATGATTGGATGACCCAAAACTTACGAGTTATAAAACGTGAGTTAAACACCTTTTTCCCCCATTTTACACCCGAGTTTCTCATTTGCATTTTATTTAATCCTATTCCTTCAGTATTTATTGATTAACAAAATAAAAAATTGTAATATAAGCAAAAAATAATTTTTTAAATGCATGGAGGAAGAGGGCCGATCTGAAGCAAGTTAAACAATTTTTTAAGTATACAGCTATACACCGTTTTCGCCCGGCAAGTGGTTATGGTCACGGTTGACAGTTTAATCCATTTTTTAACTGTCAACCGTGACCATGACCACTAGCCGGCCAAAAACGATGATAGAACGAAGACATTATGTATTTGAATATAATTTTTAGTTTTCATTTGAAAGTTGCAAATTCCGAATTCAAAAGGCCAAAGAGGGAACAGGTCGGGTAGTCATGTGGATGATGGGCATAGCCAACAGCTACACTCTTGAAGCCTCATTCGCTGGTTCCATTCTCGGTGCTCGAGCTGATACCCATTTTACGACACAAGACTATGAACAGATGGGAAGATCTTTTTGCCAAACTTTGTTAGATTTTTACGATGAAGATCCTAGAAAGGTGAATTGTAGTTAAATTTAATCTCTTTTTAATACAATAAAATACCCGTGCAAGATGTTTTGCCTAATGCAAATATCCCATAATAAAAGATTGCAGTAAGTTATGAAGTAGTGCACTGGTGGAAGCGGCAACTGGAATCCATATAGTTGAACCTAATTGAAAATGTAACGACCCAACAAATTACATGGGTTGCGCTCCAGAAAAAGGGGAAGAAAATGTCAATTAATCTAGAGGAGTTGAGATAATCTATAAAGAGACATAACAAGTTTACAAACTACTAAGCTTCTGACTCAGTGTATAGTGACACAATATGTGGCTATCACTAATTACGTTTTTCCAACTACATCCTGAAGCATTGTATCACGTCAAAACCACCAAACCGAACCACCAAAATTTTCAAGCAACTACAATCATTTGCAGTTATCATTGTTGTTATTATTGTTAGCGGACGGTTGTTAGTTTTGACAGTTAGACTGTAGATTATGAAATAATGGATGTTATGTATAATTTAGTGAAACGTTATTTATTTCGGTAATTTAACTTTATTGCAGAACACCTATAATATTTTCCCACCAGCCGCCACTGTAACTTAAACATAGGATTTTGTTTCTTCTGAGACAACGAATATAACCTAAAAGAATCCATTTTACATTTTCAATAAGTAATGTATGTTACTGGTGAATGTAAATAATATAGATTTGGTGATTTTGACTATTTAAAAATTATGAAAATTCCCACATAAATATATATCCGCGAAAATAATTCTGACTACTGTGAAGGCCAGCCGCGGCCCGTGAAATTTTAAAGTTGTATATCTCTGTTGCTAGTTATGGGACCCATGCCATGTTCAGGTTTTTTAATAGTAAGCCTACTAGGAATGTGTTGGGGAAACCCAACAGTTCGTTTAAATTCTATTTTTCTGTCTTTATTCCTAATAAATATTAAAAATCAATAAATTATAAAACCCCTTGCAAATAATAAAATTCAAGCTGGCTGGAATACGTAGTAATCAGCTATACACAAAGTCCATTTCGGAGAAAATATCTAAAGAAAATCTTACTCTCAGAATATTATTATTGGCGATTCAAATTAAAAAAGTTACGCCCTCGTCAGCCAGTTTGGGAACTACCATAGTGAACAATATTTTCGTTTCGTATTTGTCTTCATTATTATATCTGACATCTTTATCAATCTTGTCGTCTAGTGAGCCCCTTTTGTCCACTAAAAATTAGCTTCTTCCAGCTGTGACAATGCTTTTTGGCCTAATTTGAACCGCTAATATACCTACAACTAGATCAAGTCTTGAATGACAAATTCAATAAAAATTTGACTGACTGATAAAAAACATACCCTACCTTTTTAGGCGGGATTTTTACAAACAGTCAATAGAAAAGAAAAAATGACAAATTTTACAGTGTTAACAGATCTGTACAGATTTTAGCTAAGATGATATAGGTACACGCCATACAAAAACAATATAAGTTCTAAAAAAATTTATCTGTATTTCACTAAAAATAGATACGAGGATTATTTAAATTGCACACCTATTAAGTCAAACGATTACTTAACTGTGTGACGCTCTTATCCCAATATTATGTGATTTATTGTTTTATTATTTAGTTAAAACACTCTTGTTTGTGGTCAACTAAGCAAACCAACCTGAGCGGCACGTATAATTCATTTCTGATACTTGCACTTATATTATTCCTATTATATAATTTATAAAACGTATTTTATTTAGTTTACGAGCGAAACAAAAAGCATTAACAATAATTGATAAATTCTTTTTAGGAAAGACTTCGCATGAAAATCATCGAACGCCTAGTCAAAGAAGGGTCGAACGCGGACGAGCCGACAAATATACCTTTAAGTGACTACTCGAGGTACAGGAAAAAGAAAAAAGGCAAAGTTGCCCTACGCACTCACCGCACTTCCGACACATAAAAACTACCCCTCCACCACCCCACTAGAGTAAAACAACTTTTGGTCTTGCAAATACGGTAAAAGGTTGCTTTAAGTTTTAAAACTTTTGCCTGTGTTTTTTCTTCTTGTCTTCATGACACTTCATGCTAATTGTTTGTGTCCATTTGTCTAGCTAGAAGAACGAAAAGAGCTTAGGTAATTATTACAGCCGCTAGGTATAGTTGTATATTAATTTAAAGATCCCCAAAATAACTCAATTGCATACTGTTTCTATATGTTTATAATTTTTCTTTGTTAACATTCAGAAAAATCGCCAGTTTAATTTTTATACATTTAGACCCTAGTTTTATGCAATTAAGATTTTAAAATTTATGATAAAATAAACTAAAAACACATATGACCATTAAGAGAATATTTTAAAAATTAAACAATTATCTATTTTTACTCTAAACAACATTTAGTTGAAAGTTTACAATAATAAGAAGTGCATCCAGAAGGGGATTCTCCTTACGCCCGACCTGTCATTAGCACACTTGGTCTAATTCTCAATTATTTAAATACGTAGAAGCAGGATACCTATGTATATGTACAAGGCATAAGATGAGTGATTCATAAACTGCTTAACCTCCTAAACTATTAGGACTAGAATTTTAAAATGGGCTGATCAAGCAATTTTTTATTTCATAATACAAAAGTACTACATCTGAAAAGCTTGTCCCCAAAAAATCAGACTTTTTTCTGACAAAATAGCGGTCAAAAATTGCTTATTTTAATACGGGGAAATGATCTCTGATGACGTAGTCATACGATGAGCGACCCAAATTTAAGAAATTAATTAAGCGTTGGCACCGCGGCAAAAATTTTGCAGGTTGATCACAAAGGTTATGTTATAAAACCAAATTATGAAAAAGAGTTGAAATATTCGAAATTTATACTAAACTATTACACAGAAATATTAAGTCAACTGAGAAACAGTCAACGCATAATATTTTATAACCTAAAAATAATATTTACGCATGAGTATCAAAGAAATACTAACAATTATTCACCGTATGATAGGAGCAAACAACTATTCCACGCCGAGGTTTCATCACAGCACATAAAATAATCAGGAGTATAATAATACCCGACGCTGAACTTCAAAAAATAATAATTTGACCTCGCTAACGTCAGTTTGGTGTAGAAGTCAGGGCCGGATTTGGAATAATTTAAAAGTTTATAATTTATTATACAGGATAGTATTATAGTTTAAAAGTTTTTAGGTACTTACTTAATTCAGGGAAAACAATGCCGATTGCTGATATACATCAAGGAGGGTGTGCTCTAGAAAATGTAACAAATAAGCAATTTTTTTTTACTTTGTGGTCTAAAAGGAAAAAATAACACTATTATTATTGAATTTAAAGTATACATTTTATTGAAACCATAAAAATAATTTCTAAAGATAAAGGTCTTTATAATTGACATATTTACCTGAAAAAAAATTATTTAAATATCTATATAATTTGTAATAGCACCAAAACATCCCCAATACGCGTATACTAATAACTGAAGGGCGGAAATAATGCACGAAAAACCTTGAAAAAAATGCAGACATTTTCTTAAAAAATGTAAATTATTTTGGTATGGTGTATGGAATTTCTATAAACATATAATGTGTGTAGGTATCAATTTCTCATTTTCATATTCATTTACATAATAGACAATCAGGTATTATGTATTTTTGTTATAGTTCCTTCCTTAAGGGCAAAATAATGATAAACTTTCATAATGGATAGTTTGGTCTGCATTATTTCCGCCCTCTACTAATAACAAAACCAATAGGTAGTAATTAAATCTATGAAGTAAATACAAAATCATAACCTGCTGGGCGAATTACAATGTTTTGGAAGATACAAATTTTCTTGGGTGATTCTTCGGGGTCTACATACTTTCTCTACTGAAGCATCAAAATTTATCTGCTGTGGGCGACTGTAACTGTGTTCTAAAGACATGAGTATCCCGATAGATCCTCCAATATTGGAAAAAGAGTTGAGATAGCGTCTGAAATAAGTCAGTTACGGGCTTTGATTGCAAACATTTTGAATTCAAAATGGTCGCTACACACCCTATAGCTTCCATAAACACTGTCCAACTTTTCCATCAAATCTTCACTGCCGCTTGCCATTGTCCATATTGTAGCTCTTTAAAAAAAATCTTAGTGTACCACCTAATAAAAAACTTCAGAAAAACAAAAAATGTTAAAATTCTCAACGCCGAATATACGCATAAATAATATCATTATCAAAACAAAAAAGTTCTTGCCGAAAACAGCACAAATAATTTGAGTAGGTACTAAAGGAAGGGGTTGGAAAGTAATTTTCCGGCGAAAGTATCAGCAGAAATTCTTCCCAAAAATGTTTTGTCATAAACCATTAATTAAAGCGCATTTTTTTAAAACATTTGTAATATACCGTACTTACCGTCTTGAATCAGCAGGAAATCTGAAGAAACTCTTGTTGCAAGAAAAGTAGCTGTTATTTGAACAATTTTTCACAGCACGTACACAACCGCGTTTTGGTTTATCCATTATGAATGAAAAAAAATAATTACCTATATAACCGGCCAAACAATAGGTAAAACAACACTGTCTTACGCGAAAATATGCGCAGTTGGTTAAAATGAGGGAGTAATAATGCTGGTTGTTTTATGTGCTGTGGTTCCACAATGATTTTGGGGCTTTACTATTATTTCTGTTGTAGTTCATTGTCATATTTAAATACACTTGAGCACTTCGAAGAAACTTTCAGTCCAAAAGTAATTTCGAAGATTAAAAAATGCTACAAACGTTACGCAAACTATATATTCTCCAGAAGTTTACCAAAACGACCGATAGGGGATCATGACGGTGTTGCCGTATGTTTAATTTAATTCGCCACATTGCCCTTTAGATTCAGTTGTTTTTTGTAGGGAAACTGAATATTTTAAATTTGGTTGGATTTTAAACCTTAATATTTTTGTTATTATTCGTGCAACCGAGACGTAACTTTTTGTGTGCGTGTTTCGATTGGGCGATTATGCAATAATATTAAGATATTTATTGAAATCGTAAAATCACTAAACAAGCCCTTGCTTTATTGCTACTAAGTGCTTTATTTTAGATCCTAGGCAAAGAATTAGGCGAAGGTTTGCAAAAAACTGAATCCCAAAAGGAGGGAATAAAAATGTGTTTGGGAAAATATATTTGTTTACTAAACCCGACGAGATATAAATTTGATTTTTGATTTGCAAAGCTATTCTTACAAATGTTTATAAATAATTTTAGTGTTTCTTCTTTATTAGCCCCTAAAGGAGTAAAACTATAAAATGCGGTGATTCACAGAATGCTGCACAACTCCTTCATTTATTAAGTTATATAGTTATCCTTTTCTACTTATTATAAGTCCCCTTTAAAATTTCTTAAATCATGATTGCATGGTTTTCTATAATTTTATCCCTTTAGGGTTAAACTATATCATATAAAGTAAGTTGCAACTTAACTTAAAGACACATATGTACATAATATTATATAGATAAAATTATGTAGATAAAAAATGTGAAAATGTGTTACTTTTTTGCTCAGTCATGATGCTTAAATGAGTTGACGTATTTAGCTAAGGCTTGGATAGGGATTAATTAGGACCTTAAATAGGTCAGTAAGGTCAGACGCTACCCTTTACTTAGATTTGTAATAATGTCCCCAAGATAGGTACTTTAGAAATTCAGCAGTCTCAGTCTAACTTTACGTTTAAAATATATCTCAGAAGAATAATAAACCAACGTAACTATATTATACTAGGTAGTAGCGAAGTAGCTCATATTTTTAATCGCTCGTAATTCAAAGCATTAGTAAAGTGAAATACTTGAACAATAATAAATATGAGGAAAAGTATCATTTTTTGGAAAAATGATTAGTTACATATATGTCTTTTCTTGAATGTATTTACTTCCATTGCTAGAACAATAACGAAATTCTTAAAAGTAAAATGAGTTTCCCATTTACATCGAATTCTCTGTCAGTCTGTCTGTTGTCAGCACAGAGCCTATGCGACGTACAGTTACTTAGGATGATGCATTATTTGTCAACGATTCGACAAAGGACGGTTACTGACAAGTACCAGTACAAAAATGTAATGTAGAAAATTAAATCCTTAACAGGTTGAGGTATTGAAGTCACCAGGCAGAAACATTCTCTATACCACAGCTGCCACTTTACATGTGAATCAATCAGGCTTCACATTTCCCGCATATTTTGTATTGTTTTTAATTGAAACCACCGTTTGGAGAAAAAGTAACATCCAGTGACATAACGAAAAATGGTAAGACCCCCACCCAGACCCACTAAATCAAGCAAGGATCCACAGGAGTACCCATAAAAATGTCCCCCCATAAACGTCAACCACAAAAGGCGATTAGCAGGTTTACTGGACCCCATAAATGGGCACACCCTTCGCGGTACGGGATTTGCGAGGGTGTGCGTTGTTTCACTGGTAATATTCCTTAATACAATGTTACTGGGTTATAAGAAAAGGTTGCCCATACCAGGATCTGTTACCAGTATTTTTTCCTTTGCAAAGCAATGTCTCGTCGTTAATGGTGAATATAGGTTATTTTTAAAGGTTACGTACATTCTGCTTTAAAGAAACGGACTATTTTTCAGCATGTTAACAAAGAAATTTGGACATCTCGGGGAACTAAGAAAATATACAGGTACCTAGCTTGTAGGTATGTTAAAATGTACTCTCTTTTTGAAAATATACTCTTTTCATACCTGTTTTGTAGTGTTGATAGATAAGATGCTTTTTTATGTATTTCATTACTAGTAAAATTTTGATTAGAAACTGAAATAAAGACATATTTTTTAATTTTTATAAATTAAAGATACCTATCTGTTGTATATACATAGCCTGGTACTATTATGAAAGGTAAAACGACCTAAAAAGAAAAGGAAATTTCAATATTTAAAATTTTTAAAACAAGCCATATCTGCCGAAACTAAACAATATATCGTCATAGGAAATACAAATATTGTCAAACCGAAACCACTTGCACACTCAAACTCTATTTAAGCAAAGATAAGTTGTTATGGTTCAGCTCTAGTACAGCAAATAATATAATGGAGCATCCCCTTCTTTTTCTTTTTTCATTGTCCCGGCAGTAAATCACATTACTTAATTTCGACATTATCGTTTAGTGCTAACTTGTTTATTAGCCTTGCACTAAAGCATTTGTTTGTAACAAATAATACGCTCTCTACAATCATAGAACGACTTAAAATTCCACCAATTCCATAATTGCTTGTATCCGCGGCTACAGCAAATTTGTGCCAAAAATAAGGACTGGGAAAACCCAGCCTAATTATTTAACCGGCTTAATTACTTCATCATTCGGTTTATTTACTCAGTGAAGATATCTCATTTGAGTCACGATGGTTCGGAGAGGTCCTGGGCCTGTGTTTCTGTCCAAGCCTTTGGAGTGGAGGAGTAACCCCCACAAAGAATAATTTTTGATCTCGGGATCGATATTTGGTGTTCCATTGTCCAAGCTATAAATGATATCAAGATAATGACCTAAATTTATAATTGCCATGAAAAGCCAAATGTTATAAATAGATGTTTTACAGGAAAACTGATTAAGATAGTGCTGTTGCACTGTAAAGGCGTTGCAAACTCCTCAACCTAACCATTTAGGAGATGGGTACCAAAAAGTGACAAAAAACTAATTTTTCATCTTTTTTAGCATTATCAAAGCCATTTAAAAATATTAAATATTTTCACTAAGAAGATATTGATTCCAGGACTTAAAAGAAGATTATACGCCTTAAAAAAATTGATACTACCCTTTTTTATAAAATATATCCGCTTAACCTAAAAAAAATTGGTAAAATCAAGTTTTCTTTTCAAACTATTGATCTAGGATTTTTATTTTGTGATTAGATCACTTAGGCCACACCACTTTAACACAATCCGAAAAAAATTAAAGTGGGAGGACCTTTGGATTAAACTTAGTCGAAGCATTCTGTGCGCGCAATGCTGTATAAATTAGTTGGTACACAATTTATGGTCTCGTAAATTTGTGCCTTAATAACATTCCGATCTTATTTCCCTCTTGACTCCATAACTTTGGAAAAGGATACATCTGTCTGGCATGAAAGTTGTAAGAAAATTTTCGCTTATTCCAACACCTATTTTGACAAACCCCAATTTTAAGTGTTTAGACGACTACGTGGTGCGCATTCTGATTACTTGCATAATTGTAGAGAACATGTTATTTGTGATATCTCTAGCATTTTGGCTCATTATGAGAGAAACAATCAACCAGAGAGACTCTCTAATGTCATCTAATATACCAATTAGTTCACTTAAGCAAAACAGTTTAGGTAATTTGTTTTACTGCAACAAGACACTATTGGACAGTAATATGCAAATTCGGCAATGTGATTTACTTCTGAAACAATCGAAAAGAGTATTTTACATTACATTTTAAAATATTATTTCCTGTAACCGATCTGGACCATTATATATATAGTATATATAATATATATATATATATATATATATATATATATATATATATATATATATATATATATATATATATATATTTCTTGTTAAGCTTACGAAGAAATCTATAAATTAAAATTTCTTGTAGAGAAAAATGTATTAGACAGAAAGAAAGAGGTTATTGCCTGGTGGCCTCGGTTTATTTTTTTTAGATAATGTGGTCTTAAAGGGTAAAAGCAATTAAATCTAGAACACCATTACGAGAAAGTTTGCGAAAGAAACGACAGATTTTAGGAAATGACAAAATTAAAAGTAATTTTGAATTATATTCCCGAATAAAACAAGGTAAATATATATTTTGATCTCTTGCTGGTCAGTAATTTTAAAGTAAGTAGCAACTTAGTAAATAAAAATAATTGGGCGGCTGTTATTAAAAATCCTTGTTTGTAAAATAGTCAAGATATTAACCACAAGTACTTTTAAAATACAACTCGAATACAAAATACTGCCTATTTTTAATAAATTTATAAATAATATCAAATCAGAAAAAGAGGCAGTTAGGAACTGGTAATAATATAAACTAAGTAAGATCAAAATCAATCGTTCTTGAAAACTTTTAATAATTACTTTTTATTATTACTTATATCACAAATTATTTTAATTTTTGTTCTAAATCTCAAAAGTAGTTTTGCTTTTGTGTTGTCCACTTAAACTGTGATGCACCATCTCAATACACGTAATTTCTATGTATGTTGCACTATTTTTATTTTAGGTGGTTCCAGTGTGATTTTAGCATGATTATTTTTTATTAAAAAACTTTCAATTTGGATATGTTGGTATTAATACATTCCTTTAAAAATACTTATTTAAAGACTAAAATGCTTTTGATATTTACATTTTATTAGCTCAGTTTAAAGTTATTGCAATCAATTAGAAATTCTAGATATTATAATATGACAAATATGTCGAAGTTGGTGATTAAGATTTTAAATATGAAAATTTATTTTAGTTGACTTGATATACTGTTATCACTAACATCAAAGTTTCTTAGTACTCCTAATAACAAAACTTATGCTACATTTTGTTAAAATGGACAATCCTGTACCATTTGTAACATAAGAGCTCGCTTGGTTGAACAATGTTTTGGCAGATTAAAATCAGGTCGAGCTTTCACGTTACAATCGTATTACATTATCATCAAATACCAATAGTTTTCTCCCATTATCACACAATGATTGCATAATAAGAATTTAATCAAATGCAAAAACGCAACGCATATTTCATATTAAGCAATTTTTCTTTAGCGATGAAGGTGATACATCAAGCAGTAGCAACGAAGTTGGCCGAGATGATAAAGAAGAAGAAGAACCAACATTTCCTCAACCACCCCCACCATCTCCCTCAATCACTAAGCGACACCCTCCAAAGTCTTCACCAATCCGAAAAATAAAGATTGTTACTTCACGTAGCCCTGGAGCTCCGAGGAAACCTTTGCCGGTGAATAACCAATACTTTTTAGAACTTAAAGATTACACGCACTATGAAATTGATCACCCTGAGTGTGACAAGGGCGCACTTACAGAACAAAAAGTGATGTGGAGTAAGCCGCAGAAGGCTCAAAGTGTAATGGTGGTTGATGTGGCTAAAGTAAATAGCTGTGTGGCGACAGTACACTCAGGGGATAGTACGTAGGCACAATTACTTGCACTTTTAAATATGTTTTTTGTTATCATTGTAATGATCTAGTAGAAGTCTTAAATTTTTTGACATATAGTCACTATAGAACGTAGAAAATTTCCAAACTTAGGAAAGGTTACCGACTTTTCACCATTGCATTGTTACTAATTAATTAAGACATTAGTTATCATATCCATTAATTTACAACGTAAACATAAGTAAATGTTATATTACAAGAAATTTAATGCTATGTACTCTATGTTGTAAGAAGCATTTAATATTATACTTGTCAATGTAAATTAAATAGGTTTGCGAAGATTTTTTCAATTTAACTGATATAACCATTTTTTGTAAAAGCGTTGCTTACGTATTAAAAGAATATTTGTAAACCCTCAGCAAGAATCATCTGATATTAAGAAAACAATAAAATGTTAAACTTGCTATTAGAGTGTTAATGGTTAATACCATCTACATAGTAAAAGTAGCGCTATTGCTTATTTTACTAGTATTTACCCATGCTTAATGTGGCAATCATTTCCGTTGGAACAAGACAAAATCCTGGGTGCGCCACTGATGTGACATGATTCCAACTTATCAAAGATTTTTAGCATATAATTTAAATAATTATATGCTCTACTCTGGTAGTCTACAATGTTAAGGTAGAATTATAAAAAAAGTCGATATGATCGCCATGGATTCATATTGGGTGTTACGCTACTCTACTATTAAGGAAAAACTAATATTAAAAAAAAACACTAAAGTCATTACGCTTGAAAGTAACAAAATAACAAACAGATGCAGGATGCCTGACCCTAATCTATCACAAATGTAGAATATATTACGCCTAAAACCTAATCTGACCAAAACAGTTTTTCTGACGTCTCGAGGCATATCTCTAGTGTCGGCATCAAAGAGTTTGATAAATTAGAAGTAACTAAATTAAAAAAAATGGAATAAAATTACAAAAATAATTAAACAACGATATATAAAATTTCGGCCTGAACGCTTCGGTATTTTTCAAAATTTTCCTTTGGGGTCTGTTCGTTTGTGTTGCATGAAACTGCACTAACCTACACTTTTTTACTTGTAGAAAGCATCCATTAGAAGATCAGTGCAGTTTCGTACAATACAAACGAACAAACCTTTGATAACAGCTTCTGCTCTTCTGTCGCCAGAAGCTTGACATTAGTTAAAAGTACAAATCTTTAGATAATGCAGGAACATGATTATATCCGAGAAGAACAAATCGAAGAGAAGCGACAGCTTTGTCGGAACCTTTGAGTTTGCTGAGGTCGATTTTCGTGACCTTCGTACACCATAATAACTGCACGAAAGTTAAAATGGGTCCATCAGGCTGAGTCCCTATTAACACTGCTGAACCATTGATATGGTATTAGTAAGAGGCCGAATTTAAATGTATGTACTTACATTAGGCAGTCTTGTGAAAATGAAGAGACTGACTCCAGAGCCAGTTTTTAAAAAACAGCCAGGAACTGCACAAGAATATCCAACCATGTCTGTCACAAAAGCGCACACAACTAATTTTATTAAAAGAACGAATTTGATAATTCGATACGAGCGAAATTACACCCGCAAATGGACTAAAACTGCTGTACACTTTCGGAGATTAACGAAACAAGCCGCCAAGCCGAATACCATAGCAGGAACATGCGCATTCAGAAACCGTTCGCGCGGAAGCCCAAGCTGTCGCTTCTCGTCGATTTGTTTTTCTCGGATTATATACCGTAAGACAAAAAATAGTATATGCCTAACTACCTATTTATTCAATAATAAAATGATTTGTAATAATTTCCTGCCTGAGGATTGGTATCCAAACTCTGTTGATATCGATGGAAAAATTAGAAAACATGTATCCTTTTTAAGAATAGTACTGGGGCTTTTAAATAATTTACGCCTCTTGGAGAAAGTTTTGTTTGAAAAAATTTTAGAATTCCCCAAACAATGTGTAATAGGTGTAAATTAATTGAAAGTGCCAGTATTATTCTTAATAACGATAAATGTTCTTCAAATTTTTATGCAGGTATCATCAAAATTTGAATTTGGCCACCAATAGTCAGACGAAATTATTAAACATAATTTTCTTACTGAATAAGTTGGTAGTTATATAATATTTTGTATCCTACGGTATATATTCATATATATATATATATATATATATATATATATATATATATATATATATATATATATATATATATATATATATATTTATATATATATATATATATATATATATATATATATATATATATATATATATATATATATGTGTGTGTATTAATTTAGTTAGCTCCAATTTATTAAATTTTTTAATAACGAGACTAGGGATTAGGTCTCAAAACGTCAGAAAAATGGTTTTAATCATATTATGTTTCAGGCGGAATATAGATTACAACAATGATAGTTTAGGGGTAGGCATCCTTTTTATTAAAGTCACTGACAGTGTGTTTCATTTTTGTTACTTTCAAAAGGGGTAACTTTTATTATTTTCTTAAGTATCAATTTTTCCTTAATAGTAGAGCGGCGTACCACCCAAATAATAGATTTTTTCAGTAGACTGTATATTTTAACTACATTCGAATGTATGGTGATGCATCTCGTTACTTATTCTTCCTTCCTTAAACTTCAACAGAAGCTTTATTTCAGTATTTCATTAACCATCTCGGATGAAATCCTCTTTCTTGCATGTGACTGGTATATGCAAAAGATTATTAAGTTATTTGTCAGTTTTTTAAATATATTTATTTTCTATACTAGACGTTGATGTCAAAATACTGACGGACATGTTAAGTACTCTAAACTGTAAGTACAGCCTACAATAAGTTATTTTCTCCAATATGTTATCATCATCCCATAGCCTAAAGCTTTTTTAACCGTATTTAACCGGCAAAAATTACAAGCAAACGCAACAGTATTTAAAGAATTTGTCCAGCGCATATCCATGTGTGTTCATTACGTTTAATAAATTCAAAGATTCTGGACCACTATTCACCTTTTATTAACAATATTTAATTAACTCATCACGCCCTGGATTGATGTTCAGTGTCACGAAAGGTAACGAACATCAATCCAGGACGTAATGGTTTACACTATTATATGCTAAACAACTTAACGCGTGTGGAAAAGTGACTAACAGTGTATTTTTTTAATATTTCTGTCTCTATTCTACTTAAATTAAAATCAATTGGTTACGATTTTTTTAGATTTGCAAAGCAACCCTCAAATTATCTCTTTCCGATAAGGAGTATTTCGATAGTAGCTGCGAAAGTGATGAAGAGGAAAAGAATATGAAAACTTCCATGAAAATGTTTAGGAAAAGACGGAAAAAGAAAAAAACTGTTAAAAAGCGAAACCAGGTACGAAATTTCTATCGTAGAGCATCATATTTTATCTTTTGGGCAATTTCGTTGGATAAATAACGGTCGTTGTTAGCAGTAATTTTATACATATAGACCATCAAGGAGAAAGTTTAATCAACTGGTGTAAAGATGTTGCAGTTTCTATGAATTTAAGATCTATTTAGTTATCTTAATCTATCTCTAGCTTAATCTGCAACGTTCTAAATTTTAAGTTTTTTTTTTAATTTTTAGCCCCTTCAAGAACACTCTGATAGTGAAGTTACCTACAAGAAATCAAACAAGCAGACAAGTTTATCAGTTTTTGATTTAATAGCCAATGAAAAGATTCCTTGTCAGGTAGTAACTCCAAGACCTAAAACACCTCAGCCAAAGTAAGTTTATAGATCAAAAAGCATTGATAAATATTTTGGTACATGACTGGTATAATGCTTATATTTTTGTGTACTTAACGCATCATCTCTAGCCAAAGTTGGTAATGTTAAATTAATTTAATTTATTAACGGAATGAGGATTCTAACAAATTTCTTGTAATCGGTTAAGGGGCAATTGATGACTTATTCGTTTGTTATTAATGTTATTATTTATCAGGATAAATATTATTACGAAGAAAATCTTTTTAAAATGTTTGGGAAAATATTTTTAAAGTGTGCAAATGTAAGAAAGGTATGGATTCTGATAGCACTCTCGAAGATTTTATGAGATGTACTTTATCAAATGATGTCGGTGCAGCAAAAATACCTCTTAGAATTTCTACCTTAAAACTCTCAACAGTATAAAATATGTTGCAAGTAATTTATACAAAATGTCTTTTATTCTTTTTTGGGTCCGTTATGGAAAAAATGTCGTACAAAACTTACTGGAAAGTCACTTAGCACACGGGTGTGAATATCACAAGGTGTCACTTTCCATTCTCGTTATGTAATAGTCTATTAGGTGACAATTAATCAAACCAGCAGAAAGAAACCATGCTACTAATCTCATTAAAATTTTCGTAGGAGCTAAAGTTGGAGTCCAAACAATTACCATCAAATCTGTTTCTAAGTCACTCTTGTAATATTCAGGCGCGGCCCGTGAGTTTTTTTACAGGTGGGTCAAAATTTTGTGGGCAACTAGTGATATCAACGAAACAAGCAAAATACACTTTTTTTTTAATAATGTGCCAAGAAATTATTTACCTACAAATAAACACTGCAAAAATCATAAAATAGGTACTGCAGAATATTGAACATTACTACTCTTGATGTTTATGACTTTTAGTATCACTTTTCTGTTTATGGCTTTTTTCTATGTGTTTTAATACTCTAAATTAGTAGACTTTAGCGGCTTCCGTTGTGATAAGTTTAGCATGTCCTCAATAGATGTCGCCCAGAATATAAGCAAAATTCTGAGCTAAAAGTATGATTATTCGTAAAATAAAATTAGGAACGCTGCCGAAACTCCGTTTTCTTTAATAATTGCAATGCTGGCGACTAGACATAGTAATATGATATTTGTCTACGCACGTGCAGGTTGTAAGCTGTAGTAAATATGAGATTGCCAACAATTTTAAAAATATTTTATCGAGGAACAACGTCTTGCCAATACACCTTTTAGAGCCGATCTAATTTTTTAAATAACAAAAAATTAAAAAGAAAAGTTATTGTCCCAACACAGATTCGAACCCGCGATCGTCTGATCAACTCGCTGAGATTGTACCTCTTGGACTACGCTGGTTATGTAAGAAAGTCGTCCGATACCGTTAAATTTGATGCCTAGCGCTGGCCTGATAGAAATCGTATTTATAATTTTTTATGTTTAACCACTAATTAATATTATTAATATCATGCAAATACAATGCGCATATTAGGTACCTATTTAGTTTTTCTTTTTCCGAACCAAATGTTTTGAAATAGTATATTTTAGGGGGCGGTTTGAGAGTATTTCCATAGTGGGAGTGGACAGATATTATTGGTGGGCCGTCGACCAATTGTGTCTCTTTTTAACTTCCTAAAGTGCGTATGTCTGTTTCTCTCTTACTTTTAATGAATTTATATCGTCCATATAAACCTATAAGATCAATTTAAAATATGACCCAGCCCCCCCAGCAAGCTTGGATATCCTTTGACGATGGCTTGGCTTGATTCTTTTTTGGGGAGTTTTCGCATGGAACTTTGAAACAAAAGATTCTTGTTTGGTTTTAAAAAATTAAAAAATAAATTATTAGGTAGATCAATGAAAATTTTAGGTGGGTCATTGACCAAATGACCTTATGGACGGGCCGCGGCTGAGTAATATTATTGATCTTTTTTGAGTTGAAGACAAGGTAAGACCTTCATTTTTAATAGCGTCAGAAAACCAACACATTCCGTTCTTTACGATCATTGAAGTTCAATCTTGTCAATCAAGGTGCCTAGTATTCACACAACGTGCCTTTACAAGGACACGTAGTGGGGCTTGACTAAATTCAAGGTCAAGTAGTGGGGAGCGTCTCATTATTCTCATTTGCTGCCTACTAGGGGTGTCAATCTCGACTGGTTTTATTAATCGAGGGGCTTTCGAGCTTTTGTTATCTAATCTCGGGATGCCGGGATTGCTCCCAGAAAAAACTTAAAGGAATTCAAATATTAAAATTTTTATTTAATAAGTTTAGACATACAAATGAACTAAAAATCACCAAAACGAACTTAAATACAAAAAGTCTAAACATTACATTTACACTTATTCAAAAAACAAATACCCGCAAAAATATTAGGGCGATCAAAGTTTCGTCTTTCAGGCTAAAACGTATTTTGTTGCAGCAAACTCCTGCGGAAGAGAAACATTTCTCGGGTTCTATGCTTGTGGGCTGAATGGTTGGGTTTCATTCATCCGCGACTACAATCATTTGCAAATAAATCAATTTCTTGAGTAAGGATTGCAAACATCTGGGTCTTAATACTGGTTTGCTTTTGTAATGGCTCTGAATATTTTAGTAATGCTTTTTGCAGTTTAACGTTGAATGGGAATGTCATCTAAGTGGCTGATTCCTGATTCACTTTCGTTGTCTGTGTCTTGCCTGATTAAAAGTGTTTAAAATTTAGATTTAATGAGGAAAATATTTGATGTTTTGAAGCAGTCATCTTGTTCAGAGTTTAGAATGTCGAGATTTTTGAGATAACAAAAAACGTCTGAATAAATGGTTCTGCGTTGCTTAATCCTTGTTCTCAATGTCTCTTCTGGATAATTTCTTCAATATGAACTTTAATGCCGCATCTGCTTTAGATAAATCCATATCGCGACGACATACATAGGGCTTCAACTGTTATTTTTATTGATTGGAGAACTTTTACAACGCCTTTGAGAACCTCACTTTCTGAATCCAAAATTGGTGTTCAGTGCCGGTTTACCCATTAGGCACGTGCCTAGAGGCGTTGAACAAAAATGAGTATTTTATCTGTACTTTTAAACAAATAGAGGTGCTATGAATGGTAGATAGGGGGCGCCAAAAAACATAGTGCCTAGGGGCGCACAAACCGGCACTGTTGGTGTTATGTTTAGTTCAATAAGATCTTTTTTTATGAAATTTTATAGTGTAAAACGCTCGAGCATGTCAGGTAAGCTGCTCCATTGCAATATAATGTAACTTTTAGCTCTTTCCTATGATCAATTTTGATGTAGTTTTGTAGTATAGCATTTTTAGCTGGCGATTTTCTAAATGTTAAAAGGATTTGTCTAACTGTAACTAATATGAATATTGGCCACGATTACTTCCAAACAGTCCCCTTTTCCAAAACTTTTACCTTATCCATACATTCAGTGTCTTCTATATAGCTGTCGGTGTTGCTAAAGATTTCAAGTTTAATCCCAAAAATATTAATCGATCCCGGGATTTTCAAGTCCGGTTTATACTCCGGGATCCCGGGACTACGGGATCGCGGGATTAACACCCCTACTCCCTACTAATGTCTTTTTACTTCCCTCACTAGAGTGGAAGTA